>CM069160.1:10809144-10868485 GCA_035221665.1 Okamejei kenojei
GGTATGGTCGATGCAGCGGTATGTGACATAAGATCATGTATCAGGATGAGGGAATCCACAAAGGGTGATGAGGCACTGGTGGGTTAGGTTGCTGTCATCAAGCTATTTATTTTGCAGGTTTAATTGCAGGGGTAAATTAAAAGGAATTCAGCAGAATTTAACAGAGTCTCGAGTCATGAACAAACAAGATAATCCCAGGAGATACAGCTGAGATGCTGGTTTTTTCAAAGGTTGACACATAATGTGGAGTACTCAGCGAGGCAGGAGCATCTTCTGGACAGGAGTAATATAAGGACGGTACGCGCTGTCTTTTTAGTGTGAATCTGTTGCTGGTCAGCAAACTGGGTGTATCTGTGATGAAAGTGTGATGAAAGGTGAAGATCATATATTATGTCATTTCCTGCGTATGTTCTCGAAATTGGATGGTCGTTAGCAAACCTATCTCGAGAAATGGGTGTAGAACAGCAAGGCCATTCGGCCCACCAATGCCCATGCTTGCCATGTCCTACCTGCACGCTCCCATTTGGTTGCATTTAAGTCTTATGTTTATTTATCTGGCAATTCAAGGCTTGTCTGAAGCTACTGGGTTGTTGTGAAAGTAATCTGCATTACCCTCCTTCTATTCCACCAATCCTTTCCTTGTAACCTAGTCACATTTCCGTGCCCATTAATTCCCACCATCGCCCTCCATCACATTCACTGTCCATGCCAGTACAATTCCCTAATACCATGTGATATATTTTTGAACTTATCTCCTTGGGGACCTTAATGGCTTTATGAAAAGTGCAGGTACATATATGGAGACTGTATCCCGGTTCTGCAGTACCAAAAACACAAATGTAAATTCAAAGTGGCTTGGAGCAAATCTGTCTGTTATTCCGTGATCTGAATGTGGAATTTGCACCACGATGCAGATAGTAATGTATCTTAAGGGATGTAATGCTGGCTTTGTTGGCTTGGTAGGACACATTTGAAGTATTGTGACCCAATTGTGGGCTCCATGTCTGAGGAAGGATGTGTGGTGCTGAAGAGGATCCAAAGGAGCTTTACGTGGAATTGGATCCAAGGAATGAGTGGGTTAACTGTGTGAGCGTTTGACAGCACTGGACGTACTTGGGGGTTTCTAGGATGAGGATGGACCTCATTGCAACTTACTGAAATAGCTGCAAGCCTGTTTAGGGTCGGATGTGACGAGGTTGTGTGCATGGTGGAAGAGTCAAGGACAAGATGGAACAGATCTGAATTAAAGGTCGGAACTCTAGGAACGAGAGGAGGAGGAATTTATTGTTTAAGAATGAAACTGAGATTGCTTGAAAAATGACGAATAGACAAATGCTGGAGGAACCCCGCGGGTGAGGCAGCATCCATGGGGGAAGGAAATAGGTGACTTTTCGGGTCGAAACCCTTCCTGTTGGTAGCTGGTGGTGAAATCTATGGACTTCCTTGCCATAGAGGCTGGGGGAGGCCGTCAACGGACATTTAGGGTTACGAGAAAAGATGGATCTGAATGAGTATGTGTGTCAGGGGATTTTTAGACAATAGGTGCAGGATTAGGCCATTCATCCCTTTGAGCCAGCACCGCCAATACATGATCATGGATGATCATCCACAATCAGTTACCAATTCCTTCCATTCCCATTCCCTGGACTCCGCTATCTTTAGAGTCTATCAAACTTTCTCTTGAAAGCATAAGAGAATGGACCTCCATGCCTCTGAGGCAGGAATTCCACAGATTCACAACTGTTGGGTGAAGGTTATTTCCTCCATCTTTGTTCTAACATGGCCTACCCTTTTCTAAATGTGGCCCATGGTCTCTTGATCCAAACATCAGGAACTGTTTCTGCCCTAGCGTGCCATTCTAAATATATTTTTGTTTCTATAAGATTCCCCTTCATCCTTTAAATTCCAGTGTATACAGTACAAGCCCTGTTTGCAACATTCTTTAAATTTGCCAGTCTTGCATCAAGGAATTAACCTCGCTGCACTACGCGGCACTCCCTAATACAATGTATGTCCTTTCAAATTTGTACAACTGTGGAAGGACTTCTTGGTACCTATACTAAAATCTATTTTATAAAGGTCAACATGCCATAAGCTTTCTGCATGTTGCTGGAACTGATCCTTACTTTCAGTGTCTGGGTGAACAAGGTCAACCCAGATCTTGTTGTAATTCATTTTTCCAACTTGACACCATTCAGATAATTATCTGCCTTCCTGTTCTTTCCACAAAAGTGAATAACCTACACATTTTATTCCACAATAAACAGCTTTGCCCACTCACCCAACCGGTCAAGTCTCCCTGTTGTATTCCTCATAGCATCTGCTACAGTTCACACTGCAGCGGATTTGTGTCATCTGCAAATGTTGCTTTGATACTTTTTTCATCAATTCATTGATGTATATTGTAAATAATGGACGTCCAGCCCGGTGCTTGCGGTACCCCACTAGTCACTGCCTGCCATTCTGAAGGGACCATTAATCTGTATCGGTATTTCCTGTCTGCCAACTAATTTTCTGGTCCCTGTTCAATAAACGTCCCCAATCCATGTGCTTTCTAATTTTGTTCCAATAACTTCAATGTGGGACGTTATCAAAGGTTTTATGAAAGTCCATGAAAAAAAAAATTAAAAATAAAAACAACCTTCATCCACTGGCTCACATTGTTCGTTTTCATAGTTACATCCTCACAAAATGCCAGAAGATTAGTCAAGCATGATTTCTCATTGTAAATCAATGCGGAGGATTCAGACGATTGTTACTGTATCTAATGTAGCCGCTATTCATACTGTTATAATTGATCCAGCATTTACCCACACCGATGTCTGGGCTAATGGTTATAATTCCTTGTTTTCCCTTCCCTCCTTTGTAAAAGTGGGTATAATTAGCTACTCCAATCCCAGGAACTGATCTGAGTCTATAGAACATTGAAAATATAACCTAGTCATCCTGGATTTCTAGAGCCTCTTCCTTAAGTACCCTGGGATGCGGACCAAAAAATCAGGCCTGGGGAGAAGGCGGGGAGAATGGTTTTGGAGGGTGAGCAAGATCTGCCTTGATTGAATGGCGGAGAGACTGATTGGGCCGATTGGTCTAATTCGTTATTGAATTTTGAGATAGCAGAGCTGTTTGTACGGAGGGTAGTTGGAAAAATATACGGAAATGATCAAAGTTGATTTATCGCAAATTTATCGCTCCAATGTTGTGACTTGCAGTTTCATGAACGATATTGAAACATAACCTCTGACCTTCAGATATAACACGATGGCTGTTTGTTCCATTGCCCTGCAGCTTTGAGAGTTGCCTTCATTAGTAGTTAAATTCTCTGGTTGTCTTGATGATTTTTTCTCCATTGGATTAGAATCTTTCCTATCCTCTTGATTCCCCGGTTTGCGTGCTCTTTGCTTTCGGTGAAGATTCTGGTGTGCTGTTCAGCAAAAAATGGATGTAACCGTGGAGCATGTGGCTTTGTGGACTGCTCTGGTCATGAAAGGTGAAGTTGATTAATATATTTCTTGGATTCTATTTCGTTGTTCAGTAGAAGGTAACCATTTGGCATCGAAATATTATTTCTATTGCTATTCCTTAGAATAATCCCAACTTAGATAATTTCTTCAAATTTCCGTGAAACACAATGGCTCACGTCCACAATTAACTCATCGTCTCACATTTTCACCGCCTTCAGCAGCCTTCGTACAGAAACAATCAAACCACAAGTAGGGGCTGGGGCACGATGCGCATCTGGTCACGGGGGAGAAGAACATAGAAACTTAGACAATAGGTGCAGAGTAGGCCATTCAGCTTCGAGCAGCACACGCCCTTCACTGAGATCTTTGATGATCATCCAGAATCAGTAGCCCGTTCATGCCTTCTCCATATCCCTGTTAGGCACGAGACAGGAAAAAAACTGGAAAAAGTGGGTTGAGAGATGGGGATCATGGGGCAGCGCCCCGGGTGGCGGTTTTTTTTTTAAACGAGGGAAGCGCCCCCCATGCGGAGAATTTTTGTATTTAAACCTGAAATGATCAATTTCTTGTTGTTTACATTTAAATTATACTGTTATGAAGGATGGGGGGGTGGGCAGAGATGTTGTGTGGAGAGGGGGAGGGCAGGGTTATGCCTGGGGAGGGGGGTGGTGGAGGTGGTGGAGGACAGACATATTCAGGGGAAGGGTAGGGGGCTTGATCAGGGGAGCGGGGTGGGGAAGAAATGTACATGGGAGGAGTTGGGGGGTTAAGGGGAGAGTTGTACAGAGGAGGAAGTGGGGTGAGGATAGAGGAGTGAGAGGAGGGAGAGTTGTTGAGGTGGGAGAGAGAGTGGAGGAGACGGAGAGAGAGAGTTAGGAAGACGTTGTAAGAGTGAGAAGTGAGTGAGTGGGAGTAGATGAGGAGAAGAGTGATGGTGAAAGGAGGTTGGAGTGAAGGTGAGTTGTATCTGTGGAAGGGGTGGGGTAGGGAGGAGAGTTATACCAGGGCAGGGAGTGAGGTGTGTGTGGGTGGGGGGGGGGGGGGGGGGGGGATTGTTGTACTCGGGGAGGGGTTGAGTGCGGGGGGAGGGGGAAAGAAGCGTCACCGTAGGACAAACCAGAAGGTCAGGGTCGAACGCATTCCACGGAAAGCAGCGAAACAGCGAAACTAAACTGCTTGGACGCTGCCTGTCGTTTGCATTATCCAAAATACAAAACAAACAACACGATCAGAAATGCCACAGAAGGCCTCACCCGGAATTGGAATTCTTTGTTACTTATGTTTGCTCTTCCATTTCCTGGATGGCGATTTATTTGTTGTTCAGTGACTTGTATGGATGATTTAAACTGATCCTGGGAATAGAGAGAAAGGGGGTTAGACAATAAAACATTCTACGATAACCATTCAAGCAAGTGATTCGTATGTCGGTTTGCATTTAAAATTGTAGGTTTCCACTAGCTTCTTTACTCGGTATGATGTGTGAGACTTGTGTTCCCGCGCATCTCGACAAACCAGGCAGTTCCGTTTCTTGTCTCGGTTACCAAAAGGATTCAGCTAGAAGGACTTCAGAAAGGCAAAATCGAGAATTGTAGGGATACCTGAGGTTAGAGAGTATCGATGGCCATCGAGTGTTCACTGCTTAAATTACTCAAATATGTCTTATCTCTGGATGAAAGAATTTATTAGCTCGTGATCACAAGAGTCAGTAGAGCAGACAGACCGGCGCTTCCAAGAGCAAAATGAATCTTAACGTTCAATTTGATTTTGTTCTGGATGAGAATTTATGCGCAAAGTTCGACAAACTAAAAACGACTTTTGAAGGTTCATAAGGATCGTATCTATGAGATCTACAGAGGTCGCCAAGAAACGACAAAGCATTCATTGAAGTAAAGGACTTTGGTGGAGTAGAAAATCTGAGATAGGGTTTTTGAATTAACAGCGACCCTATAGAGATACTATCAGTTGTGGAATACTTCGTCAATACACCATCTGCAGCTTTGGATTTTGCCTAAGGCTTAAGACTGAAGAAGTTTAACAAGCAGTAATAAATGGCTTTTATTAATTTCAGTATTAACATGGACTTTTAATATTCTATGAGATCTTCAAGATGATATTGGAATGACTGGAAACAGATATGTCGTATGAATGGAGAGGAATTAAACGAGATTCGAAACGCTCTATCTGGATATACTGGAATGATAATTTGCTTTAACATTTAATAATATTAAATTCATAACATGCACCATTAAGATACAATACGGTTTTATTATTAGTTTTTTTACCTTTTCTTAATTTTAGTTTAATTAGGAATGTTTACTATTATTAATTAATCCTATTATTGATCATATTATAATAATTAATGATTACAACTAATAATTACTATTATAATAAATAATTTTTTTTTCTTTTTTTTTTTTTTTTCTTTTTTGAATTGGAACATCTTGTATTTATTCTTCTTTTTATTTAACTTTGTATTCTTTTTAGCCTTTGCAATTTTTTTTCTTTGTTTAATATTACTTCCTATCATTATATTATACCCCGTTAAAATATTGTTATGATTAAAATTCCTAATTCCAGAGCTGGTGAGTGTTATTACATCAATGACTGAAGTGTTAGTATGTATAGCATCTTTTTATGGATGGAACAAACTGCATCGTAACCGTGCTGTTCGAAGGATGTAGTTCTTTTTACTTTTTCAAACCAATACTTCTAATTTTTCTTTTTTTTTATTATCTTTATATCTATTATAATCTATGGTTTGATGAGTAATATCATGTACAAGTGAGATGTATTCTAGGTAAGGAAAAAGAGAATCAAAATCTCATCACTCGGAAGGTACAGGTGTATGGTTAGGGCCTGTCGCGCTGAACCTTGGATCTGTAGATCCTCATAAATTTAAAATGCAAGATCTTAAAAGAAATACGGGGAATGAGGGATTAAACATTTTGCAGGTGGAATGTAAAAGGTATCAATGAACCGGATAAAGAAGAGGAAAAAGTATTGACATATTATAAGCATGTAAAGCGGATGTAATTTATATTCAAAGAGACTCATCTAAAAAAAGAGGCGGAAAACAGATTGAAACTAAATGGGATAGATACAATATTTCACTCCGCGTTTAACATAAAACAAGAGGTGTGTAGCAATTTATTTCGTAAAGGTACTTTATTCAAACTTATATCAACTATAGATGATAAGATTGTTAGATATAATATTGTGATAGGAGATTTAAATACAGAAAAAGTGATTCTTTTTAACTTATATGGACCAAATTTGACAGTCCATAGTTTTTAAAAAGTACTCAATTAAATATTCCGGAATTCGAATATAACTTGTAAGTGGTGGGGAGAATTTTCAATGTACATTAGATCCTTACTTAGACAGATCTTCAAAACAGAGGGAAAAACAAATCACATTCCAGTGATTTGCTAAATGCATTATATGCAAGCGACTATATTAAGATGTTTTTTTGGAGAACAGAAAATCTACAGGACGGAGAATAAATCTTTCTATCAAGTGCAGAAAACTTATTCAAATTAGATTATTTTTGGTGATGCCAAAAATATTTCGCTATTTATGAAGCTAATTATGATAATATAGTAATTTCAGATCATGCACCATTAACGTTTAAAATTAAAATTAATATTGAAAACAAGAAAAATTTAAGACCAGTGGAAACTTAACCCACAAATTTTTTATAAGACTAACTATCAGGAATTATTTAAATTCAAATTTAAAATGTTCTTTGATATAAATGATCATCCAGAGATATCACGTTTCTTTACTGTTGGAAAATTTAAGCTTATTCGGGGGAATAATGATTTCTTCACAATATTTACAATAAAAAGATTCGGAAAGAACAACAGGATCTAGAAAAGGAGATTAAGCAATTAGTTATACAGATTGCTACAAAACAAATTTGGATATTACATAATATAATTGTTTATACTGTATATAAATTAAATAAAATATACACAGATCAAGTGATAATATATTATCAACACACTAAACATTCATCAATTTGGAATTTTGGGGATAGGCCAAAAAATTGTGGGCTCGTCAATTAAGGAAAACTGATGCGGAAAAATTATATAGATTAAATCACAAAGTGGTGACCTTATTAATTCAAACCAAAAGATATTAATTGAAGGATTTATGCAATACTATAAAAATTTATACCACTGCTAAATAACAGTAAGTAAAATAGATTTAGATGCATTTATAAATGAATGTAATTGAAAGGATTGGATTCACAAATAGAAAATTATTAAATGCTGCTATTTCAAATAAATGAAATAGAAGATTCTCTTAGGTCATTAATAAATGGTTAAATCACCGGGAAAGGGTATTGGTATAGGTTCGGAATTTTATAAAACATTTCATGAATATATAGTCCCATATCTAAATATCATTTTATGAACAGATATATACCGACAGAAAGACTTCCAGATACATTGAACGAATTTATTATATCCTCATACCAATAATGAATAAAGATTAGTTGAACCAGGACATATTGAGCAATAGCGCGATTAAATACAGATCAAAAGATATTAACAACAATTATTAGCAAAAAGATTGAGTTTCAGTCGTAATGAATAATACATCGGACTCCAAACAGGATTTATACCAAAAAAACTCTTCATATAATTAAGACGTTTGTTTTATTATTATATATTGAAAAGAAGTGATATAAAAAGATTTAGTAGTTATCTGCTTGATGCAGAGAAAAAGCTTTTGACCATGTGGAATGGCCTTAATTTATTTTCAGTAATTGGAAGCCTTTAAATAGGAGAGTGTATATATTACTTGGATTAAATTATTATACGCAAACCCAACAGCAAGAATAACAACAACCGAATGTTTTCATTCAAATTTAATTTATCACCGAGGTTGTAGGGCATGGTTGTCCTTTATCACTTTATTGTTTGCATTAGCTATAGAAACACTTGTTGAGGAGAAGTCTACATCGGAAATATATGGTATGATACAACAGATATAAGAATTAAATCTCCTTATATGCAGCGTTGTATTACTTTATATCACTCAACCAGAATTAAAAGTATTCGAATCTGTTAAAATTAAACGGATTGTGTAATTTTAGGATACATATTAATTGGAATTAAAAGTGAGTTATGCACTAACACGAATAATTTCATTTATTACAACAATTTCCTTTTAAGATAACAAATGGATTTTTATATTAAATATCTTGGGATTGTTGTTACAAAAGATTCTAATTCATTATTTAAATCTAATTTTCGCCCATCTACTGAATAAATTGACAAGAATATTTCTATATTGGGAAAAGGTTTACTATCTGATGATATGGAAAATTAATGCAATAAAAATGATCTTTCTCTCCACAATTTTTATATTTTTTTAAAGTAATCCCGATTCATATTTTCCAAAAGTTTTTTTTTAAAAAGTAAGATTCTTTAATTACGAATTTTATTTGGGAATTTAAGACTCATTGAATAAATAAAAACATTTATGCAAATCTAAATAAAAGGAGGATTTAGAATTACCAAACCTTTATGTTCTATTACTGGGCAGTCAATATTAAAAATATGAATTTTTGGTTAGTTGAAATATTGATAATAAACCTAATGGGTTTTAAATATGGAAAAGAAGATTGTTCTCCATTTGAAATTAGCTCTATAAAATTTGCTAATACTAATGTTGCCTAAGAATGTTTTTATGAAAATCCGCTAATAGAAATGGAATTCGCTTATGAAAACAATAAAGAAAGCATTAAAACTAAAAATCTATCCCACTAAGTCTTAGTATTGTTATTTTAATTTTTATGTTTAAACCTTCTTTATTGGATTTAAAGCTTTTTTACAATGGAAAATAAAGAATTTCTAAGATGGGTGATTTTTATAAGGAAACATGTTTTCTTTTTTCATTTCAAGAGTTGCAACAACCTTACGGGCTACATATAATGAATATTTTTAGTTATTTTACATATTAGAAACTATGCTCCGCATAATATATATGAATTTAATCAATAGAAAATAGAAATATTAGAGGAATGTTTGAACAACATCCAATATGGCATAAAAAATGATATCATTATATATATAATATTTTACTGGGGAAATAACGATACCACAATCAACAGAAACATACAGAGAGTCTTGGGAAAAGGAATTGGGTCAATTAATTAGACCAGAATATGGGGAAGAAAGTTTACAACATATCATTATTGTTCTTTAAACGCTAAACATTCTCTTATACAGTTTAAAATATTTACATAGATTACATTATTCTAAATATAAATTACATAAGATTTTCTCTAATGATAATCTCCTATATGTGATAAATGTCAAATTTCAGAAGCAAAATTGACAACACTCATGTACAAACTGTATAAAATAATTTAGAATATTGGAAGGAATATTTAAAATAAATATGGCCGTTATTAATAAAAATATAACCCTGACCAAAGTTAATTTTACTTGGAATTATTGGAACCGACTTATTAATAAAAATGAAGTCAAAGAATTTTATTGACTATGGTTTAGTAATTGGGAAGAATTTAATATTAAAATTTTGGAAAGGGCTACCATCCCAACTATTAAAATCGTGGAATATAGAAATGTCGGAGACACTCCATTTGGAGAGATTGAGGGCGTGTCCTTCTGGATAGGATAGAATCTATTAGACGGATTTGGTCTCCATATATTGATACTTTACAGGGTCATAATCGATCGGCGCGAGGAACTGACTGAAACCTGGAGACCCGGATTTGGATGAAGAACATATTATTAATTCATGAAACATATTTATAAAGACGGGATCAAATGACGAAATACTTTATTCTCCATCAAACCTTTAATTTTTACTCTTTACTACCTTCCTTTTTTTTTAAATTTTTTCTATTTTCCTATATCTTATATAAAAAATTTTTAAAAATGTAGAAACACATTACTTTAATTCTTTTGATATTAGTACGAATATAAATATTATTAGATTTATGAGAATAAAATATTAATATTATTAGTACTTTTAGTTTTATATACCTTTAATTATATAAAATTACGTATTCTTTATTACGTATAATTATCGTTTAATATTAGGAAGAAAAAATGGAAATTTTATAAGTTTTATTAACTTTTTGTATCAATTTTATTACTAAATTTGGCCTTATACCCTAAAAAAATTAGAGATAAAATGAAAAAACTTTACTAATAGTATGTATGCTATTCATTATAAAAGTATTATTAGTATTGTGTACTTTTAATCATATAAAATATATAACTTGAAGTTATAATAAAGGATAATACAGTATAAAAAATATTGATATTATTATTAATATAATATTAATAGTAGAATTAATTTACTAAGACTAATGTACTATTACTGTAGAAATGTAATATGTTATTTTGTTTCTATAATAAAAAAAAATAAAAAAAAAAAATAAAAATATATATATATATATATAAAAATATATATATAGATATACTTAGAGTGAATCCAGTCGGATTTAGTGTCATCTGCACAAGTACTGCGCGATGAACAGCTGCGATGAAAATCTCATCGCCGTTTCAGCAGCATCACAAACGCACAAATACTTTTCAGTGCTACACAAAATAAATTAAACACAAATTACAACCACATTACACATTAAATTCTGCAAGTTAGTAAAAACCAAATGATAAACTGCTCCAAAGACAAGCATTAACGCAAAACACAATTAAAAATAAACACGTCCACGGCAGTGCAGGCGGTAGTGCAACTCGTGTGCGTAGGAAATGCCGGACGGGCCATGATGCGAACAACAGGATACATTCTACAGCGGCTTATGTGGAGGCTTCTTCGAGTATCAGTTATATCCGGAATATTCGGGTGGGGGGCCACAATACGAAGACACAATCCGTATGGAACAAAGAACAGTGCGCATAGGAGCCAGCCCTTCGGGCCCACAGTGTCCGTTGCTGAATATGATGCCAAGACCAACTCTTACCTGCTTGAACATAATCTATATCCTTCTATGACCTGCTCACTCACGTGCCTATCCAAACATCTCTTCACCGCCTGTCTCGTATATCAGCCTCCTACCACCACCATCCCTGGCATCCGCGTTCCAGAAACTCACCATCATTTGGGGTAGAAAACCTGCCTCGCACATGCCCTTTAAACTTGCCCTCTCATCCTATAGCTAGATGCTCTCTACTATTTAAAATTTCCCTCTCGGTAAAAGGTGCTGTTTGTGTACCTGCCACCCCTTCCATAATTCGATAGACTTCCATCAAGTCTCCCCTACAAACCTCCGGCGATCCGGAGAAACTTTCCACAGTCGGTCCGACCTCCCCATTCTCTTAATGAAATCATAATTCTGGTAAACCTCCTCTGCAACGTTTGCCAAATACTTAATATCCACTTTCACATCCAGTGACTCTATCACCATCGACATTCCGAGTGCTCCGAAATAGTTGCGGGGGATGAGGAGGGGGAGGGGGGGAGGGGGGGGGGAGGGGGGGGGGAGGGGAGGAGGAGGGGGAGGAGGGGGAATGGGTGATGTGAGAGTAGGTGCAGGGTAAGAGTGAGAGGATAAGGAACAGGGAAATTAGGGCGACGGTGGGTAGGCAGAATTGGTATTCAATGAGAGACGGCTGCGAGTTGAGACACACGGGACTGCAGATGCAAACTGCTGGACGAACGCAGCGGGTCAGGGGCTATCTGTGGCGACAACAGGTGCGGTGGCGAGGCAGAGATTACGTTACTGAACGAGGAATCCAGAGGCACATCCAGAGACGCAAATTGAAGTGTCTCAACTGCACCTTAAATGAATGGTTGAAATTAAATCCTCTCTATCATGCGGATATCTTTATTAATAATTAATAAATGGCGGTAGTTGCAGCTTTTTTGAAGAACAGCGGTGTAGTTGCCTTCCTTACAGCGCTTATAGCGCCTGAGAGCCGGGTGCTGTCTGTACGGAGTTTGTACGTTCTCCCGTGACCGCGTGGATTTTCTCCGAGATCTTCGGTTTTCTTGCAACACTCCAAAGATATACAGGATTGTCGGTTTAATTGACTTTGGTATAAATGTAAATTGTCCTAGTGTGTGTAAGATAGTGTTAGTGTGCGGGGATCGCTGGTCGGTTGCGGACCAGGTGGGCTGACGGGCCTGTTCCGCGCTGTATCTCTAAACTAAACGAAACTTAAAATACAGTTAATCATCTCAAATCCATAAATCATAGTCTGAGGATCGATGGTCATAACACTCCTAAATTGTTGTTTTGAGAATGATACTGCGGAATTAAGGAATTAATTTGAATAGATTAAGGAACTCCATCATCTAGTTCGCCCACGACACCACTGTTGTGGGACAAAATCACTGATGGTGACGAGCCAGAGTATAGAAGTGAGATCGACTGATTGACCAAATGGTGCCAGCACAATAACCTGGCTCTCAACACCAGCAAAACCAAGGAACTGATTGTGGGCTTTGGAAGGGGCAGGATAGGGACCCACAATCCCGTTTCTATCAACGGAAAGGGTCAAGAACTTCAAATTCCTGGGCGTGCATATTTCCAAAGATCTTTCCTGGTCCCAGCTCACTAATGCAATTATAAAGAAAACACTTCAACGCCTCTAATTCCTGAGAAGATTACAGAGAGTCGGTATGACAGGGAGGACTCTCTCTCGAACTTCTACAGGTGCACAGAAGAGAGCATACTGACTTGTTGCAATCATGGCCTGGTTCGGCAACTTGAGCATCCAGGAGCGGAAAATGAATGCAGAAAGGTTGTGACAAATGCCCAGTCCACATTCGGCTCTGACCACCCCACCATGGAAGGCATCTATCGGCAGTCGCTGCCTCAAAAAAGGCTGCCAACATCATCAAAGACCCACACCATCAGCTTACTCCGCCATTCAATCAGGGCTGATCTATCTCTCTCTCCTAACCCCATTCTCTGACCCTCGCCCCATAACTTCCGACACCCGCACTGTGGGCGGTCACGGTGGCGCAGTGGTAGAGTTGCTGCCTTCCAGCTAATGCAGCGCTGGAGACCGGTATCGTTCCCGACTACGGGTGCTGTTTGTATGGAGTTTTTACGCTCTCCCGTGACCTGCGGGGGTTTTCTCCGAGATCTCCGGTTTCCTCCCACACTCCAAAGGCGTACAGGTATGTAGGTTAATTGGCTTGGTAAATGTGTAAACATTGTCCCCAGTGCGTGTAGGTTAGGATAGTATTAGTGCGCGAGGATCGCTGGTCAGCGCGCACCCGGTGGGCTGAAAGGGCCTGTTTCCACGCTCTTTCTCTAAACTAAACTAAACAAGAAACCGGAAGACGTACAGGTTTGTAGGTTAATCGGCTTCTGTAAAGTTGTCCCGAGTGTGCGGGGATTGAATGACTGTGCGGGGTGATTGTGTTTTGGCAATCGTCCTGTGATAAGTCACAGCAGTAATGCAGCACCGTGTATGATGTTCACTCGTGAGGTAATTAATGTGCGGGCAAGCGTGGTGTGTTCAAGTGTTCCAGCTGTCAAAACGAGAAATTGGGTCAGGTCAAAATCCCTGAAAGATCCCATTTCTGCCGCCCTCTGCAGAGTCAGGGATGACCTCAGCCGAATGTGTAGGAAGAACTGCAGATGTTGGTTTAAACGAAGATAGACACAAAATGCTGGAGTAACTCAGCGGGACAGGCAGCATCTCTGGAGAGAAGGAATGGTTGACGCTTCGTGTCGAGACCCTTCTTCAGACTGATCTCCAAGACCATTCCTTCTCTCCAGAGATGCTGCCTGTCCCGCTGAGTTACTCCAGCATTTTGTGTCTATCTTCGGTTTAAACCAGCATCTGCAGTTCCGTCCTACACATTCGGCTGAGGTCATCCCTGAAATCTACCTGATCTCCCGGTTGCTCAGCACTTTCAACTCCCCACACATTCCCAATCTGACATTTCTGTCCAGGGCCTCCTCCATTGTCAGTGTGAGCCTACCACAAATTGGAGGAACAGCACTTCATATTTCGCTTGGGTAGCTTACACACCAGCGACCCGAAACGTCACCTATTCCTTCTCCCCAGAGTTGCTGCCTAGCCTGCTGATTTATTCCAGCATTTTGTGTCTACCTTCGGTATGAACATTGACTTCTCTACCTTCAAGTAACTATTGCTTTCACTCTACCTCCACCCCCCCCCCCTTCCCAGTTCTCCGACCAGTCTTACTGTCTCAGACTACATTTTATCTCTGATTGCTTTGTTGTCACCTTCTCCCAGCTAACAATGATCTATCCTACATTTTCATTGATCGCCATTCCCTTTGCCCTGCTTTCACACCTTACATCATTTACCTCTGTATCTCCCTCTCCCTGATATCAGTCTGAAGAAGGGTCTCGACCTGAAATGTCACCCATTCCTTCTCCCCAGAGATACTCGGAGTTACGCTGAGTAACGCTGAGTTACGTCAGCATTTTGTGTCTGTGTGTGATTCCTTGCCCTCCTCAACGAGGGACATGAAGGAAGTTAAGCAGCGATCAGCCATTTTCTGCCTCAGACCACAAGGTTCCCCCTGAACACTTTAAAACCTGGAGATCTGCTCACAGCAAAATGTAAACATGCCTGTTTTTACATCTTTTTAGTTCAGTTTGATATTGGTGTGCTATCGTCACGTGCACCAGCATAGAGTGATAAGCTTTATTTTTTGTGTGTTTTCTGATTAAATCAACTCATAGTATACAGAAGTACAATTGAGCCATACGCAGGCACGACATGTACGACACAAAATGCTGGTGTGGCCCAGCGTGTCAGGCAGCATATCAGGACAACATGGATGGGTGACGTTTCATGTCAGGACCTTTCTTCAGACTCGAGTCTGAAGATGGGTCACCACCCAAACCGACACCCATCCATATTGTCCAGGAATGCTACCTGACCAGTTGAGATAGGCCAGCATTTTGTGTCTTTCATCAGAAAACCAGCGTCTGATTCACCAGGTTAATTCCCGAGAGGGCGGGACTAACATATGATGGAAGAATGAATGAATGAATACGTTTATTGGCCAAGTATTCACATTCAAGGAATTGGCCTTGGTGCTCCGCCCACAAGTGACAACATGACATACAGTGGCAATTAAGAATGATACATAAAACATTAAACATTAATAATAAAACATTATTGATTAAACATGTGAATTAAATAAAATACCAGAGCAATAGGAGGCTGCAGATGTATGGTTATTGAGTAGAGCTACTACTCGTGGAAAAAAAATATGCTTTTATGTCTGGCTGTGGCAGCTTTGACAGTCCGGAGTCGCCTTCCAGAGGGAAGTGATTGAAAGAGTTTGTGGCAGATTGTGCTTCCTCAGCTGCTGCAGGCTCTGTTGTGCCTTTTTGACAGTGGAGTCGATGGTAGCCCCCCCCCCCCCCCCCCCCCCCTCCACGGAAGGTCTTTGGAGATGATGGTTCCCAGGAAGTTAAAAGACTTTACAGATGTGACTGTGGTGTTGTTGATGGTGAGTCGGGTGAGGGGAGGGGCAGCTCTCTGAAAGTCTACAATCAATTCCACTGTCTTAATGGGTCGACTGGGCTTGTGTTCACTGGAATTTAGAAGGATGAGAGGGGTTCTTATAGAAACATATAAACATTCTTAAAGGGTTGGACAGGCTAGAACTGAAGGGAAACATGTTCCTGGTGTTGGGGGAGTCCAGAACCAGGGGCCACAGTTTAAGAATAAGGAATAGGCCATTTAGGACTGAGATGGGGAAAAACCTTGTCACGCAGAGAATTGTGAATCTGTGGAATTCTCTGCCACAGAAGACAGTGGAGGCCAATTCACTGGATGTTTTCAAGAGAGAGTTAAGGACCTGTCCCACTTGCATGATTTTTTTGGCGACTTGCCGTCACCCGTCATAGTCACAGCAGGTCGCCGAAATTTTTCAACATGTTGAACATCCAGCGGCGACCAGAAAAAATTAAGACTCTTTGGGCCATACATACATGACCATGACCATACATACATGTTGCCCGTATGGTCGTGGTGATGTCATTTTGGTCGCGAGTAGACGCCCAAAGAGCCGTACCTTTTTCTGGTCGCCGCTGGATTTTCAACTTTAACATTTTCGGCGACCTGCTGCGATTATGACGGGTGCCGGCAAGTCGCCGACAAAATCGCGTAAGTGGGACAAGCCCTTTAGATATAGCTCAGGGCTAAAGGAATCAAGGGAAATGGGGGAAAAAGCAGGAACGAGGTATTGATTTTAGATGATCAGCCATGATCGTATTGAATGGCGGTGCTAGTTCGAAGGGCTAAATGGCCGACTCCTGCAAATATTTTTCTACGTCCTTGTTTCTACAAAAGTACAATAGATGGTGCAAAGAGAAAAGTAAGAGAGTACAGAATAAAGTTTAGTTTTAGTTCCGTTTTGTTTAGAGATATAGCACGGAAACAGGCCCTTTGGCCCGCCGCGCTGTCCAGCGATCCCCGTACACCATTCTACACACGAGGGACAATTTACCGTCTTTACCGAAGACAATTAGCCAACAAAACCTGTACGTCTTTGGAGAGTGGGAGGAAACTGGAGCACCCGGAGAAAACCCACGTGGTCACTGGGAGAATGTGCAAACATCGTACAGGATTGAACCCGGGTCTCTGGTGTTTTAAGGCAGCAACTCCATCTCTACGCCACCGTGCAGCCTTTGCCGTGCCATGTTACAACACCGTAGCACTACTGAGATAGAGAAAAAAGTTCAATACCCACAATGAAGTAGGATGGAAGATTGGGACTGAAGCCGAACTTATGGGAGGATCAGTCAATACTTTGATAACAGCGGGACGAAGTCTGATCTAGATCACCAGGGGCCTCGGACGATTGGCTGCCTCGCCAACAGTCTGTCTGCTTTTTCGTCCTTTTTTAGTGTGTGTTAAAATTCTGTGTAAATGTTCTCCGGTTTGTTTCACATGGGGGGAGGGGGAGGGGGTCGGGGGAAACTTTCTTTCAATTTCTTACCTTGCCGGAGATGCAATTGTTTTCAGGGCCGCATTTTCCGATTGCTCTGCGGCCTACCATTGATGGAGCTGGAGGCCCCCTCGGACCCCCCTCCTACTTTGTGTCCCACCGCTGTGTGTGGACTTAACATCGGAGCCGACCCCTTGCCTGGGATCGCCAGCCAAATTACCATCAAGGGCTCGCAGTCTCAGGAGTGAGACCGAGTCGGGAGCTCCAACGACGCAGAGGCTCGACCAGCCCCGACCCGGGGTCCGATCGCCCAGCGCGGGGGAGATGACATCCCCCCCGATGCGGGCGCTGATCATCCCGATGCCGAGGGCCCACACGCCGCCGGCTACAGGAGTCAAGATCGTCCCGTCAACGGAAGGTTGGAGGCCCCCGACCGCGGAATAGCAAAGAGGGAAGAGATTTGAACATTTTTTCGATCACAGTGAGGATCGTGGAGGAGTCACTGTGGTGGATGTTTATGTTAAAATGTGTTTGTGTGTTCCGTTGCTTTTTATTTCTATGACTGACTTGGCAACTGAAATTCCTCATAGGTTGGAAAACATACTTGGCTAATAAAGTATTATTGTGATTGTGAATGATAACAGCCGGTGAAGAAGTCTGGTCTAGGAGCTATCACAGGTTTTGCATCTCTTGCCCGATGGGAGAGCAGAGATGAGGGGATGACCAGGGTGGGAATGGTCTTAGATTATGTTGGGCTACTTTCCCAAGGCAACGTGAAGTGTAGATGGAGTCAGTGGCGGGGAGGCTGGTCTGTGTGATGGACTGGGCTACATACGACGACTCTCAGCAGTTTCTTGCGGACTTGGGCAGAGCTGTTCCCAAGACTGTAGATGTTGGTTAGAGTCGTTGGGGACATTCCGAACTTCCTTCGTCGCCTGAGGAAGTACGGGCACGGTGGTGCTATTTTGACGGTTGCTTCATTGTGGTTGACCCAAGACAGTTTGTTGGTGATATTTACACAGGAACTTGAAGCTCATGATCATTTCCTCTTTGGCACCATAGATGCGGACTGGGGCAAATACTCCACCCAGCCCCCTGATAACTGGCTTTTGGGGGAGTCCAGAACCAGGGGCCACAGTTTATAAATAAGGGGTAGGCCATTTAGAACAGAGCTGAGTTAAATCATTTTCACCCAGATATGTGGAATTCTCTGCCTCGAAAGGCGGTGGAGGCCAATTCTCTGGATGCTTTCGAGAGAGAGTCAGATAGAGCTCTTAACGATAGCGGAGTCAAGGGATATGGGGAGAAGGCAGGAACGGGACAGTCATTGTGGATGATCAGTCATGATCACAGTGAATGGTGGTGCTGGCTCGAAGGGCCGAATGGCCAATTCCTGCACCTATTGTCTGTTGTCTAGCTCCTTCATCTTGCTGACACTGAGGAAATGATTATTGTATTTCTGCTGGCTGCACATAGAATCAGGCAGTCATTGCTGTTATCAGGCAACTGAACCATCCTACCGCAACCAGAGAGCAGTCCTGAACAACTATCTACCTGATCGGGGACCCTCGGACTATCTTTGATTGGACTTTACTGGCTTTACCTTGCACTGAAGGTTATTTCCTTATCATGTATCAGTGCGCTGCAAATAACTCGATTGTAAACATGTATTGTCTTTCCGCTAGCTGGTTAGCATGCAGCACAAGGCCCACATCTTGGCAGAGTGTGGATATGCAAATAACGTCTGGAGAGAATTGCAAGGGTCCCAGTCACGGTTTATTCCAAACAGCTCGGTGCAGCCAACGCCAAGGCTCGGTGGGGGAGGACCACAGTCTAGGGCCCTTCCGCTGCTGGCCATGGGGGGCACGGTATGGTGGAGACACCCCTCAAAATAAGGGAAGTGATTCCACGCCAGTGGGCCACATGAGTGGCAAGGGTGGGGGACAGATTCATGGAATTTGAGCAATGTGTGTAAACAGTATGGAATGTTTGTATAGCCTCCGGAAATGTCAGATGGATATTTTGCACGGTTCATGTGCTGTATATATTTATTACTTGAATAAAGTCTATTTTGATTTTTTTACAAAAAGCTTTTCACTGTACCTTGGTACACGTGACAATAATCTAAACTGAACTGAACTGAGCTCTTTGAATCATGCAGCATGAAAACAAACCCTTCAGCCTGACTCATCCGTGCCGACCAAGGCACCCCATCTAATCTAGACCCGCCTGCCCACAATGGGCCCATATCCTTCTTAACCTTTCCAATCCATGTAGGTACCTGTCCAAATCTTTTCAATAGACAATAGACAATAGGTGCAGGAGTAGGCCCATTCTGCCCTTTGAGCCAGCACCGCCATTCAATGTGATCATGGCTGATCAACCCCAATTAGTACCCTGTTCCTGCCTTCTCCCCATATCCCCTGACTCCGCTCTCTTTAAGAGCCCTATCGCTCTCTCTTGAAAATATCCTGAGAATCGGCCTCCACTACCCTCTGAGGCAGAGAATTCCACAGACTCACAACTCTTTGTGAGAAAAAGTGTTTCTTCGTCTCCTTTCTAAATGGCTTACCCCTTATTCTGAAACTGGGGACCCTGGTTCTGGACTCCCCCGACAACAGGAACTTGTTTCCTGCCTCTAGCGTGTCCAAACCATTAATAATCTTATATGTTTCAATAAGATCCCCTCTCATCCTTCTAAACTCCAGGGTATACAAGCCCAGCTGCTCCATTCTCTCAGCATATGACAGTCCCGCCATCCCGGGAATTAACTTTGTAAACCTACGCTGCACTCCCTCAATAGCAAGAATGTCCTTCCACAAATTAGGGGACCAAAACTGCACATAATACTCCAGGTGTGGTCTCACTGTGGCCCTGTACAACTGCAGAAGGTCCTCTTTGCTCCTATACTCTACTCCTCTTCTTATATTCGCCTTCTACATCGCCTCCTGTACCTGCAGGCTTACTTTCATTGCCTGATGAACAAGAACCCCCAGATCCCGTTGTACTTCCCCTTTTTCCAACCTGACACCATTTAGATAATAATCTGCCTTCCTGTTTTTGCTACCAAAGTGGATAACCTCGCGTTTATTCACATTAAATTACATCTGCCATGCATCTGCCCTCTCACCCAACCTGTCCAAGTCACCCTGCATTATTATGTTATAATTACCATTATAATCGAGTCGCCTAGAGTATACAGATACAGGATAAAGGGAATAATGTTTAGTGCAAGATAAAGTCCAGTAAAGACCAATTGTGATTGTCCGAGGGTCTCCACTGAGGTTGGACTCTATTTGGTGATAGGATGGTTCAGTTGCCTGATAACATCTGGTACGGGTAATTACTGATCCGCACGGACTCGCTGAAGGGCCTGTTTCAACACTAAATCTCTAAACTAAATTAACCTGAAGGGTGACATGGTGGCGCAGTGGCAGGATTACTGCAATACAGCGCCAGAGACCCGGGTTCGATCCTGACCACGGGTGCCTCTCTGTACGGAGTTTGTGCGTAGATCTCTGGTTCCTCCCACATCC
This sequence comes from Okamejei kenojei, assembly GCA_035221665.1. Taxonomy (NCBI): domain Eukaryota; kingdom Metazoa; phylum Chordata; class Chondrichthyes; order Rajiformes; family Rajidae; genus Okamejei; species Okamejei kenojei. The sequence goes on from CM069160.1 coordinate 10,830,047, forward strand.
CCAAGACGTACAGGTTTGTAGGTGAGTTGTCTTGGTATAAAATGTATAATTGTTCCTAGTGTGTGCGTAGGATAGTGTTATTGTGCGGGGATTGCCGAAGGGCCTGTTTCCATGTTGTATCTCTAACTAAACTAAACTAAACTACACTGAACCACTGATTGGATGGGAGTGCCCCTCCGCATTGGCGGGCATCGCCCACAGACCCCAGGACAGGAAGCCAACAGTGTCGCTGGTCTAGGGTTGCCAACTGTCCCGTATTAGCCGGGACACCCCGTTTATTGGGCTAAATTGGTTTGTCCCGTACGGGATCGCCCTTGACCCGTATTTGACTGCTACTACTCGGGTCGAGGGGACTGTGGGGTTGGAGGCCCACGTCCGGCCCCGCCTCACATGTCACGATGTAGTGCAGCCCATGGAGTGCAGCAGCAACGCATCGCCCGTGGCCCCGTCGGTCGGTCGGCAGCCCACCCTGCTGTCCGACCTTCGGACCTTCGCTTACCACCATCACCACCGTCACGTGGTCGATCGTCAGTTCATGAGTTGGATGGGATGTCGGACTTTGCGCGTGCCCGGGCCAAAACTCCTCAGCTGACCCACCGGCTGGGCTTTGTGTGCAGTCCAGCACCCGGGCCAACTCATCATTCACCCAGCCACGGCCGAGTCGGTTAACGAATTGCCGTCGGGAATTTGTCCCTTATTTTGACCTTTTGTACCTCATTTGGGAGTGAGAAAGTTGGCAAACCTACACAGGACTATGGTTTCAGTTATTCTGTTCATCTCTTCATGTGTAAGCAGAAGCCACAGAGATGGTTCACTGTGTTGGGACAAAACCCTTAATACTAAACTAAATTAAAAGAATCTGCACTTCCCGTACAGACCCACATCCTGTTGCATGCGGTGAGGGCAGGAAGCTGTTTCTGTGTTTGCAACCAGTGCTGAGGAACCTTCTCCCCTCCCCCCAAGGCCCCAGAACAGTCCTTCTAACGAAACAGAGACAGTCCGCATGGAAACCACTGCTTCTCTGACATAAGGCCTGGATAGAGTGGATGTGGAGGATGTTTCTACTAGTGGGAGAGTCCAGAACCAGAGGGCCCAGCCTCAGAATTAAAGGGCATTCCCTTCGAAACAAGGTGAGGAGGAGAACTTCTTCAAAGTAGACATACCTTGAGGAGATTTCCCAGTGGAGTAGACAAAATGTGTGAGAAAGAACTGTAGATGCTGGATAAAACCGAAGGTAGACACAAAATGCTGGAGTAACTCAGCGGGTGAGGAGGTGAATCTGTGGAATTCATCGCTACAGCAGGCTGTGGAGACCACGTCAGTGGATATCTTTAAGGCAGAGATAGATAGATTCTTGATTAGTACAGGTGTCAGGGGTTATGGGGGGAAGGCAGGAGAATGGGGTGAAGAAGGAGAGATCAGTCAGCCATTATTGAATGGTGGAGTGGACATGATGGGCCGAATGGCCTAAATCTGCTCCTATCACTTATGAACTAATGAGCATAACACTAGCTGGTGTCAAAGGTAAATGGAGCCTGGAAGCTGCCAGGGCAGAACTAAACACACCGATCTCCACCTGGGCAGTCACGCTGGCGCAGCGGTAGAGTTGCTACCTCACAGCGAATGCAGCGCCGGAGACCCGGGTTCGATCCCGACTACGGGTGCTGTCTGTACGGAGTTTGTACGTTCGCCGCGTGACCTGCATGGCCTTTCCTCCGAGATCTTTGGTTACCTCTTTACATTCCAAAGACGTACAGGATTGTAGGTTAATTGCCTTGGTAAATGTAAAAATTGAACCCAAGTGGGTGTAGGATAGTGTTAATGTGCGGGGATCGCTGGTCAGTGCGGACCCGGGTGGGCCTAAGGGCCTGTTTCCCGTGCTGTATCTCTAAACTAAACTGAACTAAAGCCAATTAACATTCAAACCTGCACATCTTTACAGTGTGGGAGGAAGACTGAAAAATCCCAGGCGCTCACAGGGAGAACTCACTGTCTCAACCAAGTCTCACCCCGGCCACTCCCTCGTCTCCCCTCTCCCATCGGGCAAGAGGTACAGAAGTGTGAAAACGCACACCTCCAGATTCAGTGTTCAAGAAAGAACTGCAGATGCTGGAAAAATCAAAGGTAGACCAAAATTGCTGGAGAAACTCAGCGGGTATGGATCCCTCGGCATCTTTGGAGATAAGGAATAGGCGACGTTTCGGATCGAGTCCTTTCTCAGGTATACTTTCTTCCCAGCTGTTATAAGGCAACTGAACCATCCTTTCAACAACTAGAGAGCAGTCCCGAACTACTATCTACCTCATTGGAGACCCTCAGAATAACTTTAATTGGGCTTTATTGGACTTTATCTTGCACTAACAATTGTTCCCTTCATCATATATCTGTACACAGCGGACGGCTCGATTGTAACCATGTGTAGTCTTTCCGCTGACTGGTTAGCATGCAACCCAAGTTTTTTACTGGACCTCGGTACACGTGACAATAAACTAAACTAAACTAATCTGAACGGAGAAACTTCACGTAGACAGCACCCGTGGTCAGGATCAAACCCGGGTCTCTGACGCTGTGAGGCAGCAACTCTACCGTTGCATCACTGTGCTGCCTTGCTTTATAACTCCATTTATTTTTGTATCAAAAATAATTTATTTAATTACGAACCCGATACAAGAACCAAAACCCACCACCATATTACAAAATCACCAAACTATTCAGACATTAAATTACCAACAACTATGTTACAAGTAACACCAGCTTCTCTGACACCACCCAGTGCCCGGACATAACCCCGGGAAAGGGGCAAGTATCCGGCTCAGGCAAAGCCCTCTTCCGCCTGGCGCCGTGACCCGTGGCTGGCCAGCTTGGCCAGGCCTAGGAGCAACCCAACCAGGACATCTCCGGCCCTGCTAACTCCCTAGATCCCGTCACCAGTCCTCCGGTCACTGACGGCAGTGCCACTCCTCCCTCTCCGGACCCTAGGTGGAGTGACGGTGCTCCTTGCCCTCCGGACCCTGGCTACAAGGGACGCTCCACTGGTCCCCTTTGTATAACTCCATGGGAGTACCTTCACAACAAAGTGCACCCAGGGTCACTGTTGGCTGCTGCTCTGTGGTGAGAGCTGGGGTATTTCCACCGTCTGGTGTCCTGGCCAATATCCATCCTAATGTTGCTGAACCCAGCCCCATGACTGGAGTTTCTACCCATTATAACATCGACAATGAAAAGCTGCCTTGCAAAGTCTCAAGGTTGCGAAAGGAACACAAGTGCCCCTCCCCACATCTCTGTCATTGAATGCAGGTCCACTGTGTAGCATCAGAAAGGAAATTGTGGCGCAGCGGGTAGAGCTGCTTGTTCTCCGCGCCAGAGACACGGGTTCAATGAGAGAATGGAGCGGCTGGGCTTGTATACTCTGGAGTTCAGAAGGATGAGAGGGAAACTGATTGAAACGTAAGATTATTAAGGGTTTGACACGCAAGAGGCAGGAAACATGTTCCCCCGATGTTGGGGGAGTCCAGAACCAGGGGCCACTGTTTAAGAATAAGAGGAAAGCCATTTAGAATGGAGACGAGGAAAGACTTTTTCACACAGAGTGTCGTGAGTCTGTGGAATTCTCTGCCTCAGAGGGCGGTGGAGGCCGGCTCTCTGGATACTTTGAAGAGAGTAGATAGGGCCCTAGGCTATCAGGGGAGTCAGGGGATATGGGGTGAAGTCAGGGGATATGGGGAGAAGGCAGGAACGGGGTACTGATTGTGGATGATCAGCCATGATCACAGTGAATGGCGGTGCTGGCTCGAAGGGCCAAATGGCCTACACAGATGGATAGATTCTTGATTAGTACAGGTGTCAGAGATTATGGGGAGAAGGCAGGAGAATGGGATTAGGCGGGAGAGATAGATCTGCCATGATTGAATGGCAGAGTAGATTTGTTGGGCTGAACGGCCTAATTCTATTCCGATCACTTACATCTAATGACCTTATGAGCCAACCACAGTTGGCCTTAACAATATGGGCTTATTTTCCACCTGTCTAATGCTGCATAAAGGCGGCATGTTGCTGCAAGTTAGACTCACTCTTTGCAAACAGGATAGCCTGGGGTCTTGTGAATCAGGAAGTCAACCAGCTGCACAAAGCTGTTGATGTTGAATTCTAATATTAGCCATCCAATAAATAAAAGGCAATGTCAGTGGTGTAATCAATGCAGGATATGACCAATGCATCATCTAAAACGCTGTCTAAAGTCAGGAACAAGACCAGTTGCAGTTGCTGAAAAATAAGGAAACATTTCTCAAGATAAAAGTGACACAAACAGTGGTTGGATTTTTTTTAAATCGAGTGTTATTCGGCATCTTGCTCAAGCGAGCATCGCCACTGGCAGCTTGCTGGAGCGTTACATTGTGGTTCATGTGGTCTCATGTGGGTGCTCTCTCTTCATCAAACTCAGAGCGCTGCAAAACCTTGCAAAGGCAACTGATGCCATTTAGTGTCATTGAGTCAGACAGCATGGAAACAGGCCCTTCGGCCCACCTTCCCCATGCCGACCTAGAAGCCCCACCTACGCTTGTCTCAGCTGCCCACATTTGGCCCACATCCTTCTCAACCTTTACTGCCCATTGGGCATGGAGCCATATAGCAGGGAAACTGGCCCTTCAGCCCGACTTCCCCATGCCGACCAAGTCTTCTTCTTCTACTTGCGAATGAAACATAAACCAAAGGAATTGTTATCAATAATCGATATCAGTTTTATTCGTCACTTGCACATAAAGTGCAAGTGAAATGAATTTGCCAGCAGCGGTACAATGAAAAAAGAACAGACAAAAAACACAATAAAAATTGAACACAAACATCCACCACAGCATTCATCACTGTGGTGGAAGGCACAATATTTGGCCAGTCCTCCTCCATTTTCCCCCGCGGTCGGGACCACAACCCTCCGCAGCTGACGCTGCGGGCATCTAGGTGTTCAGACAAGGTAAAGTCCAGATATAGTCCAGGTAAGTCCTGAATCGGTGCTTCCCAATCGGAGACCGCGGCTTCTGGTTGGTGTAGGCCTCAGGCCGCAGGTCGAATATTTAAAGTTCCCGCCGCGCCGCAGCCAGAAGCACGGCAGACCGCAGGGCCGACGGTCAGAGCTCCTCTCCAGGGGTCCCCGGCAAGGGACCCCACTCCTGATCGTAAGTCCTCGCGGTAGAAGTTGGCCGCGGGCCAGCAGTCGGAGCTCTTCTCTTCCCGGGTCCCCAACCAGGGATCCCAGGATGCGGACACAGCGCCAGCTGGAGCTCCGCTGACCGCAGCTTCAGGCTGCCGTGGGCCAGCGAGCGGAGCGCTCCCCTTCGGCGACCTCCGGCGAGGGCTCTCCCGCTCCACGACGAGAGTCCATGCTGCGCCCGCGGCTGAAGCCCCGGGCCCGTCTCCGGGAAAGGCCGCACCGATCCTCGATGTTAGGCCACGGGGGAGGCAACAAGGAAATAAGTCACCTCTCCCAAAACAGTGGTAGAAACACAAAGAGACACCAAAAATGGGACACACTATATAAAAAAAATAATTGAAACTAACACGCTGCTGGCTGCCGGCTTGCTGCTCCGACATCTCACCGGGTGTTGAGCTGCTCCGTCAATGTCACAGGCTGGCTGGTAGAGCCACCCATATCTGTCACAGGCTGGTGTTGAAACACCCAACGCCAGTACCAAGTCTGTTGAGCTTCACCCATGCTCGTCTAGGGAGGTCAGACCCTGGACAGCTTTTATCTGGTGAAGAGATGTAGCTGCATAATGGAGATGAGGTTGCCTTCCACTCCTGTCACCACTTGGTGGCTATCCAGTGTGCTTTTACTATATGACTCTATGACCAAGTCATAGCATCATCTAGTCATACAGCAATGGGGACAGTCCTTAGTCCCAACTTGCTCGGGCCATTGAGTCAGAGAGTCACATCATCATACAGCACGGAAACAGGCCCTTCGGCCCGACTCCCCCATGCTGACCATGTCATAGTCATAGTGTCAACCAGCACAGAAACAGGCCCTTCGGCCCAACTTCCCATGCCAACCAGGATGCCCCATCTACGCCTGTACCACCTGCCCACGTTTGGCCCTCATCCCGCCAAACCGTTCCTATTCATGGGCATAGATTCATACAGCACAGACACAGGCCTTTCTGCCAAACTTCCCCATGCCGGACAAGATGCCCCATTGATGCTGATCCCACCTGCCACCATATCCCTCCAAATATTTCCTATCCATGTACCTGTCCAAGTATCTTTCAAATGTTGTTAGAGCACCTGCCCAAACTACTTTATCTTAGTTTAGTTTAGTTTAGTTTAGTGTAGTTTAGTGTAGTTACGTTTAGCTTAGCTTAAAGATACAGCGCAGAAACTGGCCATTCGACCCACCAAGCGTGTTTCAACCGGCAATCCCCGTGCAATAACACTGTGGACAATTTATAATTACAAAAGCCAAATTTACCTACAAAACCTTTACGTCGTTGGAGTAAACCAGAGCACCCGGACGATGCCTTAAGGTCACGGGGAGAACGTACGAACTCCGTACAGACAGCATCCCTACGCAGGATCGAGCACGGGTCTCTGGCACGGTGAGGCAGCAACTCTACCGCTGCGCCACCGTGCCACCCTCTTTCACGTCGTTCCATATACCCACTACCCTTTGCGTGAGATCAGGTCAGGTCAGGTCGGGGGGAGTTCCTCCCGCCACAGGTTCCATGGTCGGACAGTCGGCGACTAAACCGTCTCCCCCACCTGGGTTGCCAGGTGAGGAGGGGGCTGTGAACCCCCAGCAAGACCAAAAACAAGACCCGTCAAAAGGTGGATGAGCATCTAGCGAGCCCATGGCCATCCACACTTCAGTAGAAGTAGCAATCCGGAACCAGGGGCCACAGTTTAATAATAAGGGCTAAACCATTTAGAACGGAGACAAGGAAACACTTTTTCTCACAGAGAGTTGTGAGTCTGTGGAATTCTCTGCCTCAGAGGGCGGTGGAGGCCAGTTCTATGGATATTTTCAAAAGAGAGCCAGATAGGGCTCTTAACGATGGAGGAGTCAGGGGATATGGGGAGAAGGCAGGGATAAGGTACTGATCAGGGATGATCAGCCTTGATCATATTGAATGGCGGTGCTGGCTCGAAGGGCCGAAAAGCCGACTCCTGCACCTATTGTCTATTGTCTATTGATCACTATTGTACATAGCATTGTAAGGAATGATGATAAAGCACACACACACACACTACAATCCTATACCTCCAGCCGCGGATGCCCGCAGGAACTGGAGGACAGAGATGTGTGGTGCGTCCATTACCGCCCCTTCCCCTCGGGAACCAGCACCACTGTGTCGCTAATGTTTTAAACGATGATGAATGAATGAATGAATTTGTTAAAATTTGCGTGAAAAGGTAGCCAACCGGGTTCCTGTTGAATCTTGGCCTTCCTACCTTAAAACTCATGTGCTCTGGTTCTTCATCCCCTACTCTGGGGAACTGAGTCTGTGTGTTCACCCTATTTATTCCCCTCGTGGATTCCCCGTGTAGCATGGACACCCGTTTGGTGGCAACTAATTATTACACAGCAAAAGTGCTGAGAGATTAGTTTATTTCTTGATGTGCCTTAGATGCAGTGTGGTCTTGCAACTGTTCTGCAAGATGTATGCATCTGCCTCATCTTACCATCAGAGCAGGGGATCAAGGTGATCATGTCGAGCACATCTTAAGGACCAGAACTTCCTGTCGGAAGCTGGTACTAGATCCAGCATGGACACTGAATGTTTGCCTTGGTGCATATCATCAACCTCTCCTCTCCCCCCTCCTCCTTGGTTTACAAGGTTAATTCCCGGGATGGCGGGGCTGTCATATGCTGAGAGAATGGAGCAGCTGGGCTTGTATACTCTGGAGTTTAGAATGATGACAGGGGATCGTATTGAAACATATAAGATTATTAATGGTTTGGACATGCTGGAGGCAGGAAACATGTTCCCGATGTTGGGGGAATCCAGAAACAGGGGCCACTGTTTAAGAATAAGGGGTAAGCCATTTAGAACGGAGATGAGGAAACACTTTTTCGCACATAGAGTTGTGAGTGTGGCATTTTCTGCCTCAGACGGCAGTGGAGGCCGGTTCTCTGGATACTTTCAAGAGAGAGCTAGATAGGGCTCTTAAAGAGCGGAGTCAGGGGATATGGGGAGAAGGCAGGTACGGAGTACTGATTGTGGATGATCACATTGAATGGCGGTGCTGGCTCGAAGGGCCGAATGGCCTCCTCCTGCGCCTGTTGTCTGTTGTCTATTGTCTATAACACCCACCCACCCCCCGCCCACCCCGCTTTCCTCTTTTAGTTTAGTACAGAGATACAGCGTGGAAAAAGGCCCTTCGACCCACCGAGTCCGTGCCGACTAGCGATCACCTTGTTTCGCATCCTGCACATCAGGGACAATATACAGAAGCCAGTTTCACTACAAATCCGCACATCTTTGGATGTGTGGGAGGAAGCCGGAGTGCCTGGAGTAAACTCACGCGGTATGGACGGCACCCGTGGTCAGGATCGAACCTGGGTCTCTGGCGCTGAAAACAGCAACAACCCTACCGCTGCGCCACCGTGCCGCCCTGGTGTCAGATAGACCGAGGAAGTACTGGCCTTTAGAACAAGGGACAGCAATTCTTAATTTAAGCAATGGTGCCCAGTATTTACAGCAGACCTGATTTGGGGAGAGGGTTCGACAGTCGCAGGGTAATCGGATGGAGGCGATGACTGCAACAGACCTTGATGGCCAACTACAGCTGGGACTGTGAAATGGCCCCAAAACCCGGCAACTATTGCTGATAGACTCACTGGGCTGTTTCTTTACATTATGCGCTGCCAACCTGGTGTTGGACTAAAGTAGACAAAAATGCTGGAGAAACTCAGCGGGTGAGGCAGCATCTATGGAGCGAAGGAATAGGTGACATTTAGGGTCGAGACACTCTTCAGACTGATGTGGAGGTGGGGGGGGGGGGGGGGGGGGTGGGCGGAAAGAAGAAAGGAAGAGGGCACACACAGTGGGCTGTGGGAGAGCTGGAAGGGAAGGGAAAGGGAGAATGCAAGGACCCACCTGAAATTGGAGAAGTCAATGTTCATACTATTGGGGTGTAAACTACCCAAGCGACATATGTCGTGCTGCTTCTCCAATTTGCAGTGGGACTCACTCAGGCCATGTAGAAGGCCCAGGACAGAAAGTTCGGATTCGGAATGGGAGGGGGAGTTGAAGTGCTGGGCCACCGGGAGATCAGGTTGGTTACTGCGAACCGAGCGGAGGTGTTGTATGGGGGAGCGAACCGTAAAGGGTATTGTACTAATGTATGTCAATACAGTTTCAGTTATATAACACTTGGTGAGGACACATTTAGTGTATTGTTTTCAGATTTGTGCACCATGTTACACGAAAGATATTGCCAGGCTGGAGAGAGTACAGAGAGGATTTACAAGGATGTTGCTAGGACTCAAAGGCCTAATCTACAAGAGGTGGTTAAACAGGCTAGGATTTTATCCGTTGGAACGCAGGAGATGGAGAGTGACATTATAGAGGTGTACAAAATCATGGGAGGAACGGAGACAAAGAAACACTTTTCCACCCAGAGAGTTGTGAGTCTGTGGAATTCTCTGCCTCAGAGGGCGGTGGAGGCCGGTTCTCTGGATACTTTCAGGAGAGAGCTAGATAGAGCTCTTAAAGATAGTGGAGCCAGGGGATATGGGGAGAAGGCAGGAACGGGATACTGATTGGGGATGATCAGCCATGATCACAGTGAATGGCGGTGCTGGCTCGAAGGGGCAAATGGCCCACTCTTCCTGCACCTATTGTGTATTGTCTATAAGAAGGGTCCCGACCCGAAACGTCACCCATTCCTTCTCTCCAGAGATGCTGCCTGTCCCGTTGAGTTACTCCAGCATTCTGTGTCTACCTGAGAAGGCAAGATGGGTAGAGAGCACGAGAGGTGAGGAGAGAGTGAAGCGGAGAGCAATGTTTGTGCGGTATTCCTGCTGACTCTTGAAAGTAACGTTAGTTGTTTCTCTTTGCGTTTCCAGGAAGCTGTGCTTTCAGGAGGCCAGGTGCAGCTGAGAGTGGGTGCAGAGAGTGATAGAGTGAAAAAATGAACCTACACTGAACTCCCTCAATAGCAAGAATGGTCTTTCCTCAAATGTGGGGACCAAAACTGCTCACAATACTCCAGGTGTGTTGTCTAGAGGACATTTACGAGGATGAGGGGACACCTCATTGAAACCTTCCGAATAGTTAAAGGCCTGGAAACAGTAGATTCTGAGAGGGTGTTTCCACTAGTGGGAGAGTCAAGAACCAGAGGATGGAGCCTCAGAATAAAAGGATATACCTTTAGAGAGGAGATGAAGAAGAATTTCTTTAGAATCAGAATCAGAATAGTACTTTATATGCCAAGTATGTTTTGCAACATATGAGGAATTTCATTTGCCAAGTCAGTCATACAAATAAAAAGTAACAGATCACCCAAACCACATTTTAACATGAACATCCACCACAGTGACTCCTACACATTCCTCACTGTGATGGAAGGCGAAATAAAGTTCAAGTCCATTCTCTTTGTCCTTCCGCGGTCGGGGGCCTCGAGCCCTCCGTTGACGGGACGATCTTGACTCCCGTAGCCGGCGGCGTACTGGCCCTCTGCGTCGAGGCGATCAGCTCCCGTATCGGGGGAAGGTCAGCTCCCCCGCGCCGGGCGATCTGACCTCGCGTCGGGGCGGGTCGAACCTTCTGCGTTATTGGAGCTTCCCAACTAGCCTCTCCCGAGACTGCGAGCTCTTGCTGGTAAGTCCGCAGGCCGCGGTTGGAGCGATCCCAGGCAAGGGATCGGCTCCGATGTTAAGTCCGCGCCCCGCGGTGGGACTCACGACAGTCGGAGGAGGCCTCCCGCTCCATCGATGGTAGGCCGCAGAGTGCCCGGAGAATGTGATCCGAAAATTAATCACAGCTCCGGCAAGGTAAGAACCTGAAGAAAAGTTTCCCCTAATCCCATCCTCCTCACCCCACATAAAACAAACCAGGGAACATTAAAACAAACGTTTACCAAACACTAAAAATTAAAAAAAAAGATGAAAAAAAGAACAGACTGAACAGTATGATGGCGGAACAGCCATCATACGGCGCCCCTGGTGGTATGAGGGTGGTGTCACAGGGTGGTGAATCTGTGCAATTCTTTGCCACAGAAGGCTGTGGTGGCCAAGTCAATGGATATACTTAAGGCAGAGATTTAAGGCAGAGATTTTCAGATTCCTGAATAGTACATGTATCAGGGTGTTTTGGTGAGAAGGCAGGAGAATGGGGTTAGGAGGGAGAGGATTGAATGGCGGAGTAGACTTCATGGATCGAATAGTACCTGGTCGAATAGTACCCACAATACCCTGACCATGCTCTCATTTCATTCAGTGGCATTGAGTAGTGGTAGAGAGTATTAGTACATCACTGGCCAGTCCGACCCTTGCATCTCTGACCAGGGGCAATGGGCCTTTACAGCCAAGTTAAGACTCGTATTTTTTTTTAAATTTCAGACTTTTAGTTTAATTCATTTGGGAGATAGCACAGAAACCTGTGGAGAGGATGTTTCCACTAACGGGAGAGTCTACGACTAGAGGTCACATCCTCAGAAGGATGCTCTTTTAGGATCGAGGTGAGGATAAATTTATTTTGTCAGAGGGTGGCGAAGCTGTGGAATTCTTTGCCACAGAAGTGGTGGATATTTTTAAGGCAGAGATAGATTCTTGATTAGTGTGGGTGTCAGAGGTCATGGGGAGTGGGCAGGAGAATGGGTTTAGGAAGCAGAGACAAGTCAGCCATGATTGAATGGTGGAGTAGACGTGATAGGCCGAATGCCCTAATTCTACTACTATTCATTATGACCTTATGTAACAGACCCTTCAGACCACCCAGTCAGCAGTGACCAATGATCCCCGCACATTCGCACTATCTTACACACACTAGGGACAGTTTACAATTATAGCAAGCCAATTAGCCTACAAACCTGTACATCATTGGCGTGTGGGAGGAAACCGGAGAAAACCCAAGTAGGTCACGTAGAGAACGAACAAACTCTGTGCGGACCAGCACCCAGAGTCAGGATCAAACCCGAGTCCCTGGCGCTGTAAGGTAGCGACTCTACTGCTGAGCCATCATGCAGCCCTTCAGACTTGAAGTGGAAGCGTAGAAGATGGTGCCTGAAACACGGTGACTCTGGTGTATGGAGTCAATGTGGTCGACTTTCTTACACTCTTGAACTTGGTATGATTATGCCTAATGTAGAGTGGGATTGTCACTGACATGTGTGCAGAATAAGAACCTCACTGCACCCAGGTACAAACTACCATAGAACCATTGAACCACTCCTACCATGAGGAAGAAGGTACTGGAGTCTTGAAAACTGTGACTTGCAGGTTCAAGGAAAGATGTGTAGTATGCTCACTTGTCGCTTTACACCTCCTCCCTTGATTCCATCCAAGGACCCAAGTAGTTTTTCCAGGTGAGACAGAGGTTTACTTGCACCTCCTCCAACCTCATCTATTGCATCCGCTGCTCTAGGTGGCATCTGCTCTGCATCGGTGAGACCAAGCGCAGGCTTGGCGATCACTTCGCCCAAAACCTCTGCACAGTTCGCATTAACCAACCCGATCTCCCGGTGGCTCAGCACTTCAACTCCCCCCCCCCCCCCCCCCCCCCCCCCATTCCGTATCCAACCTTTCTGTCCTGGGCCTCCTCCATGGCCAGATTGAGACCCACCATAAATTGGAGGAGCAAGCACCTCATATTTCACCTTGGGTAGTTTACAACCCATTGACTCTCCAATTTCAGGTAGTGACTTTCTCCCTCCTTCCCCTCCCCTTCCCTGCTCTCCCACACCCACTGTCTCCGCCTCTTCCTTTCTTTTTTTTTTTTTCCTGACCCGCCCACCCCCCCCTCATCAGTCTGAAGAAGGGTCTCGACCCGAAACGTCTCCCTATTCCTTCACTCCATGGATGCTGCCTCACCCGCTGAGTTTCTCCAGCATTTTGTCTACCTTCGATTTTTCCAGCATCTGCAGTTAAGTTCTTTCTTAAACATGCTCAATATGTGGTATGTTTTTGTGTGAACTTTATTGTGTTTATTGGGACTTATTTCATGCTGTACACCGTGGTCATTGTGCCTTATACCCTGTGTGGACCCATGTCCAGGTTTTTGTTCCATATTCATAGTTTGTTGTGTCCATTGTGTGCAGTGCACATTGTGTAGTGTTTACTGCCATCTACAGGTGAAGCACACATTCGGAGTTTGTTGTCTTCATTGTGCACAGTACACACAGTACACATAGGATGGGATGGAGGTATAGAGTGACTGGACGTCCATAGTAAGGATGAGGGAGTGGGGGCCTGGAAAACGGAAGTCATTGAAGGGACGAAGAGCGTGTGAGGTGTCCTTGGACATAGTGGGGAGGGATCGGACCAGGGGGAATAGGATGGAGTCGAGGTATGTGGAAATTAATTCGGTAGGACATGAACAAGCAGCAACAATGGGTCTGCCAGGACTGTTTCTGTTTGTGGATTTTGGGGAGAAGATAAAATCGGGCCATGCGGGGCTGGGGAACAACAAGTTTGGAGGCTTCAGAGGGCAGAGAGCCAGAAGTAATAAAATCAGAAATGGTGTGTGATATTAAGGCCTGTGGGGTTTGAATATTGATTTTTCTCCACTTGAAGTAGCCCCGGCATTCCCTCTCTCTCTATCCCTCCCCCACCCAAGTCACACACGCTTCTCATTCTCACCCCACAGACCGCTAACAATGGCCTTTATCATCGTTACTTTTTGCTGATCTTTCATTCATAGTTTTCGGTATCTCTCCGCATCGCCGTCTATATCTCTCCTTTCCCTTATTCCCAACCAGTCTGAAGAAGGGGCTCGTCGACCCCCAGCGTCACCCATTCCTTCTCTCCAGAGATGCTTGCCTGTCCCCCGCTGAGTTATTCCGGCTTTTTGTGTCTATCTTCGGACATTGTGTAGAGTTTCCTGCCATCTTCAGGTAAAGCAGGGTAAAATGCAGGTTCAACATGGCATCACCACAGACCAACTCCTCGCCATTGACTCAATAGACAATAGGTGCAGTTGTAGGCCATTCGGCCCTTCGAGCCAGCACCGCCATTCAATGTGATCATGGCTGATCATCCCCAATCAGTACCCCGACCGTTCCTGCCTTTTCCCTTTATCCCCTGACTCGGCTAACTTTAAGAGCTGTATCTAGCTCTCTCTTGAAAGGTATCCAGAGAACCGGCCACCACCGCCCTCCGAGGCAGAGAATTCCACGGACTCACAACTCTCTCTTTTTTTTTTTGAAAAAGTGTTTATATTCTCTGTTCTAATATGGCTTTCCCCCCTTATTCTTAAACTGTGGCCCCTGGCTCTGACTCCCCCAACATCGGAACATGTTTCCTCTAAGCGTGTCCAAACCCTTAATAATCTTATATGTTTCAATATGATCCTTCTAAACTCCAGAGTACACAAAGTCCAGCCGCTCCATTCTCTCAGCATATGACAGCCCCGCCATCCCGGGAATTAACCTTGTAAGCCTACGCTGCACTCCATCAATAGCAAGAATGTTTCTCCTCAAATTAGGGGACCTAAACGGCACACAATACTCCAGGTGTGGTCTCACTCGGGCCCTGTACAACTGCGGAAGGACCGCTTTGCTCCATCAATGCTTCGTGCTGCCCCTGTCTTCTTAGGCCCCCTTCAGTCATGACTGGCCATGGGTGTCTCCAGGGTGCTAGTCCCTATATGGAGGACGCCTGTGCGTGACTTTGTTTAAAGTGGGGAGGCTGGTGCACAGACAGCCACTCCACGGTCCTTGCAAAAACAGGAAGGCAGATTACTATCTAAATGGCATCAAGTTGGGAAAAGGGGAAGTACAACGGGATCTGGGGTCCTTGTACATCAGTCTATGAAAGTAAGCATGCAGGTACAGCAGGCAGTGAAGAAAGCGAATGGCATGTTGGCCTTTATAACAAGAGGAATCGAATATTGGAGCAAAGAGGTCCTTCTGCAGTTGTACAGATCCCTAGTGAGACCACACCTGGAGTATTGTGTGCAGTTTTGGTCCCCTAATTTGAGGAAGGACATTCTTGCTATTGAGGGAGTGCAGCGTAGGCTTACGAGGTTAATTCACGGGACGGCGGGGCTGTCATATGCTGAGAGAATGGAGCGGTTGGGCGTATACACTCTGGTTTAGAAGGATGAGAGGGGATCTTATTGAAACATATAAGATTATTAAGGGTTTGGACACACTAGAGGCAGGAAACAATGTTCCCGATGTTAGGGAGTCCAGAACCAGGGGCACAGTTTAAGAATAAGGGTAAGCCATTTAGAACGAGAACGAGGAAACACTTTTTCTCACAGAGAGTTGTGAGTCTGTGGAATTCTTTGCCTCAGAGGGCGGTGGAGGCAGATTCTCTGGATGCTTTCAAGAGAGAGCTAGATAGGGCTCTTAAAGATAGCGGAGTCAGGGGATATGGAGATAGGAAGGAACGGGGTACTGATTGGGGATGATCAGCCATGATCACATTGAATGGTGGTGCTGGCTCGAAGGACCGAAGGGCCGAATGTCTTACTCCTGTACCTATTGTCTATTGTCTAACGGGCGTAAAAATACAATAGGTATGGAAAGGGAATGTGACTGGAAGCAGGTTGGGAGGAAGCGCAGTCAACGCAGCCGATGGAGTCCGCTGGCTGCGAATGGATTCTGGGCCACTCCAAACGCTTCCCTGGCATGGATTCAGAGAAGCGGGAAGAGTCGGAGCTCAAGCGGCGAAAGTGGGAGCCGGTCGAAACAGGCAGTGAGTAAGATGAGTCATTAAAGTGGGGAACGAGAGCAGGAGGGCGGCACTGATAACAGACATGATGTAGCCGAGAGTGAGAGAGAGAGGTGAGGGAGCGGTCTGGCAGCGACTGCAATCAGCAATGCTCCACTTATCCTGCAGACAGGAAGGCGGAGCCTGATCCCTGCGGGCTTTCACCTGGAACCTGGAATTTCTAACGCACCCATTCTTTGAAACATCCGTTCCAGGAAAATGTATCTGGTGGTTGAAGGTGTAAATGCTGCAGACACAATGTACACCACTAAACGGCGGACTTTACCCGGGGAGCCCGGAGCTCAGGACCCGCCGCCCGCGGCCGCTGCTGAACCCGCGGGAAGGGCGATTGTTTCAATCTTTATATTTTCACAAAAGTAATTTCTGTTCCGTTGCCGGACGCGGTTAACGCGTTAAAATGAACGGATCGACAGACAGCTCTGATTTCAGTTGCTGTTTATATTCACTCTTCCCACATTTTACATTCCCCCTGGTTTTATTTCCGCGCTCACTGGGGTTTCAACGACGCGGAATTTGGGGATTAAATGGAGCCGTTCCGTTCAGCGCTGACCTGTTTGTCCACCGGGTTTCTGCCCCACAGCCCCTGAGCCCCGCTCCTGACGCCGGTCCCGGGACCCGACCCTTTTACACACCCGGAGCGGATCCGGAGCAGATTCTCAGCCAGTGTCTGCACCCCAAGTCCAGAAGAAAGGATAAAGTTTCCCCGTGAATTTATTCCCAGTGAAGGTGTGGAGATGGGACTTGGTGTCCGCGTCGTAAAATGAAACTGTCCCGGACTCGTAACTGAGATAAACTCCCACCCTCCCGGGGATGGGACGGGCGGGGAGAGGGGATCGAGGGGAGGTGACGGCTTCAAACCCGTCATTATTCCGCCAGATGATCCAGACTCCAGTCTCCGGGGACAGTGTGACCTTTCCCTTCCTCTCCACAGACTCTGCGGCGACTCCCAGACTCCAGCGCCGACTCCCCGCCACCTCCACCTCCCAGTAATGTCTCCCCGATGTGAATCCCTCCGATCCCAGCACACACGCATACACTGTAAACCTCTTCCCGGTGTCAGGGAGACTCCTCCGGGTCCCGGTCCATCTCACCCTCTTCCGATCCTCAGACACCTCGAGCTCCGGATGCGCTGTTTCCACATCCAGGGTGACGGAGACTGGGGGGAGAAGCAGAGAATCAGAGAGTCCCCGGGGGTCGGGGGGAGACTCGGGCACAGGCGGGCAGACAACTGCAACCTTGCCCGGGGTGTCACCCAATTACGTGATGTGGACAACACAAACCTTTCTCCGCGCTTCACTCCGAGGAAAGGGGAGGCTCGTGGATTGCAGGAGCGGGTCGGGCGGCGGAGTTGGGATTGTGTGTGTAAATAGAGAGAGAGAGAGAGAGAGAGAGAGAGAGAGAGCACAATGGACAGATTGCGGGTGGGCATTTCGAGCGGTTGGGCAGGGTTTTGCGAGATCTCGCTGTTAGGTGGTGGAGAGGGAATCAGATTATCATGCAGCGGATTGAGATAATAGACAAGAGACTAGAGTTTCATGGACAAATAACTGGGTGTTTTCCACCGAGAAAAATCGAAGACTGAGGTGAATGCTCGTTTCCCTAACGAATCTAATTCAAGCAGCGCCTCAACTTGATAGCCAATGAATAGCAGTGAACCTCGTGACTCCAACAGGGGGCAACCCTGAGTCACCAGAAACTTCAGTCGGCGACAAGTCAGATAGAGTTATGGCACAGATTTCCCTCTCTGAAGATCGTCCACAAATTTTGATAACAATCCTGGTCAACACATTGATCCCACATTTCAAATGTCATAATATCACGTGAGAGGAGTAGAATTAGGCCGTTCGGCCCATCAAGACATCTCCGCCATTCAATAATGGCTGATTTATCTCTCCCTCCTAAACCATCCTCCTGCCTTCTCCCCTACACCTCTGACACCCGTACTAATCAAGAATCTATCTACCTCTGCCTTAAACATATCCACTGACTTGGGCTCCACAGCTTTCTGTGGCACAGAATTCCACAGATTCCACACAATACATCTCGCCTCATCTCCTTCCTTAAATAACGTCCTTTCATTCTGATGGCCATGAACTCTAGTCCGAGACTCTCCCACTGGTGGAAACATCATCTCTTTATCCACTCTATCCAACCCTTTCACTATTCTATGTTTCAATGAGGTCCCCCCTCATTCTTCTAAACTCCTACGAGCACAGACCCAGTGCCGACAAAATATCATCATAGGTTAACCTACTCATGCCTGGGATCATTCTTGTAAACCTCCTCAGGCCCTTCTCCAGTGCCAGCACACCCTTCATCAGGTATGGTGTCCAGAATTGCTCACAGTGTTCCAAATGCGGTCTAACCGGCACCTTATAGAGCCTCAGCATTACGTTCAGGTTTTTGTGCACAAGCCCTCTTGACTTTGCTTTCTTTATTACCACTTCGACTTGCAGATTAACTTTTTGGGAGAAATTTTAACTAGATATTGTTAACACCATTATAAATCAACTGAACAAGTAGCTGGGTGTTGTCGTCCAAGACGAAATCCCCAGCTGAGGTCAATACTAGTTTGTCTGACGCGACTCATTCTGACAAAGCTTCAATGTGGTGGAGATGTTAATAACAATGAAGTCCGTATCTCCAGCAGGGGGCAGACCTGAGTTAACCAAAGTGAGTCGTCACTGACAGGACAAGCAGGATCAGTGGCACATATATCCTTCTCTGATGGAACCCGCGGTTTTTATGACAATATTAGTCATCAAATTCTACAAGTTTTCAAAATCTCTGATTTACTTTGCGAGTTTACTTTGCTGGCTACCTGGTAGAATTCAAACTCGTATCGTGGCGTGTTTCTGCGGTGCGGATGGGGATAAGATGTTTTAGTTCATCTGGCAGTCTGTGTCTTGGTTGTATTGTGCTCCTGTGTTGGATGTGTTCAGGATTACAACATTTCCAGCTGACCACTTGACTGTGAAGCTTCCAAACAGATGAGATTAGTTCCCCTTCAGTTCATCATTACGGTCAATATTTGCATCTATTTACAACTTAAATATGTCACCCACATAAGAAGTAAGGAACACATATGTTTTACCTTGGTGAATCGCAACAATGGGTTCTCTCAACACTGCGTTCAACCAGAAGAGGTGATTAAATTTGTCATCCAGTATGGCACCATCTCTCAGTGACAATGTCCGGGATTCATCACTAATTCTGCAAATATTAAATAACCGGTTATAACCTGCGCGTCGACATGTTTATGTGACTTTACAGATCCGTGCAGAGTTTAACTGAAGAGCATGTCCTACCTGCTCTTGCGACCAGCTTCCTCCTGTAATAAGGAAAGCAGAAATTGACTGAGGGAACAGCAATTTCACGCAAGTTATTTCACGTAGTTGAAAATTACCATTTTCTGACTCGCGCTCACGTTGTCACACAGAGGACATTACATTGATGGCACCAATGCAGGAGGGTTGTTAAATGTTTGTGAAAATTATGCTGTATCTCAGAGGAGGCAATGTGCAGGAGAGTCTGCAGGCTGTGGTGGAGACGCCCCTCAAAATAAGGGAAGGGATCCAAGGGTGGGGGATAAATTAGTGAGATTTGAGCAATGTATGTAGACTGTATTAAATAATTGGTATAGCCTCCGAAAATGTCGGATGAATTTTTTTTGCACGGTTTTTTGTATTGTATATATTTATTACCTGATTAAAGTCTATTTTGAAATTTAAAAAAAAGTCTGGACGTGTTGTGAATTTTCTGCTGAATAATGTCATAAGGTCATAAGTGATAGGAGCAGAATTAGACCATTCAGCCCTTCAAGACTACTCCACTATTCAATCATGGCTGACCTATCTCTACCTCCTAACCCCATTCTCCTGCCTTCTCCACATAACCTCTGACACCCATACTAATCAAGAATCTATATATATCTGCTTAAAAATATCCACTGACGACCTCCAGAGCCATCTGTGGCAAAGAATTCCACAGAGTCGCCACCCTCCGACTAAAACTCCTCCTTATTTCCTTCCTAAAGAAATGTCCTTTAATTCTGAGGATATGACCTCTAGTCCTAGACTCTCCCACTAGTGGAAACATCCTCTCCACATCCACTCTATCCAAGCCTTTCACTCTTCGGTCAGTTTCAATGACGTCCCTGCTCATTTTATCTAAACTGCAGCGAGTACAGGCCCAGTGTGGAAAAACACTCATCATATGTCGCCCAACAATAAGCTGTTCATCATGATTGGTTGGAGGAATTTAAGATTAACGATGGATTAGATTGGGTGTGGATGGAGAATGTATCACCGGTTCTGCAGATACCAAAACACAAATGTAAAATTCAAAGTGGCCTGGAGCAAATCCTGTCAGAAATTCAGTGATCAGAATGTGGAATTTGCGGTCACAGGTCTGGTCGATGCAGATGGTAATGTAACGTAACATCACGTATCAGGATGAGGGAACCACAAAGGGTGTGAGGCGCTGGTCGGGTACAGGTTGCTGTCATCAAGCAATTTGTTTTGCAGTATAAAAACTTGCAGGAGTAAATTAAAAGGAAAATCAGCAGAACAAACACAGTTCACGAGTCACGACAAACAAGAGAATCCCCAGAGATACAACAAGTATATTAATAGCAAAAGAATAACTCGGGAGATAATGGGTCCCTCTGAGGTCAAAGGGACAACTAGAGAGCGAATAAGTGTGGGGGAAATAACTGCAGATGCTGGTTTAAATCAAAGGTAGACACAAAATGCTGGAGTAACTCAGCGGGTTAGGCAGCATCTCTGGAGAGAAGGAATGAGCAATCGCTGCTCTTTCTTAGTGAGAATCTGGTGCAGTTCAGCAAACTGGGTTGTGATCTCTAGCTCATCGGCTGATTGCTTTTACTACATGAATTGCCAGAAGATCTATTTAATTTAAATGGCAAGAATCTAATCCTCCGACCATACTCCATTGGTACTCTGAAACGATATCATGTTTAAATTTAGAAAAAAATTAGGAGTGACATTGTTGAACCCTTGGTTAAATCTGATAGGACTTGGGGAAGATTTATTCAACATGTTTACATGATATAAATTGTCCCCTCTCCAACCATTATAATAATTATTTTACCTTTATACGGTGGAACGGACTTGATGACAAACAGGGACTTAAATTGTTGAAATTCTTTGCAGCCCAGATTCTGTTTTGCTTTTTTTTCTAGTTGAGGTTTTGTTTTTCTCTTTTTCTTTTTTTTTTTGTTTTTCTCTTTTTATATATACAAGTTCTCTTTTAAACACTTAACTATATTTACATAGAGACCGGGAGGTCTATACTCAATGTGTATTTTGACACTGGACTTATATTCAGGTTATACTTGTTGTTAATGTAATCCTGTTTAAGAAGGAACTGCAGATGCTGGAAAATCGAAGGTGGACAAAAGTGCTGGAGAAACTCAGCGGGTGCAGCAGCATCGAGGGAGCGTAGGAAATAGGCAACATTTCAGGCCAAAACCCTTCTTCAGACTGATGGAGGGTGTGGTGGGGGGGGGGGGGGGGGGGGGGGGGGGGGGGGGGGGGGGGGGGGGGGGGGGGGGGGGGGGGGGGGGAGGGGGCGGGGAGAGGAAAGAAAAAAGGAGGAGGAGCCCGAGGGCTGAGGGAGTGCTAGGAAGGGGAGGAGACAGCAAAGGCTAACGAAATTGGGAGAATTCAATCTTCAGGCCACCGGGATGCAGACTGCCCAAGCGGAATATGAGGTGCTGTTCCTCCAATTTCCGGTGTTGCTCACTCTGGCCATGGAGGAGGCCCAGGACAGCGAGGTCGGATACGGAATGGGAGGGGGAGTTGAAGTGCTGAGCCACCGGGAGGTCAGGTTGGTTAATGCGGACCGAGCGTAGGTGTTCGGTGAAACGATCGCCAAGCCCACGCTTGGTCTCACCGATGTAGATAAGCTGACATCTAGAGCAGCGGATGCAATAGATGAGGTTGGAGGAGGTGCAGGTGAACCTCTGTCGCACATGGAATGACTGCTTGGGTCCTTGAATGGAGTGGAGGGGGGAGGTAAAGGGACAAGTGTGGCATCTCTTGCAGTTGCAAGGGAAGGTGCCCGGGGAGGGGGTGGTGCGGGAGGAAAGGGAAGAATTGACAAGGGAGTTACGGAGGGAGCGGTCTTTGCGGAAAGCCGACGAGGGGAGATGGGAAGACGAGCAGTGGGGTCACGTTGGAGGTGGCGAAACTGGCCGAGGACTATTTGCTTTATGTGACGGCTAGTGGGATGAAAGGTCAGGACTAGGGGGACTCTGCCCTTGTTGCGAGTGGTGGGGATGGGGAGAGGGAGCAGTGTTACGGGGTATGGAAGAGACCCTGGTGCGAGCCTCATCTATAGTAGGGGAGGGGAACCCCCGTTCCCTGAAGAATGAGGACATTTCCGAAGGTTCGGCGGTCGCGTAATGGTGGCGATAGTCGGGGGAATTGGGGTGCGAGGGATATACAGAGTTACCGGTGAGGCAGCGAGGCTGGGCGTCATCGGTAGGCCAGTGTCTCTATGTTTCAATATCATTGTTATGTTTATCATTATTTTTTGTTATTTTGTTTTTGTTTTGAAAAAAACGAATAAAAAGAATTTAAACGGAAAGGAAAGTTGTGTGACTGATCCTGTCAGATGAAAGGTGAAGATCAATATATTATGTCATTCTCCTGCGCATCTTCAAGAAATGGAAGGTCGCATAGGCAACCCAATCTGGAGACATGGAGTGTAGACAAAGGCCCTTCGGCCCACAATGCCCATGCTTGCCACTGTACCTACCTGCACCGCTCCCATTTGCATGCATTTAATGCATAGTTTTCATTATCCTGGCAATTCAAGGGCTGACTGAAAAGCTACTGGAATGTTGTGGAAGTAATCCGTATTACCCTCCTTTCTATTCCCACAATCCAATTCCTTGTACCATATTCCATTTCACGTGCCCATTAATTCCCACACATTCGCCCTCCACTCACATTCACTGTCCATGTCAGTACACTAATCCCAATACCATGTGCTCTAATTTTGCCCACTAATCTCCCATTTGGGACCTTAAAGGCTTTCTGAAAGTGCAGGTACACTACATCCACTGGCTCTGCATCTCCATTTTCTCAGTTACATCCTCAAAAAATTCCAGAAGATTATCAAGCATGATTTCCCCTTCAAATCCCTTTTTTTTTTAAGCAGATATAAATATCCATGCTGACTCAGACCGATCCTGTAACTGCTATCCAAACGTGCCGCTATTTCATCTTTTATAACTGACTCCAGCAATTTCCCCACCACCGATGTCAGGCTAACTGGTCGATAATTCCCTGTTTTCTCTCTCCCTCATTTCTTAAAAAGTGGGATAACTTGAGCAACCCTCCAATCCACAGGAACTGATGCTGAAACTATAGAACATTGGAAAATTATCACCAATGCGCCCACGATTTCTAGAGCCACTTCCTTAAGTACCCTGGGATGCAGACCATCAGGCCCTGGGGGGAAGGCAGGAGAATGGAGTTGAAAATGTGAGCAAGATCAGCCATGATTGAATGACGGTGTTGTGACTGCAGTTTCATTGAACGAGATTGAAACATAACCCCTGACCTTCAGAAATAACACGCTGTCTGTTTGTTCCATTCGCCCCTGCAGCTTTGAGAGTTGCTCCTCAATAGAGTTTAAATTCTCTTGAATGTCTTGAAGATTTTTCTCCATTGGTCTTAGAATCTTCTCCTCGTCCTCCTTGATCTCCCCGAGTATGTGCTGCTCTTTCTTCACGAGAATCTGGTGCAGTTCAGCAAAGTGAGATGTGACGTGAGACTTGAGGCTTTGTGACTGCTCCTGTCAAACGAAAGGTGAAGATTGATCTAATATATTTCTGTATTCTATTTCGTTGTTAAGTAGGTGACCATTTGGCACATCAATATCTATGCTGTTCCTTAGTATAATCCCATCAATCTCATTTCCTCACGTTTCCCTGAAACACAATGGCCCTCACGTCCACATTAACTTCCACTAACTCACATATCACCCGCCTTCAGCAGCTTCATTACAGCACCCAATCAAACCAACATGTCTGGGAGATGTGGGAGAACATAGAAACATAGACAATAGGTGCAGGAGTAGGCCATTCAGCCCTTCGAGCCAGCAGCGCCATTCAATACGATCATGATTGATCATCCAGAATCAGTACCCCGTTCCTGCTTTCTCCCCGTATCCCCTGATCAGGCACGAGACAGGAAAATAATGGAATAAAGAGGAAGAGAGATGGGGATCCAGGGGGCACCTGGTGGCGGTAAAACTAGGCAGCACCCCCCCCCCCCTCCCCATGCAGAGAATTTTTGATAATTATGCCTTGAAATAATTATACCTTAAACTGAACTAGGGGGGTGGGGTGTCAAATGGGATAGTCGAGGACGGAGTTAAAGGGAAAGAAAGTAAAGGGATGATTAATTACCCGAGAATTTATGGGAAAAGAAGCTCACAAAGGGATAGGAGCGTATGGCCAAGTGTAATAGGGATCGATGTGAAAGGTGAGATGCGTGAGGAATTAAAAGTATTGTATATGAATGCGCGAAGTATAAGAAGGGCAAAAATCAAAAGGGACCACGTCAACGTAATTGTATACGGAGTAAGAGTGTTGTAAAAACAAGCCTGAATGTTTTGTGTCTCAATGCAAGGAGCATTCGTAATAAGGTGGACGAGTTGAATGTGCAGATAGCTATTAATGACCATGCTATAGTTGGGATCACGGAGACATGGCTCCAGGGGGACCAAGGCTGGGAGCTGAACATCCATGGATCTTCAATATTCAGGAGGGATAGACAGAAAGGAAAGGGAGGTAGAGTAGCGTTGCAGGTGAGAGAGGAGATTAATGCGATAAAAAGGAAGGACATTAGCTTGGAGGATGTGAAATCGATATGGGTTGAGCTGCAAAACTCTGAGGGGCAGACAACGCTAGTGGGAGTTGTGTACAGGCCACCTAACAGTAGTAGTGGAGTTGGGGATTGCATCATATAAGCATATAACCATATAACAATTACAGCATGGAAACAGGCCCTCTCGGCCCTTCCAGTCCGCGCCAACCAATTGTTTTCCCCTAGTCCCATCTACCTTCACTCAGACCATACCCCTCCATTCCCTTCACGTCCATATACCTATCCACTTTACTTTTAAATGTTAAAATCGATCCTGCCTCCACCACTTCTGCTGGAAGCTCATTCCACACAGCCACCACCCTCTGAGTAAAGAAGCTCCCCCTCACGTTACCCCAAAACTTCTGTCCCTTAATTCTCATGCCATGCCCTCGTTTGAATCTTCCCTACCCTCAATGGGAAAAGCTTATCCACGTTAACTCTGTCTATCCCTTTCATCATTTTAAAGACCTCAATCAAGTCCCCCCTTAACTTTCTGCGCTCCAAAGAATAAAGACCTAACTTGTTCAACCTTTCTCTGTAACATAGTTGCTGGAACCCTGGCAACATTCTAGTAAATCTCCTCTGTACTCTCTCTATTTTGTTGACATCCTTCCTATAATTAGGCGACCAAAATTGTACACCATACTCCAGAATTGGTCTTACCAATGCCTTGTACAATTTTAAACATTACTTCCCTACTCCTATATTCAATGCTCTGATTTATAAAGGCCAGCACACCAAAGGCTTTCTTTACCACCCTATCTACATGCGATTCCACCTTCAGGGAACTATGCACAGTTATTCCTAGATCCCTCTGTTCCACAGCATTCCTCAATTCCCTACCATTTACCATGTACGTCCTATTTTGATTTGTCCTGCCAAGATGTAGCACTTCACACTTAACAGCATTAAACTCCATCTGCCATCTTTCAGCCCACTTTTCCAAATGGCCCAAATCTCTCTGTAGACTTTGAAAATCTACTTCATTATCCAAAAGCATCAAACAGGAAATTAGAAATGCGTGCAACAAGGGTAAAACAGTTATAATGGCTGACTTCAATCTACATATAGATTGGGTGAATCAAATGGGCAGGGGTGCTGAGGAAGAGGATTTCTTGGAATGTATGCGGGATAGTTTTCTAAACCTACATGTAGAGGAACCAACGAGAGAGCAGGCTATTCTAGACTGGGTATTGAGTAATGAGGAAGGGTTAGTTAGCAGTCTTGTTGTGCGTGGCGCCTTGGGCAAGAGTGACCATAATATGGTTGAGTTCTTCATTAGGATGGAGAGTGACATAATTAAGTCAGAAACAAGGGTTCAGAACTTAAACAAAGGTAACTTTGAGGGTATGAGACGTGAATTGGCCAAGATAGACTGGCAAGTGATTCTGAAAGGGTTGACAGTGGATGTGCAATGGAAGGTATTTAAAGACTGCATGGATGAACTACAACAATTGTTCATCCCAGTTCGGCAAAAGAATAAATCAGGGAAGGGAGTGCATCCACGGATAACAATGGAAATCAGGGATAGTATAAAAACAAACGATGAAGCATACAAATTAGTCAGAAAAAGCAGCCTATCAGAGGACTGGGAGAAATTCAGAGTCCAGCAGAGGACAAAGGGCTTAATTAGGAAAGGGAAAATAGATTATGAAAGAAAACTGGCAGGGAACATAAAAACTGACTGCAAACGTTTTTATAGATATGTGAAGAGAAAGAGATTAGTTAAAACTTAGTTAAAGGTCCCTTGCAGTCAGAAACAGGTGAATTGATCATGGGGAACAAGGACATAACAGACCAATTGAATAACTACTTTGGTTCTGTCTTCACTAAGGAAGACATAAGTAATCTGCCGGAAATAGCAGGCGACCGGCGGTCAAATGAGGTGGAGGAACTGAGTGAAATCCAGGTTAGCCGAGAAGTGGTGTTGGGTAAATTGAATGGATTAAAGGCCAATAAATCCCCAGGGCCAGATAGTCTGCATCCCAGAGTACTCAAGGAAGTAGCCACAGAAATAGTGGATGCATTAGTGATAATTTTTCAAAACTCTTTATATTCTGGAGTAGTTCCTGAGGATTAGAGGGTAGCTAATGTAACCCCACTTTTTAAAAAAGGAGGGAGAGAGAAAACAGGGAATTACAGACCAGTTAGTCTAACATCGGTAGTGGGGAAACTGCTAGAGTCAGTTATTAAAGATGAGATAGCAGTACATTTAGAAAGTGGTGAAATCATTAGACAAAGTCAGCATGGATTTACGAAAGGTAAATCATGTCTGACGAATCTTATAGAATTTTTCGAGGATGTAACTAGCAGAGTGGATAAGGGAGAACCAGTGGATGTGTTATATCTGGACTTTCAGAAGACTTTCGACAAGGTCCCACATAAGAGATCAGTATACAAACTTAAAGCACACGGTATTGGGGGTTCAGTATTGATGTGGATAGAGAACTGGCTGACAGACAGGAAGCAAAGGGTAGGAGTAAACAGGTCCTTTTCACAATGGCAGGCAGTGACTCGTGGGGTACTGCAAGGCTCAGTGCTGGGACCCCAGCTATTTGCAATATATATTAATGATTTGGCCGAGGGAATTGAATGCAACATCTCCAAGTTTGCGGATGACACTAAGTTGGGGAGTAGTGTTAGGTGTGAGGAGGATGCTAGGAGGCTGCAAGGTGACTTGGATAGGCTGGGTGAGTGGGAAAATGCATGGCAGATGCAGTATAATGTGGATAAATGTGAGGTTATCAACTTTGGTGACAAAAACAGGAGGGTAGACTATTATCTGAATGGTGGCAAATTAGGAAAAGGGGAGATGCAGCGAGACCTGGGTGTCATGGTACACCAGTCATTGAAAGTAGGCATGCAGGTGCAGCAGGCTGTGAAGAAATCGAATGGTATGTTGGCATCCGTAGCTAAGGATTTGAGTATAGGAGCGGGGAGGTTCTACTGCAGTTGTACAGGGTCTTGGTGAGACCACACCTGGAGTACTGCGTACAGTTTTGGTCTCCAAATCGGAGAAAAGACATTCTTGCCATAGAGGGGGTACAGAGAAGGTTTACCAGACTGATTCCTGGGATGTCAGGACTTTCATATGTGGAAAGACTGGATAAACTTGGTTTGTACTCGCTAGTATTTAGAAGACTGAGGGGGGGGGGGGGGGGGGGGGGGGGGGGGGGGGTGTCTTATAGAAACGTACAAAATTCTTAAGGGGTTGGATAGGCTAGATGCAGGAAGATTGTTCCCGATGTTGGGGAGGTCCAGAACAAGGGGTCGCAGTCTAAGGATAAGGAGAAATTCCTTTAGGACCAAGATGAGGAAAACATTTTTCACAGAGAGTGGTGAGTCTCTGGAATTCTCTGTCACAGAAGGTAGTTGAGGCCAGTTCATTGGCTATATTTAAGAGGGAGTTAGATGTGGCCCTTGTGGCTAAAGGGATCAGGGGGTGTGGAGAGAAGGCAGGTACGGGATACTGAGTTGGATGATCAGCCATGATCATATTGAATGGCGGTGCAGGCTTAAAGGGCCGAATGTCCTACTCCTGCACCTATTGTCTATGTTTCTAAGTAAAGTAGATGAGCTCGAGGCTCAGTTAGAGGTTGGTAAATATGACATTGTGGGGATTACTGAGACGTGGGTGCCGGAGGATCGGGCCGGGTAACTTAATATTCAGGGTTATACATCCTATAGAAATGACAGGTAGGTGGGCAGAGGAGGGGGGGCAGCTTTGCTGGTGAGGGATGGAATTCAGTCCCTTGCGAGGGAAGACATACGGACTGACGAGGTAGAGTCACTGTGGATTGAGTTGAGGAATTGTAAAGGCAAGATGACTCTAATTGGCGTTATCTACAGACCCCCAAATAGTAGCCCGGATGTAGGGTGTAAGTTGCAGCAGGAGTTAAAACTGGCATGTAACAAAAGTAATGCCACTGTGGTGATGGGGGATTTCAATATGCAGGTAGACGGGGAAAATCAGGTTGGTTCAGGACCCCAAGAAAGAGAATTTGTAGAATGCCTCCGAGGTGGATTCTTAGAGCAGCTTGTAATGGAGCCGGCCAGAGAAAGGGCAATTCTGGATTTACTGTTGTCCAATGAACCAGATATGATAAGAGAACTCGAGGTAAAGGAACCGCTTGGAGGTAGTGATCATAATATGATTAGTTTTAATCTGCAATTTTAGAAGGTGAAGGTTAAATCAGAAGTGTCAGTGATGCAGATGAACAAATGGGACCATGAAGGCATGAGAGGGGAGCTGGCCAAGGTAGACTGGAAAGGGATCCTAGCAGGAATGACGGTGGAACAGCAATGGCAGGAATTTCTGGGCATAATCCGGAAGACGCAGGATCATTTCATTCCAAAAAGGAAGAAAGATTGTAAGGGGTGTAGGAGGCAACAGTGGCTGATAAGGGAAGTTAGGGATAGAATAAAACTAAAAGAAAAGATGTATAACACAGCAAAGAGTAGCCGGAAGCCGGAGGATTGGGAAACATTCATAGGACAACAGAAGGAAACAAAACGGGCAATATGGGCTGAAATGATGAAGTACGAGGGGAAGCTGGCCAGGAATATAAAGAAGGACAGTAGAAGCTTCTTTAGATAAGTCAAGGGAAAAAGAGTAGCAGTCAAATGTGGATCCCTTGAAGGCAGACACTGGTGAAATTATTATGGGCAACAAGAAAATGGCAGAAGAGTTGAATAGGTACTTCGGATCTGTCTTCACTAAGGAAGACACAAACAATCTCCCCCAGATATACTGGAGGACAGAGAATCTAAGGGGGGGGGGGGGGGGGGGGTTGGTAGAGGAACTGAAATAAATTTTCATTAGGCGAGAAATAGTATTGGGTAGGCTAATGGGACTGAAGGATGATAAATCCCTTGGGCCTGATGGTCTGTATCTCAGGGTCCTCAGGTAGGTGGCTCTAGAAATAGGTGATCATTTTCCAATGTTCAATAGATTTAAGATCAGTTCCTGTGGATTGGGGGATGGCTAATGTTATCCCACTTTTTGAGAAAGGAGCAAAAGAGAAAACTGAGAATTACAGACCAGTTTGCCTGACTTTGGTGGTGGGAAAGATGCTGAAGTCAATTATTAAAGCGGTAATAATGGGGCATTTGGATAGCGGTAAAATGATTAATTCAAGTCAACATGGATTTATGAAAGGGAAATCATGCTTGACTAATCTTCTGGAATTTTATTGAGGATGTGACAAGTAAAATGGATGAAGGGGTGCCTGTGGATGTAGTGTATCTAGACTTTCAGGAAGCCTTTGATAAGGTCTCGCATGGGAGACTGGTGACTAAAATTAGAGCACATGGTATTGGGGGTAGGGTGTTGACATAGATAGAAAATTGGTTGGCAGACCGGAAGCGAAGTCTAGGAGTGAACGGGTCCTTTTCAGAATGGCAGGCAGTTATGAGTGGAGTGCCGCAAGGCTCGGTGTTGGGGCCGCAACTGTTTACCATATATATTAATGATTTGGAAGAGGGAATTAGGAGCAACACGAGCATGTTTGCGGATGACACAAAGCTGGGTGGCAGTGTGAACTGTGAAGAGCATGTTAGGAGGTTGCAGGGTGACCTGGAAAGGTTGAGTGAGTGGGCAGATGCAGTATAATATAGATAAATGTGAGGTTATCCACTTTGGCGGCAAAAACAAGGGGGCAGATTATTATCTCAATGGGGTTAGGTTAGGTAAGGGGAAGGTGCAGCGAGACCTGGGCGTCCTTGTACGCCGGTCACTAAAAGTTGGCTTACAGGTACAGCAGGCAGTGAAGAAATCTAGTGGAATGTTGGCCTTCATAACAAGAGGATTTCAGTACAGGAGTAAAGAGGCTTTTCTGCAGTAGTATAGGGCTCTGGTGAGACCACATCTGGAGTATTGTGTTCATTTTTGGTCTCCTAATTTGAGGAAGGACATCCTTGTGATTGATGCAGTGCAGCGTAGGTTCACGAGATTGATCCCTGGGATGGCGGGCCTGTCATATGAGGAAAGATTGAAAAGACTAGGCTTGTATTCATCGGAGTTTAGAAGGATGAGGGGGATCTTATAGAAACATATCAAATTATAAAAGGACTGGACAAGCTAGATGCAGGGAAAATGTTCCCAATGTGGGGTGGGTCCAGAACCACAGTCTTAGAATAAAGGGGAGGTCATTTTAGATTGAGGTGAGAAAAAACTTTTTCACCCAGAGAGTTGTGAATTTTTGGAATTCCCTGCTACAGAGGGCAGTGGAGGCCAAGTCACTGGATGGTTTTAAGAGAGTTAGATAGTACTCTAGGGGCTAGTGGAGGCAAGGGATATGGGGAGAAGGCAGGCACGGGTTACTGATAGGGGACGATCAGCCATGATCACAATGAATGGCGGTGCTGGCTCAAAGGGCCGAATGACCTCCTCCTGCACCTATTTTCTATGTTTCTATGAAATGACACCATTTCATTGCTTGTTTACCCTTAAATTATACTGTAAGAAGCATGGGGTTGGGCAGTGTTGTGTGAGAGAGAGAGGGGGGGGGGCAGGGTTATGCCTGGAGGGGGGGGGGTCGTGGTGGTAGTGGGAGGACAGACTTGTTCCAGGGGAGGGTAGGGGGAGTTGTGCCAGGGGAGGTGAAAGGTTTGGTGGTGAGGATTGGCCCGAGATGTACCAGGGGAGAGGGTGGGGTAGGGGAGAGTTGTACCAGTGTAGGAAGTGGGGGGGGGGGGGGGGGAAAGGGGAGTGTTATACCGTGAGAGGGAGATGGGGGGTGGGGGTAGGGGAGAGTTGTACCAGGGTTAGGAAGTGGGGGGGGGGGGTTAAGGGGAGTGTTATACCGTGGGAGGGAGATGGGCGGTAGGGGTAGGGGGAGTGTTGTACTCGGGGAGGGGTAGAGAGCGGGGAAGGGGGACATGGAAGCGTCACGTAGACAATACCAGAACTCAGGGTCGAACCGAATTCAC
This sequence comes from Okamejei kenojei, assembly GCA_035221665.1. Lineage (NCBI taxonomy): Eukaryota > Metazoa > Chordata > Chondrichthyes > Rajiformes > Rajidae > Okamejei > Okamejei kenojei. The sequence continues at coordinate 10,861,769 of CM069160.1, forward strand.
CGGAGCAGCGAAACAGCGCAACTAATTGCTGCCACGCTACACTGTAGTGCATTAACCAAAATACAAAACTACACAACACGATCAGAAATGCCCCACAGCAAGGCCTCACCCGGACTTGGGAAATCTTCTGCTTCTGTTGCTCTTCCATTTTCTGGATGGCTGATTTATTTGTTGTCAGAGATTGTATGGATGATTTAACCTGATCCTGGGAATCAGAGAGAAAGGGGGTTAGACAATAAACATTCAACGATACATTGAGGCAAGTGATCGTAGTCGGTTTGCTTTTACCTTGTAGGTTTCAACAGCTTCTATAATCGGTATGAAGCTGTGAGACTTGTGTTCCCGCGCATCTCGACAAATCACACAGATCAGTTTCTTGTCCGTTTCACAAAACAGCTTCAGTTTTCCTGATGTTCCTCGCAGTGATGTTTACTTTCCTTCTCTTCCGTATTCAGGCTCAGTGTTCGAGCTTTCTCAGACAGTCTCGCCAAGGCCCGATTACCTTTGAGGGTGCGGTCTGCAAACTCCTCTCTACATTCCGGGCAGGAGTTTCTCTCCTCCTTGTCCCAACTCTGTGTGATGCAGGAGCGGCAGAAGTTGTGCCCACACTCCAGGATAATCGGATCGGTGAAGAAATCCAGGCAGATGGGACAAACTGCCTCCTCTGTTAAATTCTCGACCTGCTCTTTAGAAGCCATTGTAACTCCTGCCACTTCCTGGTTTGAAACTGCTTTCACTGATTGGGAGCTGCTGATCCCTTGTGATCCTCTGTACCGCGGGTGTCTACCGCGCACGCTGCCGTCTCCAGCACATTTGCTGTAGGTTTTCAGGGTGAACGTGTTCTAGGTGACCGTGTCCTGACCTCAAATACCCATGGAGGGTTTAGTGAGATGTTAAACAGACCGGTATATAAATGTAAACGCAGGGAATGTTATGGGACAGTTTAGAGCAGGACAGAAAATGACACGGCATAAAGTATACTAAACTGCGGTGTTAAAACGAGGGTTAAATATAAACTTGGAGTGAAGTCAAATCGGATTTATTGTCATCTGCACAAGCACTGCGATGAACAGCTGCGATGAAAATCTCATCGCCGTTTCAGCAGCATCACACGCACAAATACTCAGTGCTAACACAAAATATAAATTAAACACAAATTACAACCACATTACACATAAATTCTGCAAGTTAGTAAAAACAAAATTATAAACTGCTCCAAAGACAAGGCATTAATGCAAAACACAATTAAAAATAAACACGTCCACGGCAGTGCAGGCGGTAGTGCAACTCGTGTGCGTTGGACATGCCGGACCGGGCCATGATGCGAACAGTCAGGATACATTCTACAGCGCTTATGTGGAGGCTTCTTCGAGTATCAGGTTATATCCCGGAATATCCACAATACGAAGACACAATCCGTATGGAACAAAGAACAGTGCGCATAGGAGCAGCCCTTCGGCCCACAGTGTCTGTGCTGAATATGATGCCAAGACCAACTCTTACCTGCTTGAACATAATCTATATCCTTCAATGACCTGCACACTCACGTGCCTATCCAAACATCTCTTCACCGCCTGTCTCGTATCAGCCTCCACCACCATCCCTGGCAGCGCGTTCCAGAAACTCACCATCATTGGGGTAGAAAACCTGCCTCGCACATGCCCTTTAAACTTTGCCCCTCTCATCCTATAGCTATGCTCTCTACTATTAAATATTTCCCTCTCGGTAAAAGGTGCTGTTTGTGTACCCTGCCCACCCCTCTCATAATTCGATAGACTTCCATCAAGTCTCCCCTCAACCTCCGGCGATCCGGAGAAAACTTTCCACAGTCGGTCCGACCTCCCCATTCTCTTAATGAAATCATAATTCTGGTAAACCTCCTCTGCAACGTTGCCAAATACTTAATATCCACTTTCACATCCAGTGACTCTATCACCATCGACATTCCGAGTGCTCCGAAATAGTTGCGGGTGATGAGGGGGGGGAGGGGGGATAGGAGTGGGGGGGAGGGGAGGAGGGGGGAGGAGGGGGGGGGGGAGGGGAGGGAGGAGGGGGGGGAGGAGGGGGGAATGGGTGATGTGAGAGTAGGTGCAGGGTAAGAGTGAGAGGATAAGGAACAGGGAAATTAGGGCGACGGTGGGTGGGCAGAATTGGTATTCAATGAGAGACGGAATGCGAGTTGACACACACGGGACTGCAGATGCAAAACTGCTGGACGAACGCAGGGGTCAGGGGCTATCTGTGCAACAACAGGTGCGGTGGCGAGGCAGAGATTACGTTACTGAACGAGGAATCCAGAGGCTCATCCAGAGACGCAAATTCAAGTGTCTCCACTGCGCCTTAAATGAATGATCGAAATTAAATCCTTTCTATCATGCAATTGTCTTTATTAATAATTAATAAATGGTGGTAGTTGCAGGTTTTATAAAGAACGGTGGTATAGTTGCTGCCTTACAGCGCTTACAGCGCCAGATAGTCGGGTGTTGTCTGTACGGAGTTTGTCCGTTTACTTCAGTTTCGTTTGGAGATACAGCCCGGAACCAGGCCCTTCGGCCCACGGGACCAGCGATCCCCGCACATTAACACCCACTACACTACACCCACTACACACCCACTACACCCACTTGGGACATTTTTTACATTTACCAAAACTAATTAACCCGCACGTCTTTGGAGTGTGGGAGGAAACCGAAGATCTCGGCGAAATCCCACGCAGTTTACCGGGAGAACGTACAAACCCCGTACAGACAGCATCCCAGATAGAATGCAGGCGGAGACAGTGCTCCTCTCACCTTACAGCTCTGCCCTCTAGTCTTGGACATTTCCACCCTGGGAAAAGGGTTCTGGCTCACTTCCATTTTCACGCACTCCATCTCCCAGGCCACAGCGGGAACTGCACATCTCCACTGTTACCTCAGCCCATCTCACCATTCCGTCGCCCAAATTCTCCTTCAAGACCAAGTGGCGATCAGCGTGTCGCACGTTCAATGTATTCTTGTCTTCAATGGCCGTGTGTGTTCTTTTTAGTTTAGTTTAGAGATACGACGCGGAAACAGGCCATTCGGCCAACCGAGTCCGCAGCGAACCAGCGATCCCCATACTTTAAACGCCACCCTAGGGACAATTTTACGTTTACACCAAGCCAAGAAACCTGAACGTCTTTGGAGTGTGTGAGAAACCGAAGATCTCCACGCGTTCATACGGTGAACAAATTCGTGCAGGCAGCACCCTTAGTCAGGATAGAGCCCGGGTCTCTGGCGCTGTGAGGCAGCAACTCCAGCGCGGCGCCACCGTGTCGTTCCATTCATTGTGTTTGCCTTCAATGCCCATGGCTGTTGTCTTTACCAATGTGGAATAACAATTGCAATGTATGTGACTGCGCGGAACAAGATACCTGTTGTATCTTTAAGAGTGACCCCTGAGCTTCCACGTACCTCTCATTGATTCATAATTTCATTTCCACCAGCTCTCCATGTCTGGCATCATGAAATATTCCAACCAGGCTCAACGTTAAAAGCCCTGTCTCACGGTACGAGATATCATTCCAAGAGCTCTCCCGAAGTTTAAAAAAAAAAATCAAACTCGTGGTAAGCACGGAGAATGGACGTAGCGGGTACGGTCGGAGCTCGGGGACGTCTCTTTACCGCTAACGGCATGTACTCGGGAAGACTCGCTGCGGCAGTAAGCACAGGAAGACTCGTGAAGATTTTTCAACATGATGAAAAATGTCCCCGAGAGCCCCGAGTACCGACGAGTGGCCATTACCGTAAATCTCCGAGTTCGAATCGGGGCAAACATCCAGGGTGACGGAGACTGGGGGGAGAAGCAGAGAATCAGAGAGTCCCCGGGGGTCGCGGGGAGAGACGGACAGCGCGGCCCCGGGACAGGTGGGAGAAGCCGACCGGCCTGAGGCTCAGGCGGGCGGACAAACAAACACATTTCCCGGAGCTGCACCATACTATACCGGATGGACAACATTTTTATGCCACGTTTCATTCGTTTTGTGGCGGAGATTGATTGAAGGAGGGGCGATTGCAATGTGGAAATTAAATTCCGGACGACGGAGAAAAGATGATGTATAATCCTGCGGGGGTGAGGGCGGACGCATAGATTGATTGGGCACAGAAGCTGCAATCGAAATGAACGGTGTGCATTAATGCATTGTCTAGAAGGATGGTAAACACTAGTCATGATATTCCAAACAGGTTTACAATTTATTTCTTGCAAGGAATGATCATCTAAGGAAATAGTTCGTGTTCCTGCGACTGAGAGGAGAAATGTATGCGATCAAGTAACGGTTAAAATCAGAGTGTAACGTTGTGTCGACTACACAGCTTTTTAGTCGTCACATTTATTTATATAGCACATTTAAAAAAAAAAACAACTCTCGTTGACCAAAGTGCTTAAACATTTGTTATAAAGAGTAGTATACCCAAGCAGGCCACATACATATATAAAAATAGCCCTCGCTCAGAGGACGTCAGGAAAGGCTTGGGATAACAGATATATTTTTAGACTAGACATAAAGAAATCGTTGGAGGGGGCAGTTCTGATGGGGGAGGGGGAGGGGGATGCTGTTCCACAGGCTAGGAGCTACGACCGCAAAGGCGCGGTCGCCCTGAGCTTATGCCTAGACCGCGGGACATTCAGCAACCCCAAGTCGGCCGATCTGAGGGACCTGGAGGGTGGTGTAGTGGGTGAGAAGACTTTTAATGTTAGGTGGGTGCAAGCCCATTGAGGGCTTTGTAGAGGGAAGAGGAGGATCTTGAAATTAATTCGGAACCGCACAGGGAGCCAGTGGAGAGGCCAGGATCGGGGTGGTGTGGTCCATTTTTCGTGTGCCTGTCGGGAGTCTCGCTGCAGCGTTTTGGACCAGTTGCAGGCGGGACAGGGAAGATTGGCTGATGCCAGTGTAAAGGAGTTGCAGTAATCGACACGAGAGGAGATAAATGTATGGATGATCTTTTCGTGGTCATCAGACTGGAGGAATTGTTTTATTTTAGCTATTCTCAATTGGATTTATGTCTGGACTTTGACTNTTTGACTGGGGCCATTCTAACACATGAATATGCTGTGATCTGAACCATTCCATTGTAGCGCTGGCTGTATGTTTAGGGTCGTTGTCCTGCTGGAAGGTGAACCTCCACCCCAGTCTCAAGTAGTCTTCTGCAGACTCTAACAGGTTTTCATCCAAGATTTTTGCCCTGTATTTGGCTCCATCCATCTTCACATCAAACTCTGACCAGCTTCCCTGTCCCTGCTGAAGAAAAGCATCCCCACAGCATGATGCTGCCACCACCATGTTTCACAGTGGGGATGGTGTGTTCAGGGTGATGTGCAGTGTTAGTTTGCCGCCACACATAGCGTTTTGCATTTAGGCCAAAAAACTTCAATTTTGTCTCATCAGACAGAAGCAAAAAACCTTCCTCCACCACGTGTTTGCTGTGTCCCCCCAAAACGGCAAACGGACTTCTTATGGCTTTGTTTCAACAATGGCTTTCTTCTTCCCACTCTTCATAAGGCACGATTTGTGGAGTGCACAACTAATAGTTGTCCTGTGGAGTGAGAATTCTCCCACTGAGCTGCGGATTTCTGAGCTCCTCCAGAGTTACCATGGGCCTCTTCGCTGCTTCCCTGATCAATGATCTCCTTGCCCGGCCTTCAGTTTAGGTTGGACGGCCATGTCTTGGTAGGGTTTGCAGTAGTACCATACCTCTTTCCATTTTCGGATGATGGATTGAACAGCCTCCATGAGATGTTCAATGAGCATGAGATTTTTTTTTATCCACCTAACCCTGCTTTAAACATCTCCACAAACTTTATCCCTGACCCATCTGGTGTGTTCCTTGGGCTTCATGATGCTGTTTGTTCACTAATGTTTCTCTAACAAACCTCTGAGGGCCTTCACAGAACAGCTGTATTTATACTTGAGATGAGATTACACAAAGTGGACTCTTTACTATTTAGGTGATTTCTGAAGGCAATTGGTGGCACTGGATTGTATTAGTGGGTATCAGGATGTGAAAGGGGGCAGAATCTTATTGCAACGCAACATTTTTCCGTTTTTATTTGTAAAAAATAAATTGAAAAACCATGTATCATTTTCCTTCCTCTTCACCAATTATGCGGCCACTTTGTGATGGGTCTATCACACAAAAATCCGAATAAAATACATTTACGTTTGTGGGTTTTTGTAACGTGACACAATGTGAAAAGTTCAAGGGGAATGAAAACCTTTGCAAGCCCGCTGATAGATAGATCGAAGATAGATAGATAGAAAATAGATAGATAGATAGAAAATAGATAGATAAGATAGATAGATAGATCGATTGATAGATAGATAGATAGATAGATAGATAGAAGTTAGATAGGATTTGATATATAGATAGATAGCTTAGATAGATAGATAGATATATAGATAGATATATAGATAGAAAGGAAAGATAGATAGTTAGATACAAGCTATATATATATATATATATATATATATATAGAGAGGAGAGATGAGAGAGAGAGAGAGCAGATAGAGAGAGAGAGAGATGGATGGATGGATGGGATGGATAGATAGTTGATAGATGGACGGATGGATGTATGGATGGCATGGATGGATGGATGGAATGGATGGATGGATGGATGGAGGATGGATGGTGGATGGATGGATGGATGGATGAATGGATGGATGGTGGATTCAATAGATAGATATATAGTTCGCTAGAA
>CM069160.1:10868985-10909126 GCA_035221665.1 Okamejei kenojei
CAAATGTGGGGATTAATGGGTCTCTTTCAGAAATGCAGGCAGTCACTAGTGTGGTTACTGCCAAGGCTCTGTGCTGGGACGACAGTATTTATAATGTACATTAATGATTTTGATGAAGGGATTAAAAAAGTAACATTAGAAAATTTGCAGCTGGGTGGCAGTGTGAACGTGAGGAGGGATGCTATGAGAAGCAGGGGTGACTTGGACAGGTTGGGTGAGGTGGGAAGGTGCAGGTAGATGCAGTTTTTATGAGGATAATGTGAGGTTATCACTTGGGTTGCAAAATAGGAAGGCAGATTATTATCTAAATGGTGTCAAGATAGGAAAAGGGGATGGGATGTACAAAGGAGATCTGGGAAAGTTATTGATCATTAGTCACCTGAAATGTTAGCTTGCAGTTACAGCAGGCAGTTGAAGGAAGCAATGGATGTTGGCTTCATAACACGAGGAGTTGAGTATAGGAGCAAAGAGGTCCTTCTGCAGTTGTACAGGGCCCAAGTGAGACCACAACATAGAGTATTGTGTTGTTGTTTCGGGTCTCCAATTTTGTGGAAGCACATTCTTTGCTATTGAGGGAGTGGTTCCGAGGTTTTAATTCCCGCGATGGAGACGCATATGTTGATTAGAACGGAGCAGCTGGGTGTTTTACACTGGAATTTAGTAGGATGTTAGGGGATCTTATTGAAAAATTATAAATTATTTAAGGGAATGGACATGCCTTGTGGATTGGAAACATGTTCCCGATGTTGGGGAATCCATATCCAGGGGCCACAGTATATAGATAACGGGTAGGCCATTTAGAACGGAGATGAGGAAAACTTGTTTCACCCAGAGAAGAGTTGTGAATTATGTGGAATTATCTGCCTCGGAAGGCAGTAGAGGCAATTATATGGTGCTTTCGAGGAGAGAGTTAGATTAGGCTCTAATGTTAGCAAGAGTCAGGGGACTGGCGAGAAGGCAGGAACGGGGTAATGATTGAGATGATCAGCCATGATCATATTGATGGCGGTGCTGGATCGATGTGCCAAATGGCCTTCTCACGCACCTATGCGTCTATTGTTGAAAAGATCAGAGGTAATGGGATGGAAACATATTTTAGGATCAGTGGTGGGGATTTAAATGGGAGGGGGTTGGTAAATATTATCACACTTCTTTTGTGGAGAAGAAAAATAAAACTGAAATGTATGATGGCCTTTAAATAAATTCCACAAGAAATGAAAAGTAAACTGAACATGGAACTCACAGGGAGGCTTGAAGACAATATTGCAGATGATCATCAATCTGAAGAACGGTTTTTTTTTTTGGCCAGTATACGTTGCCCATTTTCCTTCGATACATAGACGCCGTAGTTTCTCCAGCCTTTAGTCTTCTTCGTTTTTCCAGAATCCTGCATTTCTCATCTTGAACCTATTCTATTTCATGTGTCCTTTATCCCATCAGTGGAAAGATCCAGGTTCTCCAGAATACTAGACAGCATCGCAACACTTAGTTTGACAGACTTCTTTAGAGTAACACAGCAAGGGGTGTTGGATATGTCCAGGATCACCCTATTGCGCTATTTCAACTTGTCCACATTTAGCCTCGAATTTGTTAGAATATCTTTTTATATGTTGTTACAGTACCTGACTCAACTACATATTGGCAGCTAGTTACTTGTACACACCTACCTAAGCTTGTCACTTCACGTTGTTTTAAATCTTTTTCCCTTTCACCTTAAAACCTACACCCTCAAATTCTCGACCCCTACTAAGGGTAAAAGACTGACCATCCAACGTGTCATTCCATTTCATGATATTATACACCGGCACAGGAACATTCTTCAGACTGCGCGCTCTATGGGAGTATAAAGGACCTTGACTGCTCAACCCCTCCACAAGAGTTATGGCCCCTCGATCTATGAGTCTATAGAGGTGCCAAATTATTGCACACCAACACAAGATTTAAAATCTACACTAAAAACATTAAACCAATAGTACAAAACCTCACCTGAACTCAGAAATCATCTCTTTCTGTTCCTGCTTCCGTTTTCTGGATCTCTGATACCTTTTCTGTGAGAGATGCCGAAAGAGGATTCTCACCTGTTCCTGGGGTTGGGTTTCAGATCATAGAATAAAAATGTCAGACAATATAGAATAGTGATACAATTGATAGTGATCAAAAGTGATTTGGTTTTACGTGTTAGAATTCTGTTTGCTTCTCTATCAGGCATAATGCTGTGAGACTTGTGTTCCCGCGCTGTTGTGCAAATCAAACAAATCCGTTTTTGTCGTTTTACAAAACAGCTTCAGTTCTTCTTGGTGTTTCTCGCAGTGATGTTTTACTTTTCGTCGCTTATGAGATTCAGGCTCAGTGGCTCGAACCTGTCGCAACCAGTTAAAACAAGGCCCGATTAACCTGAGGCTGCGGTTCTGCCGACTCCTTTCTGCATTCCGGGCAAGGCGCGTTGTTTCCACGCACTGTCCAATCTGTGTGATGCGGGAGCGGCAGAAGTTGTGCCCGCCCTCCATGCAACACCGGATCGGCGAATGAAATAAAGGCGATGGGGTCAAACCGCCTGCTCGGTTCAACTCTTCGACGGGCCGTTTTGCAGCCCATTTTCACTCCGGAACATAATCAAGGAATTTGATTCCTGAGTTCAAAATGTTTTCATTCACGTCGAGCTTGCTGAAACCCCTGGGGTACCCGAGTGCTCACTGCTCACGCTACCGGCCCGGGCAATGAATGCTATTTGGCTGCAAGTGTTCGGGTGAAGGTGTCCTGGGCCGCTTCCAACAAAGATCTTGCCCAGATTCAAGATTCAAGTGACATGGATGTTTCAAGGTTAGACTGGTGGTCCTCGGCTTAATGGCCGATTGCCTTCTTGTATTTTAATGTGCGTTTTAAAAAGATCAAGCCTTACAGATTTACACAGGGGCAGTGGATCGACAAGGTTGCCGAAGGCCGTCCGCGGCTTGGAATGACTTTTGGTCACTCGCGTTTTCTCGAGACGGCGAGAAGCGATGGTCGAGTCGGGCTCGAGCAGAGGGAAAGTGGGGAGGGGAGGTTGGAGGAGACTGGCAGTGAGGGAGATGAAGCGTTTAAGCGGTCGACGAGAGCAGGAAGCAGCAACGATTAAGACATGATGTAAACTGAAGAGAGAGGTGTGGGAGATGGTTGGCGGCGACTGAAACAACGGAATGATCTACGTATCCCACTGAGGGACAGGGCAGAGCAGAAGCACAACGGGCTTACCACCTGAATGGGGGAATTCGGTTTGAAACCATTCTTCCAAAGATACGTGGAAGAAAAAAGAATCTGTTGTGTGGAGAGCAATGCTGCAAACACGTTTATTAATTCTAATAGTCGGCGGACTTTTAAGACCCGGGGGAGCCCGGAAGCCGCGACCCGATATTAAGTCCGCCCGCGGCACGCTGCTGAACCGCGGAAGGGCGATAGTTTAATCTTTATATTTTCACAAAGTAAATTTTGTTCGTTGCCGGTTGCGCTTTAACGCGTTATAAAATAAACGGATCGACAGAGGCTTGATTTCGTTGCTGTTTATTTCACTCTTCCCACATTACATTCCCCCTGGTTTTATTTCCGCGCTCACGGGGGTTTCACGAAGCGGAATTTGGGGATTAAGTGGGGAGCCGTTCGTGTCGCGACGACCTGTTGTCCACCGGTTTTCTGGCCACACAGCCCTGAGCCCGCTCCTGATTCGCCGGGTCCGGGACCCGGACCCTTTTACACACCACGGAGCGAAACGGAAGCTGATTCTCAGCCACTAGTTTTTCCTTCAAGGCGGAAGAAAGGATAAAGTTTCTCCGGAATTTATTCCCAGTGTAGGTGTGGAGATTGGGAATTGGTGACAGAGTCGTAAAATGAAACATCTGTCCCGGACTCGTAAATGAGGGATTAAACTCCCACCACTACGGGGATGGGACGGGCGGGGGAGAGGGATGGAAGGGGAGAGGTGGAGTGCAACAAGCCGTAATCCAGCGCGCGAATGCTCCAGCCTCTGTCTCCGGGGACAGTGGTGACCTTTCCCTTTCCTCTCAAAGAATCTGCGGCGACTCCAAGAAAACTCATTTACAGGACTCCCCGCCACCTCCACCTCCAGTAAATTTGTCCTCCCGATGTGAATCCCTCCGATCAAGCACACACGCCAGTGTGTAAAATCCTCTTCCCCGGGTGTCAGGGAGACTCTCCAGGTCGGGTCCATCTCTCCCGCTTCCGATCTCAGAAACTCGATGCAGACGGAGCGCTGTTTCCACACCAGGGTGATCGGAGACTGGGGGGAGAAGTAGGGGAGAATCAGAGAGTCCCCGGGGGTCGGGGGGGAGGACTAGGGCACTGGCGGGCTGGACAACTGATCCATTTGCCCGTGGTTGTCACCCAACAACATCGGTTGGACATCACACATCTTTATCCGGGCAGTGTCCCAACCGGGAAGGAGAGGGGGAATCCGGGGTTGTCGGGAACCGGGAGGGGTCGGGGTCGTGCGGGCAAACGAATGCGGAATGTGAGGATGAACGAAAGATGGGGTGGGGATGGAGAAATGAGCCGGGTATTCAAATATGTTGCCAGTACATGGCAAATGAGACGCAGATTGGAAAGATGAGGGAGGGAGGATTGCGAGTGGTAATTTGACGTGGTTAAAGAGGTTGTAGAGTGTGGGGTGGTGTTTGCCGTGATCATTCTGAACTGGAGAGGCCCTTCTTCTACAGTTTACTTGTTTCTTTAGTGTGGTGGGTGGATTTGTTGCGCTATACAACAGAACACATGATATCTTTGTGAACCAATTACATGAACTTCACTGAGGATCTTGACATTATTCCGCATGTTTGGGATGAGTTCCAAAGGGGAAGTGGGGATCTATAACGAGATGGGTAAATTGATCCATCATTCCCCTTGTGATTGGAGGTGGAAGGTGACGGTAGAAGGATGATTTTTCTGCCTGGGGGTCTGTGACTGGTGGTGGGCTGCAGAGATCGGTGGTGATTACAACCTTTGCTGTTTATTTTTTATATTTTCATGGCTTGGATGTGAATGTAGGAGGTGTGTGACTATAGGTTTATGGAGAACAGGTAATACCTGTGGATTTTGCATGGAATTCTCAAAGTTTTGCAACAAGAGAGAGGCTAGATTCTCCAAACCAAAGCTTATGTTTAATCCTGGGATTAAAACTGGGAGGGCGCGGGTTTTACACAGAGGATGGAGTTTTAAAGTGGGTCTGAGTGGTAAGTTTTACCTTCACGCGGAGAGTTATTGTTACCTGGAATATTTTACCAGAGGAGGTGGCGGGAATAAGATGTTATCAATAATTTCAGAGGCATTTCAGATTTAACAAATGTGTATAGAATAATATGGTCCTAATGTGGGCTAATTGTTTAGTGTAGCTGGGAGAAAAAATGTGTACATGGAACAGTTGGGCGGAGGGGCTGACTCGGTAATGTACAACCATGGCTCTCTGGATCCAGAGCACTTGAATGAGTGAATCTTCTCATACCTTCCCGTGCTGGGCATTCCAATGGTAGCCCAGTTTCAAAGTGCCGTAATGTCTCCGTGTCTCTGTCTAAATGTTCCAGACTACATTTCTGAGAGGATGTACGCTGCCTCCCAGACCCTCACACAGGGAGACATCCTCCTGCACGACAGAACCAACTGAAAACAGTGTACTGGACTTTGTATTTCTCCGAGATCTCGTCAACACAATTGGAATCTGACGCCAAGCAGGCGGAGACCACTCAATCAATGTCACCACGTCACAACATTTATACGTTATGGAACCAAGTATTGTCAATCGTTTACTACTCTGTGCAGACTTTATCTTTGTATAAGTAGAATAAAACATAAAGTAGGAAGAAGAAAATAGGTGAGGAGTAAGTAGGCTTCGATAGACAGCCTCTATCCCCTGTCAATGTGATCATGGCTGATCGAAGGTGGTCCAAGAGCATCTTCAAGTGTAATTCCCTTAACCCTCAGTCGAATGTTGTAACAATATCCACACCTATTTTCCTTCACCAATTCACAAAATTCTGGACCTGTCACCATTAATTAGGTCACACAATTCCAGATATTTACTGCTCTGTTAGCGAACAACTTCTACCCTCTGGCGTGGTCGTTGGTGGTATGGATGTTTTGATCTGATCAAAATCCTGGGCGAGTTAAACAATGGATGAATAAACGTGGTCTGAAGGCATTAGACAGTAGGTTGGTGGTGGCATGCTTTTTTTAAACTGGAGTCTCTCGCAGGAGGGTGTGTGCAAGAGCTTGATGCTCTCTACATTGTTGGTCGTTAGGTATACGAACGCTTGTATGTGTTTGTGGGTGACATTGTTAACTGGCTGGTTGAGGACACTAAAATGGATAGGCGGTCATGGGAGAGTGAAGATGGTTATCTGAGATGAATGTGATCTTAATTAGCAGGTGTAATTGGCTGAAGAATTGGGAAGACGGAATTTTCTAATGTTGAAAGTTTGGGGCATTCAGTTTAAGGTGAGATGGCCTTAAGTTGGAAAAGGCATTGAAGGTAATTGTTTTCAGAGATTGGATTGTAGAGACGATAGAATGAGATTCCAGTTGGCGGTGGCGTGCTAACAGGTACGCGTTAGGTTCAATTTATGTACTTACAGGTGTAATCTATGAGAAGAATGGAAAATGAACATGATTACCTCGCTGTATTGGCGCAGGTTTCTTTCTCACAAACGTGTTCAACACAATAGTGGCGATGAATCTGTCAATCGGCAAGGCAACCATCTGTCACTGACATTGTATGAACTTCATCAATTACCTGCAAATATTTATCAACTGGGTTTAGAAGCTGAGCTTCAAACAATTTCGGAGCTGTTCTACAAAAACATACAGGTGTCAATCAAGTGCGTGTCTACCTCCTTTTCCGACAGCTGCCTCTGTAAGAAATAAGACACACGTCTGAATAATGCGACAGAACATCCAATTCCGACAGCTGATATGACACGCAGATTGCCACAAGTTTCCTATTAACCAACTATATTGCGGCAGCCACACTGACATGTATAGGATTTTTCGTCGGGACAAAGGTCCCGGGGGGGAAACACCAGGAACGTCAATGGAAATGATTGCCATTATTGATACGGTGCACGGTACGGGCATGTATGAGAAAGTGGTGGGGTGTTATTGGTTTTGTAAGACCATTCTGGCTGTATGGTGTACATTTTGGTCGCCTAGTATAGGAAGGATGTCAACAAAAATAGAGTGAGTACAGAGGAGATTTACTAGATGTTGCATGGGTTCGCAACTTTTGTTACAGAGGAAAGGTTGAACAGTTAGGTCTTTAGCTTTGGGAGAGCAGAGGTTATGGGGAGACTTGATTGAGGTCTTTAAAATGATGAAAGGGATAGACAGGGTTGAGTGGATACGTTTTTCCCATTGAGGGTAGGGAAGATTCAAAACAAGAGGCATGACATGAAATTAAGGGACAGAGGTTTCGGGGTAACGTGAGGGGGAACTTCTTTACTCAGAGGGTGGTGGCTGTGTGAATCAGCTTCCGCAGAAGTGGTGGAGGGCAGGATCGATTTTAACATTTAAGTGTTAAGTGGATAGGTATATGAACGTGAACTGAGGGAATGGAGGGGTTTGGTCTGAGTGCAGGTAGATGGGATAGGGGATAAAAATGGTCGGCATGGACTGGAAGAGGCCGAGTGGGCCTGTTTCCGTGCTGTTATTGTTATATGGTTATATGGTTTATATGGTTATGGTAAAGATGATGCCAACCTCCCTGGGAATGGATGGGATGATTTAAGTTAATCTGGTGGTTTTAAATGGGTGCGTGGGGGGGGGAAAATTATATTCCTTCTTTTGGGGAGACCAAATTCAAAGATGAAATAAGTGGTATGGCTTCAATAATTCATTAGTCATGCCGCAAAACGGATACGTGGAACTCAGTCGCTCAAGTGGCCGGAAGCCTAATGTTCGACATAATTGAAGGGGAGCAGGATGAAAATTTCAATAAATCTAATAGAATATATTAAAAAAATATAAATATAATAATAAAGATATAAATATAAATTAATATATATAAGCGCAAGAGATTTCCCCGTTTGACCATTACCTGATGTTCCAATTCATGGTTGACAGATGATAATGTGATTGTGTGCGGCTCCTCGTTCTAGTTTTCACTGTTAATCCCCACAATGTGGTAATGGCTAATCTTGCCCAGGACAGAAACACCCATCCTCCACCCCACCCCCCATTCCCCTCATTGTTCAATTACTGGGAATTTCAACAAACAAAAATGTCTCTCCTTCTGGTTCAAATACTGCCGACAGTTGCAAACCCAGAACCAGTCCCTGCAAAACATGACTGTCCCTGCCTGCTTCATAGTCTCCATTTATCCCTGTACACAAAAGGCAAGGGTATGTCTTAATGAATACAGGGCCTTCGCACTGACCTTGTAGTCATGAAGACAACTTTAAAGGCTTGTGTTGGCAAGCTGAGATATATCACAAACTCCCTGCTGCGACCCTCTTGCATTTTGCATATTGGGCCAATTAGATCTGTGGATGATGCAGTCAAACCTGGGCCTGCCTTCATTCCAACAGCACCTAGAACCGCCAGGGGACCCTATTGCGAGGACCCTGTTTGTTGATTTTAGTCTGCATTCAACACCATTGTGCCAGAGCTACTACACCTCAAACCTTTCGAGTTGAGTGTGCCTTGAACCCCTCTGTCAGTGGATCACCCAACTTCTGACAGACAGGAAGCAGGAATGTGAGGCGGGACTGGGAAAGATTTAAAGGACCCGCAAACACTCAGGCTAGGAGCACTTGCAAGGCTTGCGTACTCTTTTCTCTCCTTACTCTCTCTACACCAATGACTGCACCTCCACAGACACTCTGTCTAGCTTCTCAAGTTGCGGCACGACACAACCCTGATTGGAATGATCCAGGATGGGGGGAGGAATCTGCCAACAGATAGGAAGTGTCACCGTCTGGCATTCTGCTGCCCGTCGCAACATCTAGAGTTCAATGCTCTTACGACAGTGGAATTGATTGTAGTCTTTAGGAGAGCTGCCCCTCCCCTCCCCCTCGCTCCATCACAACACCACAGTTCTCATCTGTGGAAGGTCTTTTAAGGTCTGGGAACCATCTCTCCAAGGACCTTAAGTGGCGGACTTACCATAGAATCCACAGTCTCACAAAAAGGCCACAATCAGAGGATGGACGTCCTACGGCAGCTGAGGAAGCACAATCTGCCACAGGAAATGATGTTAGTCCAATTCTACACGTCAATCGTAGGTTGTTCTCACCTTCTCCATCATGGTCTGGTTTGGCTCAGCCGCACAAGCACGACAACTGGAGGTGATGCAGCGTAATCGTCCGATAGCAGAGAAGATTATTGGCTGCAACCTTCCCACCTTTGATGGAACTGTTACACTGCAAGGGCCAGAAGCGAGCGGGCAAGATCATCTCTGAACCCTCTCACCTGGCCAACAAACTCTTTGATCGCTTTCCTCTGAAGGCGACTCTGGACTTTCAAAGCTGCCACAGTAAAACATAAAAATATGTTTTTATCCACGGTAGTGCTCCACTCAACAGCCCAAAAATCGTTTGCCTCCCTTTGATCTGGTATTTTGTTGGTTCACATGCTTGATCATGGTGTTTTATATTAATGTCTTGTTATTATTAATGTTTAGTGTTTTCTGAGTCATTTGTAACTGTCAATGTATGTCATGTTGTACTTGTGGAGGAGCACAAGGCAAATTCTTGTATGTGATACTTGGCCAATAAACGTACTTACTTACAAAAAGCTCTGGTAGAATCCTTGTGTGTTGCGTCCAATGCTGTATCAACATGTTCATGGTAAGATCATGAGTCTATGACTTCATGACCTTTTGCATGTTCTATGCATATTGATCTTGATGTTACTCGGAAAATTGTAACAAACCCCCCCTTACAAGATTCTACATGATATGACCAGCAGAAGAATAACCAGGGGAGGACTTATTCCCCTTAAGGAGCAAAAAAGTATAAACTAGGGATAGAGCAGGTCCAATTAAAGTGCTGTTAAGGAGGGTCAAATTCCTATGGGTTATCACAGGCTAAATTCATTATTGACTGCCTGCACGGCGATTTTCTATCAGCACAAAAACTCCTTTTTACTCTAACGCTGACCATACGAAACACTTTCCGGTGGTCTTGTGTTCTGGAGATTGTCCCTCTTTTTCTGGGAAATATTCCATGTTACAACTCAGTGCAAGATCCAGCGGACGGTTTCTCAGGAGTTTGCACAACTGTTTCTGAGATCCAGAAGTTTATGCAGGAGGGCCATTAGTTTGGGAACATCAGCAGCACATCGCTGGAACAGATGGAACTTTGACATGCTCTGAATTACTGTAAATTATGCATGAATTTCAGATATGTTCGCCCACCCATGTGTTGAATGTGCAGTTTCTCTTAGCACTAAACTGTTAGTGTAACCCCTACCTCAGTAATATCCGTTGTATTTTTGATTATATGTTCCTGCAACGTTGAGAGGTTCTTTGGATGAAATTTAAATTGCTTGAATCTCTTGAAGCCTTTTCTCATTGCGTTCAGAATTTTTCTCTCTTTTCCCGGACATCTGCGGGTTGCACGCCGTTCTTTCTCTATGAAAATCTGGGTGCAGTTCAGCAATACTGGGATGTGATCTGTGGACTGAAGGTTGTGTGACTCTTCATGTGAAAATGAAAGATGAAGATCAATATATTAATGTTATGTATAGTATTTCCTAACGATATGCGTTATGATTGTTGGCCAATCAATCCTTGTGGCTTGGGAGTATCAGAAATAGGCCTATTGGCCCACATGTCTTATGAGTTCCTTAGGAATAATTACCATCTGGCAAAATAGGTTAGGTTTTTTTTTAGTTTAGAGAAGATACAGCGCAGAAACAGGCCCTTCGGACCCTTCGGGTCCGCAAGCCTCGAACAGCAATCCCCATCCATTATCAATTTTTACAATTTTCAAAGGCAATAAACCTACAAACTGTAACATCTTTGTAAGCAAATTGTTATGTTAGCTTTCATTGCAAAAGGATTTGAGTTTAGGAGCAGGAGGTTCTACTTCAGTTGTACAGGGTCTTTGGTGAGGACCACACTGGAGTATTGCAGTTACAGATCTGGGCTCAAATCTGAGGAAGGACATTATGGCCATAGAGGAGTGCAGAGAAGGTTCTCAGACTGTTTCCTGGGATGTCAGGAACTGTCTATGAAGAAAGACTGGATAGGCTTCGGTTTTATACTCTCTTAGGAATTTAGGTGTTTGAGAGGGGTGGACTTATAGAAACTTCATAATTCTTAAGGGGTTGGACAGGTAGAGCAGGAAGATTATTCCCGATGTTGGGGAGGTCCAGAACAAGGGGTCACAGTTAAGGTATGGGGGAAATCCTTTAGGGACCGGATGAGAAGGGACTTTTTTCACACAGAGAGTGGTGGGTCTCTGGAACTCTGAGGCAGAGGGTAGTGGACGCCAGAGTTTCAATGGCTATATTTTAGAGGTGAGTTAGATGTTTATATTATATATTATATTTACAAACATTTTGGCCTTTGTGGCTAAGGGGATCAGAGGGGTATGGAGAGAAGGCAGGTACGGGATACTGAGTTGAGATGAATCAGCCATGATCATATTGAATGGCGGTGAAGGCTAGAAGGGCGAATCGGCCTCCTCCTGCACCTAATTTTCTATGTTTCTATGTTTCTATGTTTGTAGTGTGTGGTAGGAAACTGAAGATTATCAGAACAATAACTCACGCAGGCCAAACCGGGGGGGGGGATGAAACATAAAACTCCGTCAGACATGCACCGTTGTCAGGAAACGTCGAAACCCGGGTCTCCGGCGCTGTATCACTGTAAGGGCAGCAACTGTGCCACAGTGACACACTTTTCCACTTGTTCACTCTCACTCCTTTCTAAAAGAGCGCCCTATAAATTCTGGGGCTCTTGACTCTAGGTCTACAGCCCCAAAAGGGAAACAGCCTTTCCACATCCACTATATCTACAGTCAGTACTGCCCGGCCAGTCTCTATCCCTATAGCTACAACCCTCGCTCTGTGTGTAGTGAGGTGTTGTCTGGACGTTACAGCGTCCACATTGATGAAAACTACACAGATCTGATATCGAAACTGGGAAAACTCACCAGAACACCAGAAATCTTCTCCTTCTGTTGCTGCATCCATTTGATCGATCTATGATTTCTTTTTTGTGGAGAGATTCGAAGAAAGATTTCCCACCTGATCCTGGAGTTGGGTTTCAGAACAGAAAAGAAAAATGTCAGAAAATAAACAAAACGTGACACAAGAGAGTGATCAATATCGGTTTTGACTTTTACCTTGTAGATGTCAACAGCTTATGCTACGGTTTGAAGCTGTGAGACTTGGTGTTTCCGCGATCTCGAAATATAACACAGATCCAGCTTCTTGTCAGTTTACCAAAACAGCTTCAGTTCTTCAAGATGTGTTCGCAGTGAAGTTTACTTCCTTCTCGTTGAGATTCAGTCAGTGTTCGAGCTTCTCAGGGACAGTCTCGCCATGGCAGACTCACCCTGAGGATGCGGTCTGCAAAACCTCCTCTCCTACTTTCCGGGCAGGAGTTTCTCGCTCCTGTCCCAACTCTGTGTGATGAGGAGCGGCATAAGTTGTGCCAGCACTCCAGAGTGACAAGGATCGGTGAAGAAATCCCGGCGATGGACAAACTGCCTCCTCGAGTCCAAAGTTCTCCACATGGTATTTCGCAGACATTTTAAATCAGCACTTCTGGTTCAAAATGTTTTCACTGACGTGGGCTGCTGAATATGGGGCGGTCACGTAACAGTCACGGTGAAGATGCGGTTGAGTTTGCCTTACAGCGCCTCACAGACGCGGAGTCGATCTGACTACGGGCGATGTCTGTACGGACAGTTTGTACGTTCTCCCCGTACATCTTTAGAATGTGGCATGAAAACCGAACATCTCGGAGAAAACCACACGTTCTCGGGTTCGTGAGAACGTCAAAACTCCGTACAGGACAGGCCGAAGTCGGGATCGAACCCGGGTCTCTGGCGCTGCAAGCGCTGCAAAGCTGAACTCCACCGCGGCGCCCCCGGGGACTCAGTGAGAGTGGACACGGGAACACTCAGGATTCGAAAGGCCCAATTGGCAGCATTTCCTCCCCCCTGCAGCTCATTCTTGCCCGCTAATGCTTCCGAGATGGCGCCCAATACCAAGGGTCTATTTGCGATGCGATACAGATCTTCATTCACATATTACATCCGCCCCACACTCTTATATCTCTACTCCCATCATCATTTCTCAATTTGACTATGATGGGCATTAACTTGATCAGAACCTAAGGGATCTGAATGTGTGGCTGAGGGGCAGTGCAGGGAGCAGGATTTAGATTTATAGACCACTGGGATCTCTTTCTGAGGTAGGGGTGAGCAGTACAAATGCGACGGGTTTGCACCCTAAACGGAGGGGGACCGACATTTCTGGCTGGCAGGTATTGCATAGGGCTCCTCGTGTGGGTTGAAACTAATAGTTGGGGGGAAGGATTGACCAAATTGGGGAATTATAAAGAGGGAGTTGAAGGGGAAGTGGCTACAGAAAAATCACAAAAGATTCTCGAATTAATGGGAAGGGAAAGCTTGAGAATGGGCAACAGAGAAGTCAGGGCCAATGCTGAGGGGGGATTGAATACGGAGGTCAAGTACCTCTATATGAATGCGCGAATGTATAAGGAATAAATTGGACGACTTGTGAAGATCAGTTAGAAAACTGGCAAGTATGAGTTGTGGGAAGTACTGAGACATGGCTGCAAGAGGGCCCAGGGGCTGCGAACTGAATATTCAGGGGTATACCTCCCATCGAAAAAAGACATGGCAGAGTGGGCAGAGGGGGTGGGGTTGGTGAGAAATGAAATTCAGTCCATTGCATAGGGGTGACATTGAAAAGGAGATTTGGAGTCAGTATGGATATAACTAAGGAATTGTAAGGGTAAAATACCCTAATGGGTACTGAATCTACATGCCCCCAAACAGTAGCCTGGACATAGGGCGCAAGTTGAATCAGGGATGTTAAAATTGGCATGTAGTTTAAAGTATTTGCTGTGGTTGTTATGAGAGATTTCAACATGCAGGTAGATGGGAAAATAAGGTTGGCAATGGAGCCAAGAAAGGGACTTTGTTGTGTGCTTTGTGCTGGATTCTTTGAACGCTTATATTGGAGCGTACCAGGAAGTGTGCATTCTGGATTTTGTGTTATGAAATGAACGGATTTGATAAAGTTAAAGGACCTCGAGTTTTACTGAGTCATTAGGAGGCAGTGTCCTTTACATGGTCGGTTTAATCTAAATTGGATAGGGGAGAAGAGTAGATAGGAAGGTGTCAGTGTTTTTGCAGTTGAATAAAGGGGGGGCTATGGGGCCATGAGGGAGGTGTGGCCAAAGTTGACTGGAAAGGGGTACATAGCAGGGATGCATTGGTACAGAAATTGCAGGTGTTTTAGGAATAATACAGAGAAGGTGCAGGATCAGTTCATTCCTAGGAGGAAGAAAAGATTCCAAGGCGAGAAGGGACAAACCTTGGCTGACAAGGGGACGTCAGGGACAGTATAAAATTTTTAAAGCGAAGAGAAGTACAAAAATCGTAGCAAAGATGAGCGGGAGCAAGAGGATTGGGTAATGTTTAAAGAAAACACAGAAGTAACCAAAATACAATATGGGAAGAAATGACGTGGTTACGGAGGGGCAGCTTGGCCAAGAATATAATGGAGGATAGTTAAAAAGCTTCTTTAGGTATGTGAAGAAGTAAAAATAATATTACTTTATGAAGAAAGACTGGATATAGACCCGCGAGATTTTAGAAGATTGAGAGGGGATCTAATTAGAAACTTACAAAATTCTTAAGTGGTTGGACAGTCTAGATGCGGAGTTTGTTCCCGATTTGGGGAGGGAAGTCCAGGAAAGGGGGGTCACAGTTTAAGATAAGGGGGGGGAAATCTTTTAGACCTGAAGGAGAAAAACATTTTTCACACAGAGGTGGTGATCTCTTGAATTCTCTGCCACAGAAGGTAGTTGAGGGCAGTTCATTGGCTATATTTAAGAAGGAGTTGGATGTGGCCCTTGGGCTAAAGGGACCAGGGGGTATGGAGTGAAGGTAAATAAGGTATTACTAGAGTTGGTGATCACACATCATTCATATTGACTGGCGGTGCAGTGCTCGAAGGGCTGAAATGGCATTCGCCTGCGCTATTTTCTATGTTTCTATGTTTAGACCAATGTTGGACCTTTGAAGACCGAAAAACAGGTGGAATTTTATTATGGGGAACACGGGAATGGCAGATGAGTGGAACATGTAAACTTTGGGATTGTTCTTCACTAAGCGAGGGGTGATACCAAACTACACAAACATCTCCTGATATAGTAGTGGCCTAGAGGATCTGGGGGTGACAGAGGAACTGAAAGGAAATCGACATTAGGGCAGGAAATGGTGTTGTATAGACTGATGGGACTGAAGGCTGATAAATCCACAGGGATGGATGGTCTGCATCCCTGGGTTACCTAAGGAAGTGGCTCTAGAAATCGTGGATTGCATTGGTTGATAATTTTCGGAGTTCTATGTTTGATGATCAGTATCAGATGGATTGGAGGTTAGCTAATTGTTATACCCACTTTTTAAAAAAGGTGGGAGAGAGAAAACGGGGATTTTATTGGACCAGTTAGCCTGCATCGGTTGTGGGGAAGATGCTGGAGTCATTTAAAAAAAGACTAGATGTGCACATTTGGATAGCAGTAACAAAGATCGGGGACAGCTAGCATGGGTATTTACGTAGGCAAAATTAGGCTGGATAATCTCTGGAATTTTTTGAAATGTAAAACTAGGGAAAAATGGAAAGGCGAGAGCCAGGGGATGTAGTGTTCTGACTTCCAGAAAAGATATGATAAGGTCCCACATAGGAGATACGTAGGCAAAATGAGGCACATGGAAGTGGGGGTAGAGTGTGACATGGATAGAGAAAGAAGTGGTTGGATGACAGGATAACAAAAGAGAGTGTGGGTATTAAGGGTCCCTTTCAGATTTGGCGGCAGTTGGCGGTGTCTAGCACAAGGCTCGGTGATGGGACCGCAGCTATTTACAATATGCATCCATTCGATTCGGATGAAGGGATTCATAAAGTAATTAGCACTTTGCAGATGACCCAAAGCTGTGGTAGGTGGCAGTTGTGAACTGTGAGGAGGGAAGCTATGAGGAATGCACGGTGATTGGACAGGTTGGGGGTGTTGGGCAGATGCCATGGCCAGATGATGTTTATCCGGTCAATTGTGAGTTATCCACTTTGGTTTAGCATAAAACAGGAAGCTGATTTACTATCTAAACTGGCGTCAGTTGGGGAAAGGGGAAGTACAACGGGATCTGGTGGTCCTTTTACTTCTGTCTATGAAAGTAGCATGCCTAGTTACAGCAGGCTATAGTGAAAGAAAGCGGAATGGAAGTGGTACTTTTTAACAAGAGGAATCGAATTACATGAGAAAAGAGGGTCCTTCTGCAGTTTTACAGGAGACCCCGATGAGACCACACTGAGTATTGTCGTGCTGTTTTGGTTCCCTAATTTGAGAAGGACATTCTTGCTAATTGAGGGAAGTGCAGCGCAGATTAACAAGGTTAATTCCCGGATAGCGGGGCTCAGTACTATGCTGGGAGAATGAGAGCTGGCTTGTACACTCTGGTGTTTAGAATGCAGAGGGATCTCATGAAACATATAATGTTTGCTAATGGCTTGCACACGCTAGGGGCAGGAAACATGTTCCCGATGTTATTGGGGGAGTCCAGAACAGGGGACACAGTTTAAGAATAAGGAGTAAGCCATTTAGAACTGAGACGAGGAACACTTTTTCCTCAAAAGAGAGTGGTGAGTGTGTGGTATTCTCTGCCTCAGAGGCGGTGGGAGGCAGGATTCTCTGGATGCTTTCAAGAGAGAGCTAGAATAGGGTTCTATAAAAATAGCGGAGTCAGGGGATATGGGGAGGAAGGCAGAACGGGGCACTGTGTGGGGTGATCAGCAATGATCACTTTGGAAGGGCGGTGGGTGGCTCGAAGGGCCAAATGGGCCTATCCTGCACTATTGTATATTGTTATTGTCTTTTGCTGGCTTAACATTGCACTAACGTTATTCCTTATCGTGGTATCTGTAAACTGTACGTGGACTCGTTGTAATCATGTATTGTCTTTCTGCTGATGGATAGCACGCAACAAAATTATTTTCATCTTTACTTCGAAACACGTGACAATAAACTAATCTGAAAAGCCTTATTCCCCTTAGATAGGCACCGATATGCTGGAGAACGTCTCTACCGAAACCTCACCCATTCCTTCTCTCCGGACGAGTTGCTGCCTGTCCCGCTGAGTTACTCAGCACTCCAGCCATATTCCCTTGTTGCTTTCTCTCTCTATAATTTGAACTCAGCACAGGTGTATAAGACCCTCGTCCCCAAAGGGATTTTGTTTCACCAGAATCTTTATAAAACCTGTGTTTTATACAGGATTCAAACACAACCCCCATGTTAAGGTAGGAAGTAATGCAAGATGCTGGTTTAATTTAAATGTTGACAGGTCAAAATGCTGGTGTTATCTCGCAGGACAGGCAGCATCTCAGGACTAGAAGGAATGGCTGACGTTTCAGGTCGAGGACCTTCTTTGCAATCTTTCACTCATGTTCTGTTTCTCTTTATATCACCCATCTATTATCTCTCCCTCCCTTTCCCCTGACGCTCAAGTCTGAAGAAAGGTCTCGATCCGAAAGTCACCCACTCCTTGTTGTCAGGAGTGCTGCCTTTGTGTACCGTGAGTTACTCCAGCTTTTTGTGACTCTGTCCTGATGGTTGTACTCTGGGCCTTCTTTGATGAGGTTATGGATTCCGTTGCCATTTCTGGCTGTCAATTCTATGTGATTTTACGCAGGTAAAGCACTCTGTGGTCTCCGATAAGAGATGCGAGGACATTGTATAATTGTTAGCGGGTTTGTGACGATGCATTGAACTTGAGAACTCTATGCTGCACATTGTAAAACTGTCCCTTTTCCCTGTCTTTAGTTACTGGAGTTTGACATCATTGTAATCAGTGGCACAATCCCAGGGACACATTTTCAAATATTGCCCCCTCTTAAATCAGATTAATCACCTTCAAATGCTAGAATGAAGTAAAACTGTCTGAAATACAATCACCGCAAAACATCTTATTTGATCTTTAAGGTCCAACTCGTTCAAAGCGTTGAGATCAAATGTACTTGGAATTGGCCCCGAGAGATTACTCCAGAGGGCTGTTAGTGTTGGTGCAGTAAATGGCGGGTCTTGCAGCGACATCTACACCTGAGACATTGATCACATACTTACAATAAATCATTTAATAAGAACGGTTAAGTTTTTGTTTATTACATAACAGTTTTGTATTATCTCGTGTGTGATTAAAAACAATGCATAATAGCACACAAAGAGTATTACTTAAAGTTGGTCAAAACAAGATAGCTCTCGCGGTCTCTCTGTTCGTTTTCTCTCGTCTTGCCGGTTTAGTGTTTCAGGTCACCGCCCCTGCGCCCACGTCGATGCCGGCCTCCAGCATCGGAATTGTCATTCTCTCTGCCACAGATTCACCATCCCACGGTCGTGGGTTTATATATCGGGCGATTTCCGCAGATATAGGGGTTTATTTTTACCAGCAGCATGGGGACCCTTGCGCCCCCCCCCCCCCCCCGCGCAAACATTAGACAGCTCGGTGGTGACACAAAACGCTGGGGAAAACTTCAGAGGGGTGGTGCTTGCAGTATGAAGAAGGGTTCTCGACCCGAAAACGTCACCTATTCCTTCGCTCCGTACATGCTGTCCACCCTCTGAGTTTCTGCTGCATTTTTTGTCTACCCTTTCGGATTATTCCCGCATCTGCAGTTTTTCTTAAACATTATAGTCAGCTCGGCAGCAGTTGAAAGCGGCACTGCAGGAATCTGACTTACTGACAATGCTTTGAAGGTTGCGTGCAGAAATTTTGTACGGACATTCTTGACGTGCTGAATATTTTGTAAACCATATTCTGCTATTTTGAAGTCATGCGAGCCTGCGATTTGTTTAATGTAATACTTTATAATGCTTAGTTCATCGTTGTTGATGTCCAGAATTCACTGGGATACAAGAGTCTGCGGATGCGGCACATGCGTGAGGTGGAATAGAGGAGAGACCCTCAATGCAGGAGCGAGAAGTGAACTTCTGGCAGAATTAAATTGATCAAGAAGCATTTGTGCAAGCTATGAGTGGATCCTTTTTGAGGGCAAAGGACCCCTAAAATGCGAATTGATACATGAGAGTTTAATGCAATTAGAACATTTAATCCCCATTCTTGATTTTGGATAATTCGAACGGCCAGTGAAAATGCACAAGAACCTATAGAATGGTTTTGTTTATCTCGAATTTCGTCCTTGCTGCTTTCAGTGGTTTTAATGCAAATAAACCCAAACTGTTTGGACTTTGGAGCTTGGTTTTAAAAATAGGTATGTGAATAGCTTTAGTTGCGCGCCCTCCAGTAAGGCGGAAAGACAAATGCATGATGACAATCGAGCCATTTCAGTGTTTTTTAATAATAAGCAGGCCGCCTAAACTCCAAGATGTTAGGCACAGATCGTCCGGAGGAGATATGACCGGAAAACTAATCGCATTTCTCCGGGCAGGTAATAGATTGAAAAAAAAAGTCCACCCCGACCCTCTCCCCCACCACCACATTAAAACCACAGAGATGGTTTAAACCCATGCCTTCTCTAAATAACACCACTGAAAATAACCAAAACGTCGAAAAAGAACAGTCAGACTGTTGTGTGATCTAGATTACCAATGAGGTGGATAGTAGTTCAAACCAGTTCTCTCTGGTTGTGGTAGGATGATTCAATTGCCTGTTCCGCAGCTGGGAAGAACAGTCCCTCAATATGGATGATGAGTGCGTTTTCACGCTTTCAACAACCAATGGGATAAAAATTCACCTGAGGCCGGATTCGAGGGCGATGGTAGAGGTTGCCTCAGAATGGAGACAGGACTGACATATGGTTTGCCGCGGCAGGGCTCGGGGCTAGCTTAAACTGTTGGACTTTTTTTTATTGTAAACAATTTGATGTGTATGTAGGTTCTGGTTTCTGGTTGATGCGTTGGCATAGTGGCATGGTTACATAAGTAGACCTATTGGTTTCAATAGGCGGCATGGTTACATTAGATACATAAGCAAATAGGTGAGGGATTAGGCATTCGGTTCTTGGAGCCATCACGCCATTTCAATGTGATCGTGTGCTGGATCAATCCACAATCAGGTACCTGTCCTGCCTTCTCCACATCCTCGATTCCTCGAGCCTAAGAGCTCTACCAGTGGAATCGGGCCTCCATTGCCTTCTGATGGCAGGAATTCCACAAATGCACCCACTGTCAGGGTGTGAAATGTTTAGGACGGCTCATCTCAGTTCTAATGTTGTTAGCCAGTTTGAGATGAGAACTAACATTGGTTTAAAACAATTGTCCCTAGTATGTAGGAGGATAGTGTTAGTGAAAGTGTTATCTAGAATGGATCGACTGGGCTAATTTCTCACTGGTATTATTAGAAGGATGAGAGAGGACTTATGCGAGAAACAATATTTCTTCTTTAGTAGGATTGGATCAGGCTGGACGCAGAAATATGCTTATCCCGATGTTGGTAGCAAGTCCAGAACCAATGCTCACAGTTTACAGAGATTCTGGGGTAGTGTTCATATGTCAACGGACTGAGATGAGGGTGCGCAACTTTTTCATCTCTGAGACGTTCTCGAATCTGGTGGAATTCTCTGGCCACCGAAGACAGTAGAGGCCAATTTCACTGCGTGTATCCAAGAGATAGTAATATCGCTCTTTAGGGTTAAACAGTTCAAAGGAATATAGGGAAGAAGCAGGCAGTTACTGATTTTTTTGGATGATCAGCCATGATCAAATTAAAAAACGGTCCCTCGCTCGAAGGGCCGAATGGCTACTACTGCAATCTATTGTCTATGCTTCTCGTTACCCATGTTTCTACGTGACATTTAGGAGACTTGAATCCATTGATCTGCAATGGAAATATATTATCATGAACTGGACCAATGGCGGTTTAAAGCCTGATTTTTAATCTCTGATAAAGTGTGATGCAAGATGGTAAAAGAGGGCCCAGGGCACATTACACACATTAAACATTACCCCTGTGTTTATTTTTAGCAGACTAGAGAGACATTGGAATGCAGTCAGGGCAGCTCCATGACACTTGCAGCACAGCACGGATGGGCAGGTGTTGACGAAGGCGTTTGGCACTTCGCTGGGACCCGTGAGGTATGAAATACAGTTTGTGATGCAACTGTACAAGATCCCCACACAGTTAAGATCCACAACCTCCCATCTCAGGACAGTCTCTTTACCACTGTTATCGCAACTTAGATCATACTTCCACAACCAAGAGCAGTGCTCCCCTCTTTGGTGATCCTCGGAATGGTGCTTTGCTGGCTTTACCTTGCCTAAACGTTCTTTCCCTCCGTATCATGTATCTAGCATTGGACGTGCCTTGAATTACTGCAACCGTATCGCACGCAACAGAGAGCTTTTCACTGTAGCTCGGTACAAACTGACAATGAAGACTAAACTGAGACACAACCTGAACTGACGCATTGATTAGTACCCCCCCCCCCCCCCCCCCCGCCACCATCCATCCAGGGATGCCAGCCGTCCTTGCAAATAAGACAGAGGTTCACGGTCACCTTCCATCCAATGTAAATCCTGTATTTCCCGGTGACGCCCCGGTGCACAATTTCGTGTTAAAGTCTGATTTTGCGACCAATTGGGCGGAACACTGCACTCGGTCAGCCAAGGGCTGCCGTGTGCCAACCATTTTAACCCCCTTTCCCATTCCCAACATTGACCTTTCTGTCCTGGACTTCTCCGTTCCAGAGTGAGGCCAAACACAAACTGGAGGAACAGTGCCTCATATTCCCAACAACAATCAATAACAGTATTTTTCTTATGTGTCAGTCGGGACTGACAGGTTCAGGGAACTTTCGACCAGAAGACTCGGAATTGCGAACTCATGTCCTCTCTCTGCAGATTCCTGCCTGGCCAACTGCGGAACCCTTCCCAAGCCCACTTGACTATCTCAGCATTGTCCACGCCACACAACAAGAGGTTCTGGGCTCAACAAAAGGTCTATTCAGAGATTTTGCAACCCACTTTCTGTGGGAGTTTGAATGCTGATTACCAAGCCTGGAACATTATTGACATGGGAGATTGGAATGGGCAACATTCTGAATGAGGAGTGCGGATTATTTACTAACATTGGAGTCAGTCGAAGAGAAGTGTGGCCACAATTGAAAGGAGGGAAAGTAGTGAGGAGTGATATAGAATGCACACTCAGATAAGGAGAAGTAAATGTCATTACATCCGCCTCGTACATATGACAATTAGCAACTAATGACAACTTCTCTCTCTGGGCTGAGGCGGCGATTAAAGTTCCACCTGATGGATTGGGGTGAAAGAAGGGACGAAAACAGAGGCAGATAATCAGAGAGGAAAAAACGAAAAGGGGTTGGTTCATTGAAATCAAACCCACTTACAATTTTGTAGGTCCCCAATTAATTACAACAGAGACATTTTAATACCACTGTTGTTGCATTGGATAATCATACGACCAGTAACTTCATAAAAACCGAATAGAAAGATTGTGTTTATATTTGAATTATTGCTTGTGTGCTTCTAATAATCCAAATGAAATAAACCAAATCGCCGTGGACAGTATACTTGATTAAACGCTGTCTGTGAATGTTTCCTATCTGTAAATTGACTCTTGCATTTCCAGTTGCCATTCTACCTGCACTTCAAAGAGAATTCCACCATAATGCACTTTTGGGGTCTCCTAAAAGAGACCGAGGACATTGTATAAATGTAAGCGGGGGTTGTTGCTGTCCGCACTCGATCTTGGAGGGAATATTCATTTTTTTATGCGCAAACAGGGGTCGTGGATGGACGAAGTAGCCGATTGGCCGTCTGCGGGCCTCGAATTCACTTTGGTCACTAAGGTTTCTCGAGACGGCGAGAAGGGAGCGAAGGGAAGAGTCGGGGCTCGAGCAGAGGAAAGGCGGGAGCTGGTTGGAGATGGACAGTGAGGGAGATGAAGCGTTAAAGCGGTGACCGAGAGCAGGAAGCAGCACCGAGACAGACATGATGTACCTGGAGAGAGAGGTGACGGAGGGGTTCTGGCGGCGACCTGAAACAAGGAATGGTCTACGTATCCTACAGAGGGACAGACAGCAGCCTGAGCACAACGGACTCCCACCTGGAACCGGGAATTCGCTTTGAATCCCATTCTTCCAAAGATCCGTTCCGAATAAAACGAATCTGCAATCTGACCCCAACTCTACTTCATACCAACGGCGGATCCTCGCTTTCAATACACGATTTTCCTGGTCCACTTGGACTTCACCAAGGACCTTAAACTCGCCCGTCTCAAGGCGGATCCTGCCACCGACCATCGCCGGCTCGACCACCTGCTTGTCCCCGGTCCCCAACGCTTGTCCGAGCCGCCTGCCCGGACAACACATGGTCTCGTTGCACACCACCATCTGGATCTGGATGTAATACGCTGAAAAGCTCTAGATAGAGCATCACTCCGCCGCTGACCCGGACTCCACTCCCCGAGGGCCTCGACCATCGCCTCTACCGACCTCTGCCTCACTGCACCACATCCAGCGGGCCGCTGCCGTGCTTTACCCGAGCCACTGGCTCGCACCGGGCCTGAATGTTCTCCACGCTGCAGTCATTACGCCCGGGGTTGACTTTTGCTGCGTCCTAGTGCTCCCCCACCAAACCTACAACTGCACTGGGTCCTATGTCCCCCCCCCCCCCCCCCCCCCCCCCCCCCCCCCCCACCCCCCCACCCCCCCCCCCCCCCCTCTCCACACCACCAACACTCAACCTCACCACGGGGTTGACTGCGCTATGTCCTAAGCCCCCCCCCCCTTCCCAACACCACGGGGTCTGACTGCCCCCTGACGTGTGATTGGTCGGCCCAGATCACGATGACCCGCCTCCTGACGCGTGATTGGTGGTGACCGTGACATTGGTCAGACCGGCCCGCCCCTCTGATTGGTCAACAAAATCATTGATTCACAAAAGGTCTGGAGAAACAGTGGGTGCGGCAGCAGCATCTAAGGGGAGGAGCGAGGAGATAGGCGACGTTTTCGGGCCGAAACCCTTCTTCAGACTGATGGGGGTGGGGGGGGGGGATGGCGGGGGGGGAAAGAAAGGAGAAAGGAGGTGAGGGAGCAGGAGCCCGAGGGCTGCGGGGGAGGAGGACAGCAAGGTTGAGAGTAATTGAGAGATTCAATGTTCAAAGCCCAGAGGTGCAGGGGGGGGGAACTCCCCAAGCCGGAATATGAGGTGCTGTTCTCCAACTCGCGGTGTTGCTCACTCTGGCCGTGGAGGAAGGCCCAGGACAGAGAGGTCGGATGCGCAATGGGAGGGGGGAGTTGAAGTGCTGAGCCACCGGGAAGGTCGGGTTGGTTTAATGCGGACGAGCGGAGGTGTTCGGCTGGCCTCCGCTTGGTCTCACCGATATAGATCAGCTGGCATTAATGTTCTCCGGTTTGTTTTTATGTGGTGGAGGGGGATGGGGATCGGGGGAAACTTTTGATCAGGTTCTTGCCTTGTCGGAGATGTGATTAATTTCGGATCACATACTCCTGGCGTTTCTGCGAACCTTACCATCGATGGGAGCTGCGAGGATGTCCTCTTCGGACTTTCGTCAGTCCCACCGCGGGGCGCGGGACTTACCATCAAGAGCTCGCAGCCTCGCGGAGACGCTAGTCGGGAAGGTTCGACCCGCCCCCCCTCGACGCGGGTGGTCAGATCGCCCCGGCGCGGGGGAGCTGACCTCCCCCCCGATGCGGGAGCATGATCGCCTCGAACGCAGAGGGCCAATGCGCCGCCGGCTACGGGAGTCAAGATCGTCCCGTCAACGGAGGGCTCGAGGCCCCCGACCGCGGAAGAAACAAGGGAAGGGACTTGAACTTTATTTCGCCTTCCATCACAGTGAGGAATGTGTAGGAGTCACAGTGGTGTATGTTCATGTTAAAATGTGGTATTGGGTGATCTGTTACTTTTTATTTGTATGACTGACTGGCAAATGAAATTCCTCGTATGTTGCAAAACATACTTGGCAAATAAAATACTATTCTGATTTCTGATTCTAAAGAAAATTCCTCCTCATCTCTTCTCTAAAGGTTCATCCTTTTAATTCTGAGGCTCCGTCTCTGTTCCAGACTCTCCCACTAGCGGAAACACCATCACAATCCACTGTTTTCCTGGCCTTTAACTATTCAGGTAGGTTCAATGCGGTTCCCCCCTCATCCTCGTAAATTTCCTCTGGACCTAGTGACACCACCATATGGAGTATTGTCTGCAGTTTTGGTCCCCAAAAAAAAAAAAAATTTTTTTTTCAGGAAGGCCATTCTTGCTGTTGAGGGAAGTGCAGCATAGGTTCACAGGTTAATTCAATGCGGATGTGGTGGGACTGTCAGATGCTGAGAGAATACGGAGCGGCTTGGGCTTGTACACTCTGGAGTTAAGAAGGATGAGAGGGGATCTTATTTAAACATATCAGATTATTAAGCGTTTGAACACGCTAGAGGCAGGAAACGTGTTCCCGATGTTGGGGGAGTTGCAAGAACCAGAGGCTACAGTTTAAGAAGAAGTAAGGAAGAATTTTAGAACGGAGATGAGGAAAACACTTTTCTCACACAGAGAGTTGTGAGTGTGGAACTTCTCTGCCTCAGAGTAGTGGGGACCAGTTCTCTGGATACTTTCAAGAGAGAGCTAGATAGGGCTCTCTAGTGTGAGCTAGATTGCGGAGTCCGTCGATATGGGGAGAAAGGCAGGGGAACGGGGTACTGATTGTGGATGATCAGCCATGATCACATTGAATGGTGGTGGCTGTGCTCGAAGGGCCGAGAGGCCTACTCCTGCACAATATTGTCTATTGACTCGGTAGCCGCCGAAAGGGCCTGCTCCATACAACACTATCCCCACGTGCTGTTGTACCAATCTTATTTAATAAGAAAGAGATGTTGAGTCGATTGTGCGTAAAACAAGCAGAATTACCTAACACTTTCTTCAGTTTCAGGAGAAGATTTTCCAGTTAACCTCCGTTCTCTCATCTCGAGCAGTTTGATAAACTTCCCATGCCAACTCATTTCTTAGAACCAGCTCCCCACAAAACGGAGACACTTTCTATACCGACAACACCCGCCCGCCCACTCTGCTTTTCCATTCCTTTCACCTCACCTGAACCCGAAGAGAGTGGTCCACCTCTTTGTTTTTCACTCCATCACTCTGCACCCACTCTCAGCTACACCTGTCCTCCTGAAAGCACAGCTTCCTGGAAACGCAAATAGAAACAACTAACGTTACTTTCAAGAGTCAGCAGGAATACAGCACAAGCATTGCTCTCCGCTTCACTCTCCCCTCACCTCTCGTGCTCTCTACCCATCTTGCCTTCTCAGGTAGACACAAAATGCTGGAGTCACTCAACGGGATAGGCAGCATCTCTGTAGAGAAGAAATGGGTGACGTTTTGGGTCGAGACCCTTCTTATAGACAATAGACAATAGACAATAGGTGCAGGAGTAGGCCATTCGGCGCTTTGAGCCAGCACCACAATTCAATTTGATCATGGCTGATCAGCCCCCATCAGTACCCGTTGCTGCCTTCTTCCCATGTCCCCCGAGTCAGCTATCTTTAAGAGCCTAATCTAGCTCTCTCTCTCTTGAAATATCCAGAGAACCGGCCTCCACCGCCCTCTGAGGCAGATGATTCCACAGACTCACAACTCTCTGTGTGAAAAAGTGTTTCCTCATCGCCGTTCTAAATGGCCGACGCCTTATTCGTAAACTGTGGCCCCTGGTTCTGGACTCCCCCCCCCCCCCCCCCCCCCCCCCCCCCCCCCCCCCCCCCCCCCCCCCCCCCCCATCCCCCCTCCTGCATCTAGCGTGTCCATATAATCTTATATACCCCCTCTCAACCTTCTAAATTCCAGAGTATACAAGCCCAGCCGCTCCATTCTCTCAACATATAACAATCCCGCCATCCCCAAAATTAACCTTGTGAACCTACGCTGCACTCCCTCAATAGCAAGAATGACCTTCCTCAAATTTGGAGACCATAACTGCATAGAATACTCCAGGTGGGGTCTCACTATGGCCCTGTATAACTGCAGAAGGGCCTCTTTGCTCCTATACTCAACTCATTCTGGAGTTATGGTTCGTTCATTTTAGATGTAGAAACAAGGAACTGCAGATGCTGGTTAATAGACCAAAGACCACAAAGTGCTGGAGTAACTCAGAGGGTTAGACGGCAGCTTTGGACATTAGAATGTAGAGGTCCAGCACGGAAACAGGCCCTTCGGCCCTCTGAGTTCGCGCCAACCAGCGATCATCCCGTACACTAGCACTCTCCCACACACTAGAGACACTTTGTAATTTTACAGGCCAATTAATCTACAGTCCTGTACGTCTTTGGAGTGCGGGAGGAAACCAGAGCACACGGAAAAAATCCATGCGGGCACAGGGAGAACACACAAACTCCGCACAGACAGCAACCGTAGTCAGGATCGAACCCAGGCGCCTGGCGCTATAAGGCAGCAACTCTACCGCTGCGCCACAGTGCCGCCCACTGGTAGGGGGACCAGTAGAGCGTCCCTTGTAGCCAGGGTCCGGAGGGCAAGGAGCACCGCCACTCTAATTAAGGGTCCGTAGGGGGAGGAGTGGCACCGCTGTCAGAGAGCGGAGGACTGGTGACGGGATCTAGGGAGTGGGCAGGGCCGGAGATGTCCTGGTTGGGTTGCTCCTGGACCTGGCCAAGTGCTGGCCATCCGCGAGTCACGGTTGCCAGGAGGAAGAGGCTTTGCCCGAGTCAGATGCTCGCCGGGGTTACGTCCGCGCCCGGGTGGTGTTAGAGAGGGACATAGTTGTACAGTAGTTATTCAGTATATTTGTAAGGATTGTAACAGAGTTGTTTGTATAATTTGGTGATTGTCTGAATAATTTGGTGATTTTGTAATATGGTGGTGGGTGTGTCACCACGGGTTTGTTGTGTATCGTGATAGTAATTAAATACATTATTTTTAATACAAAAAAACAACTGTGACGTGAAATACTCATGCTGCTGCTCTTTACCTAACTCTGTCCCCACCTCTTCGCCTCTCCGCCCGTCTTGCTGTCGTCTCGCGTGAAACATCATAGAAACGTAGAAAATAGGTGCAGGAGGAGGCCATTCGGCCCTTTGAGCCAGCACCGCCATTCACTGTGATCAAGGCTGATAGTCCCCTATCAATAACCCGTGCCTGCCTTCTCCCCATATTTCGTTGACCCTTCTCCCCATATCTCTTGACTCCACTAGCCCCTAGAGCTCTATCTAACTCTCTGTTAAATCTATCCAGTGACTTGGCCTCCACTGCCATCTGTGGCAGGGAATTCCATAAATTCACAACTCTCTGGTTGAAAATGATTTTTCTCACCTTGGTCTCCCCTTTATTCTAAGACTGTGGCCCCTGGTTCTGGACTCGCCCAACATTGGGAACATTTTTCCTGCATCTAGCTTGTCCAGTCTTTTATAATTTTATATGTTTCTATAAGAACGCGCTTCATCCTTCTAAACTCCAGTGAATACAAGCCTAGTCTTTTCAATCTTTCCTCATATGACAGTCCCGCCATCCCAGGGATCAATGTCGCGAACCTGCGCTGCACTGCCTCAATCACCAGGATGTCCTTCCTCAAATTAGGAGACCAAAACTGTACACAATACTCCAGATGTGGTCGCACCAGAAGAAACTGCAGAAGAAAACTCTTTTCTCCTATACTGAAATCCTCTTGTTATGAAGGCCAACATTCCATTAGCTTTCTTCACTGCCTGCTGTAACCTGCACGCCAACTGTCAGTGACTGGTGTACAAGGACGCCCAGGTCTCGCTGCATCTCCCCCTTGCCTAACCTATGGTTCGGTCAGGGGAAGTTATGGTTCGTTCAGTTGGTTGTAGAAGCAAGGAGCTACAGATGTTGGTTAACACACAACTTCTGTAAGCTCCATCTCCCCTCACCCCACTCACCATCATCAACACCAGTCACATCTGTGGAGTCCTTTACGTTCCTGGGAACTCATCTCCAAGGACCTTAAATGGGTGGGGGGGGGGGGGGGGGGGAGGTGGGCACCATCGACTCCACAGCCAAAAGGGGACTATATTAGAGTCCTGGAGCAGCAGCTCGATGACCTCCGTCTGGTCAGGGAGAACTAGGAGGTCATAGAGAGTAGTTACAGAGAGGTAGTCACTCCAAAACCACAGGAGGCAGACACGTGGGTCACGGTTAGGAGGGGCAAGGGGCAGAGGCAGGGACTAGCGAGTACCCTGGTGGCTGTACACCTTGACAATAAGTACTCCTGCTTGAGTACTGTTGGGGGGGACAGCCTACCTGGGGGTAGCAACAGTGACCGGGCCTCCGGGTCAGAGACCGGCCCTGTTGCTCAGAAGGAAAAAAAGAGGTGGGCAATAGTAATGGGGGACTCTATAGTTAGGGGGTCAGATGGGGGATTCTGTGGACGCAGTCCGGACACCCGGATGGTAGATTGCCTCCCTGGTGCCAGGGTCTGGGATGTGTCAGAACGTGTCTACGATATCCTGAAAAGGGAGGGAGAGGAGCCAGAGGTCGTGGTGCATATTGGTACCAATGACATTGGTAGAAAAAGAGAAGAGGTCTTGAAAGGAGAATTTAGGGAGTTAAGAAGAGAGTTAAGGAGAAGGACCGTAAAGGTAACAATCTCAGGATTACTGCCTGTGCCACGCGACAGTGAGAGTAGGAATGGAGCGAGGTGGAGGATAAATGCGTGGCTGGAGGACTGGTGCAGAGGGCAGGGATTCAAGTTTTTTTTTTTTTTTTTCTGGATCATTGGAACCTCTTTTGGGGAAGGTGTGACCTGTACAAAAAGGACGGGTTGCACTTGAACACGAGGGGGACCAGTATCCTGGCGGGGAAATTTGCAAAGGCTACTGGGGAGACTTTAAACTAGAACGGTTGGGGGGAGGGACTCAAATAGAGAAAGCTAGTAGACAGGGTCTGAGGCAGGAGGCCGAGAAGGGAAGCACTCAGACCCAACATGTAGGGGGGAAGAATAAACAAATAATCAACAGACAATAAGAGGTGGTGGGTTTCATAAATGTGTGAGCGGAGAGAAAGAGGGGTATAAAATGAGGGTAGAAGCAATTGGTAGGAAGGTGAAAAGTAAACGTGGCAGGCAGACAAATCCAGGGCAAAAATCAAAAAGGGCCACTGGATGGTGGTGGAGGCCGATACGAGACAGACGGTGAAGAGATGTTTGGATAGGCACGTGAGTGTGCAGGTCATTGAAGGATATAGATTATGTTCAGGCAGGTAAGAGTTGGTCTTGCCATCATATTCGGCACAGACACTGTGGGCCGAAGGGCTGCTCCTATGCGTACTGTTCTTTGTTCCATACGGATTGCCTCTTCGTATTGTGGATATTCCTGGATATAACCTGATACTCGAAGAAGCCTCCACATAAGCGCTGTAGAATGTATCCTGACTGTTCGCATCATGGCCCGGTCCGGCATGTCCAACGCACACCAGTTGCACTACCGCCTGCACTGCCGTGGACGTGTTTATTTTTAATTGTGTTTTGCATTAATGCCTTGTCTTTGGAGCAGTTTTTAATTTTGTTTTTACTAACTTGCAGAATTTATGTGTAATGTGGTTGTAATTTGCGTTTAATTTATATTTTGTGTAGCACTGAGTATTTGTGCGTGTGATGCTGCTGAAACGGCGATGAGATTTTCATCGCAGCTGTTCATCGCAGTGCTTGTGCAGATGACAATAAATCCGACTTGACTTCACTCTAAGTTTATATTTAACCCGTCGTTTTACACCACAGTTAGTATATTTGGTATGGCTGTGTCATTTTCTGTCCTGCTCTAAACTGTCCATAACATTCCCCTGCGTTTACATTTATATACCGTATCTGTTTAACATCTCACTAACCCCTCCATGGGTATTTGAGGTCAGGACACGGTCACCTAGAACACGTTCACCCTGAAAACCCTGCAGCAAATGTGCTGGAGACGGCAGCTGTGCGCGGTAGACACTCGCGGTACAGAGGGATCACAAGGGATCAGCAGCTCCCAATCAGTGAAAGCAGTTTCAAACCAGGAAGTGGCAGGAGTTAAAATGGCTTCTAAAGAGCAGGAGTCGAGAGTTTGGACTGAGGAGGCAGTTTGTCCCATCTGCCTGGATTTCTTCACCGATCCGGTGTCACTGGAGTGCGGGCACAACTTCTGCCGCTCCTGCATCACACAGAGTTGGGACAGGGAGGGGAGAAACTCCTGCCCGGAATGTAGAGAGGAGTTTGCGGACCGCACCCTCAAAGGTAATCGGGCCTTGGCGAGACTGTCTGAAAAAGCTCGAACACTAAGCCTGAATACGGAAGAGAAGGAAAGTAAACATCACTGCGAAAAACATCAGGAAGAACTGAAGCTGTTTTGTGAAACGGACAAGAAACTGATCTGTGTGACTTGTGTAACTGCGCGGGAACACAAGTCTCACAGCTTCATATCGATTAAAGAAGCTGTTGAAATATTGCAAGGTAAAAAAAGCAAAACCGACTACGATCACTTGCCTCAATGTATCGTTTGATTGAATGTTTATTGTCTAACCCCATTTCTCTCTGATTCCAGGATCAGGTTAAAATCATCCATACAAATCTCTGACAACAAATAATCAGCCATCCAGAAAATGGTAAGAGCAACAGAAAGCAGAAGATTTCCTCCTCTAAGTCCGGGTGAGGCCTTGCTGTGGGGCATTTTCTGATCGTGTTGTGTGTGAGTTTTTGCATTTTGGTTAATGCACGACAGCGCAGCCGTGGCAGCAGTTAGTTGCGCTGTTTCGCTGCCTCCGGTGAATTTCGGTTCGACCCTGAGTTTCTGGTATTGTTCTACGTGAACGCTTCCCATGTCCCCCCGCGTCCCCCCCCGCACCCGCACTCTTGTACCCCTCCCCGAGTACAACACTCCCATTCCTACCCCTAATTAGAATTTAAAAAAAACCCCGCACCCATCTCCCTCCCACGGTTCATCCCTCCCCCCCCCCCAACACTCCCCCTAACCCCCCCCCCCCCCCCCCACTTCCTACCCTGGTACAGCCCCCCCCTCTCCCCCCACCCCTACCCCTCATCCCCTCCGCCCATCTCTCCTCCCATGGTATAACACTCCCCTTACCCCCCCCCCCCCCCCCCCACTCACTTCCTACCCTGGTACAACTCTCCCCTACCCCACCCCCTACCCTGGTACAACTCGGTCCACTCCTCACCACCAAACCTTTCACCTCCCCTGGCACAACTCCCCCCTACCCCTCCCCTGGAACAAGTCTATCCTCCCTCCACCACCACCACCACCACCCCAGGCATAACCCTGCCCTCCCTCTCTCACACAACTCTGCCCACCCCCCATGCTTCTTACAGTATAATTTAAGGGTAAACAAGCAAGCAAATTGTGTAATTTCATAGAAACATAGAAAATAGGTGCAGGAGGAGGCCATTCGGACCTTCGAGCCAGCACCGCCATTCATTGTGATCATGACTGATCGCCCCCTATCAATAACCCATGCCTGCCTTCTCCCCATATCCCTTGACTCCACTAGCCCCTAGAGCTCTATCTAACTCCCTCTTAAATCCATCCAGTGACTTGGCCTCCACTGCCCTCTGTGGCAAGGAATTCCATAAATTCACAACTCTCTGGGTGAAAAAGTGTTTTCTCACCTCAATCTATAATGACCTCCCCTTTATTCTAAGATTGTGGCCCCTGGTTCTGGACTCGCCCCACATTGGGAACATTTTTCCTGCATCTAGCTTGTTGAGTACTTTTATAATTGTACATGTTTCTATAACATCCCCCCCCCACCCCCCCTCATCCTTCTAAACTCCAGTGAATACAAGCCTTGTCTTTTCAATCTTTCCTCATATGACAGGCCCGCCATCCCAGGGATCAATCTCGTGAACCTACGCTGCACTGCATCAATCACAAGGATGTCCTTCCTCAAATTAGGAGACCAAAAATGTACACAATTCTCCAGATGTGGTCTCACCAGAGCCCTATACAACTGCAGAAGAACCTCTTTACTCCTATACTGAAATCCTCTTGTTATGAAGGCCAACATTCAATTAGCTTTCTTCACTGTCTGCTGTACCTGTAAGCCAACTTTTAGTGACCGGCGTACAAGGACGCCCAGGTCTCGCTGCACCTCCCCTTTACCTATCCTAAACCCATTGAGATAATAATCTGCCCCTTTGTTTTTGCCGCCAAAGTGGATAACCTCACATGTATCTATATTATACTGCATCTGCCCACTCACTCAACCTTTCCAGGTCACCCTGCAACCTCCTAACATCCTCTTCACAGTTCACACTGCTACCCAGCTTTGTGTCATCCGCAAACTTGCTAGTGTTGCTCCTAATTCCCTCTTCCAAATCATTAATATATATGGTAAACAGTTGCGGCCCCAACACCGAGCCTTGCGGCACTCCACTCGCCACTGCTTGCCATTCTGAAAAGGACCCGTTCACTCCTACACTTTGCTTCCGGTCTGCCAACCAATTTTCTATCCATGTCAACACCCTACCCCCAATACCATGTGGCCTAATTTTAGTCACCAGTCTCCCATGCGGGACCTTATCAAAAGCTTTCTGAAAGTCTAGATACACTACATCCACTGGCACCCCTTCATCCATTTTACTTGTCACATCCTCAAAAAATTCCAGAAGATTAGTCAAGCATGATTTCCCTTTCATAAATCCATGTTGACTTGGACTAATCCTTTTACTGCTATCCAAATTCCCCATTATTACCTCTTTAATAATTGACTCCAGCATCTTTCCCACCACCAAAGTCATGCAAACGGGTCTGTAATTCCCAGTTTTCTCTATCGCTCCTTTCTTGAAAAGTGGGATAACATTAGCTATCCCCCAATCCACAGGAACTGATCCTGAATCTATTGAACATTGGAAAATGATCACCCATTTCTAGAGCCACCTCCCCGAGGACCCTGGGATGCAGACCATCAGGCCCAAGGGATTTATCATCCTTCAGTCCCATTAGCCTACCCAATACTATTTCTCGCCTAATGAAAATGTATTTCATTTCCTCTACCATCTTAGATCTGTCCGCCAGTATATCTGGGAGATTGTTTGTGTCTTCCTTAGTGAAGACAGATCCGAAGTACCTATCCAACTCTTCTGCCATTTTCTTGTTGCCCATAATAATTTTGCCAGTGTCTGCCTTCAAGGGACCCGCATTTGACTTTGCTACTCTTTTTCCCTTAACATATCTAAGGAAGCTTTTACTGTCCTTTATATTCCTGGCCAGCTTCCCTTCGTACTTCATCTTTTCAGCCCGTATTGCCCGTTTTGTTTCCTTCTGATGTCCTATGAAAGTTTCCCAATCCTCTGGCTTCTGGCTACTCTTTGCTTTTCTTTTAGTTTTATTCTATCCATAACTTCTCTTGTCAGCCACGGTTGCCTCCTACTCCCCTTAGAATCTCTCTTCCTTTTTGGAATGAAATTATTCTGCGTCTTCCGGATTTTGCCCGGAAATTCCTGCCATTGCTGTTCCACCGTCATTCCTGCTAGGATCCCTTTCCAGTCTACCTTGGCCAGCTCCCCTCTCATGCCTTCATAGTCCTCTTTGTTCAACCGCATCACTGACACTTCCGGTTTAACCTACTCCTTCTCAAATTGCAGATTAAAACTAATCATATTATGATCACTACCTCCAAGCGGTTCCTTTACCTCGAGTTCTCTTATCATATCTGGTTCATTGGACAACAGTAAATCCAGAATTGCCCTTTCTCTGGCCGGCTCCATTACAAGCTGCTCTAAGAATCCATCTCGGAGGCATTCTACAAACTCTCTTTCTTGGGGTCCTGAACCAACCTGATTTTCCCTGTCTACCTGCATATTGAAATCCCCCATCACCACAGTGGCATTACCTTTGTTACATGCCAGTTTTAACTCCTGCTGCTACTTGCACCCTACATCCGGGCTACTATTTGGGGGTCTGTAGATAACACCAATTAGTGTCTTCTTGCCTTTACAATTCCTCAACTCAATCCACAGTGACTCTACCTCGTCAGTCCATATGTCTTCCCTCGCAAGGGACTGAATTCCATCCCTCAACTACCCCCCTCCTCTGCCCACCTGCCTGTGCTTTCTATAGGATGTATAACCGTGAATATTAAGTTCCCAGGCCCGATCCTCCTGCAGCCACGTCTCAGTAATACCCACAATGTCATATTTACCAACCTCTAACTGAGCCTCAAGCTCATCTACGTTACTTCTTATACTTCGCGCTTTCATATACAATACTTTTAATTCCTTACGCATCTCACCTTTCACATCGATCCCTATTACACTTGGCCATACTCTCCTATCCCTTTGTGAGCTTCCTTTCTCATTAATTCTCGGGTCATTAACCATCCCTTTACTCTCTTTCCCTTAACTCCGTCCTCGACTATCCCATTTGACACCCCACCCCCCTTGTTCAGTTTAAGGTATAATTATTTCAAGGTATAATTATCAAAAATTATCTGCATGGGGGGAGGTGCTGCCTCGTTCTACTGCCACCAGGGGCGCTGCCCCCTGGAACCCCATCTCTCTTCCTCTTTATTCAGTTTTTTTCCTGTCTCATGCCTGATCAGGGGATATGGGGAGGAAGCAGGAACGGGCTACTGATTCTGGATGATCAGTCATGATCGTATTGAATGGCGGTGCTGGCTCAAAGGGCTGAATGGCCTACTGCTGCACCTATTGTCTATGTTTTTATGCTCTCCCCGTGACCAGGGCGCCTTCTGCCCACATCTCCCAGACATGTTGGTTTAATTGGTTGCTGTACTGAAGCTGCTGAAGGCGGGTGATCTGTGAGTCGCTGGAAGTTAATGTGGACGTGAGGGCCATTGTGTTTCAGGGAAACGTGAGGAAATGAGATTGATGGGATTATTCTAAGGAACAGCATAGATATCGATGTACCAAATGGTCACCTTCTATTTAACACTGAAATAGAATACAGAAATATATTAGATCAATCTTCACCTTTCGTTTGACAGGAGCAGTCACAAAGCCTCAAGTCTCACGTCACATCTCAGTTTGCCGAACTGCACCAGATTCTCGTGAAGAAAGAGCAGCACATTCTCGGAGAGATCAAGGAGGATGAGGAGAAGATTCTAAGTCCAATGGAGAAAAATCTTCAAGACATTCAAGAGAATTTAAACTCTATTGAGGAGGAACTCTCAAAGCTGCAGGGGCGAATGGAACAAACAGACAGCGTGTTATTTCTGAAGGTCAGGGGTTATGTTTCAATCTCGTTCAATGAAACTGCAGTCACAACATTGGGAGTGATGTATTTACGAAAATGCAACTTTTATCAATTCCTATATTTATCCAACATCCCTCATACAAACAGGCTCTGCTATCTCATAATTCATAGTAGACGAATTAGACCATTCGGCCCATTAAGTCTACTTCACCATTCAATCATGGCTGATCTTGCTCACATTTTCAACTCCATTCTCCTGCCTTCTCCCCCAGGGCCTGATGGTCTGCATCCCAGGGTACTTGAGGAAGTGGCTCTAGAAATCGTGGGTGCATTGGTGATAATTTTCCAATGTTCTATAGTTTCAGCATCAGTTCCTGTGGATTGGAGGGTAGCTCATGTTATCCCACTTTTTAAGAAAGGGGGGAGAGAGAAAAAAAGAGGGAAAACAGGAATTATAGACCAGTTAGCCTGACCATCGGTGGTGGGGAAATTGGGGAAAGGAAATTGATGGAGTCAATTATAAAAGATGAAATAGCGGCACATTTGGTTAGCAGTAACAGGATCGGTCTGAGTCCGCATGGATATTTACGAAGGGGAAATGGATATTTACATGCTTGCTTGACTAATCTTCTGGAATGTTTGAGGATGTAAACTAAGAAAAAAAATGCAGAGCCAGTGGATGTAGTTTTGTTCCTGCACTTTCAGAAAGCCTTTAAGGTCCCAAATGGGGTCGGGAGATTAGTGGGCAAAATTAGGAGCACATGGCATTCATTGGGGGGGGTATGTAGTTGTACTGACATGGACAGTGAATGTGAGTGGAGGGCGTTGTGTGGGAATTAATGGGCACATGAAATGGAATAGGCCTACCAAGGAATTGGATTTTGGGAATAATAGAAAGAAAGGGAGGGCGGGGGCATGCAGATTACTTTCAAAAAAACTTCCCGTAGCTTTCAGACAAGCCCTTGAATTGCTAGGATAATGAAAACTATGGATTATATGCAAGCAAATGGGAGCGGTGCAGGTAGGTACAGTGACAAGCATGGGCATTGTGGGCCGAAGGGCCTTTGTCTACACTCCATGTCTCCAGATTGGGTTGCCTATGCCACCTTCCATTTCGTGAAGATATGCAGGAGAATGACATAATATATCGATCTTCACCTCTCATCTGACACGATCAGTCACACAACAACT
The DNA here is from genome assembly GCA_035221665.1 of Okamejei kenojei. NCBI lineage: Eukaryota > Metazoa > Chordata > Chondrichthyes > Rajiformes > Rajidae > Okamejei > Okamejei kenojei. The sequence continues at coordinate 10,906,576 of CM069160.1, forward strand.
TTCAGTCACAGATCACAACCCAGTTTGCTGAACTGCACCAGATTCTCTTAGTTAAAGAGCAGCGATTACTCGTTCCTTCTCTCCAGAGATGCTGCCTAACCTGCTGAGTTACTCCAGCATTTGTGTCTACCTTTGATTTAAACCAGCATCTGCAGTTCTTTTCTCCACACTTATTCTCTCTCTAGTTGTCCCTTTGACCTCAGAGGGACCAATTCTCCCCCGAGTTATTCTTTTGTTATTAATATACTTGTTGTATCTCTGGGGATTATCTTGTTTCTCGTGACTCGTGACTCTGTTTAGTTCTGCTGATTTTCCTTTTAATTTACTCCTGCAAGTTTTTATACTGCAAAACAAATTGCTTGATGACAGCAACCTGTACCCGACCAGTGCCTCACACCCTTTGTGGTTCCCTCATCCTGATACGTGATCTTACGTTACATTACCATCTGCATCGACCAGACCTGTGACCGCAAATTCCACATTCTGATCACTGAATCTCTGAAGGATTTGCTCCAGGCCACTTTGAATTTTACATTTTGTGTTTTGGTATCTGCAGGAACCGGGAGGTGATACATTTCTCCATCACATACACCCAATTAATCCATCTGTAATTCTTAAATTCTCCAACCAATAATGATTAAACAGATTGTTGGGTAACTATGATAAGCGTTTTTCCACAACTGTTGGCCTGTACTCACTGGAGTTAGAAAAGATGTAACGGGGGACGTCATTTGATTGAAAACTGACAAAGAGTGAAAGGCTTGGATTATAGAGTGGATTTGTGGAAGAGGATGTTCCACTAGTGGAGAGTCTAGGACTAGAGTAATAGCTTCAGAATTTAAAGGACACTTTTTTAGGAGGGAAATGAGGGAGGAATTTTAGTCAGAGGATGGATGACTCTGTGGAATTCTTTTGTCGCAGATGGCTCTGGAGGTTCAAGACAGTGGATATTTTTTAGGCAGATTATATATAAATTCTAGATTAGTATGGGTTCTGTCAGAGGTTTTTGTGGAGAGAAGGCAGGAGGCATGGGGTTAGGGCGGGGAGAGATAGGGTCAGCCATGTTGATTGAATAGTGGATGGTGGAGTAGTCTAGATGGGTTCTCTGTCTGATGGTCTAATTCTGCTCCTTTACTTATGACCCACATGAATTATTCAGCAGAAAAATTCACAACAATCCCAGACGCATCCTTTTTAAAATTTCAAAAATAGACTTTAATCAGGTAATAAATATATACAGTACATGAACCGTGCAAAAAAATTCATCCGTCAGTTTCGGAGTCTATACCAATATTTAATACAGTCTACTACATTTGTCAAATCACTAATTTATCCCCCCACCCTTGGGACACTCATGTGGCGCGGGTGGGGGATCCCTTCCTTATTTTGAGGGGCGTCTCCACCTCACACTGCGGAATTTCCTGCACATTGCCCTCCTCTGAGAATACAGCATAAATTTTCTCAAAAACATTAAAACCTCCTGCATTGGGCCATCAATGTAATTTCTTCTGTTGTGACAACGTTGAGCGAGCGAGTCAGAATATGGTAATTTTAACTATGTTGAAAATAACTTGCTGTTCCCTCAAGTCCATTTCTGCTTTTCTTTATTTCAGGAGGAAGCTCGGTCGCAAAGAGGAGAAGGAGGTAGGACATGGCTCTTCAGTTAAACTCTGCACGGATCTGTAAAGTCACATAAACATGTTGAACGCGCACAGATTATAACCGGTTATTTAATATGCACAGAATTAAGTTGATGAATCCAGCCATTGTCACTGAGGAGGATGGGGTTGCCCATACTGGGATGAAATGATTCCATCAACCCCTTCTGGTTGAAACGCAGTGTTGAAAGTATCGTTGTTGCGAATCACCAGGTAAAACATTATGGATTTCTTATTTCTTATGTAGCGTGACATTTTTAAGTTGTAAATAGATGCAAATATTGACCCTTAATGATGAACTGAAGGGGAACTAAAAGTTTTATTCACTGTGGGCACCTTCACAGTCAAGTGGTCAGCTGTAGATGAATCTCCTCTCCTTCAGCGGACCCTACATTCGCGAGCCTCACACATTCTGATTGTGCACAAGGGCCATACAATCCAACTTTTTTCAGTGGTGGAAGACACCCCTTTCCTTCAGTCTCACCCTCTGCTGCAGAGAACACGAGCAGAAGGATCACAACTGGCATCTGAAATTCGCCTCTATTCAGTGTGATGATGACGGCTCCTGCCCCAGGCTCAACTCCTCCTGTTTGCCAGTTCCACACTGGCCCCTATTCTCAATATTACATCCGATATCCTGCCTGCCTTTTATTTTTAAAATACTTCCTGGTTACCGCTTTTCTCAAATCAGTTTCTTGATTATCTGATTCCCTCTCCAACCTTAAGTTAATAGTGTGCGATATTTATACAAAAGGTAATTATGAAGCATTTGGACAAGCAAGAGTTATTGAGAGAAGAGGAGAACTAGAAAAAACGCACAAAAAAAAGGAAAAAAAGAGACACAACAAAGCGAAAAGAAACATGCCCCGAAAAGAAAAAAGAAAAAAGAAAAA
>CM069160.1:10909626-10991231 GCA_035221665.1 Okamejei kenojei
GGGTCAGTTCTCAGTCTACCCCACGACAGAAGGGGAGAGTGTAAGGTTTGTTAGCCACAGGGAAGATGGATCTCTGTGGCGTTCTGTGCTGCATCGTGGTGGTACTGTCTGTTTGCTGAAGGTAGACACAAAAAACCGGAGCAACTCAGCGGGGCAGGCGGCATCTCTGGAGAGAAGGAATGGGTGATGTTTTTGGGTCGAGACCCTTCTTCAGACCTTCTGCTTTGATGTCTAGTTTTCACACCTTGCACACATAGTACACCACACCCACACATATATATATATATATATATATACATATACACACACACACACATGGCCTGACTTGCCCCACAGGCCTCCCAGCAGACTGCGGAGAATATGGCCGACGAGGCCTGCCTGGGCCGAAGGAGCCTCAGCGGAGGCGACGATGGGAGCCTCGGCGGCATCAGAGGCCTTGGTGGCGGTGGGGCCTCACGATGACTGCATTTCCCCATACGCTGGCATCAGCCAATCATCCCTGTCCCGCCTGCAATTGGTTCAAAACTCCGCAGCGAGGACTTCTGATGGGTACCGTAAAAAGGGACCAATCGCACCGTTCCTGGCCTCTCCCCACTGGTACCAGTACTGTACAGAATCAAACTTCAAGCCTCATATTATTCGTATACAAATGCCCTAACGGGCTTGCCACCCCCCCCCCCCCACCTATATCAAAAATCTTATGACCCACCGTTCTACATCCAGGTCCTTCAGGTCGGGGCGATTGGGGCTTACTGAACATCCAGCGTCTCAGAGATGCTGCTTGTCCCGCCTCAGTTACTCCAGCATTTGTGTCTTCTTCGATTTAATACAGCATTTGCTGTTCCTTCCAAACAATTTACTATCATAACTTTTACAAACACACAAAACATTTCACAAACATCTACGTGATTACACTCACATAATATATATTTCATATAATATATATATATTCTTATAATTTATATAGTATTCTATAATATATATACACTCACATATTCTTTATACACATACAAAATATATGCACACACATACAAAATACAATATCTATATACACACACTATAACACACACACCTTTCCTCATACACACACACACAAATCTATATACACACATACATCATATACAGTGCTCCATAATGTTAGGCTTAAGACCATCATTTATGTATTTGCTCTGGTTTCCACAATTTGAGATTTGTAAACGATAAAAACACATATAGTTAAAGTGCACTTGGCCAGGATTTTATAAAGGCCATTTGTAGACATTTTGGTTTCACATGTTAGAATATTTTCGCTTGTGTTTATACATAGTCCCCCCATTTCAGGGGCACCATTATATGTTGGGACACATGGCTTCAATGTGTTTGTAATTGGCTCAGTTGTGTTTAATTGCCTCCTTGTTGAAGGTATAAGAGGCTCTCCGCACCTAGTCTTTCATCACCTTTGAAAAAACCTTTATTGGCTGTTTATCAACTGAGGACCAGAGTTGTGCCAATGAAAGTCAAAGAAGCCTTTATGAGATGAGAAACAAGAATAAAACTGTTCGAAAATATCAGCTATAACTTAGTTACAAAATTCACACGGTTTGGAACATCATTAAGAAGGGGATTACTAAACGCAAAGGGACTGGCAGGCAAAGGAAGACACTCCACAGTGTGACAGAATAACTTATCTCTCTATAATAAAGTAACATCCCCAAACACCTGTCCGGACACGATCAGAAACACTCTTCAGGTGTCAGGTGTGAGATTTTGCCATGTCCACTGTTCTGCTGGAGACTCATGAACAAGAAATACAGAGGCTACAACTGCAAGATGCAAACACTGGTTAGCTGCAAAAATAGGAAGGCCAGGTTTACAGTTTGCAAGATGACTTAAAATGAACAATATCCACAGTTCTGGGAAAAGGTCTTGTGGACTGATGAGACAAATGAGTAACATATCAGAGTGATGGCAAAGACCAAAGTATGGAGGAGAGAAGGAACTGCCCAAGATCAAAGGCATACCACCTCATATATGAAATACGGTGGTGGGGGTTTGTTATGGCATGGGCATGTTTGGATGCTGAAGGTACTGGCTCATGATCTCGTGATGATACAACTGCTGATGGTAGTAGCATTAATGAATTCTGAAGTGTATAGGACACATCTATTGCTCAAGTTCACACAAATGTCCTCAATTCTCATTGGTCAGCGGTTCATTCTGCAGAAGACAAATGATCCCAAACATACTGCTAAAGCAACAAAAGGAGTTTTTCAAAGATAAAATTATGGTAAATTGTCGAGTGGCCAAGTCAATTCACCCGATCTGATCCCAATTGAAGCATGCCTTTTATATACTGAAGAGATACACTGAAGGGGACTAGACCCAAAAAAAAGCATAAGTTAAGATAACTAGCAATACAGGCCTGGAAGAGCAATCTCAAGAGAAGCACCCACGACTGGTGATGTCCATGAATCGCAGACTTCAAGCGTCATTGCATGCAAAGGTTTTGGAACAAATTACTAAAAATGCCTACTTTCATTTACATTACATTGCTGTGTCTCAAACATTATGGTGCCCTGAAATGGGGGGGACTATGTATAAACACTGCTGTAATTTCTACATGGTGAAACCAAAATGTATAAAAATGGCCTTTATTAAAATCTGACAATGCGCACTTTAACCACATGTGATTTTTTTTCTATTACAAGATGATCAAGATCTGTTGTGGAATACAGAGGCAAATAAATAAATGCTGGGTCTTTGTCCCAAACATTATGGAGGGCACTGTATATACAGACACACACACATCTTTCTACACATTATATATATGTATATATATATATATATATATTTATATATATATATTACACACACACAACACATTTGTATATACATAGTTTTATATATATATATATATTTATAGATACATTTATATATACTTATACACACACACATCTATACACATATATTCATATACCACATATATTATAATAACATTATATAATTACACACACATATAATACACATTTATATGTACACATATATATAGTACAAACATATAATAATATATATAACAAAACCATATATATACACACACACATATATATACACACACATTTATATAAACATATATATATATAAACATTTAATATTACACACATATATTACATCTAATATATAACATATTACAACATATATTATGCATCTATATATACACACACAAGTTTATTAACACAATATTCCACATTTATACAGATTTATATATACCCCACATATGTATATATACTATATATACATGTACGCATATATATACGATATATACACACCCACACACACATATACATACACACCAATCTTATATACACATTCACATACAACACACCCACATAATATGTGTGTAAAAACATATTATATTAGAGAGTGAGGGTGAGAGTCTGTGTGTGGGTGTGTAAATAGTTATATGAGTGTGAGTGTGAGAGTGAGAGTGAGTGTGATGAGTGAGAGTGAGTGTGAGAGTGAGTGTGAGTGTGAAGTGAGTGTGAGAGTGAGAGTGAGTGTGAGAGTGAGAGTGAGTGAGTGGAGTGTGAGAGTGAGTGTTACGAGAGTGAGTGAGTGTGAGAGTGAGTGTGAGAGTGAAGTGTGAGAGTTGGTGTGAGTGTGAGAGAGAGTGTGAGGTGAGTGTGAGTGTGAGAGTGAGAGTTGAGTGTGAGAGTGAGTGTGAGTGTGAGAGTGAGTGTGAGTGTGTGAGTGAGTGTGAGAGTGAGTGTGAGTGTGAGAGTGAGTGTGATGTGTGAGAGTGAGTGTGAGTGTGAGTGTGAGGTGTGAGTGTGAGAGTGTGTGAGTGTGAGTGTGAGTGTGAGAGTGTGGTGTGAGTGAGTGAGAAGTGAGTGTGGTGTGAGAGTGTGAGTGACGTGTGAGAGTGAGTGTGAGTGTGAGTGTGTGAGTGAGTGTGTAGAGTTAGAGTGAGAAAGTGAGTGGTGAGTGTGTGAGTGAGAGTGTGTGTGTGAGTGAGTGTGAGTGAGTGTGAGTGTGAGTGGGAGTGTGAGTGAGAGAGTGAGAGTGAGTGTGAGAGTGAGTGTGAGTGGGAGTGTGAGTGTGAGTGTGAGTGTGAGTGTGAGAGTGAGTGTGAGGGGCCGATGCGGGGAGGTTTGTGCTCAGGGCTCGGTCCGGATGCGGATCCATGTCGGGCCTCAGTTTCCCCCTTTTTTCCCCAAACCTGTACGGGTCCCGGCCTCGTCCCCGTCCCCGACCCGCCACACCACCTTCCAGGCCCGCTCCCCCGCAGCCCGGCGGCGCCGCCTGTTGTTGTTGTTGTTGTTGTTGTGTGGTTGTTGTTGTTGTTGTTGTTGCTGCTGTGGAGCCGCCCGACATCTGGGCCCGTTCCCCGCCCGCTGGAGGACATGGGACAGACGCACCACACGGCTGGAGGCCAGTGACAGCGTCACCGCACCGATGGAGGACCAGGGGACAGCGCCCCCACACGGCTCGGAGCCCAGTGACAGCGCCCACACAACGGCTGTAAGGCCCAGAGACAGCGCCCCCACAACGGCTGGAGCCCAGGGACAGCGCCCCACAAGGCAACGGCTGGAGGCCCAGACAGCGCCCCACACGCTGGAGGCCAGGACAGCGCCCCCACACGGCTGGAGGCCCAGGACAGCGCCCCCCACACGGCTGGAGGACCAGGGACAAGCGCCCCCACACGGCTGGAGGAACCAGGGACAGCGCCCCACTCGGATGGAGGACCAGGGACAGCGCCCCCGCCCGCTGGAGGCCCAGGGACAGCGCCCCCACACGGCTGGAGGCCCAGGGACAGCGCCCCCACACGGCTGGAGGACCAGGGACAGCGCCCCCACACGGCTGGAGGACCAGGGACAGCGCCCCCACACGGCTGGAGGACCCAGGACAGCGGCCCCCGCAAACCGCTGAGGAGGACCAGGGACAGCGCCCCCACACGGCTGGAGGCCCAGGGACAGCGCCCCCACACGGCTGGAGGCCCAGGGACAGCGCCCCCACACGGCTGGAGGCCCAGGGACAGCGCCCCCACACGGCTGGAGGCCCAGGGACAGCGCCCCCACACGGCTGAGGACCAGGGGGGACAGCGCCCCCACACGCTGGAGGCCAGGGACAGCGCCCCCACAACCGGCTGGAGGCCCAGTGGCTCCCACACGGCACAACCATGGGGAACAGCGTCCCCGCCCGCTGAGTGGCCCAGGGACAGCGCCCCCACACGGCTGGAGGGCCCAGGCCCCCGACAGCGTCCCCCACACGGCTGGAGGCCCTGGAATGCCCCCACAAGGACGGCTCCTTTGGAGGCCCAGGACAGCGCCCCCACACGGGCTGGCAGGCCCAGGGACAGGCGTCGGACTGGGACAGCACGGCTGGAGAGCCCAGGGGGACAGCGCCCCCACACAACAACGGCTGGATGGCCTAGGGACAGCGCCCCCACACGCTGGAGGGCCCAGTGACAGCGCCCCCATCACGGATGGGGGAGGCCTCAGGGACAGCGCCCCACACGGCTGGAGGATCAAGGGAAGCGCCCCCACACGGCTGGAGAAGCAGGGGCCCGCGCCCCCACACGGCTGGAGGTCCAGGACAGCGTCCCCACACGACTGGAGGGACCAGGGACAGCGCCCCTCACACACATGGCTGGAGGACCAGACAGCGCCCCCACGCTGGAGGTCCAGGGACAGCCCCCCTCACACACATGCTGGAGGACCAGGGACAGCGCCCCCACACGGCTAGAGGACCAGGGACAGCGCCCCCACACGCTGGAGAAGCAGGGCCGACGGTCAGAGCTCCTCTCCAGGGGTCCCCGGCAAGGGACCCCGCTCCTGATGGTAAGTCCTCGCGGTAGAAGTTGGCCGCGGGCCAGCGGTCGGAGCTCTTCTCTTCCCGGGTCCCCAACCAGGGATCCCAGGCTGTGGACACAGCGCCAGCTGGAGCTCCGCTGACCGCAGCTTCAGGCTGCCCTGGGTCAGCGAGCGGAGCGCTCCCCTTTGGCGACCCCGGCGAGGGCTCTCCCGCTCCACGACGAGAGTCCACGCTGCGCCCGCGGCTGAAGCCCCGGGCCCGTCTCCGGGAAAGGCCGCACCGATCCTCGATGTTGGGCCACGGGGGAGGCGACATGGAAATAGTCACCTTTCCATGGAGGAGGCGACCGAAACAGTTTACATCTTACCGCATCCCCCCCCCCCCCCCCCCCCCCCCCCACCCCCCCACACCACCCCCCACACAAGACACACAAAGAGACACCAAAAATACACATTAGGACACACTATAAAAATAAAAAAGTTGAAACAACTAACACGCTGCTGGCAGGGCTGCCGGCTTGCTGCGCCCCACCGACCTTTAGATCTCAAGCCGGGTGTTGAGCAGCCAGGTTGTTGTCTGTGTTGGCGTCAATGTCTGCCAGGGCCTGAGCTCCATTTGGTGGGTGGTAGAGCGGGCACCCAGAGATGCCATGGTTGGCTGTCTGTTGTTCTGCTCCGCATTCACTGGCTGGGCTCTGGCGGAGCCCCCATATCCACATGCTGGTGTTGAAACACCCAACTCCAGTACCAAGTCTGTTGAGCTTCACCCATGCTCGTCTAGGGTGGTCAGACCCTGGACAGCTTTTATCTGGTGAAGAGATGTAGCTGTATAATGGAGATGAGGTTGCCTTCCACTCCTGTCACCACTTGGTGGCTATCCAGTGTGCTTTTACTATATGACTCTATGACCAAGTCATAGTGTGAGGGATAAAGTGATTAAACCCCACTATTGTAAGGGGCTTTAAAGAGGATTCAAACCGATAGAGGCCAGGGAGAGGATTCTGACACAGCTGTGTATAAAGTTACCAGAGCCGTCCTTGAGTAAGAATTGATAGCATTGTATAGCGGTAGAAGGGAGTGATGTAGACGACCCCGATCAGTAGAAGGGAGTGATAGATGGGACCCTTGTCACTATAGCCTAGCTTTAGTGCTGATATAGGAGAACTGAGAGAGTTCAGTTGGAGGTGAGCAAAACTAGGGCAGGTCATAGACAACTGAGCATGCTTAATAAAATAAATGAATATTACAACACACCCCTGGTCAAGAAACTGCTCATTACTATGCACATGTAAGGACATGCGATGTATGATGTGAGAGGTACTGGGGGGACGTACCTACAGACTGTGCACCTCAGTGCCCTGATTGGAGAGGGCCAGAAGGGGAGGTTAAATGTAGAATTGTGTGTATAAAGGGGCTTTACTTTCCTGACTTTGGTGTGTCTCAAATTGGAGTTTTGCAGACTCGCAAATATAATAAAGAATCTCTTGCTTCCACGATTTAGTCTCTGAGTAGTGATTGTGAGCACAGCGCATATCTCACAATAGCATCGTCTAGTCATACAGCAATGGGGACAGTCCTTAGTCCCAACTTGCTCGGGCCATTGAGTCAGAGAGTCACATCATCATACAGCACGGAAACAGGCCCTTCGGCCCGACTTCCCCATGCTGACCATGTCATAGTCATAGTGTCAACCAGCACAGAAACAGGCCCTTCGGCCCAACTTCCCATGCCAACCAGGATGCCCCATCTACGCCTGTACCACCTGCCCACGTTTGGCCCTCATCCCGCTAAACCGTTCCTATCCATGGGCATAGATTCATACAGCACGGACACAGGCCTTTCTGCCAAACTTCCCCATGCCGGACAACATGCCCCATTGATGCTGAACCCACCTGCCTGCGTTTTGCCCATATCCCTCCAAATATTTCCTATCCATGTACCTGTCCAAGTATCTTTCAAATGTTGTTAGAGCACCTGCCCCAACTACCTTCTCTTAGTGTAGTTTAGTGTAGTTAAGTTTAGCTTAGCTTAAAGATACAGCGCAGAAACTGGCCGTTCGGCCCACCAAGTGTGCTTCAACCAGCAATCCCCGTACACTAACTCTGGCGACAATTTATAATTACAAAAGCCAAATTTACCTACAAAACCTTTACGTCGTTGGAGTAAACCAGAGCACCCGGAGGACACCTTAAGGTCACGGGGAGAACGTACGAACTCCGTACAGACAGCATCCCTACGCAGGATCGAGCACGGATCTCTGGCACGGTAAGGCAGCAACTCTACCGCTGCGCCACCGTGCCGCCCTCTTTCACGTCGTTCCATATACCCACTACCCTTTGCGTGAGATCAGGTCAGGTCAGGTCGGGGGGAGTTCCTCCCGCCACAGGTTCCATGGTCGAATAGCCGGTGACTAAACCGTCTCCCCCACCTGGGTTGCCAGGTGAGGAGGGGGCTGTGGACCCCCAGCAAGACCAAAAACAAGACCCGTCAAAAGGCGGATGAGCATCTAGCGAGCCCATGGCCATCCACACTTCAGTAGAAGTAGCAATCCGGAACCAGGGGCCACAGTTTAATAATAAGGGCTAAACCATTTAGAACGGAGACAAGGAAACACTTTTTTTGTAGTCTCACAGAGAGTTTCAATACAGTTGAGTCTGTGGAATTTCTCTGCCTCAGAGGGTGGTGGAGGCCAGTTCTATGGATATTTTCAAAAGAGAGCTAGATAGGGCTGTTAAAGATGGAGAGTTAGGGGATATGGGGAGAAGGCAGGAACAAGGTACTGATTGGGGATGATCAGCCATGATCACATTGAAGAGCGGTGCAGGCTCGAAGGGCCGAATGGCCTCCTCGTGCACCTATTGTCGATTGTCTATTGTCTTCTGCCCAGAGTGGGGGAATCATAAACCAGAGGACATATGTTTAAGGTGAGGGGGGAAAGATTAAATCGGAACCCGAGGGGTAACCTTTTTACACAGAGAGTGGTAATTGTGTAGAATGCGCTGCCAGAGGAGGTTGTTGAAGCAGGTACTATCACAACGTTTAAGAAGCAGGGATAGGATTAGGTTTAGAGGGATAAGAAGAAACATAGAAACATAGACGAATTTAGGTGCAAGGACTAACCTGAAATAGGCCAATTCAGCCCTTCGAGCCTGCACCCGCCATTCAATATGATCATGGCTGATCATCCAATCTCAGTATCCCGTACCTGCCATTCTCTCCATACCCTCTGATCCCCTTAGCCACAAGGGCCACATCCAACTCACTCTTAAATATAGCCCATGAACTGGCCTCAACTCCCTCTGTGCAGAGAGTTCCAGAGACTCACCACTCTGTGTGAAAAAAGTATTTCTCATCTCGGTCTTAAAGGATTTCCCCCTTATCCTTAAGCTGTGACCCCTTGTCCTGGACTTCCCCAACATCGGGAACAATCTTCCTGCATCTAGCCTGTCCAACCCCTTAAGAATTTTGTAAGTTTCTATAAGATCCCCTCTCAATCTCCTAAATTCCAGAGTATGGCCCAAACGCAGCCAGGTGGGGCTAGTGTAGATGGAGCATGTTGGTCAGCATTGGGCAACTTGGGATGAAGGGCCTGTTTCCACATTATATGACTCTGTGTGACTCCATATGACTCTATCCGCCGGCTACAGGAGTCAAGATTGTCCCGTCAACGGAGGGCTCGAGGCCCCCAACCGCGAGAGAGCAAAGAAGGGAAGTGATTTGAACTTTATATTTCGCCTTCCATCACAGTGAGGAATGTGCAGGAGTCACTGTGGTGGATGTTTATGTGAAAATGTATTTTGTGTGTTCCGTTGCTTTTTATTTGTATGACTGACTTGGCAAATGAAGTTCCTTGTATGTTGAATGAATGATGAATGAATGATGAATGAATGAATTAGTTTATTGGCCAAGTACTCACATACAAGGAATTTGTCTTGGTGCTCCGCCCACAAGTGACAACATGACATACAGTGACAGTTAGGAATGGCACATTAAACATTAATACTAAAACATTATTGATTAAACATGTGAATTAAATAAAATACCAGAGCAAAAGGAGGCTACAGATTTTTGGTTATTAAGTAGAGCTACTACACGTGGAAAAAAAGCTGTTTTTATGTCTGGCTGAGAGTGTCACAGTCGCCCTCCAGAGGGAAGTGATTCAAAGAGTTTGTGGCCAGGGTGAGAGGGGTCAGAGATGATCTTGCCCGCTCGCTTCCTGGCCCTTGCAGTGCACAGTTCGGCAATGGAGGGAAGGTTGCAGCCAATAACCTTCTTGATCGGACGATTCGCTGCAGCCTCCGGATGTCGTGCTTGGTGGCTGAGCCGAACCTGACCATGATGGAGAAGGTTACGAAACATACTTGGCTAATAACGTATTATTGTTATTAATGTTTAAGAAAGAACTGCAGATGCTGGAAAAATCGAAGGTGGACAAAAATGCTGGAGAAACTCAGCGGGTGAGGCAGCATCTATGGAGCGAAGGAATAGGTGACGTTTTGGGTCGAGACCCTTCTTCAGACTCTTGCTATTATTGTTATTGCCATTTACGAATAATCTCACTGATCTGTGTGCAGAAAATACTCTCACTGTACCTTGTCTGCATCAGACATCAGCCAATTCCGGCCAATATGTCTCCTCAACTTCGAGGGAAAAATCTTTTTCAGCATTGTATCACAAAGGCTATCCACCTATCTGGTAACAAACAAGTACATTGATACATCTGTACAGAAAGCAGGAATTCCAGGTTTTTCGGGCTGCTTGGAGCATACAAGCATGATCTGGCACCAGATCCAAGCAGCTAAGAAGGACAAGAGAGACTACTGTGATCTTCCTCGATCTGGCCAATGCATTGGTTCAGTTCCACATGAACTCCTTTGGGAATCTTTTGCCTTTTTCCATGTACCAGAGCTCATCACCACACTGGTCAAGAACTATTTCCAAGGACCTGCAGCTGTGCTTCACAACAGCTGAATTCAGTACAACATGGCAGCGCTTGGAAGTAGGCATCATGGCAGGCTGCACGTCTCACCCTTGGCCTTTACAAATGGCCTGGAAGTCATCATCAGGGCCTCAAAATGGGTGGTGGGCGGTGAACGAACCAGAGCTGGGCTCCGTCTGCCACCCATCAGGGCATACATGGACGATATGAACAACAATAACCTACTGCAGCATGCACCTAAGCGGCTACTTGGAAAGCTGCAGGAGAAACATCAAGTGGGCCCGAATGAAAATCAAACCAAGTAAGTCTCGAAGCATCTCCATAGTTAAGGGGGTGCTTAGAGACACAAGGTTCTGCATCGTGACGACCTAATACCAACAGTGTCCTGAGCAGCCAGTAAAAAGCCTGGGCAGATGGTACAACGCAAGTCTCAAGGACAAAGAGCAGGTGCAACAGCTAAGGCAAGAAATTGTCAACGGCCTGGAGATCATCAATCAGACCCTACTGCCTGGGAAACTGAAGCTCTGGTGCCTACAGTTTGGACTCCTTCCTCGGACAATGTGGCCACTGACCGTTTATGAAGCTCCCATAACAACTGTGGAGAAGATGGAGCGAACCATAACTTCATACGCGAAGAAATGGCTCGGTGTCCCACGATGTCTAACTAACATCGGCCTCTATGGCAAAGGGGTCCTGGAACTACTCTCACTAGTCTAACAGAGGAATACAAGTGTTCCAAAGTAAGACTCCAGATGACACTGAGGGACTCTAGAGACAAGACCATCAGTGCTGTTGCGCCGCCCCTAGTAACCGGCCGGAAGTGGACACCTCTGATGCAGTACAGCAAGCTTCATCAGCCCTGAGGGACAAAGACGTCGTGGGGCAAGTGCAGCAGGGAAGAGGAGGCTTTGGCCTTACGACAAGTAAACCAACTTGGCGAAAGGCCACAACATCAGAGCGGAGGACATTGGTGGTTGAGGAGGTGCGGCGACAGGAGGAGGCCGCAAGAAGTGCAAAGGCGGTCTCGCTTGCCAAACAGGGGCAATGGATGCAGTGGGAAGGTGTGGAGCGGAGGAAGATCAGCTGGAAAAAGACCTATGGAAATGGAATCATGCAAGATCAGCTTCATCATCAGAGCGACATACGACGTCCTTCCATCACCAAAGAACCTCAATCAGTGGTACGGCGAGGATCCAGCCTGTGCCCTCTGCCCAACTCCAGCGACCCTCAAACACATCATGGTAGGCTGCAAGACCAGCCTCACGCAAGGGAGATACACATGGGGCATAATCAGGTATTAAAAAGCCTGGCAACAGCCCTTGAGAACAGGCTGTGTGCGACCAAATCCTTGCCTGTCCGAGAGCAAGCAACCCCTCCCAATTAAGGGCGACAACCTTTGTCCGAGAAGGACAGAAAACACCGAAACATCCTTCCACTAGATCAGAAGAAGGAAACCTATGCAGGGCCCGTGACTGGAGGATGCTGGTGGACATCGGCCGACAACTAATCTTTCCACCTGAAATTGCTTCAACCACCTCAGGCCAGATTTGGTGTTCTGGTCCCTTTCACAGAAGACTGCTTACATCATAGAGCTCACAGTTCCACGGAGAACTCTGTTTGTGGAGGCCTATGAGCGTAAGAAGCTGCGCTACACAGAGCTTGCAGCAGAGGCAAGGCAGCGTGGCTGGAACATCAACGTTTATCCAGTTGAAGTGGGATGCAGAGGATTTGTTGCGTCATCTACCATCAGACTGCTGAAGGAGCTTGGAACCACGGTCAGGCTCTGCAGAAGACCATAAGATCACTCTCAGACGCGGCTGAAAGAAGCAGCTGTTGGATTTGGCTCAAGCGGAAAGACCCATGCTGGGCCCCAAATGCGTCATGGTGAATCTTTGAGGCAGTTTGACACGGGACACACGCTGAGGGCTGATCATCCTGCAGTGGGCCGCCCTTGTGGAGGGTGTATAGTGATAAAAGGCCGAAACACCCAGTGATGCAAGGGTACACTACTGATGATGTGTCCTGTGCCCAGCTGTCCTGAAGGTTACCCAGGCCAAGATATACGTATACGTACCCCCCCCCCCCCTGATGTTGAGCGTCCACCACTCTCAGCAATCAATGAATGTCGTGAAATGCTCCCCACCTACTGGCACAAGGGACTTCTTAACATCTAGTCCTGTGTATTTGATTCTATAAGAATATTGGGGGAGTGCGGAACCAGGGGCCACAGTTTAAGAATAAGGGGTCGGCCATTTAGAACGGAGATGAGGAAACGTTTTTTCACACAGAGAGTTGTGAATCTGTGGAATTCTCCGCCTCAGAGGGCGGTGGAGGCCGGTTCTCTGGATACTTTCAAGAAAAAGCTAGATAGGTCTCTTAAAGATAGCGGAGTCAGGGGATATGGGGACAAAGGACAAAGGACAAAGGACATTTATTGTCACATACACCAATTGGCGTGGTGAAATTTGTCTTGCCATGCAGCACATAGATAAAGATAAGACATAACATTAAAGAATTTAACATTAAACATAAAAAACATCCCCCCCACAATGGTTCCCATTATGAGGGAAGGCTCAAAGTCCAGGCCCCATCCCCAGTTCAGCCATAGTCGGGCCTATTGAGGCCTCCACAGTCGCCGCTATGGGGGCCGATGTTCCAGGCCCTTCTTCACCGGGTGATGGTGCTCCGGCGGCGGGAGAACCCTCTCAGCGGCTCGGGGTGCCTGTAACGGCCGCTTCCTTGCCGGAGACCGCGGCCTCCGACGTCAACATGCCGCGCTGGATGGAGCTCCACAACTGGCGATCTCGCCGAGAGATCCCAGGCTCCCGATTTAAATTTCAGCGCCGCCGCCCGCGGCCGGCCGCCCCACAGTCCCGCAGCTCCGCGATGTTCACCTGCGGTCTTCAGCGCACCGGAGCTCCAGCGCGGTGACCCAGGCAAGGCATCGCCCGCTCCGCTCCGCGATGGCGCTCCAGCGCTGCTCCGCTGCTGAAGCTGAGGCTCTGGGCGGTCCCCCCAGGAAACACCGCTCCAGGCCCGCTGGTAGGCCGCGAGGACGGGTCGACGGCTCAGCCCGGAGAAAGCTGCCTCTCCGACCAGGTAGGGACCCTAGAAAGCAGTTTCCCCCTTCCCCACCCCCACCCCCACATAAAAAAGGCTAGGACTCCGAAAACAGAAAAACTCAACTAACTAAAAATAAAAAAAGAGAGAAAAGACGGACAGCTGCAGGCTGGGCAGCCATACCCGTACAGGCAGGAAGGGGGTACTGAATGTGGATGATCATCCATGATCACATTGCATGGCGGTGCTGGCTCGAAGGGCCGAAAGGCCTACTCCTGCACCTATTGTCTATTGTCTATAATTGAACCATTGGACCATTGGGCAAGGAGAGGACTAGCCCACAAAGATATCTCTTCCAGGAAGAAACTGATGATGGTGGAACAAGGTGGAAAACAACAAGAGTGGCTTGGCTGGCAGTGGGATTTCCGTATATCTTCAACGAACTGAGGAGGTGTGAACGAGACTTTAAATATAGACTTCCCCTGTGACAGCACAGCCTCGGAGTAACCAAACCCATGTGTTCAGGGGAAATGAGGTGGCATTAGATTTCCTCGGTGAGAACATGTCTTCTTCCTCCTCCCACCCCTCCCCATCTCCACGGCAACACCAGACGATAGGCCTTGTGTGTAGGAATGGACTGTAGATGCTGGCTTTAAACCGAAGATAGACACGAACAGCTGGAGGAACTCAGCGGGACAGGCAGCACATCTGGAGAGAAGTGAATGGGTGACGTTTAATTGAAGTGAGCATGCAGGTACAGCAGGCAGTGAAGAAAGCGAATGGCATGTTGGCCTTCATAACAAGAGGACTTGAGTACAGGAGCAAATAGGTCCTCCTGCAGTTGTACAGGGCCCTAGTGAGACCACACCTGGAGTATTGTGTGCAGTTTTGGTCAGCTAATTTGAGGAAGGACATTCTTGCTATTGAGGGAGTGCAGCGTAGGTTCACAAGGTTAATTCCCAGGATGGCAGGACTGTCATATGCTGACAGCATGGAGCGGCTGGGCTTGTGTACGCAGTAATTCAGAAGGATGAGAGGGGATCTTATTGAAACACATAAGATTATTAAGGTTTGGACATGCTAGAGGCAGGAAACATGTTCCTGATATTGGGCGAGTCCAGAACCAGGGACCACAGATTAAGAATAAGGGGTAAGACATATAGAACGGAGATGAGGAAATACGTCTTCACACAGAGAGTGGTGAGTTTGTGGAATTCTCTGCCTCAGAGGGCCGTGGAGGCCAGTTCTCTGGATGCCTTCTAGAGAGAGTTAGATAGAGCTCCAAAAGGTAGAGGGTCAAGGGACATGGGGAGAAGGCAGGAACGGGGTACTGATTGTGGATGATCGGTCATGATCACATTGAATGGCAGTGCTTGCTTGAAGGGCCAAACGGCCTACTCCTGCACCTATTGTCTATCGTCTAAACCGAAGATAGACACAAAAAGCTGGAGTAACTCATCGGGGAAGGCAGCACCTCTGGAGAGAATGAATGGGTGACGTTTTGGGTCGAGACCCTTCTTCAGACTAGTCAGGGAAAAGGGAAACGAGAGATATGGACGATGATGTTGGAGAGAGATAAAGACCAATGAATGAAAGATGTGCTAAAAAGTGGCGATGATAAAGGAAATAGGCCATGGTTAGCTGTTTCTTGGGTGAGAACGAGAAAAGCTGGTGCGACTTGGGTGGGGGAGGGACAAGCTTTCAAAGGAGAGGTGTTAGCTGAGTTTAAGAATGCAAGCGTTGCATATATGTTTCATCGGAAGGTGTGAACATGCACGGTGACAAGGGTTTCTGATGGTTGCATTATGAGAAAACAAATCGTCCATCTTTCCTCTTCCAATTGGTATTGGTGCTGCAGGCAGTGAAGAAAGCTAATGGCATGTTGGCCTTCATAAAAAAGAGGAGTTCAGTATGGGAGCAAAGAGGTCCTTCTGCAGTTGTACAGGGCCCTAGTGAGACCACACCTGGAAGTTACGGGTCAAAACCCTTCTTCCTGTATGAAGAAGGGTCTCGACCACACCTGGAGTATTGTGTACAGTTTTGGTCTCCAAATTTGAGGGAGGACATTCTTGCTATTGAGGGCAGCGTAGGTTCACTAGGTTAATTCCCGGGATGGCGGGACTGTCATATGTTGATAGAATGGAGTGACTTGACTTGTGTACGCAGGAATTTAGAAGGATGAGATGGTATCTTATTGAAACATATAAGATTATTAAGGGTTTGGACACGCTAGAGGCAGGAAACATGTTCCCGATGTTGGGGGAGTCCAGAACCAGGGGCCACAGTTTAAGAATAAGGTGTAGGCCATTTAGAACGGAGATGAGGAAAAACGTTTTCACACAGAGAGTTGTGAGTCTGTGGAATTCACTTCCTCAGAGGGCAGTGGAGGCCGGTTCTCTGAATGCTTTCAAGAGAGAACTAGACAGAGCTCTTAAACATAGCGGAGTCAAGGGATATGGGAAGAAGGCAGGAACGGGGTACTGATGGTGGATGATCAGCCATGATCACAGTGAATGGCGGTGCTGGCTAGAAGGGCCAAATGGCCCACTCCTCCTGCACCTATTGTGTATTGTCTATAAGAAGGGTCCCGACCCGAAACGTCACCCATTCCTTCCCTCCAGAGATGTTGCCTGTCCCGTTGAGTTACTCCAGCATTTTGTGTCTACCTGAGAAGGCAAGATGGGTAGAGAGCACGAGAGGTGAGGAGAGAGTGAAGCGGAGAGCAATGTTTGTGCTGCATTCCTGCTGACTCTTGAAAGTAACGTTAGTTGTTTCTATTTGCGTTTCCAGGAAGCTGTGCTTTCAGGAGGACAGGTGTAGCTGAGAGTGAGTGCAGAGAGTGATGGAGTGAAACAAAGAGGCGGACCACTCTCTCAGGTTCAGTGAGGTGAAAGGAATAGAAAAGCAGAGTGGGCCAGGTATAGAAAGTGTCTCGGTGTGTGGGGAGCAGGTTCTAAGAAATGAGTTGGCAGGGAATTTTTATCAAACTGCTCGAGATCAGAGCAGGGAGGTTTTACTGGAAAATTCTCCTGAAACTGAAGAAAGTGTGTAGGTAATTCTGCTTGTTTTACACAATCGACTCAACAACACTTTCTTATTTAAATACGATTGGTACACAGAACGTGGGATAGTGTTGTATGGGGCAGGCCTTTCGGCCTACCGAGTCAATAGACAATAGACAATAGGTGCAGGAGTAGGCCATTCGGCCCTTCGAGCCAGCACCGCCATTCAATGTGATCATGGCTGATCATCCACAATCAGTACCCCGTTCCTGCCTTCTCCTCATATCCACTGACTCCGCTATCTAGCTCACACTAGAGAGCCCTATCTAGCTCTCTCTTGAAAGTATCCAGAGAACCAGTCTCCACCGCCCTCTGAGGCAGAGAAGTCCACACTCACAACTCTCTGTGTGAAAACGTTTTCTCATCTCTGTTCTAAATGCCTTATCCCTTATTCTTAAACTGTAGCCTTTGGTTCTGTACTCCCCCAACATCGGGAACATGTTTCCTGCCTCTAGCGTGTCCAAACCCTTAATAATCTTATATGTTTAAATAAGATCCCCTCTCATCCTTCTAAACTCCAGAGTATACAAGCCCAGTCGCTCCATTCTCTCAGCATTTGACAGTCCCGCCATCCCGGAAATTAACCTTGTTAATCTATGCTGCACTCCCTCAATAGCAAGAATGGCCTTCCTCAAATTTGGGGACCAAAACTGCACACAATACTCCAGATGTGGTGTCTCTAGGTCCAGAGGAAATTTACGAGGATGAGGGTGGACCTCATTGAAACCTAGGGCAGTGTTTACTACTTTTTGTAGTCTTTTCCTCTCCAGGGCGCTCAAGTTGCCGAACCAAGCCACGATGCAACCGGTCAGCAAGCTCTCTACTGTGCACCTGTAGAAGCTAGAGAGAGTCCTCCTTGACAGACCGACTCTCCGTAATCTTCTCAGGAAGTAGAGGCGCTGATGAGCTTTCTTGATAATTGCATCAGTGTTCTCGGACCAGGAAAAATCTTCACAGATGTGCACGCCCAGGAATTTGAAGCTCTTGACCCTTTCAACCATCGATCCGTTGATATAAACAGGACTGTGGGACCCCATCCTACTCCTTCCAAAGTCCACAATCAGTTCCTTGGTTTTGCTGGTGTTGAGGGCCAGGTTATTGTGCTGGCACCATATGGGCAGTCGCTCGATCTCTCTTCTGTACTCTGACTCATCCCCATCAGTGATACGTCCCACAACAGTGGTGTCGTCAGCGAACTTGGTGATGGAGTTCGCACTGTGTCCGGCTACGCAGTCATGAGTATAGAGTGAGTACAGCAGGGGGCTGAGCATGCAGCCTTGAGGTGCTCCCGTGCTGATTGTTATCGAGCCTGATGCATTTCCACCAATACGGACAGACTGTCGTGGATCCAATTGCAGAGGGATGCGCAGAGACCCAGTTCTGTGAGTTTGGTAACCAGCTTGGAGGGGATGATTGTGTTAAATGCCGAGCTGTAGTCAATGAATAACAGCCTGACATATGAGTTTTTGTTGTCCAAGTGGTCCAGAGCGGAGTGGAGGGCCAGCGAGATCGCATCCACCGTTGATCTGTTGTGGCAGTAATCGAACTGCAGTGGGTCCAGGTTTTTGTCGAGGTAGGAGTTGATTTGCGCCATGATCAACCTCTCGAAGCACTTCATCACCACAGGCATTAGTGCCACAGGTCGATAGTCATTGAGGCATGTCACCTTGCTCTTCTTGGGCACCGGTATTATTGATGCCCTTTTGAAGCAGGTGGGAACCTCAGACCACAGAAGTGACAGGTTGGAAATGTCCGTAAAAACTCCAGCCAGTTGGTCCGCACAGGTTTTTAGAACACGGCCAGGTATGCCATCAGGTCCAGACGCTTTTCGAGGGTTCACCCCTCTGAAGGATTTCCTGACGTCGGCCTCTGTGACTGAGACTGAAATACCATCACAGTGAATGGGGGCTCGGGAAGGCACATCGGTGTTCTCCCTATCAAAGCGTGCGTAAAATGCATTGAGCTCATCAGGGAGTGATGTATCGCCGACATCCGAGCTGCCTCCTGGTTTCGCCTTGTAGGAGGTGATTGCATTCAGGCCCCGCCACAGCTGCCGAACATCTGTCTCATCCTCCAGTTTGGAGCAGAACTCCCTTTTGGCCTTTTTGATGGCCTTACCAAGGTCGTATCTGGACTTCGTGTAGACCACTGTATCATCAGACATGAATGCCCGGTGTCTGGTCTTCAGAAGAGTGCGGATCTCACAGTTGATCCAAGGTTTCTGATTGGGAAACACTCGGAAGGTTTTTGTAGGGATGCAGTCCTCCACACATTTCTTAATTAAGTCTGTAATGACTGTGACGTATTCATTCAAGTCCGTTGCCGAGTCCTTGAACATTGCCCAGTCTACAGACTCCAAACAGTCCTGTAGTTGTTCCTCTGCCCCCCCCCCCCCCCCCCCCCCCCCCCCCCCCCGACCAGCTCTGTACTGTCCTCACCTCTGGGGGTGCGCTCTTTAATTGCTGCCTGTAGGCAGGGAGAAGCAGCACCGCAGTATGGTCGGATTTACCGAAGTGAGGGCGAGGGATGGAGCGGTAAGCATTCTTGATGGTGGTGTAGCAGTGGTCGAGGGTGTTTGGTCCTCTGGTGCAGCAGGAGACATGTTGGTGGAAGTTGGGGAGTGATTTATTTAGATTTGCCTTATTGAAGTCCCCAGCAATGGTGGTAAAAGCCTCGGGGTAAGACGTCTGGTGTTTGTTGACCACGGCGTGCAGCTCCTCCAGTGCCAGACGGACGTCTGCCTGGGGTGGGATGTAGACCGCGGTCAGGATGATGGAGGTGAATTCCCTCGGAAGGTACAAGGGACGGCACTTCACCGCCAGATGTTCGAGGTGTGGAGAGTAGTTCAAGATGTAGTGTGTGGTGCTACATCTTGGCAGGACAAATCAAAATAGGACGTACATGGTAAATGGTGGCGAATTGAGGAATGCTGTGGAACAGAGCGATCTAGGAATAACTGCGCATAGTTCCCTGAAGGTGGAATCTCATGTAGATAGGGTGGTAAAGAAAGTTTTTGGTGTGCTGGCCTTTATAAATCAGAGCATTGAGTATAGAAGTTGGGATATAATGTTAAAATTGTACAAGGCATTGGTGAGGCCTTGGTGAGGAGTATGGTGTTCAATTTTGGTCGCCAAATTATAGGAAAGATGTCAACAAAATAGAGAGAGTACAGAGGAGATTTACAGGAATGTTGCCTGGGTTTCAGGAACTAAGTTACAGAGAAAGATTGAACAAGATAGGTCTTTGGAGCGCAGAAGGTTAAGAGGGGACTAGATAGAGGTCTTTAAAATGATGAGAGGGATAGACAGAGTTGACGTGGATAAGCTTTTTCCATTGAGAGTAGGGAAGATTGAAACAAGAGGACATGATTTGAGAATTAAGGGACAGAAGTTTAGGGGTAACATGAGGGGGAACCTCTTTACTCAGAGAGTGGTGGCTGTGTGGAATGAGCTTCCAGTGGAAGTGGTGGAGGCAGGTTCGATTTTATCATTTAAAAATAAATTGGATAGGTATATGGACGGGAAAGGAATGGAGGGTTATGGTGTGAGTGCAGGTAGATGGGACTAGGTGAGAATAAGTGTTCGGCACGGACTAGAAGGGCCGAGATGGCCTGCTTTCCGTGCTGTCATTGTTATATGGTTATATGGTTATTTTTTGCAACATATACGATAATTTCATTTGCCAAGTCCGTCATACAAATAAAAAGTAACAGATCACCCAAAACACATTTTAACATGAACATCCACCACTGTGACTCCTACACATTCCTCACTGTGATGGAAGGCGAAATAAAGTTCAGGTCCCCATCAAAAAGATGAAAAAAGAACAGACTGCCGGCGGAGCAGCCATCATACGGCGCCCCTGGTGGTATGAGGGTGGTGTCACAGGGTGGTGAATCTGTGCAATTCTTTGCCACAGAAGGCTGTGGTGGCCAAGTCAATGGATATACTTAAGGCAGAGATTTAAGGCAGAGATTGACAGATTCCTGACTAGTACATGTATCAGGGTGTTTTGGTGAGAAGGCAGGAGAATGGGGTTAGGAGGGAGAGGATTGAATGGCGGAGTAGACTTCATGGATCGAATAGTACCTGGTCGAATAGTACCCACAATACCCTGACCATGCTCTCATTTCATTCAGTGGCATTGAGTAGTGGTAGAGAGTATTAGTACATCACTGGCCAGTCCGAACCTTGCATCTCTGACCAGGGGCAATGGGCCTTTACAGCCAAGTTAAGACTCGTATTTTTTTTTAATTTCAGACTTTTAGTTTAATTCATTTGGGAGATAGCACAGAAATCTGTGGAGAGGATGTTTCCACTAACGGGAGAGTCTACGACTAGAGGTCACATCCTCAGAAGGATGCTCTTTTAGGATGGAGGTGAGGATAAATTTATTTTGTCAGAGGGTGGCGAATCTGTGGAATTCTTTGCCACAGAAGGCTGTGGTGGCCAAGTCAGTGGATATTTTTAAGGCAGAGATAGATTCTTGATTAGTGTGGGTGTCAGAGGTCATGGGGAGTGGGCAGGAGAATGGGTTTAGGAAGCAGAGACAAGTCAGCCATGATTGAATGGTGGAGTAGACGCGATAGGCCGAATGCCCTAATTCTACTACTATTCATTATGACCTTATGTAACAGACCCTTCAGACCACCCAGTCAGCAGTGACCAGTGATCCCCGCACATTCGCACTATCCTACACACACTAGGGACAGTTTACAATTACAGCAAGCCAATTAGCCTACAAACCTGTACGTCTTTGGAGTGTGGGAGGAAACCGGAGAAAACCCAAGTAGGTCACGTAGAGAACGTACAAACTCTGTGCGGACCAGCACCCAGAGTCAGGATCAAACCCGGGTCCCTGGCGCTGTAAGGTAGCGACTCTACTGCGGAGCCACCATGCAGCCCTTCAGACTTGAAGTGGAAGCGTAGAAGATGGTGCCTGAAACATGGTGACTCTGGTGTATGGAGTCAATGTGGTCGACTTTCTTACACTCTTGAACTTGGTATGATTATGTCTAATGTAGAGTGGGATTGTCACTGACATGTGTGCAGAATAAGAACCTCACTGCACCCAGGTACAAACTACCATAGAACCATTGAACCACTCCTACCATGAGGAAGAAGGTACTGGAGTCTTGAAAACTGTGACGTGCAGGTTCAAGGAAAGATGTGTATCATGCTCACTTGTCGCTTTACCACCTCCTCCTTTGGCTCCATCCAAGGACCCAAGTAGTTTTTCCAGGTGAGACAGAGGTTTACTTGCACCTCCTCCAACCTCATCTATTGCATCCGCTGCTCTAGGTGGCATCTGCTCTGCATCGGTGAGACCAAGCGCAGGCTTGGCGATCACTTCGCCCAAAACCTCTGCACAGTTCGCATTAACCAACCCGATCTCCCGGTGGCTCAGCACTTCAACTCCCCCTCCCATTCCGTATCCAACCTTACTGTCCTGGGCCTCCTCCATGGCCAGATTGAGACCCACCATAAATTGGAGGAGCAGCACCTCATATTTCACTTGGGTAGTTTACAACCCATTGACTTCTCCAATTTCAGGTAGTCCTTGCTTTCTCCCTCCTTCCCCTCCCCTTCCCTGCTCTCCCACAGCCCACTGTATCCGCCTCTTCCTTTCTTCTTCCTGACCCGCCCACCCCCTCATCAGTCTGAAGAAGGGTCTCGACCCGAAACGTCTCCTATTCCTTCACTCCATGGATGCTGCCTCACCCGCTGAGTTTCTCCAGCATTTTTGTCTACCTTCGATTTTTCCAGCATCTGCAGTTCTTTCTTAAACGTGCTCAATATATGGTATGTTTTTGTGTGAACTTTATTGTGTTTATTGGGAGCTGATTTCATGCTGTATACCGTGGTCATTGTGCCTTATATCCTGTGTGGACCATGTCCAGTTTTGTTCCATATTCAGAGTTTGTTGTGTCCATTGTGTGCAGTGCACATTGTGTCGTGTTTACTGCCATCTACAGGTGAAGCACACATTCGGAGTTTGTTGTCTTCATTGTGCACAGTACACACAGTACACACAGGATGGGATGGAGGTGTAGAGTGACTGGACGTCCAT
Organism: Okamejei kenojei; assembly: GCA_035221665.1. Lineage (NCBI taxonomy): Eukaryota > Metazoa > Chordata > Chondrichthyes > Rajiformes > Rajidae > Okamejei > Okamejei kenojei. Next base: position 10,932,546 of record CM069160.1, read on the forward strand.
AGTAAAGATGAGGGAGTGGGGGCCTGGAAAACGGAAGTCATTGAAGAGACGAAGAGCGTGTGAGGTGTCTTGGACATAGGTGGGGAGGGATCGGACCAGGGGGAATAGGATGGAGTCGAGGTATGTGGAAATTAATTCGGTGGGACATGAACAAGCAGCAACAATGGGTCTGCCAGGACTGTTCTGTTTGTGGATTTTGGGGAGAAGATAAAATCGGGCCATGCGGGGCTGGGGAACGACAAGTTTGGAGGCTTCAGAGGGCAGAGAGCCGGAAGTAATAAAATCAGAAATGGTGTGTGATATTAAGGCCTGTGGGGTTTGAATATTGATGTTTCTCACTTGAAGTAGCCCCGGCATTCCCTCCCTCTCTATCCCTCCCCCACCCAAGTCGCACAAGCTTCTCATTCTCACCCCACAGACAATGGCCGCTAACAATGGCCTTTATCATCGTTACTTTTTGCTGATCTTTCATTCATAGTTCGGTATCTCTCCGCATCGCCGTCTATATCTCTCCTTTCCCTTATTCCCAACCAGTCTGAAGAAGGGGCTCGACCCCCAGCGTCACCCATTCCTTCTCTCCAGAGATGCTGCCTGTCCCCGCTGAGTTACTCCGGCTTTTTGTGTCTATCTTCGGACATTGTGTAGTGTTTCCTGCCATCTTCAGGTAAAGCAGGGTAAATGCAGGGTTCAACATGGCATCACACAGACCAGACTCCTCGCCATTGACTCAATAGACAATAGGTGCAGGAGTAGGCCATTCGGCCCTTCGAGCCAGCACCGCCATTCAATATGATCATGGCTGATCATCCCCAATCAGTACCCCGTTCCTGCCTTTTCCCTTTATCCCCTGACTCGGCTAACTTTAAGAGCTGTATCTAGCTCTCTCTTGAAAGTATCCAGAAAACCGGCCACCACCGCCCTCCGAGGCAGAGAATTCCACGGACTCACAACTCTCTCTTTGAAAAAGTGTTTATTCGTCTCTGTTCTAAATGGCTTTCCCCTTATTCTTAAACTGTGGCCCCTGGCTCTGGACTCCCCCAACATCGGGAACATGTTCCTCTAGCGTGTCCAAACCCTTAATAATCTTATATGTTTCAATACGATCCTTCTAAACTCCAGAGTACACAAGCCCAGCCGCTCCATTCTCTCAGCATATGACAGCCCCGCCATCCCGGGAATTAACCTTGTGAACCTACGCTGCACTCCATCAATAGCAAGAATGTTCCTCCTCAAATTAGGGGACCTAAACGGCACACAATACTCCAGGTGTGGTCTCACTCGGGCCCTGTACAACTGCGGAAGGACCGCTTTGCTCCATCAATGCTTCGTGCTGCCCCTGTCTTCTTAGGCCCCCTTCAGTCATGACTGGCCATGGGTGTCTCCAGGGTGCTAGTCCCTATATGGAGGACGCCTGTGCGTGACTTTGTTTAAAGTGGGGAGGCTGGTGCACAGACAGCCACTCCACGGGCCTTGCACAAACAGGAAGGCAGATTACTATCTAAATGCGTCAAGTTGGGAAAAGGGGAAGTACAACGGGATCTGGGGGTCCTTGTACATCAGTCTATGAAAGTAAGCATGCAGGTACAGCAGGCAGTGAAGAAAGCGAATGGGATGTTGGCCTTTATAACAAGAGGAATCGAATATTGGAGCAAAGAGGTCCTTCTGCAGTTGTACAGATCCCTAGTGAGACCACACCTGGAGTATTGTGTGCAGTTTTGGTCCCCTAATTTGAGGAAGGACATTCTTGCTATTGAGGGAGTGCAGCATAGGCTTACGAGGTTAATTCACGGGACGGCGGGGCTGTCATATGCTGAGAGAATGGAGCAGCTGGGCTTGTGTACTCTGGTTTAGAAGGATGAGAGGGGATCTTATTGAAACATATAAGATTATTAAGGGTTTGGACACACTAGAGGCAGGAAACATGTTCCCGATGTTGGGGGAGTCCAGAACCAGGGGGCACAGTTTAAGAATAAGGGGTAAGCCATTTAGAACGGAGACGAGGAAACGCTTTTTCTCACAGAGAGTTGTGAGTCTGTGGAATTCTCTGCCTCAGAGGGCGGTGGAGGCAGATTCTCTGGATGCTTTCAAGAGAGAGCTGGATAGGGCTCTTAAAGATAGCGGAGTCAGGGGATATGGGGAGAAGGCAGGAACGGGGTACTGATTGGGGATGATCAGCCATGATCAGATTGAATGGCGGTGCTGGCTCGAAGGACCGAAGGGCCGAATGTCTTACTCCTGTACCTATTGTCTATTGTCTAACGGGCGTAAAAATACAATGAGTATGGAAAGGGAATGTGACGGGAAGCAGGTTGGGAGGAAGCGCAGTCAACGCAGCCGATGGAGTCCGCTGGCTGCGAATGGATTCTGGCCACTCAACGCTTCCCTGGCATGGATTCAGAGAAGCGGGGAAGAGTCGGAGCTCAAGCGGCGAAAGTGGGAGCCGGTTCGAAACAGGCAGTGAGTAAGATGAGTCATTAAAGTGGGGAACGAGAGCAGGAAGGCGGCACTGATACAGACATGATGTAGCCGAGAGTGAGAGAGAGAGGTGAGGGAGCGGTCTGGCAGCGACTGCAATAAGCAATGCTCCACTTATCCTGCAGACAGGAAGGCGGAGCCTGATCCCTGCGGGCTTTCACCTGGAACCTGGAATTTCTAACGCACCCATTCTTTGAAACATCCGTTCCAGGGAAAATGTATCTGGTGTTGAAGGTGTAAATGCTGCAGACACAATGTACACCACTAAACGGCGGACTTTACCCGGGGGAGCCCGGAGCTCAGGACCCGCCGCCCGCGGCCGCTGCTGAACCCGCGGGAAGGGCGATTGTTTCAATCTTTATATTTTCACAAAAGTCATTTCTGTTCCGTTGCCGGACGCGGTTAACGCGTTAAAATGAACGGATCGACAGACAGCTCTGATTTCAGTTGCTGTTTATTTCACTCTTCCCACATTTACATTCCCCCTGGTTTTATTTCCGCGCTCACTGGGGTTTCACGACGCGGAATTTGGGGATTAAATGGGAGCCGTTCGTTCAGCGCCGACCTGTTGTCCACCGGGTTTCTGCCCCACAGCCCCTGAGCCCCGCTCCTGACGCCGGTCCCGGGACCCGACCCTTTTACACACCCGGAGCGGAACCGGAGCAGATTCTCAGCCACTGGTTTTTCTCCCAAGTCCAGAAGAAAGGATAAAGTTTCCCCGTGAATTTATTCCCAGTGAAGGTGTGGAGATGGGACTTGGTGTCCGCGTCGTAAAATGAAACTGTCCCGGACTCGTAACTGAGATAAACTCCCACCCTCCCGGGGATGGGACGGGCGGGGAGAGGGGATGGAGGGGAGGTGAATGCATTCAAACCCGTCATCCTCCGCCTGATGCTCCAGACTCCAGTCTCCGGGGTCAGTGTGAACAGTCCCTTCCTCTCCACAGACTCTGCGGCGACTCCCAGACACCAGCCCCGACTCCCCGCCACCTCCACCTCCCAGTAATGTCTCCCCGATGTGAATCCCTCCGATCCCAGCACACACAGCCAGACTGTAAACCTCTTCCCGGTGTCAGGGAGACTCCTCCGGGTCCCGGTCCATCTCACCCTCTTCCGATCCTCAGACACCTCGAGCTGCGGATGCGCTGTTTCCACATCCAGGGTGACGGAGACTGGGGGGAGAAGCAGAGAATCAGAGAGTCCCCGGGGGTCGGGGGGAGACTCGGGCACAGGCGGGCAGACAACTGAACCTTGCCCGGGGTGTCACCCAATTACGTGAGATGGACAACACAAACCTTTCTCCGCGTTTCACTTCCGAGGAAAGGGGAGGCTCGTGGATTGCAGGAGCGGGGGGGGAGGGGAGAAATAGAGAGAGAGAGGGAGAGAGAGAGAGAGAGAGGAGATGGGGAGATTGCGGGTGGGCATTTGGAGCGGTTGGGCAGGGATTTGTGAGATCTCGCTGTTAGGAGGTGGAGAGGGAATCAGATTATCAAGTGGCGGATTGAGATAAGCGGTAACAGGAAGTATTTATAAAGGCAGGCAGGATATTGGATGTAATATTGGAGAATTGGGGCCAGTGTGGAACTGGCACACAGGAGGAGTTGAGGCCTGGGGCAGAGCCGTCATCATCACACTGAATAGAGGCGATTTCAGATGCCAGTTGTGATCCTTCTGCTCGTGTTCTCTGCAGCAGAGGGCGAGACTGAAGGAGGGGTGGCTTCCACCACTGAAAAATGTTGGGATTGAATGGCCCTTGTGCAACACAGAATGTGTGGAGGCTCGCGATTGTAGGGTCGCTGAAGGAGAGGAGATTCATCTACAGCTGACCACTTGACTGTGAAGGTGCCCAACAGGTGAGATAAAACTTTAGTTCCCCTTCAGTTCATCATTAAGGTCAATATTTGCATCTATTTACAACTTAAATATGTCACCACATAAGAAGTAAGAAATCCATATGTTTTACCTTGGTGATTCGCAACAACGATATCTTTCAACACTGCGTTCAACCAGAAGGGGTGATGGAATCTTTCATCCAGTATGGCACCATCTCTCAGTGACAATGTCTGGGATTCATCACTATTTCTGTGAATATTGAATAACCGGTTATAATCTGCGCGTCGACATGTTTATGTGACTTTACAGATCCGTGCAGAGTTTAACTGAAGAGCATGTCCTACCTCCTCTTGCGACCAGCTTCCTCCTGAAATAAAGAAAGCAGAAATTGACTGAGGGAACAGCAAGTTATTTCACATAGTTGAAAATTACCATTTTCTGACTCGCGCTCACGTTGTCACACAGAAGACATTACATTGATGGCACCAATGCAGGAGGGTTGTTAAATGTTTGTGAAAATTATGCTGTATCTCAGAGGAGGCAATGTGCAGGAAAGTCCGCAGGGTGTGGTGGAGACGCCCCTCAAAATAAGGGAAGGGATCCCACACCAGCGGGCCACATGAGTGGCAAGGGTGGGGGATAAATTAGTGAGATTTGAGCAATGTATGTAGACTGTATTAAATAATTGGTATAGCCTCCGAAAATGTCGGATGAATTTTTTTTGCACGGTTCATGTACTGTATATATTTATTACCTGATTAAAGTCTATTTTGAAATTTTAAAAAAGGATCGTCTGGATGTGTTGTGAATTTTCTGCTGAATAATGTCATGTGGTCATAAGTGATAGGAGCAGAATTAGACCATTCAGCCCATCAAGACTACTCCACTATTCAATCATGGCTGACCTATCTCTCCCTCCTAACCCCATTCTCCTGCCTTCTCCACATAACCTCTGACACCCATACTAATCAAGAATCTATATATAATCTGCCTTAAAAATATCCACTGTCTTGACCTCCAGAGCCATCTGTGGCAAAGAATTCCACAGAGTCACCACCCTCCGACTAAAATTCCTCCTCATTTCCCTCCTAAAGAAATGTCCTTTAATTCTGAGGATATGACCTCTAGTCCTAGACTCTCCCACTAGTGGAAACATCCTCTCCACATCCAATCTATCCAAGCCTTTCACTCTTCGGTCAGTTTCAATGATGATCCGTTCATTTTCGAAACTCCAGCGAGTACAGGCCCAGTGTGGAAAAACGCTTATCATATGTTGCCCAACAATAAGCTGTTCATCATGATTGGTTGGAGGAATTTAAGATTAACGATGGATTAGATTAGGTGTGGATGGAGAATGCATCACCGGTTCACAAATGTAAAATTGAAAGTGGCCTGGAGCAAATCCTGTCAAAAATTCAGTGATCAGAATGTGGAATTTGCGGTCACAGGTCTGGTCGATGCAGATGGTAATGTAACGTAAGATCACGTATCAGGATGAGGGAACCACAAAGGGTGTGAGGCACTGGTCGGGTTCAGGTTGCTGTCATCAAGCAATTTGTTTTGCAGTATAAAAACTTGCTAGGAAAATATTCAGCAGAACAAAACAGAGTCACCAGTCACCAAGATCAATGAGATTACAACTCAAGTATATTAATAACTTTACAAAGAATAACTGCAATTGTCCCTCCTGAAGGTCAAAGGGACAACTAGAGAGAGAATTTAACAGATAAAATCAATAGACACATGCTGGGAGTAACTCAATGCAGATCTGGTGGAAGAGAAGGAACGAGTAATCGCTGCTCTTTCTAGTGAGAATCTGGTGCAGTTCAGCAAATGCTGTGACTGAAAGTTGTTGTGTGACTCGTGTCAGAGGTGGTGAAGTTCTTTATGTCATTCTCATATCTTGAAATGGAAATAGGCAACCCAATAGACATGGAGTGTAGACAAAGGCCCTTCGGCCCACAATGCCCATGCTTGTCCACAATGTACCCCATACCTGCCATCTCCCATTTGACTTGCATATCCATTTTTCGAGCTTATCTAGCAATTCAAGGGCTTGTCTGAAAGCTAAATGTAAAGTAATCTGCGCCCTCCTTTCTATTCCCAAATCCAATTCCTTGTAGCCTTTCCATTCTGCCCTAATTTTCGCCCTGTCCATGTCAATACACTACCCCCAATACCATATGCTCGAATTCTGTCCACTAATCTCCAATGTTGGGACCTTAAAAGGCTTTTTCTGAAAGTCAGGTGGAACACTACATCCATTGGCTCTGCATTTCCATTTTCTTAGTTACATCCTCAAAACATTCCAGAAGATTAGTCAAGCATGATTTCCCCTTCGTAAATATCCATGCGGACTCAGACCGATCCTGTTACTGCTAACCAAATGTGCCGCTATTTCATCTTTTATAATTGACTCCAGCAATTTCCCCACCACCGATGTCAGGCTAACTGGTCTATAATTCCCTGTTTTCTCTCTCCCCCCTTTCTTAAAAAGTGGGATAACATGAGCTACCCTCCAATCCACAGGAACTGATGCTGAAACTATAGAACATTGGAAAATTATCACCAATGCACCCACGATTTCTAGAACCACTTCCTCAAGTACCCTGGGATGCAGACCATCAGGCCCTGGGGGGGAAGGCAGGAGAATGGAGTTGAAAATGTGAGCAAGATCAGCCATGATTGAATGGTGAAGTAGACTTAATGGGCCGAATGGTCTAATTCGTCTACTATGAATTATGAGATAGCAGAGCCTGTTTGTATGAGGGATGTTGGATAAATATAGGAATTGATAAAAGTTGCATTTTCGTAAATACATCACTCCCAATGTTGTGACTGCAGTTTCATTGAACGAGATTGAAACATAACCCCTGACCTTCAGAAATAACACGCTGTCTGTTTGTTCCATTCGCCCCTGCAGCTTTGAGAGTTCCTCCTCAATAGAGTTTAAATTCTCTTGGATGTCTTGAAGATTTTTCTCCATTGGAGTTAGAATCTTCTCCTCATCCTCCTTGATCTCTCCGAGAATGTGCTGCTCTTTCTTCACGAGAATCTGGTGCAGTTCGGCAAACTGAGATGTGACGCGAGACTCGAGGCTTTGTGACTGCTCCTGTCAAATGAAAGGTGAAGATTGATCTAATATATTTCTGTATTCTATTTCAGTGTTAAATAGAAGGTGACCATTTGGCACATCGATATCTATGCTGTTCCTTAGAATAATCCCATCAATCTCATTTCCTCACGTTTCCCTGAAACACAATGGCCCTCACGTCCACATTAACTTCCAGCGACTCACAGATCACCCGCCTTCAGCAGCTTCATTACAGCAACCAATTAAACCAACATGTCTGGGAGATGTGGGCAGAAGGCGCCCTGGTCACGGGGAGAACATAAAAACATAGACAATAGGTGCAGCAGTAGGCCATTCAGCCCTTTGAGCCAGCACCGCCATTCAATACGATCATGACTGATCATCCAGAATCAGTAGCCCGTTCCTGCTTCCTCCCCATATCCCCTGATCAGGCATGAGACAGGAAAAAAACTGAAAAAAGAGGAAGAGAGATGGGGTTCCAGGGGGCAACGCCCCTGGTGGCAGTAAAACGAGACAGCGCCCCCATCCCACCCATTCCCCCCCCACCACCCCCGCCCTCTCTCACAGAGAATGTTTGATAATTATAACCTTGAAATGACATTTCCTTGCTTGTTTACCCTTACATTATACTGCAAGAAGCATGGGGGGTGGCAGAGTTGTGTGAGAGAGGGAAGGCAGGGTTATGCCTGGGAGGGAAAGAGGTGGTGGCGGTGGGAGGACAAATGATTGCAGGAGGGGGGGGGGGGGGGGGGGGGGGGTAGGGGGGGGCAGTTATGCCAGTGGAGGTGAAAGATTTGGTGGTGAGGAGTGGACAGGGTTGTACCAGTAAGGGGGTGGGAGGAGAGTTGTACCAGGGGAGGAAGTGGGGGGGTGGGGAGGGTAAGGGGAGACTTTTTCCAGTGGAGGGTGTGTGGGGGAGGGGGCGGTGTAAGGGGAGATTTGTTCCCGTGGGACGGAGTGGGGGGGGGGGGGCGGGGGGAGGTTGAGTTGGTACTAGGGGAGGGGTATAAAGCAGGGGGGGGGGGGGGGGAAGGGGACATGGAAGCGTCATGTAGACAATACCAGAAGCCAGGGATGAACCGAATTCACCGGAGCAGCGAAACAGCGCAACTAACTGCTGCCACGCTACGCTGTAGTGCATTAACCAAAATGCAAAACTACACAACACGATCAGAAATGCCCCACAGCAAGGCCTCACCCGGACTTGGGAAATCTTCTGCTTCTGTTGCTCTTCCATTTCCTGGATGGCTGATTTATTTGTTGTCAGAGATTGTATGGATGATTTAACCTGATCCTGGGAATCAGAGAGAAAGGGGGTTAGACAATAAACATTCAACGATACATTGAGGCAAGTGATCGTAGTCGGTTTGCTTTTACCTTGCAAATTTCAACAGCTTCTTTAATCGATATGAAGCTGTGAGACTTGTGTTCCCGCGCAGTTACACAAGTCACACAGATCAGTTTCTTGTCCGTTTCACAAAACAGCTTCAGTTCTTCCTGATGTTTTTCGCAGTGAAGTTTACTTTCCTTCTCTTCCGTATTCAGGCTCAGTGCTCGAGCTTTTTCAGACAGTCTCGCCAAGGCCCGATTACCTTTGAGGGTGCGGTCCACAAACTCCTCTCTACATTCCGGGCAGGAGTTTCTCCCCTCCCTGTCCCAACTCTGTGTGATGCAGGAGCGGCAGAAGTTGTGCCCACACTCCAGTGACACCGGATCGGTGAAGAAATCCAGGCAGATGGGACAAACTGCCTCCTCAGTCCAACTCTCGACCTGCTCTTTAGAAGCCATTTTAACTCCTGCCACTTCCTGGTTTGAAACTGCTTTCACTGATTGGGAGCTGCTGATCCCTTGTGATCCCTCTGTACCGCGAGTGTCTACCGCGCACGCTGCCGTCTCCAGCACATTTGCTGCAGGTTTTCAGGGTGAACGTGTTCTAGGTGACCGTGTCCTGACCTCAAATACCCATGGAGGGGTTAGTGAGATGTTAAACAGACCGGTATATAAATGTAAACGCAGGGAATGTTATGGGACAGTTTAGAGCAGGACAGAAAATGACACAGCCATAAAATATACTAACTGGGGTGTAAAACGAGGGTTAAATATAAACTTAGAGTGAAGTCAAGTCGGATTTATTGTCATCTGCACAAGTACTGCGATGAACAGCTGCGATGAAAATCTCATCGCCGTTTCAGCAGCATCACACGCACAAATACTCAGTGCTACACAAAATATAAATTAAACGCAAATTACAACCACATTACACATAAATTCTGCAAGTTAGTAAAAACAAAATTAAAAACTGCTCCAAAGACAAGGCATTAATGCAAAACACAATTGAAAATAAACACGTCCACGGCAGTGCAGGCGGTAGTGCAACTGGTGTGCGTTGGACATGCCGGACCGGGCCATGATGCGAACAGTCAGGATACATTCTACAGCGCTTATGTGGAGGCTTCTTCGAGTATCAGGTTATATCCAGGAATATCCACAATACGAAGAGGCAATCCGTATGGAACAAAGAACAGTACGCATAGGAGCAGCCCTTCGGCCCACAGTGTCTGTGCCGAATATGATGCCAAGACCAACTCTTACCTGCTTGAACATAATCTATATCCTTCAATGACCTGCATACTCACGTGCCTATCCAAACATCTCTTCACCGTCTGTCTCGTATCAGCCTCCACCACCATCCAGTGGCCCTTTTTGATTTTTGCCCTGGATTTGTCTGCCTGCCACTTTTACTTTTCACCTTCCTACCAATTGCTTCTACCCTCATTTTATACCCCTCTTTCTCTCCGCTCACACATTTATGAAACCCACCACCTCTTATTCTCTGTTTATTATTTGTTTCTTCTTCCCCCCTACATGTTGGGTCTGAGTGCTTCCCTTCTCGGCCTCCTGCCTCAGACCCTGTCTACTAGCTTTCTGTATTTGAGTCCCTACCCCCAACCGTTCTAGTTTAAAGTCTCCCCAGTAGCCTTTGCAAATTTCCCCGCCAGGATACTGGTCCCCCTCGTGTTCAAGTGCAACCCGTCCTTTTTATACAGGTCACACCTTCCCCAAAAGAGGTTCCAATGATCCAGAAACTTGAATCCCTGCCCTCTGCACCAGTCCTTCAGCCACGCATTTATCCTCCACCTCGCTCCATTCCTACTCTCACTGTCGCGTGGCACAGGCAGTAATCCTGAGATTGTTACCTTTGCGGTCCTTCTCCTTAACTCTCCTCCTAACTCCCTAAATTCTCCTTTCAAGACCTCTTCTCTTTTTCTACCTATGTCATTGGTACCAATATGCACCACGACCTCAGGCTCCTCTCCCTCCCTTTTCAGGATATCTTAGACAGGTTCAGACACATCCCAGACCCTGGCACCAGGGAGGCAAACTACCATCCGGGTCTCCTCACTGCGTCCACAGAAGCGCCTAGCTGACCCCCAACAGTAACTATAGAGTCCCCCATTACTATTGCCCTCCTCTTCTTTTCCTTTACCCTTCTGAGCAACAGGGCCAGTCTCTGACCCGGAGGCCCGGTCACTGTTGCTACCCCCAGGTAGGCTGTCCCCCCCAATAGTACTCAAGCAGGAGTACTTATTGTCAAGGTGTACAGCCACCGGGGTACTCTCTAGTCCCTGCCTCTGCCCCATGCCGCTCCTAACCGTAACCCACTTGTCTGCCTCCTGTGGTTTTGGAGTGACTACCTCTCTGTAACTACTCTCTATGACCTCCTAGTCCTCCCTGACCAGACGGAGGTCATCGAGCTGCTGCTCCAGGATCCTAATACAGTCCCCTTTTAGCTGTGGAGTCGATGATGCCCCCCCCCCCCCCATTTAAGGTCCTTGGAGATGATGGTTCCCAGGAACGTAAAGGACTCCACAGATGTGACTGGTGTTGATGATGGTGAGTGGGGTGAGGGGAGATGGAGCTTACAGATGTTGTGTGTTAGCCAACATCTGTAGCTCCTTGCTTCTACAACCAACTGAACGAACCATAACTTCCCCTGACCGAACCATAGGTTAGGCAAGGGGGAGATGCAGCGAGACCTGGGCGTCCTTGTACACCGGTCACTGAAAGTTGGCGTGCAGGTACAGCAGGCAGTGAAGAAAGCTAATGGAATGTTGGCCTTCATAACAAGAGGATTTCAGTATAGGAGAAAAGAGGTTCTTCTGCAGTTGTATCGGGCTCTGGTGCGACCACATCTGGAGTATTGTGTACAGTTTTGGTCTCCTAATTTGAGGAAGGACATCCTGGTGATTGAGGCAGTGCAGCGCAGGTTCGCGAGATTGATCCCTGGGATGGCGGGACTGTCATATGAGGAAAGATTGAAAAGACTAGGCTTGTATTCACTGGAGTTTAGAAGGATGAAGCGCGTTCTTATAGAAACATATAAAATTATAAAAGACTGGACAAGCTAGATGCAGGAAAAATGTTCCCAATGTTGGGCGAGTCCAGAACCAGGGGCCACAGTCTTAGAATAAAGGGGAGGCCATTTAAGACCGAGGTGAGAAAAATCATTTTCACCCAGAGAGTTGTGAATTTATGGAATTCCCTGCCACAGATGGCAGTGGAGGCCAAGTCACTGGATGGATTTAAGAGAGAGTTAGATAGTGCTCTAGGGGCTAGTGGAGTCAAGGGATATGGGGAGAAGGCAGGCACGGGTTATTGATAGGGGACGATCAGCCATGATCACAATGAATGGCGGTGCTGGCTCAAAGGGCCGAATGGCCTCCTCCTGCACCTATTTTCTATGTTTCTATGATGTTTCACGCGAGACGACAGCAAGACGGGCGGAGAGCAGGAGAGGTGGGGACAGAGTTAGGTAAAGAGCAGCAGCATGAGTATTTCACGTCACAGTTGTTTTTTTTGTATTAAAAATAATGTATATAATTACTATCACGATACACAACAAACCCGTGGTGACACACCCACCACCATATTACAAAATCACCAAATTATTCAGACAATCACCAAATTATACAACCAACTCTGTTACAATCCTTACAAATATACTGAATAACTACTGTACAACTATGTCCCTCTCTAACACCACCCGGGCGCGGACGTAACCCCGGCGAGCATCTGACTCGGGCAAAGCCTCTTCCTCCTGGCAACCGTGACTCGCGGATGGCCAGCTTGGCCAGGTCCAGGAGCAACCCAACCAGGACATCTCCGGCCCTGCCCACTCCCTAGATCCCGTCACCAGTCCTCCGCTCTCTGACAGCGGTGCCACTCCTCCCCCTACGGACCCTTAATTAGAGTGGCGGTGCTCCTTGCCCTCCGGACCCTGGCTACAAGGGACGCTCCACTGGTCCCCCTACCAGTGGGCGGCACTGTGGCGCAGCGGTAGAGTTGCTGCCTTATAGCGCCAGGCGCCTGGGTTCGATCCTGACTACGGTTGCTGTCTGTGCGGAGTTTGTGTGTTCTCCCTGTGCCCGCATGGATTTTTTCCGTGTGCTCTGGTTTCCTCCCGCACTCCAAAGACGTACAGGACAGTAGGTTAATTGGCCTGTAAAATTACAAATTGTCTCTAGTGTGTGGGAGAGTGCTAGTGTACGGGATGATCGCTGGTTGGCGCGAACTCGGAGGGCCGAAGGGCCTGTTTCCGTGCTGGACCTCTACATTCTAATGTCCAAAGCTGCCGTCTAACCCTCTGAGTTACTCCAGCACTTTGTGGTCTTTGGTCTATTAACCAGCATCTGCAGTTCCTTGTTTCTACATCTAAAATGAACGAACCATAACTCCAGAATGAGTTGAGTATAGGAGCAAAGAGGTCCTTCTGCAGTTGTACAGGGCCCTAGTGAGACCCCACCTGGAGTATTGTATGCAGTTATGGTCTCCAAATTTGAGGAAGGACATTCTTGCTATTGAGGGAGTGCAGCGTAGGTTCACAAGGTTAATTTCGGGGATGGCGGGATTGTTATATGTTGAGAGAATGGAGCGGCTGGGCCTGTATACTCTGGAATTTAGAAGGTTGAGAGGGGATATATAAGATTATATGGACACGCTAGATGCAGGAAACATGTTACCGATGTTGGGGGGGGGGGGGGGAGTCCAGAACCAGGGGCCACAGTTTACGAATAAGGCGTCGGCCATTTAGAACGGCGATGAGGAAACACTTTTTCACACAGAGAGTTGTGAGTCTGTGGAATCATCTGCCTCAGAGAGCGGTGGAGGCCGGTTCTCTGGATATTTCAAGAGAGAGAGATAGATTAGGCTCTTAAAGATAGCTGACTCGGGGGACATGGGAAGAAGGCAGCAACGGGGTACTGATGGGGGCTGATCAGCCATGATCAAATTGAATTGTGGTGCTGGCTCAAAGCGCCGAATGGCCTACTCCTGCACCTATTGTCTATTGTCTATAAGAAGGGTCTAGACCCAAAACGTCACCCATTTCTTCTCTACAGAGATGCTGCCTATCCCGTTGAGTGACTCCAGCATTTTGTGTCTACCTGAGAAGGCAAGATGGGTAGAGAGCACGAGAGGTGAGGGAGAGAGTGAAGCGGAGAGCAATGTTTGTGCTGCATTCCTGCTGACTCTTGAAAGTAACATTAGTTGTTTCTCTTTGCGTTTCCAGGAAGTTGTGCTTTCAGGAGGACAGGTGTAGCTGAGAGTGGGTGCAGAGAGTGATGGAGTGAAACAAAGAGGTGGACCACGCTCTCGGGTTCAGTGAGGTGAAAGGAATGGAAAAGCAGAGCGGGCCAGGTATAGAAAGTGTCTCCGTTTGTGGGGAGCTGGTTCTAAGAAATGAGTTGGCAGGGAATTTTTATCAAACTGCTCGAGATGAGAGAACGGAGGTTTTACTGGAAAATCTTCTCCTGAAACTGAAGAAAGTGTGTAGGGTAATTCTGCTTGTTTTACACAATCGACTCAACATCTCTTTCTTATTTAAATAAGATTGGTACACAGCACGTGGGATAGTGTTGTATGGGGCAGGCCTTTCGGCCTACCGAGTCAATAGACAATATTGTGCAGGAGTAGGCCTCTCGGCCCTTCGAGCCAGCACCACCATTCAATGTGATCATGGCTGATCATCCACAATCAGTACCCCGTTCCTGCCTTCTCCCCATATCGACTGACTCCGCAATCTAGCTCACACTAGAGAGCCCTATCTAGCTCTCTCTTGAAAGTATCCAGAGAACTGGTCCCCACCACTCTCTGAGGCAGAGAAGTCCACACTCACAACTCTCTGTGTGAAAAAGTGTTTCCTCATCTCCGTTCTAAATTCCTTACCCCTTATTCTTAAACTGTGGCCTCTGGTTCTGCACTCCCCCAACATCGGGAACATGTTTCCTGCCTCTAGCGTGTCCAAACGCTTAATAATCTGATATGTTTAAATAAGATCCCCTCTCATCCTTCTTAACTCCAGAGTGTACAAGCCCAGCCGCTCCATTCTCTCAGCATCTGACAGTCCCACCATCCCGGGAATTAACCTTGTGAACCTATGCTGCACTCCCTCAACAGCAAGAATGGCCTTCCTGAAATTTGGGGACCAAAACTGCACACAATACTCCAGATGTGGTCTCACTAGGTCCAGAGGAAATTTACGAGGATGAGGGGGGACCGCATTGAAACCTACCGAATAGTTAAAGGCCAGGAAACAGTGGATTGTGATGGTGTTTCCGCTAGTGGGAGAGTCTGGAACCAGAGGACGGAGCCTCAGAATAAAAGGATGAACCTTTAGAGAAGAGATGAGGAGGAATTTCTTTAGAATCAGAATCAGAATAGTATTTTATTTGCCAAGTATGTTTTGCAACATACGAGGAATTTCATTTGCCAAGTCAGTCATACAAATAAAAAGTAACAGATCACCCAAACCACATTTTAACATGAACATCCACCACTGTGACTCCTACACATTCCTCACTGTGATGGAAGGCGAAATAAAGTTCAAGTCCCTTCCCTTTGTTCTTCCGCGGTCGGGGGCCTCGAGCCCTCCGTTGACGGGACGATCTTGACTCCCGTAGCCGGCGGCGCACTGGCCCTCTGCGTCGAGGCGATCAGCTCCCGCATCGGGGGGAGGTCAGCTCCCCCGCGCCGGGCGATCTGACCTCGCGTCGGGGCGGGTCGAACCTTCCCGACTAGCGTCTCCCGAGGCTGCGAGCTCTTGATGGTAAGTCCGCGCCCCGCGGTGGGACTGACGAAAGTCCGAAGAGGCCTCCAGCTCCATCGATGGTAGGTCGCAGAACGCCAGGAGTATGTGATCCGAAAATTAATCACAGCTCCGACAAGGCAAGAACCTGAAAAAAGTTTCCCCCGATCCCATCCCCCTCCACCACATAAAACAAACCGGAGAACATTAATGCCAGCTGATCTATATCGGTGAGACCAAGCGGAGGCCAGCCGAACACCTCCGCTCGGTCCGCATTAACCAACCCGACCTCCCGGTGGCTCAGCACTTCAACTCCCCCTCCCATTGCGCATCCGACCTCTCTGTCCTGGGCCTCCTCCACGGCCAGAGTGAGCAACACCGCGAGTTGGAGGAACAGCACCTCATATTCCGCTTGGGGAGTCTGCATCCTCTGGGCTTGAACATTGAATTCTCTCAATTCTCTCAACCCTTGCTGTCTCCTCCCCCGCAGCCCTCGGGCTCCTTCTCCCCCTTTTTCCTTTCTTCCCCCCGCCTCCCCCCACCCCCATCAGTCTGAAGAAGGGTTTCGGCCCGAAACGTCGCCTATCTCCCTCGCTCCTCAGATGCTGCTGCACCCGCTGAGTTTCTCCAGCCTTTTGTGAATCAATTTTGTTGACCAATCAAGGGGCGGGCCGGTCTGACCAATGTCACGGTCCCACCAATCACGCGTCAGGAGGCGGGTCATCGTGATCTGGGCCGACCAATCACACGTCAGGGGGCGGGCCATCGTGATGTGAATGGACCAATCAGAGGGGCGGGCCGGTTTCATCTGGGCCGACCAATCACACGCAATGGGGCGGGCCATGATGACCTTGTGGAATTTATTAAAGGCCATCACACATTTCAGATTTTATTTTTCTTCTCCTCACAAGTAGTGGTGATAATATTTCCAACCCCCACCCATTTAAATCCACCGCTGATCTTAAGATGCTCCATCCCATTACCTCTGACATTTTACAATAATAGACAATAGGTGCAGGAGGAGGCCATTTGGCCCTTCGAACCAGCACCGCCATTCAATGTGATCATGGCTGATCATCCACAATTAGTATCCTGCCTTCTCGCCATGTGCCCTGACTCCGCTACCATTGAGAGCTCTATCTAACTCTCTCTCGAAAGCATCCAGAGAATTGGCCTCCACTGCCTTCCGAGGCAGATAATTCAACACATTCACAACCCTCTGGGTGAAAAAGTTTTTCCTCATCTCCATTCTAAATGGCCTACCCCTTATTCTTGAACGGTGGCCCCTGCTTCTGGATTCCCCTAACATTGGGAACATGTTTCCTGCCTCTCACGTGTCCAATCCCTTAATAATCTTGTATGTTTCAATAAGATCCCCTCTCATCCTACTAAATTCCAGTGTATACAAGCCCAGCAGCTCCTTTCTTATTTTTTAATTTATTTTTGTTAGAAGTACCTAAGTACCTGATACATACATACACATTACCATTCTTGTACAACTTCTTATTTTTAATTTAATAATAAAAGATCAGTGGTACAAAAAGGAAAATAAAGAGTGTCGAGATAGATAGACAAGAGAGTAGAAACAGATAGCGAGAGAGACGAAAAGCAGAGATATAAAGCTAAGGAGATTGAAAAGAGAAAATAGAAAGAGAAGAAATGAGGAGAGATATATCTATTTAATATCTTTACCCATCCGTCACCCGGTTCTGAACCATTTAATTTCTAAGGTTATGTTATGTTGCACCATATGCTTGTAAGAATTCGATAAAAGGAGACCAAATCTTTAAGAATTGGTCTACTTTGCCTACTGGGGTAATCTCATTTCTTCAAGATGTAGCGTTTCCGACATACTTGAAATCCACATTTTGAACGTTGGAGTGGTTGCGTTTTTCCAAAATTTAAGTATGTTTTTTTGCTGTTATTAAATCATAATTAAAGAGAGCTTCTTGGAACGTAGTTAATTTACATCCCTCTTCCGTTGATCCAAAGATAATCAGTTCTGCATTGGGGTTCAGTTTTGTGTTGAATAGTTTTGTAAAAGTTCCAAAGATTTCATTCCAAAATTTATGAAGTTTTGTACAGAAGTCAAAGGAATGTGCTATAGTGGCATTTGACTTAGAGTTAAACATTTGTCACAAATGGTCGCAACATTTGGAAATATTATATTCAATCTAGTTTTCGAGTAATATAATCTATGTAAAATTTTAAATTGAATTATGTTATGCCTTACATTAATCGAACATTTATGTACATATACAGTGGCTTGCAAAAGTTTTCATACCCCTTGAAATTCTCCACATTTTGTCACGTTACAACCACAAACGTAAACGTATTTTATTGGGATTTTATGTGATAGACGAACACAAAGTGGTGCATAATTGTGAAGTGGAAGATAAATGATACATGGTTTCCAAATGTTATTACAAATAAAAAACTGAAAAGTGTGGCGTGCAAAAGTATTCTGCCCCCCTGAGTCAATACTTTGTAGAACCACCTTTCGCTGCAATTACAGCTGCAAGTCTTTTGGGGTATGTCTCTACCAGCTTTGCACATCTAGAGACTGAAATTTTTGCCCATTCTTCTTTGCAAGCTCAGTCAGATTGGATGGAGAGCATCTGTGAACAGCAATTTTCAAGTCTTGCCAGAGATTCTCAATTGGATTTAGGTCTGGACTTTGACTGGGCCATTCTAACACATGAATATGCTTTGATCTAAACCATTCCATTGTAGCTCTGGCTGTATGTTTAGGATCATTGTCCTGCTGGAAGGTGAACCTCCACCCCGGTCTCAAGTCTTTTGCAGACTCTAACAGGTTTTCTGCCAAGATTGCCCTGTATTTGGCTCCATCCATCTTCCCATCAACTCTGACCAGCTTCCCTGTCCCTGTTGAAGAAAAGCATCCCCACAGCATGATGCTGCCACCACCATGTTTCACAGTGGAGATGCTGTGTTCAGGGTGATGTGCGATGTTAGTTTTCCGCCACACATAGCGTTTTTCATTTGGGCCAAAAACTTCAATTTTGGTCTGATCAGACCAGAGCACCTTCCTCCACATGTTTGCTGTGTCCCCCACATGGCTAGTGGCAAACTGCAAACGGGACTTATTATGGCTTTGTTTCAACAATGGCTTTCTTCTTGCCACTCTTCCATAAAGGCCCGATTTATGGAGTGTATGACTAATAGTTGTCCCGTGGACAGATTCTCCCACCTGAGCTGTGGATCTCTGCAGCTCCTCCAGAGTTACCATGGGTCTCTTGGCTGATTCTCTGATCAATGCTCTCCTTGCCCGGCCTGTCCGTTTAGGTGGACGGCCATGTCTTGCTAGGTTTGCAGTTGTGCCATACTCTATCCATTTTCGGATGATGGATTGAACAGTGCTCCGTGAGATGTTCAAAGCTTGGGATATTTTTTTATAACCTAACCCTGCTTTAAACCTCTCCACAACTTTATCCCTGATCTGTCTGGTGTGTTCCTTGTGCTTCATGATGCTGTTTGTTCACTAATGTTCTCTAACAAACCTCTGAGGCCTTCACAGAACAGCTGTATTTATACTGAGATTAGATTACACACAAGTGGACTCTATTTACTAATTAGGTGACTTCTGAAGGCAATTGGTTGCACTGGATTTTATTTAGGGGTGTCAGAGTAAAGGGGGCTGAATACTTTTTCACGCCACGCTTGCCATTTTTTTATTTGTAGAAAAATTTGAAAACCATGTATCATTTTCCTTATACTTCACAATTATGCGGCACTTTGTGTTGGTCTATCACATAAAATCCCAATAATATACATTAACGTTTGTGGTTGTAACGTGACAAAATGTGGAAAAGTTCAAGGGGTATGAAAACTTTTGCAAGCCACTGTAATAGTTTTTTTCCCATCTGTCTTTCGGGATTTTTATCAATAACTCTTGTTCCCAGTCCCTTCCAATTGCCTCTGTCATTGGTGTTTCTATATTTTAAATTATATTATATGTATGATATTAAATTGCTTGATTCTGCCTTTCTGTTCATTCCTTCCTCTAATAAATCTGAGGTTAGAGTTTGATATCCTTGTATATATTTTTTCAAATAATCTTGAATTTGAAATATTGGTTACTTTTCAGAATATATTTTAGTTGTAGTTAAAGAAGGAACTGCAGATGCTGGAAAATCGAGGGTACACAAAAGGCTGGAGAAACTCTGCGGTGCAGGAGCATCAAAGGAGCGAAGGAGATAGGCAACGTTTCGGGTCGAGACCCTTCTTTAGTTGGGGGCACTGGGACCCGCGCAGTCAGACCCCGTGGTGTTGGGAAGGGGGGGGGGCACTAGGACCCAGCACAGTCAGACCCCGTGGTGTTGGTGGGGGGGAGGGGGGCATTAGGACCTAGCGCAGTCAGACCCCGTGGTGTTGGTGTTGGTGGTGGGGGGGGGGGGACATTAGGACCCAGTGCAGTCAGACCCCGTGGTGTTGGGTTGGTGGGGGAGCACTAGGACGCAGCAAAGTCAGACCCCGGGGCGTAAGTGTCTGCAGCGTGGAGACTTCAGGCCCGGTGCTGAGCCAGGGACTCGGGTAAGGCGACGGCAGCGGCCCGCTGGATGGCGGTGGAGTGGCGAGGGTCGGTAGAGGCGATGGTCGAGGCCCTCGGGGAGTGGAGTCCGGGTCAGCGGGCGAAGCGTCGGAGGTCCCGGTCAGCGGAGTGATGCTCTATCTAGAGCTTTTCAGCGTATTACATCCAGATCCAGATGGTGGTGTAACGAGACCAGGTGTTGTCCGGGCAGGCGGCTCGGACAAGCGTTGGGGCCCGGGGCCAGCAGGTGGTCGAGTCGGCGATGGTCGGTGGCAGGATCCGCCTTGAGACGGGCGAGTTTAAGGTCCTTGGTGAAATCCAAGTGGACCAGGAATCGTTTATTGAAAGCGAGGATCCGCCGTTGGATGAAGTAGAGTTGGGGTCAGTTGCAGATTCGTTTTATTCGGAACGGATCTTTGGAAGAATGGGTTCAAAGCGAATTCCCGGTTCCAGGTGGGAGTCCGTTGTGCTCAGGCTCTGTCTGTCCCTCTGTAGGATACGTAGACCATTCCTTGTTTCAGTCGCCGCCAGACCCCTCCGTCACCTCTCTCTCAGGTACATCATGTCTGTCTCGGTGCTGCTTCATGCTCTCGGTCACCGCTTTAACGCTTCATCTCCCTCACTGCCAGTCTCCAACCAGCTCCCACTTTCCTCTGCTCGAGCCCCGACTCTTCCCTTCGCTTTCTCGCCGTCTCGAGAAACCTTAGTGACCAAAGTCAATTCGAGGCCCGCAGACGCCATCGGCTTCTTCGTCCATCCACGACCCCTGTTTGCGCATAAGAAATTGAATATTCCCGCCAAGATCGAGTGCGTACAGCAACAACCCGCTTAAATCAACACAATGTCCTCGCGTCTCTTTTAGGAGACCCCAAAGTGCATTACTGGTGGAATTCTCTTTGAAGCGCAGCCAGGAATGGCAACTGAAATGCAGGAGTCAATTTACAGACAGAAACATTCACAGACAGAGTTTAAAAGCAAGCTATACTGTCCAAAGCGATTTGGGTTTATTTCATTTGGAGTATTAGAAGCACCAAGCACATAATTCAAATAAACACAATCTTTCTATTCGGTTCTTATGAATGTTACTGGTCGTGCGAATTATCCAACTGCAACAACAGGGTATTAAATGTCTCTGTTGTATTAATCTACTGACCTACAACATTGTAAGTGGGTTTGATTTCAATGAACCAACCCCTTTTACGTTTTTTCCTCTCTGATTATCTGCCTCTGTTTCTTCCCTTCTTTCACCCAATCCATCAGGTGGAACTTTAATCGCCGCCCTCAGCCCAAGAGAGAGAAGTTGTCATTAGTTGCTAATTGTCATATGTACCGAGGCGGAGTAATGACATTTACTTCTCCTTAATCTGAGTTTGCATCTATATCACTCCTCACAACTTTCCCTCCTTCAACTGTGGGCCACACTGCTCTTCCTGACTCCAATGTTAGTAAATAATCCGCACTCCTCATTCAAGGAATGTTGCCATTCCATCTCCCATGTCCATAATCTTCCAGGCTTATAATCAGCATTCCCAACTCCCAACAAAGTGGGTTCCAAAATCACTGACTCAGACCTTTTTGCCTGAGCCCAGACCTCTGTTGTGCGGGTGGACGAAACTGAAATAGTCAAGTGGGCTTGGGATGGGTCCGCAGTTGGTCAGGCAGGGTATGTGGGGAGAGGACATGAGTTAGCATTCCGAGTCTCTGGTCGAAAGTTGCCCTGAACCCGTCAGTCCTGCTGCACATAAAAAAATACTGTTATTGATGTTGTTGGGAATATGAGGCACTGTTCCTCCAGTTTGTATTTGGCCTCACTCTGCCAACGGAGAAGGTCCAGGACAGAAAGGTCAACGTGGGAATGGGAAGAGGGGTTAAAATGGTTGGCATACGGCAGCCCTTGGCTGACCGAGTGCAAGTGTTCCGCCAAATGGTCGGCAAATCTGGACTTTAACACGAATGTGCACCAGGCGTCACCAGGAATACAGGATACATTGGATGAGGTGACCGTGAACCTCTGTCTTATTTACAAGGACGGCTGGGATCCCTGGATGGAGGTGGGGGAGGGGGGGGGGGGGTACTAAATGCAGTCAGTTCAGTTGTTCAGTTTAGTTCATTGTCACGTGTACCGAGCTACAGTGAAAAGCTCTTGTTGCGTGCGATACGGTCAGCAGAAAATCAAGGCACATCCAATGCATAGATAAATGATACGGGAAGAACGTTTAGCGCAAGGTAAAGCCAGCAAAGCACATTCCGAGGATCACCAAAGAGGTAGCACTGCTCTCTGGTTGTGGAAGTATGATTAAGTTGCCCGATAACAGCTGGTAAAGAACTGTCCCTGAATGTGGAGGTGTGGATCTTACTGGTGTCTTGTACAGTTGCATCACATCCTGTATTTCATACCCTCACGGACCCAGCGAATGTGCCAAACGCCTTCGTCAACACCCTGCCCATCCGTGCTGCAAGTGTCATGGAGCTGCCTGACTGCATTCCAATGTCTCTCTAGTCTGCTAAAAATAACACAGGGCGTAAATGTTTAATGTGTGTAACCTGCCCTGGCCTGTTTTACCAACTTGTATCACACTTTATCAGAGATTAAAAAATCAGCCTTTAAACCGCCATTGGTCCAGTTCATGAAAATATATTTCCATTGCAGATCAATGGATTCAGTCTCCAAAATGTCACCATAGAAACATGGAAACAGAGAAGCATAGACAATAGATGCAGGAGTAGGCCATTCGGCCCTTCGAGCGAGGGCCATTTAATTTGATCATGGCTGATCATCCAAAATCAGTAACCTGCCCTGCTTTCTCCCCCATACCCTTTGACTCGATTAACCCTAAGAGCGATATCTAACTCTCTCTTGAATACACGCAGTGAATTGGCCTCCACTGTCTTCGGTGGCAGAGAATTCCACAGATTCATAACTCTCCAGGTGAAAAAGTTCACCCTCATCTCAGTCCTACATGAACTACCCAGATTCTTAAACTGTGACGCCTGGTTCTGGATTCCACCAACATCGGGAAGATATTTCCTGCATCCAGCCTGCCCAAATCCTCTAAAAATAGATGTTTTCCAGAAGATCCTCTCTCATCCTTCTAAATACCAGTGTAAAATTAGCCCAGCCGATCCATTCTAGATAACACGTTCACTAACACTATCCTACATACTAGGGACAATTGTGTTAACCAATGTTAGTCTCATCTCAAACTGGCTAACCATTAGAACTGAGATGAGCCTAAACGTTTTCACCCTGACAGTTGGGTGAATTTGTGGAATTCTCTGCCTCAGAAGGCAATGGAGGCCGATTCACTGGGTAGAGCTCTTAGGGCTAGAGGAATCGAGGGATGTGGGGAGAAGGCAGGAACAGGGTGCTGATTGTGGATGATCAGGCACGATCACATTGAATGGCGGTGATGGCTCCAAGAACCGAATGGCCTAATCCTGCACCTATTTACTATGTATCTATGTAACCATGCCGCCTATGTAACCATGCCACCTATGTAACTATGCCACCATGCCACGCAATCAACCAGAACCAGAACCTACATACACATCCAAATTGTTTACAATAAAAAATAGTCAACAGTTAAGCCAGCACCGAGCCCTGCGGCAAACCATATGTCGTCTGTCTCCATTCTGAGGGGCAACCCTCCACCATCGCCCTCGGAATCCGGCCTTCAGGTGAATTTTGTATCCCATTGGGTTGTTGAAAGCGTGAAAACGCACGCATCCAGATTCAGGGACTGTTTCTTCCCAGCTGCCATCAGGCAATTGAATCATCCTACCACAACCAGAGAGCACTGTTGAACTGCTATCCACCTTATTGGTAGATCTAGATCACACAACAGTCTGTCTGTCTTTTCGACGTTTTGGTTATTTTCAGTGTGTTTTAAAAGCATGGGTTAATCTTCTCTGGTGTGTTTTATGTGGGGGATGGAGGAGAGGGTCGGGGGGAACTTTAATCTCTTACCTTGCCGGAGATGCGATTGTTTTCCGGGTCATATCTCCGGTCGATCTGTGGCCTAACATCATGGGGCTCGCGGCCTAGATTATGATTATAAAACACTGTAATGGCTCGATTGTAATCATGCATTGTCTTTCCGCTGACTGGAGTGCACGCAACTAAAGCTTTTCACATTACCTGATTTTAAAAGCAAGCTCTAAAGTCCAAAGAGTTTGGGGTTTATTTCATTTAAGCACTGAAAGCAGCAAGGTACGAAATTTGAATAAACAAAACCTTTCTATTAGGTTCTTGTGCATTTTACTGGCCGTGCGAATTATCCAAATTCAAGAAATGGGGATTAAATGTATCTATTGCATTAATCTACTAATGTATCAATTCGTCATTTTTAGGGGTCTTTGCCCTCAAAGAGGATCCACTCATAGCTTCCACAAATGCTTCTTGATAAAATTTAATTCTATCAGAAGTTCACTTCTCACTCCTGCATTGAGGGTCTCTCCACTATTCCACCTCATGCATGAGCCGCATCCGCAGACTGTTGTGTCCCAGTGAATTCTGGACATCGACAACGATGAACCAAGCATTATAAATTATTACATTAAACAAATCGCATGCTCGTAGAACTTCAAAATAGCAGAATATGGTTTAAAAATATGCAGCACGTCAAGACGGTTCGTACAAATTCCATGCACGCAACCTCATGCATGTCAGTAAGTTCAGTTCGCTGCAGTGCCGCTTTCAACTGATGCCGAGCTGTCTAAATGTTTAAGAAAGAACTGCAGATGCTGGAATAATCGAAGGTAGACAAAAATGCTGCAGAAACTCAGAGGGTGGACAGCATGTATGGAGCGAAGGAATAGGTGACGTTTCGGGTCGAGACCCTTCTTCAGACTGCACCACCCGCTGAGTTTCTCCAGCATTTGTGTTCACCTCCGAGCTGCCTAAATGTTTGCGCGGCGCAGGGTCCCCACCTGCTGGTAAAACCCGATACTGCGGAATCGGCCGATACATTAACCCATTGCCCGTGGGGATGGTGAATCTGGGGCAGAGAGAATGAACAGATTCCGATGCTGGAGGCCGGCATCGACGTGGGAGCAGTGGCGGTGACAGAGACACAATCCGGCATGGCGAGAGAAACGAACAGGAGAGACCTCAAGAGCTACCTGGTTGTCCAACTTGAGTAATACTTTGTGCTATTATGCATTGTTTTTAATCAACATCACGAGTTAATACAATACTGTTATTAATAAACAAAACTTACCGTTCTTATTAAAGGATTTATTGTAAGTAGGTGATCAATGTCTCAGGGTGTAGATGTCGCTGCAAGACCAGCATTTACTGCACATCACTAACTGCCCTCTGAGTAGATCGCTCGGCCAATTCCAAGGACATTTGATCTTCAACCGCTTTGAACGAGTTGGACCTTAAATAAAATAAGAGTGTTGCGGTGATTGTATTTCAGACAGTTTACTTCTTTCTAGCATTTGAGGTGATTAACTGTATTTAAGGTGGGGGGAAATATTTAAAATTGTGTCCCTGGATTGTGCCACTGATTACAATGATGTCAAACTCCAGTACAATAGATAGGGAAAAGGGACAGTTACAATGTGCAGCATGGAGTTCTCAGCATTGCAGCGTCACAACCCGCCAACATTTATACAATGTCCTCGCATCTCTTTTCGGAGACCACAGAGTGCTTTACCTGCGTAAATCACAGTAACGGCAACGGGAATCCAGAACCTCATCAATGAAGGCCCAGAGTACAACATCAGGACAGAGTCACAAAAAGCTGGAGTAACTCAGCGGGACAGGCAGCAACTCTGGACACAAGGAGTGGGTGACGTTTCGGATCGAGACATTTCTTCAGACTGAGCGTCAGGGGGAAGGGAGGCAGAGATATAGACGGTGATATAAAGAGAAACAGAAATGAGTGCAAGATTCCAAAGAAGGGTCTCGACCTGAAACGTCAGCCATTCCTTCTAGCCTGAGATGCTGCCTGTCCTGCTGAGATACTCCAGCATTTTGGAACTGTTTACGATTTAAACCAGCATCTGCAGTTACTTCCTACATCATCAGGGGGTTGTGTTGAATCTGTATAAAACACAGGTTTTATACAGATTCTGGTGAATCAAGCTAGTTGGGGACGAGAGGTCTTTTACATCTGTGCGAAGTTCAAATGGGCACAGAATTGAGAGAGAGAGAAGCAACAAGGGGAATATGGCTGGGAGTGCTGGAGTAACTCAGCGGGACAGGCAGCATCTCCGGAGAGAAGGAATGGGTGAGGTTTCGGGTAGAGACGTTCTCCAGCATTTTGTGCCTATCTAAGGGGAATAAGGCTTTTCAGATTAGTTTATTGTCACGTGTTTCGAAGTAAAGTGAAATAATTTTGTTGCGTGCTATCCAGTCAGCAGAAAGACAATACATGATTACAATCGAGCCACGTACAGTGTACAGATACACGATGATGGAATAACGTTTAGTGCAATGTTAAGCCAGCAAGGTCAATAGACAATATACAATAGGTGCAGGAGTAGGCCATTTGGCCCTTCGAGCCACCACCGCCCTTCAATGTGATCATGGCTGATCATCCCCAATCAGTACCCCGTTCCTGCCTTCTCCCCATATCCCCTGACTCCGCTATTTTTAAGAACCCTATCTAGCTCTCTCTTGAAAGCATCCAGAGAACCTGCCTCCACCGCCCTCTGAGGCAGAGAATTCCACACACTCACCACTCTCTGTGAGGAAAAAGTGTTTCCTCGTCTCAGTTCTAAATGGCTTACTCCTTATTCTTAAACTGTGGCCCCTGGTTCTGGACTCCCCCAACATCGGGAACATGTTTCCTGCCCCTAGCGTGTGCAAGCCATTAGCAATCTTATATGTTTCATGAGATCCCCTCATCATTCTAAACACCAGAGTGTACAAGCCCAGCTGCTCAATTCTCCCAGCATATGACAGTCCCGCCATCCCGGGAATTAACCTTGTAAATCTGCGCTGCACTCCCTCAATAGCAAGAATGTCCTTCCTCAAATTAGGGGACCAAAACTGCACACAATACTCCAGGTGTGGTCTCAGTCGGGCTCTGTAAAACTGCAGAAGGACCTCTTTGCTCCTGTATTCGATTCCTCTTGTTAAAAAAGGACAACATGCCATTCGCTTTCTTCACTGCCTGCTGTAACTGCATGCTTACTTTCATAGGACTGATGTACAAGGACCACCAGATCCCGTTGTACTTCCCCTTTTCCCAACTTGACGCATTTAGATAGTAATCTGCCTTCCTGTTTTTTGCTACAAAGTGGATTAAACCTCACATTTGTCCACATTAAACTTCATCTGCCATGCATCTACCCACTCCATAACCTGTCAAAGTACACCCTGAATTCTCATAGCTTCCTCCTCACAGTTCACACTGCCACCCAGCTTTGTGTCATCTGCAAATTTGCTAACGTTACTTTGAATCCCTTCATCCGAATCATTGATGCATATTGTAAATAGCTGCGGTCCCAACACCGAGCCTTGCGCTACCCACTCGCCACTGCCTGCCATTCTGAAAGGGACCCGTTAATCCCTACTCTTTGTTTCCTGTCTTCCAACCACTTCTCTATCCATGTCAGCACTCTACCCCCACTTCCATGTGCCCTCATTTTGCCTACTTATCTCCTATGTGGGACCTTATCAAATGCTTTCTGGAAGTCCAGGAACACTACATCCCCTGGCTCTCCCTTGTCCATTTTCCTAGTTACATCTTCAAAAAATTCCAGAAGATTAGTCAAGCATGATTTCGCCTACGTAAATCCATGCTAGCTCGCACCGATCTTGTTACTGCTATCCAAATGTGCAGCTATCTAGTCTTTTATAATTGACTCCAGCATCTTCCCCACAACCGATGGCAGGCTAACTGGTCAATAAATCCCCGTTTTCTCTCTCCCACCTTTCTTAAAAAGTGGGATAACATTAGCTAACCTCCAATCCACTGAAACTGATCATCAATCTATAGAACACTGGAAAATTATCACCAATGCATCCACGATTTCTAGAGCCACTTCCTTAAGTACCCTGGGATGCAGACCATCAGGCCCTGTGGATTTATCAGCCTTCAGTCCCATCAGTCTATACAACACCATTTCCTGCCTAATGTCGATTTCC
This sequence comes from Okamejei kenojei, assembly GCA_035221665.1. Taxonomy (NCBI): domain Eukaryota; kingdom Metazoa; phylum Chordata; class Chondrichthyes; order Rajiformes; family Rajidae; genus Okamejei; species Okamejei kenojei. Next base: position 10,960,683 of record CM069160.1, read on the forward strand.
TTCAGTTCCTCTGTCACCAGATCCTCTGGCCACTACTATATCAGGGAGATTGTTTGTGTCCTCCTTAGTGAGGACAGATCCAAAGTACATGTTTCAACTCATTGCCATTCCCCTTGCTCCCCATAATAAATTCACCTTTTTCGGTCTTCAAGGGTCCAACTTTGGTCTTAAACATAGAAACATAGAAACATAGACAAATAGCGGCAGGAGAAGGCTGGTGTTTGGTAGGGGGGCATTCAGTCCTTCGAGAGCTCCGCATCGCCAGTCAATATTGATGATGGATTGATCATCCAACTCAGTATCCCATACCTACCTTCTCTCCATAACCCCTGGTCCCTTTAGCCACAAGGGCCACATCCAAAGCCCTCTTAAATATAATAACCAAATGAACTGGCCTCAACTACCTTCTGTGGCAGAGAATTCCAGAGATTCACCACTCTCTGTGTGAAAAATGTTTTTCTCATCTCGGATCCTAAAAGATTTTTCCCCCTTATCCTTAAACTGTGACCCCTTGTCCTGGACTTCCCCAAAATCGGGAACAATCTTCCTGCATCTAGCCTGTCCAACCACTTAAGAATTTTGTAAGTGTCTATTAGATCCCCTCTCAATCTTCTAAAATTCTAGCGGGTCTATCCAGTCTTTCTTCATATATAGTAATATTTTTTCTTCTTCACATACCTAAAGAAGCTTTTACTATCCTCCTTTATATTCTTGGCTAGCTTGCCTTTGTACCTCTTCATTTCTTCCCATATTGTATTTTTGGTTATCTTCTGATGTTCTTTAAACATTACCCATCCTCTTGCTTCCCGCTCATCTTTGCTACGTTGTACTTCTTCGCTTTAATTTTTATACTGTCCCTGACGTCCCTTGTCAGCCATGGTTGTCCCTTTCTCGCCTTGGAATCTTTCTTCCTCCTAGGAATGAAACTGATCCTGCACCTTCTGTATTATTCCTAGAAACACCTGCCCATTTCTTTCCAATGTCATCCCTGCTAGTGTATCTTTCCAGTCAACTTTGGCCAGCTCCTCCCTCATGGCCCCATAGTCCCCTTTATTCAACTGCAACACTGACACCTCCGATCTACTATTCTCCCTCTCCAATTGTAGATTAAACCTGACCCATGTTATGGTCACTGCCTCCTAATGACTCAGTAAAAACTCGAGGTCCGATTTATCAAATCCGTTTCATTACATAACACTAATCCAGAATTGCCTTCTTCCTGGTACGCTCCAATATAAGCTGTTCAAAGAATCCAGCATGAAGGCACTCTACAAAGTCCCTTTCTTGGGGTCCAGTACCAACCTGATTTTCCCAGTCTACCTGCATGTTGAAATCTCCCATAACAACCACACAGCATTACTTTTACTATAAAAAAATAAAAAAAAACATGCCAATTTTAACTCTTGATTCAACTTGCGCCCTATGTCCAGGCTACTGTTTGGGGGCATGTAGATTAGGCCCAATTAGGGTGTTTTTACCCTTACTATTCCTTAGTTCTATCCATACTGACTCCACATCTCCTGTTTCAATGTCACCCCTTGCAATGGACTGAATTTCATTCTTCACCAACAGCAACCCCACCCCCTCTGCCCACCTGCCTGTCTTTTCGATAGGAGGTATACCCTTGAATATTCAGTTCGCAGCCCTGGCCCTCTTGCAGCCATGTCTCTGTAATTCCCACAACATCATACTTGCCAGTTTCTAACTGATCTTCAAGCTGGTCCACTTTATTCCTTATGCTTCGCGCCTTCATATACAGCACTTTGACCTCCGTATTCAGTCCCCCCTCACAATTGGCCCTGACCTTACTCTTGTCCATTCTCAAGCTTTCATTCCCATTAATTCGAGAATCTTTTGTAATTTTTCTTGTAGCCACTTCCCTTCAACTCCATCTTTATATTCCCAATTTGTCAATCCTTCCCCCCAACTATTTAGTTTCAACCCACACGTGTAGCCCTAGCAAACCTGCCTGCCAGAATGTCGGTCCCCCTCCGGTTATGGTGCAACCCGTCGCTTTTGTACAGGTCACCCCTACCTCAGAAGAGATCCCAGTGGTCTATAAATCTAAATCCTTGCTCCCTGCACCAGCCCCTCAGCCACACATTCAGATCCCTTAGGTCTGATCATAGTTAAAGCCCGATCATAGTCAAATTGAGAAATGTTGAGGTGGGAGTAGAGATTTAAGAGTGTGGGGCGATTGTAATATGTGATTGTAGATCTGTATCGCACGCAAATAGACGCCTTGGTTGGGCGCCATCTCGGAAGCATTAGCGGCAAGAATGAGCTGCAGGGGCGGAGGAAATGCTGCCAATTGGGCTTTCGAATCTGAGTGTTCCGTGATCCACTCTCACTGATTCCCCGGGGGCGCAGCGGTGGAGTTGCTGCCTTGCAGCGCTTGCAGCGCCAGAGACCGGGTTCGATCCCGACTACGGGTGCTGTCTGTACGGAGTTTGGACGTTCTACCCCGAGACCGCGTGGGTTTTCTCCGAGATGTTCGGTGTCCTGCCACATTCTAAAGATGTACGGGGAGAACGTACAAACTCCGTACAGACAGCACCCGTAGTCAGGATCGAACCCGCGTCTCCAGCGCTCCATTCGCTGTAAGGCAACTCTACCGCAGCGTCACCGTGACGGTTACGTGACCGCCCATATTCAGCAGCTCCACGTCAGTGAAAACATTTTGAACCAGGAAGTCCTGATTTAAAATGGCTGCGAAAGAGCAGGTGGAGAGTTGGACCGAGGAGGCAGTTTGTCCCATCTGCCTGGATTTCTTCACCGATCCGGTTATACTGGAGTGTGGGCACAACTTCTGCCGCTCCTGCATCACACAGAGTTGGGACAGGGAGGCGAGAAACTCCTGCCCGGAATGTAGAGAGGAGTTTGTGGACCGCAGCCTCAGGGTGAGTCGGGCCTTGGCGAGACTGGCTGAGAAAGCTCGAGCACTGAGCCCGAATCTCAAAGAGAAGGAAAGTAAACTTCACTGCGAGAAACATCTGGAAGAACTGAAGCTGTTTTGTGAAACTGACAAGAAGCTGATCTGTGTGATATGTCGAGATGCGCGGGAACACAAGTCTCACAGCTTCATACCGATAGCAGAAGCTGTTGACATCTACAAGGTAAAAGCAAACCGATATTGATCACCTCTTTGTGTCACGTTTTGTTTATTTTCTGACATTTTTCTTTTCTGTTCTGAAACCCAACTCCAGGATCAGGTGAAATCTTCCTTCGAATCTCTCACAAAAAAGAAATCAGAGATCGAGCAAATGGAGCAGCAACAGAAGGAGAAGATTTCTGGTGTTCTGGTGAGGTTTTCCAGTTTCGATTTCCTGATCTTGTGTAGTTTTCATCAATGTGTGAGATACCCTTTATGCTCACAATAAATACTCAAAGACTAAATCCTGGAAGCAAGAGATTTCTTTATTTTATGAGTCTGCAGACCGGGTGCCTCTCCAACTCGAGGACACACTGAAGCCAGGGAGATCATCCCCCTTTATACACAGAATCTTACATTCAATTTCTCCTCCGGACCTCTCTCCAATCAGGGTCGGAGGTGCACAATCTGTAGGTACAACCCACCGTACATCCCCTCGCACCTCCCACATCATACATTGCATGTTCAAACATGTTCATGGTAATGAGCAATTTCTTGACCAGGGGTGTGTTGTAATATTCATTTATTCTATTAAGCATGCTCAGTTGCTCATGACCTACCCTAGTTTCACTCACCTCCTAGTGAACCCTTTCAGTTTTCCTATATCAGTACTAAAGCTAAGCTATAGTGACAGGGGTCCCATCTATCACTCCTTTCCACTGATAGGGATTTCTCTACATCACCCCCTTCTCTAGCGAGACAAAGCTATCTCTTCTTACTCAAGGCCTCAAGGATGGGTCTGGCAATTTTCAGACACTGCTGTCAGAATCTCCTCTCCAGCCCCTCTCTGTTTGAATTCTCTTTAAAACTCCTTTCTTTAATAGGGTTTTAATCACTTTATCCCTCACAATCCTCCCTTTTTCTTTTGCTACGCATACACTGATTAAACCCTCATTTTAAGTTCCTTCAATTCGAACTGACGTAACATCGTCCTAACCTTCTCCTCCGGTAAATCATAAACTTCCCCTGGCCGCATTATCATTATTTTCTGTATTTCCCCTTTCTCTCCCATAGGCATGACTACAGCCTGCATCTGACTTATACTTCTGGTAATAAGTTCCCTAAAAACAAGGGATACAACAGGGGATAAAGATCAGTCCAGCCACTGCACATAGAAAACACAAGTCCCACCGTTCTCCACCATGTTCCTCCGAGGATAGGAATCCACCATTGGGTTCCCATAATCGAATTCCACTTTTGTATTGGAACATGCGCCAACTTCCGGATCCCTTCTGATATGTCCATCACTGCCTGTCCATTATCATCGATGTTCAAACAGCAATTAGAGAGGTTGAATTTCCCGCATACCCCTCCTTCTTCTGCCAGGAGGTAATCTAGGGCTAACCTGTTCTGGTATATTGCTGCTCTCATCTGCGTCTGCTGCTTTGCCAGCATCTCCAGCGCCCCCGCAGTTTGGTTGGTAATTACCTCCAGTACTGCCTGTAGCCTTATGATCCGGTTTAACATATATACTGGTGTTCGGTAGCCCCAGGATCCATCTTGTGCCCAAGTGGCTGGTCCGTAGTATCAGATGATTCTTGCTGGTGGCCACTCATCATCTTCCCATTCTCCAATGTCTATTTTCCTCTTTTTTCCGATATAGGTCATCAAATACAGGTGTTCCTAACGACTGGCCTTCTTTGGGGTTTAACAGGAAGAATCCAGGTTGTACCAGTCCAATAAAACAAGTCCCACTCCAATTCATCGGTAACACCGAGTATGCCTTGTGTCCGCATATCCATAACAGTCCTTCAGGGGCCGGTCCACTAGAGGCAACCTTGTTCCATATATCTCGCAATACTGGGATCCCCTGATAAGGGTTATTCCCGGTGCAGTTCCATAGTCCGGCTGATTCCACTCCATCAATCTCCATCCGGATAGCGCAGTTTTTCCCATATTTCTTAGTTAGATACCATTGGTATCTCCTCTGGCCACCACACTCGGGACTGATTTGGCCACTGGGTGACGATGCGCTGGCAGGGGCTGCTGCCTACTAGGACAGCATCCTTTGCCCAGGGCCTAGCGATACACTCAGTCCTGACCGGAGCATCTGTCAGGACCCATACCTGGGGATCTCGGTCTTGTCCAGCTGTCAGGTTCCACCCCATCAGGTCCCATATTTCAACAATGGATCCTCTCCACGGCCAGCGTGAATTCATCAGTGGTCCTCCGCAGACCCAACAGTTAGTCACATTCAGGGTCCCAGCTATCCGGGTGGCCAAGTCCACAAACAGGTTTTTTTCTCCTTCAGGGACTTCGATCTGCTTCTTGATTTCTTCGTACAGTGTCTGGTGCACTTGAGGCTGAGTATGTGGGGGAGGGGGAGGCTTAGTGACTACTACCTTAGTAATCTCTTTCACTACTTCCTCCTTCGTCTTATCTATTGCCCCTTTTATGATCTGAGAAGGGAAAACTAACTGTACACAAACCCATCTCTCTCCCCTTGGGCAGGTAACGGCCCCAAACTTCCCTATATACCCCCTATTGCCTGCCATCAAATACTCCTTTCCCCCCTCTTTACAAATGATTCTAGTCTTTCGGTCATGGCATACTTTGTTCACATGGGAATGATAGGTAAATGATCTGGTTATTACCCCTCTGTATTGAATAGGATGATAACATTTATCACAATTATTAATACCTTTTACAACAATTACATACAAAGCAAACAATACCACGACTGCTCCTTTCATACTGTCAGTTATAACATTCAATGCTTTTCTTTTTTTAAATTACTGTTAGGGGTTTACTTCCCGGCTTCACCGTCCACTGTTCCTCCTCCTCAGGAACGGGTGGATCGACGGGTCCTTTAACTCAGATCGCGTGGGTCCACCCTTTTTCTTTTATTCGTATTGCTGTCTCGGTTGTCAGTAATACTAGGTATGAGCCGGTCCACCTGGGCTGGAGTTTCTCCTCCTTCCAATTTTTGACCAGTACCCAGTCGCCGGCCTTTACAGCATGTATTGGAAAGTCAAGTGGCGGGCTTTGAGCCAATAATCCTTTCGCTTTTAATTCTGTAAGGGAACGAGATACAGCCAGTAAATAGTTCCTTGAGAATACATCACTGCCCTCTATGGTGGGTATTCCTTCTATCTTTCCCAAATAAGGTAACCCAAACAACATTCCATAGGACACTGCTAACTTTGCATGGGGTCTCTGTTGCTTTTCTCAAAGCCTTTCTGTTTCCCTACTGCTCCAAACATATGCCAGACTCCATGTACATATGCTGCTCTTAAAGCCTTAATTTCTGCCAATTGAGCTAAGCAAGATTGCAGGCAAGCTTCCAATTTGATCCTGCGCTATAGCTTTTACTTCTTTAGATATTACTCGTCCAAAATATTCTACCTGCTGCTGACAAAACAAAAACTTCTTCCTTGATACATCATGACCTCCTGTGCCATCTTTTCCAAGATAATTACAATGTCTCTTTCTCACATTGCTCCTCACTTGTGGAACAAACCAACAAATCATCCACATACTATATCAACACCTTCAAATCTGCCTACAACATCTGATTAAAACACGCCGCTAGTATTTAAAAACGCTGCCGCATCCTAGCCTAGGTGTATTTAATACCTCTTCTTAATGTTCTTACCATAGCTATGTTCACCATTATCTTAATATTATTATTAAGATCATTATTATTATTATTATTATTTCCTGATTATCGTGCCTGTTCACATCCCCAACACACCTTATCCATTACCTATCTCCTTACTAGCCTTGTCTGGGCTTAGATCCAGATTTATTTCACTCCCGATAGGGCATTTGAGAAAACACTCTCCCAAATACATTTATTATTGGCATGGAATCTCTGGCCCCTGTTTGGCTCTGTCATAGGACTCACTGTGTGTCGGTGCATCACTTATTCCAGACTTCAACCAGGTCTGTTGTTACTGACAACATTGTCTTTCCTTTTTCACGCTCTTTCTTTCTAAAGCAGTCTCAACAATTCATCCCTCTGCTTCCCACTTTAATCCTTTCTGATCTGCCTTCTTTCTCATTCTAAAACTCAATGTCTTACTTCTCAGATAGTTTATCCTCCTTTGCAAATTTATTCACCTTCCTTTTAAAATCTTCCACTGACTTCTCGATCCTCATATTTTACCACCACCTCTTCTACCTCGGGTAATGTCATCACTTTCCCTTCTACCCCTGAGATTCTAACTTGTTTTTTTTTTACCCAATCTCATTCCTTCTGGTACCTTAGTTACACTTGATCTCTCTGCTCCCGAACCTACCATAAATATCATATCCTCTCCCTGGGGTCCTAATTTCAAATTTACCAGAGGTTCCCGTGTGTATCCCATACACCCCAGGGAGCGGAACCCCTGACTCCCCTATTCTTCCTCCATGAGTGCGTACGACTGCACCTCCCGTCGTCGCTTAGGACATTCCCTCTTGAAATGACCCTCCTCTTTACAATAATAACACCAGGGTGGCCCCATGTACCACCCTCCTGATCCTTGTTCCTTGTTTTTCCCGGGGACCCCAACTTCGGTCCCTCCATTCACCTCTTCCTCGTCCAATACTACTTGCTGTACTGCTTGCAACATCATTTTTGCCTTTCCCTTCTGTTTCTCCTCATCCCGTCTTACATATACCTTTTGAGCCTCTGTAACAACTGATTCAATGGTTTTTCATTCCAATCTTCCAATTTTTCCAATTTCTTTCTAATATCTGGCCATGATTTTGTTACAAAATTAACCTTCAACAACTGTTGACCTGCGGTCGTATCAGGGTCTATCCCCGAATACTGCTGGACATTCTTCCTTAATCTTTGTAAAAACACTGTCGGAAGTTCGTCCTTGTTCTGCTGATTTTCAAAAGCCCGTTCGAAATTCTGTCCCCTGGGAACGGCTTCTCTAATTCCCTTGATTATTATCTCCCTGAGATCTCTCACACTTCTTCTGTTTGGTTACTTCAAGTCGGAGCATCAGCCTGCAACCCCTTCTCCTGCCTGTCTGACCATCTGTCTTTCTTCTGAAGTAAACAAACTTCCCCTTATTGACATAATTGTCTGCCAACTACTTTTTTTTCTCTCTCTGGGCCCCATTAATTTATTACCCTTCTCCAACCAGAATGTTTATCTAAACAAACCATAACTTATTTCTAATTTTGTTCAAACCATTCCCCCTACAAATACATACGACTAACAATTTGCCAAATTAACTTTACTGAAAAGAAATCTATAGAAGCCAAGCAACCTACATTTTCCAACTTCCCCTTTTTAAGTTGCGATGATTCAAAGCATTGTCCGTTACCTTACAATAACCTCCCCCATTGCTTACAATTCCTTAAAGGAACACACACAGACACCCTTACAACATGGCCCACAGCAAACAAACCTATCACATATACAAACTTCCTCATTCATACAAAACCGGTTTTTACATTAGTTCCATTCTTACTTCAATGAGATTGTTTTGAAACAACTTAATATTTTTCATAAAAACATTTTTTGGCCCTAGGAACTGATCTATTTGTTCAGCCAGTCCCAAGGGGTCTTCCAATAAACTTTTCATCTCCTTTTTAAAGTTCCTCACCCCCATACTGGTGAGAGGCACATAGTTTCCTTACTCTTACCCCGGGTGTTCCTTTCACCCCATCCAACATTCGCCCCAACGGACTATCGGGCGGAATGTTAGGCTCCATATCAGTATGAGCCTCATCCCGGTTCCCCGGACCCTTACTCCTCCCATTCCGGTTTCCCATTACCTTGTCGGACTATTCCCGTCCGACAAACCCCGATCGCCCAGGCAATACTTAATAGTCGTTTTTCTTACCTGGGTCCTGTGCACAAGAATCACTCGACCGTCCCGTACGTATTTACCTTACACCCCCTCTTGCTTCCGGAGTCTTTTCACCGGATATCACTCGCTCTGCTGATGGCAAGCAAGGAGATCAGAGACTGCTGAAATCAGCAGGGTGCACTTCCCCTCCTTCCTTGCCTCCACCAAGCAGCCGGAGTGGCGATCCCGGACGAGCCCCCAATTTGTGAGATACCCTTTATGCTCACAATAAATACTCAAGACTAAATCCTGGAAGCAAGAGATTTCTTTATTTTACGAGTCTGCAGACGGGTGCCTCTCCAACTCGAGACACACTGAAGCCAGGGAGATCATCCCCCTTTATACACAAAATCTTACATTCAATTTCTCCTCCGGACCTCTCTCCAATCAGGGTCGGAGGTGCACAATCTGTAGGTACAACCCACCGTACATCCCCTCGCACCTCCCACATCATACATTACATGTTCAAACATGTTCATGGTAATGAGCAATTTCTTGACCAGGGGTGTGTTGTAATATTCATTTATTCTATTAAGCATGCTCAGTTGCTCATGACCTACCCTAGTTTCACTAACCTCCTAGTGAACCCTTTCAGTTTTCCTATATCAGTACTAAAGCTAAGCTATAGTGACAGGGGTCCCATCTATCACTCCTTTCCACTGATAGGGATTTCTCTACATCACCCCCTTCTCTAGCGAGACAAAGCTATCTCTTCTTACTCAAGGCCTCAAGGATGGGTCTGGCAATTTTCAGACACTGCTGTCAGAATCTCCTCTCCAGCCCCTCTCTGTTTGAATTCTCTTTAAAACTCCTTTCTTTAATAGGGTTTAATCACTTTATCCCTCACAAATGTGACGTGTGTAACGTCAGGACACCTCTCTACAGCACAGGAGCCGAGGGTTGTAGCTATAGGGATAGAGACTGGGCGGGCAGGTACTGACTGTAGATAGAGTGGATGTGGAAAGGATGTTTCCACTGGTGGGGCTGTAGGACTAGAGGTCAGAGCCTCAGAATTATAGGGCGCTCTTTTAGAAAGGAGGTGAGGAGGAACTTGGAAAAGGGGTCACTGTGGCACAGCGGTAGAGTTGCTGCCTTACAGCGAATACAGCGCCGGAGACCCGGGTTCGATCCTGACTACGGGTGCTGTCTGTACGGAGTTTGTATGTTCTCCCCGTGGCCTGCGTGAGTTTTTTCTGATAATCTTCAGTTTCCTACCACACTACAAACATAGAAACATAGAAATTAGGTGCAGGAGGAGGCCATTCGGCCCTTCGAGCCTTCACCGCCATTCAATATGATCATGGCTGATCATCCAACTCAGTATCCCGTACCTGCCTTCTCTCCATACCCTCTGATCCCCTTAGCCACAAAGGCCACATCTAACTCCCTCTTAAATATAGCCAATGAACTGGCGTCCACTACCCTCTGAGGCAGAGAGTTCCAGAGACCCACCACTCTCTGTGTGAAAAAAGTCCTTCTCATCTCGGTCCTAAAGGATTTCCTCCTTATCCTTAAGCTGTGACCCCTTGTTCTGGACCTCCCCAACATCGGGAATAATCTTCCTACATCTAGCCTGTCCAACCCCTTAAGAATTTTGTAAGTTTCTATAAGTTCCCCTCTCAATCTCCTAAATTCTAGAGAGTATAAACCGAGCCTATCCAGTCTTTCTTCATAAGACAGTCCTGACATCCCAGGAATCAGTCTGGTGAACCTTCTCTGCACTCCCTCTATGGCAATAATGTCCTTCCTCAGATTTGGAGACCAGATCTGTACGCAATACTCCAGGTGTGGTCTCACCAAGACCCTGTACAACTGAAGTAGAACCTCCCTGCTCCTATACTCAAATCCTTTTGCTATGAAAGCTAACATAACATTTGCTTACAAAGATGTACAGGTTTGTAGGTTTATTGCCTTGGAAAATGTAAAAATTGTTAATGGGTGGGGATTGCTGGTCGGCGCGGACCCGAAGGGCCGAAGGGCCTGTTTCTGCGCTGTATCTCTAAACTAAAAAAAACTAAACCTATTTTGCCAGAGGGTAATTATTCTATGGAACTCATAAGACATGTTGGGCCAATTGGCCTATTTCTGTACTCCATGCCACAAGGTTGATTGGCCAACTATCATATCGCATATCGTTAGGAAACACAATACAGTGACATTATATATTGATCTTCATCTTTCATTTCACAGGAAGAGTCACACAACCTTCAGTCACAGATCACATCCCAGTTTGCTGAACTGCACCAGATTTTCATTGAGAAAGAGCGGCGTGTACTCGCAGATGTCCGGGAAGAAGAGGAGAAAATTCGGAACGCAATGGAGAAAAGGCTTCAAGAGATTCAAGCTAATTTAAATTCCATCCAAAAGAAACTCTCAACGTTGCAGGAGCAGATAGATCAAAAAGACAACGGGATATTTCTGAAGGTGAGGGGTTCCACTACAGTTAGGCGAAGTGAAACTGCACAGTCACAACATGGTGTGTGACATTTTTTAAATGAATGCATCATTTACCAGTAATTCAGAGCTGGGTCAATGTTCCGTCTGTTCATGCGATGTGCTGCTTTTCTTCACAAACCAAATGGCCTCCTGCATAAACCCAGGGATCTCGGGACAGCCTGCCAACTCCTTGAGAAAGAGTCGTTGTGATCTTGTCACTGAGTTTGTGAACGTGTAATATTTTCCTGAAAAGAAGGAAACTCTGCAGGAACCAGAAGACCATGGGGAAAGTATTCTGGATGGTCAGCATGAGAGAGGAAAAGCAGTCTGTGGTGTTAGAACATCCTCGTGAAGGCAGTCTGATGATTTTAGCCTAGGATACACACTGGAATTTGTCCTTCTTAACAGCACTTAATTGGACCTGTTCTATCGCTAGTTATCCTTTTGCTCTTAAAGGGGAATATTTTCCTCTGGTTATTATTTTGCTGGTAATATAATTGCAGAATCTTGTAGTGTGGTTTGTCACAATAATCCGAGCCACATCGAGAGCATTTTCCATAGATTTCATGACCTTAACCATGAAAATGATGTTACAGCATTGGAGGCAACACAAAAGTGAATCACCGGGATAATTGCAGGAAGGGGGGCTTGTCTCACCAGCAGGATTTATCGAGGTTGGATCCATATTCCTTACAGTTTAAAAGAATGAAGAGTCGATTTGCCATTGTCTCCAAGGTCCACGACAGGATAGAAGGCAGTGAATCTCTGGAATTCTCCAACCCAGAGACTTTTGGGGATTGAAACAGTTAGCAGTATTTGAACCAGAAGGAGAGACCTTTTTTTGTTGAAAATTCCAGGAGTTGAACATGAGGGGAATGGGGCAAAAGGGGGAGTTATGTCCTGGGCAAGATTAGCCATGACCACATTGTGGGGATTAACATTGAAATCCAGAACGTGGCGCACACATCATCATTTATCATCTGCCATCCATGAATTGAACATGCAGAGAATGGGGCAAACAGGGGGAAATCTCTTGTGCTTATCTTGTTTCCCCTTCAATGTATCTCAATGAGATGTTGTGTCTCAGTTATTCAGATGTGTGTCTTATTTCTTTCAGGAGGCAGCTGGTCGGAAAAGCAGGTAGGACACGCTCTTGATTGAGACGCTGTATGTTTTTGTAGAGCAGCTCCGAAATTGTTGAAGCTCAGGTTCTAATCAGCTGTGAAATATTTGCAGCATTAGTGATGAAGCTCGTACATTGTCAGTGAGAGGTGGTGCCTTGCCGATTGAAAAGATTCATCACCACTTTGTGTTGAACACGCTGTGGAGAGAAACCTGTGCCATTCAGCGAGGTAAAATGTATTCAATTTCCAATTCTTCTCATTGATTACGCCTTTAAGTACCACAAATTTAAGCAGTAATTGTACTCGCCTCCGCGTCTGGCATCTCGTTCTACCTCTCTACCATCCACTGTCTGAAAACATTGACCTTCAATGCCTTTTTCAACTTTACCATCTCACCTTAAACTGATGCCCTCAATCTATAGACTTTAGAAGATTCAGTCTTCCATTCTTCAGCCCATTAGACCTGTTAATTAAGATCACATTTCATCATTTGGAACGGAGATGATGAAACCCTTTTTTCACACAGATAATTGTGAGTCTGTGGAATTCTCTGCCTCAGAGGGCGGTGGAGGCCGGTTCTCTGGATACTTTCAAGAGAGAGCTAGATATGCCAATTGTATTTGACGAGATCTCTGGGAAATACAAAGTCCTTACACTGCTCAGTGGGCTGCGTGCAGGGAGGATGTCTCCCCTGTCTGAGGGGTCTGGAGGCAGCGGACATCCTCTCAGAATGTAGGCTGGAACATTTAGGACAGAGACAAGGAGACATTACGGCACGTTGAGACTGGGCAACCATTGGAATGCCCTGCACGGGTAGTTGTGAAGATTCACTCATTCAGTGCTCTTGGAGCCAGAGAGCCATGGTTGTACATTTCAGAGTCAGGCCCCTCTGCCCAACGTGTCCATGTACACATTTTTTCCCAGCTATACTAATCAATTTGCCCACATTAGGACCATATTATTCTACACATCATTTGTTAAATCGTAATGCCTCTGAAATGTGGTGATTACATCTTACTCCACCACCTCCTCAGCCAAAATATTCCAGGTATCAATAACTCTCTGCGTGAAGTAAACTCATCACTCAGACCCACTTTAAAACTCCATCCTCTTGTGTTAAACCCTGCGCCCTCCAGTTTTGATATCCCTGTATGAACATAAGGTTTGGAGGATCTAGCCTCTATCTTGTTGCAAACTTTGAGAATTCCATGCTATCCACAGTATTACCTGTTCTCCATAAACTTAGTAGTCACACCTCCTACATTCACATCCAAGCCATGAAAATATAAAATAAACAGCAAAGGGTGCACCACCTATCTCTGCTGCACACCACCAGTCACAGACCCCCAGGCAGAAAACTCATCCTTCTACGGTAACCTTCCACCTCCAAGCACAAGGGGAATGTTGGATCTATTTACCCAGCTCCTTTAGATCCCACTTCCCTTTGGACCAGCCCTACATGCGGAATATTGTCAAGTCCCTCAGTGAAGTTCATGTATTGGTTCACAATGAGATCAGCGTGTTCTTGGTTGTATCGGCGCATCAAATCCACTCTCCACTAAAGAAAACAGTAGAAGATGGCCTCTCCAGTTCAGTATGATCACGGCAACTCCACCCCACATCTCTACATCCTCTTTAACCACGTCTCATTACCACTCGCATCCCTCTCCTCATCTTGCAATCTGCGTCTCATTTGCCATGTACTGGCAAGATATTTGAATACCCGCCTTATTTCTTCATCCCCCCCCCCCCCCCCCCCCCCCCCCCCCCCCCCCTCTCCTGCCTGGTTGACAAACTCCGGGAAAGATGTCCGTTATCCATTGGATGCGGTTGGGGTGAAACCCCGGGCAAGGTGTCAGTTGTCCGCCCGCCTGTGCCTGAGGCCGAGCGGCTTCTCCCCCGGTCCCGGGGCCGCGCTGCCCGAGTCTCCCCCCGACCCCCGGGGACTCTCTGATTCTCTGCTTCTCCCCCCAGTCTCCGTCACCCTGGATGTGGAAACAGCGCATCCGGAGCTCGAGGTGTCTGAGGATCGGAAGAGGGTGAGACGGACCGGGACCCGGAGGAGTCTCCCTGACACCGGGAAGAGGTTTACACACTGGGCGTGTGTGCTGGGATCGGAGGGATTCACATCGGGGAGACATTACTGGGAGGTGGAGGTGGCGGGGAGTCGGGGCTGGTGTCTGGGAGTCGCCGCAGAGTCTGTGGACAGGAAAGGAGAGGACGACGCGACCCCGGAGACTGGAGTCTGGAGCATCGACCGAGATGATGACGGGTTTGAAGCAGTCACCTCCCCTCCATCCCCTCTCCCCGCCCGTCCCATCCCCGGGAGGGTGGGAGTTTATCTCAGTTACGAGTCCGGGACAGTTTCATTTTACGACGCGGACACCAAGTCCCATCTCCACACCTTCACTGGGAATAAATTCACGGAGAAACTTTATCCTTTCTTCGGGACTTATGAAGACCAGTGGCTGAGAATCTGCTCCGGTTCCGCTCCGGGTGTGTAAAAGGGTCGGGTCCCGGGACCGGCGTCAGGAGCGGGGCTCAGGGGCTGTGGGGCAGAAACCCGGTGGGCAACAGGTCGGCGCTGAACGAACGGCTCCCATTTAATCCCCAAATTCCGCGTCGTGAAACCCCAGTGAGCGCGGAAATAAAACCAGGGGGAATGTAAATGTGGGAAGAGTGAAATAAACAGCAACTGAAATCAGAGCTGTCTGTCGATCCGTTCATTTTAACGCGTTAACCGCGTCCGGCAACGGAACAGAAATTACTTTTGTGAAAATATAAAGATTGAAACAATCGCCCTTCCCGCGGGTTCAGCAGCGGCCGCGGGCGGCGGGTCCTGAGCTCCGGGCTCCCCCGGGTAAAGTCCGCCGACTATTAGAAATTATATCGTGTTTGCAGCATTTCCTCTCCCCACAACAGATTAGTTTTCTTCGGATCGGATCTGTGGAAGAATGGGTTCAAACCGAATTCCCGGTTCCAGGTGGGAGCCCGTTGTGCTCAGGCTCTATCTGTCTCTATGTGGGATACGTAGATCATTCCTTGTTTCAGTCGCCGCCAGACCCCTCCCTCACCTCTCTCAGGTACATCATGTCTGTCTCGGTGCTGCTTCCTGCTCTCGGTCACCGCTTTCACGCTTCATCTCCCTCACTGCAGTGTCCAACCAGCTCCCCCTTTCCGCTGCTCGAGCCCGACTCTTCCCTTCGCTTTCTCGCCGTCTCGAGGACAACCCGAGTGACCAAAGTCCATTCCAAGCCCGCGGACGCCATCGGCTACTTCGTCTATCCACTACCCCTGTTTGCGCATCGGAAATGGAATATTCCCTCCAAGATCGAGTGCGTACAGGAACAACCGCTTACATTTACACAATGTCCTCGCATCTCTTTTAGGAGACCCCAAAATGCGTTACTGGTGGAATTCTCTTTGAAGCGTAGCCAGGAATGGCAACTGAAATGCAGGAGTCAATTTACAGACATGAACATTCACAGACAGAGTTAAAAAAGCAAGCTATACTGTCCAAAGCGATTTTGGTTTATTTCAATTGGAGTATTAGAAGCACCAAGCACATAATTCAAATAAACACAATCTTTCTATTCGGTTCTTATGAATGTTACTGGTCGTGTGAATTATCCAACTGCAACAGCAGAGTATTAAATGTATCTGGTGTATTAATCTACTGACCTACAATATTGTAAGCGGGTTTGATTTCAATGAACCAACCCCTTTGACATTTTTTCCTCCCTGATTATCTGCTTCTGTATCTTCCCTTCTTTCACCCAATCCATCAGGTGAAACATTAATGGCAGCCCGCAGTCAAAGAGAGAGAAATATTCATGAGTTGTTAATTGTCATCTGTCCCGCGGCGGAGTAATGAAATTCTTACTTGTCCTTAATCTGAGTTTGCATCTATGTCACTCCTCACAACGTTCCCCCCTTAAACTGCGGGCCACACTTCTCTTCCTAACTCCAATATTAGTAAATAATCCTCGCTCCTCATTCAAGGAATGTTGCCATTCCATCCCCCATGTACGTAATCTTCCAGGCTTGTAATGAGCATTCCCAGCTCCTAATGAAGTGGGTTGCAAAGTCTCTGACTCAGAGTTGTTTTGCCTGAGCCCAGACCTCTGTTGTGTGGGTGGACAAAGCTGAGATAGTCAAGTGGGCTTGGGATGGGTCCACAGTTGGCCAGGCAGGATCTGCGGAGAGAGAACTTGATTTGGTATTCCGAGTCTCTGATCTGAATTTGCCCTGACCCTGTCAGTCCCGCTGCACATTAAAACATGTTCTGGTATTGATGTTGTTGAAGTCCTGATTCACGGAGACACGAAAGTCTGCAGATGCTGCAATCTGCAATCCTGCATCAGGTCGGCTTGAGTCTGGGTCACGGCCCTTGACACTTATTCCCCATAAATGGTTCTTTATCCTTTTAATTCGACCAGATGTTTATTTCTCGCTGCTGCATTGAGGGGCCCTCCACTCTTCCGCCTCATGCATGTCAGGAAATGTTCTTTGCTGCAAGTAGACAGAAAATGCCAGAGAAACTCGGCGGGTGAGGCAGCATCTACGGAGAGAAGGAATAGGCAACGTTTCGGGTCGAGACCCTTCTTCACGGCGACGTTTAGGGCTGAAACCCTTCTTCAGGGGCCACCCGTTAATGCCTCACCCGCTGAGTTCCTCCTGCATTTTTTGTCTGCTTTCGATTTTTCCAGCATCTGCAGTTGCTTCTTGGACATCGGCTTGGGACTAAGTGGAATAATCTGTAACTCTTTGTATACATCACTGAGGATGCGTCCCGGCGCATCTAGAAGATGTATATGTTTCACACATGTGTATGGAATACAAAGAAACCCACTGTGACCTGCCCCATGTGATAATAAAGTATCATTCATTTATTCCTTCATTTATTTATTCATTGTTCATTCACTCATTCATTCCTTCATTCATCCATTCATGCACTCATTCCTTCATTCCTTCATTCCTTCATCCCTTCATTCCTTCGTTCATTCGTTCATTCGTTCATTCAGTCACTCATTCATCCGTTCACCAACACGCTGACAACAACATGGTGGTATTGGTTTAGTTGGGTTTATTATTTCACGTGTACAGTGAAAAGCTTTGCTCGCGTTATCCATCCAAATCACACAGTATACGAGCAAAATCAAGTTGTACCAAGTCCTACAAGCGGTTCCGCACGGTTCAAGGGGAAATTCAAGTTCTGAAAGTGAAATTCTGTAAAGGCTTGTTCTTTTTTACGCACGATTAAATATACAAGAAGCCAATCGTCCATCAAGTCTGAGGATCACGAGTCGAAACGTGAAACATCCATGTCCCTCCACAGATGCTGCCTGACCCGTTGAGGCGACAGGCAATTTATGTTTTGTTCAAGTTTCCAGCATCTCCTGGCTCTTGCGTCTCAACTCTCTGCCGCCACTCACTCACTGTATTCCCATCAGCCCCACTGCCTGCACTCATTTCTCGCACTCGTACCATCACCTCCGCTCACCCTACCCTATTCCCCCTTCCCTCCACTCCCACACCAAACTACGCTGGGGTCACATCAAGCAGCCAATTCACCGAGAGCCCCTCACGCCTTCGGGAAGTGGCCGGAAACCGGAGCAGCCGCGGGAAAAGCACGTGGGGAGATGTTGAATGAACAAAGTCCACACAGGCAGAACCCACGTCGTTTGGTCTCGCTGGCGGCTGCTGTAATCACTGGAACCCTCCGCCAGCCACAGCAGCGTTTGTGATGGGGCAGTGCAGTGAATTTATCGACTAAATAAGATGCACGCCTCCTGGATAAATCGTTATCCATTTATATTCTTGATATATTACTTTCTTTGCAGAAAACATGTTCCCGATGTTGAGGGAGTCCAGAACCAGGGGCCACCGTTTTTAAGAATAAGGTGTAAGTCATATAGAACGGAGATGAGGAAACACTGTTTCACACAGAGAGTTGTGAGTCTGTGGAATTCTCTGCCTCAGAGGGCGGTGGAGGTCGGTTCTCTGGATACTTTCCAGAGAGAGCTAGATAGGGCTCGTAAATCTAGCGGAGTCAGGGAATATGGGGAGAAGGCAGGAACGGGGTACTGATTGGGAATGATCAGTCATGATCACATTGAATGGCGGTGCTGGCTCGCAGGGCCGAATGGCCTACTCCTTCACCTAATGTCTATTGATTTGAATCCTAACCAGTCAAATTAGATTGTACCAAGATAAATACAATCAAGTCAAACTACAGTACAATAGATAGGGAAAAGGGACAGTTACAATGTGCTGCATATAGTTCTCAGCATTGCAGCGTCACAACCCGCTAACATTTATACAATGTCCTCGCATCTCTTTTCGGAAACCACCGAGAGCTTTACCTGCGTAAATCACATTGAACTGCAGCCAGTAATGACAACGGGAGTTCAGAACGCATCAATGAAGGCCCAGAGTACAACATCAGCAAAGGACCACAAAAAGCTGGAGTAACAGGAGGAGTGGATGACGTTTCGGGTCGAGACCCTTCTTCAGACTGAGAGTCAGGGGAAAGGGAAGCGAGAGATATATATACGGTGATATAGTGAGATTCATAAGGGGGCCCGTTTAATCCCTACTCTTTGTTTCCTGTCTGCAACCACTTCTCATCCATGTCAGCACTTCTACTCCAATACCATTGTGCCCTAATTTTGTCCACTAATGTCCTATGTGGGACCTTATCAAATGCTTTCTGAAAGTCCAGGTACACTACATCCACTGGCTCTCCCTTGTCCATTTTCCTAGTTACATCTTCAAAACATTCCAGAAAATTAGTCAAGCATGATTTCCCCTTTGTAAATCCATGCTGACTCGGACCGATCCTGTTACTGCTATCCAAATGTTCGGCTATTTCATCTTTTATAATTGACTCCAGCATCTTCCCACCACCGATGTCAGGCTAACCTTTCTATAATTTCCTGTTTTCTCTCTCCCACCTTTCCTAAAAAGCTGAATAACATGAGCTATCCTCCAATCCACAGGAACTGATCCTGAGCCTATAGAACATTGGAAAATTATCACCAATGCATCCACGATTTCTAGAGCCATTTCCGTAAGTACCCTGGGATGCAGACCATCAGGACCCTGAGGATTTATCAGCCTTCAGTCCCATCAGTCTATCCAACACAATTTCCTGCCTAATGTGGATTTCCTTCTGTTCCTCCATTCAACCCAGATTCTCTGGCCACCACTATATCAGGAAGATTGTTTGTGTCCTCCTTTAATGACGACAGACCAAAAGTACCTGTTCAACGCATCTTCCATTTCCCTTATTCCCCATAATCATTCACCTTTTTCGGTCTTCATGGGTCCAATTTTGGTCTTAACTAATTTATTTGCTCTTTTGCCCCTCGGACTGGAATCATCGTCTTCCCGGACAGTTTCCCAAGAGGACGTACCTGTTTTCATTAGGCACAGCCACCTGGGTCTTCTGCACTCCAAGATTTCCACCATTTCTCTCAGTCGCACACATTGGTTCTTCCCGTGTCCAAGGCATGACCACCTCACTGTCGGTCCTGTCCAGGAAACTCTCGTTTTCCTGGATGGACCTGAGGTCATCCAGCTGCTTCTCCAGTGCCCCAACACAGTCATTTAGCAGCTGAAGCTGGGCGCACTTGCCACAGTTGTAGCAGCCAGAGGCTCCATTTGTGTCCCTGGGCTCCCACATTCTGCAAGCCTCACACTGTCCCATCTGCTCCAACATGTGTTCACCGCGTTCACCGCGCTCCGTCCACTCGAGCTTTATGTGTAGCCTCCTCTCCTCTGCCTCCTCGCCGAAGACTCTCGAACCAAAGATCACACTTTTCTCACAAGGCACTCTCGAGCCAAAGACTCACACTTTTCTCAGAAGGCACTCTCGAGCCAAAGACTCACACTTTTCTCAGAAGGCACTCTCGAACCAAAGACTCACACTTTTCTCAGAAGGCACTCTCGAGCCAAAGAATCACAATTTTTTCTCACAAGGCACTCTCGAGCCAAAGGACTCACACTTTTCTCGAAGGCACTTCCCTCACAAGGCCGCTCCCTAAGAGCCGTCTCGCTTATATTGACTGATTAATTGCCTAATTTGCCAATTTACCATCCAAATTTCGTTTGAACTGCAACGAGGTTCATATGACAACAATAACTTATTCATTGTATTATTTGTATCAAATTCCTCTGTTTTCTCCCTCTGACTACTTCTAACTATCCTCCCCACTCGGGCGAGAGCCAGTCACTGCTTTTTCCTGCTTCTCTTTGCAGTTGCTTCTTCAAAATCCTCGGGAGCTCTGTCCTGCTGGGATTACTCCATGGTGAATGTCTTCGATTTAACAGGCATCTGCAGTTCCTTCGTACATCATCCGGAGGTTTTGTTGAATCGTTATAAAAACACAGGTTTGTACCAACTGGTGCATCAAACCTATTTCTGGTCACGAAACTTAATGAATGACGCGAGGGTCATCGGGAGGGCGCAGGAGATATTCACTGGAATGGTTTCAAGGATGAGGAGATTCGGGCCGAGGGTGAGGCCGGAGAAGTAAGCGGGTGCAGGTTCTCCCTGGAGAATGGAATTTGCAAGACGCTTTCACAGAGGGTTCAAGCTCGTGTCCGGTGTGGAGAGGGGGGTGAGGAGGGCGGTGGGGTGGGGGGGGGGGGCGGGATGGGGCGGAGGTCTTTGTCCATCTGTGCGAGGTTCAAAATGGGCACAGAATTCAGAGAGAGAAGCAACAAGGGGAATATGCTCGGAGTGTAGGAAGGAATTGCAGATGCTGCTTTTTTAAACCGCAGAGACACAAAATGCTGGAGTAACTCAGCGGGACAGGCAGCATCTCTGGAGAGAAGGAATGGGTGACGTTTCAGGTAGAGGACGGTCTCCAGCACTTTTGTGCTATCTAAGGGGAATAAGGGATTGTCAGTTCAGTTTATTGTCGCGTGTTTGTTTACTCTACATACAGTGAAATACTTTTGTTGCGTGTATGACGCCAGTCAGCAGAAAGACAATACATGATTACAAACGAGCATGTACGCAGTGGACTCGATGATGGAAATAACGTTTAGTGCAAGGTTAAAACCAGAAAAGTTCGATCACAGTTAAAGTGAGAAATGTTGAGGTGGGAGTAGAGTATTTAAGAGTGTGGGGCGATTGTAATATGTGATTGTAGATCTGCATCGCACGCAAATAGACGCCTTGGTTGGGCGCCATCTCGGAAGCATTAGCGGCAGGGAATGGCCTGTGGCGCAGCGGTAGAGTTGCTGCCTTGCAGCGCTTGCAGCGCCTCAGAGACCAGGGTTATCGATCCCGACTACGGCTGCCGTCTGTACGGAGTTTAGTACATTCTCCCGGAGAACGCGGTGGGTTTTCTCTCGAAATCTCTCTGAAAACAAAAGACGGGTTAATTGGCCTAGTCTATGTGTAAAAGTTGTCCCTAGTATGTGAAGGATTAGTATTAATGTGCGGGGGGATCGATGAGTCGTTGCGGACTCGGTGGGCCGAACGCCCTGTTTTCGCGCTGTTTCTATAAACTAAACTAAACTAATCTAAAATAAATCTGATCAGCAGACAAGTTAAGACTTTTGCAAACTGCAATGAATGTTAGAGGGTATATAATATACTTCAAACAATACACGCAAACATAGATTGCTCCGAAGACTGCTGCTGAGAGACAGGTGCACTGTTGTGGAATTTAAAATAAGGGCGGAGGGAGGTCTGGGTCCATCGTGATCCCGGGCTGTGAACGGAGATGCGGGCGGGCGGGTTTCCACTGCCCAACAGGTGCAACGCCTCCTCAGATAACACCCGAGGCTTCCTTAGCACCGGGCCCCCGCGTCCCCTTCTGTCCTGGACTATCTCGTCCATATTCAGGCCAGTTTTAATGTCCAATCTACCCCTCCTCGTGTGAGATGAGCTGGAAGCTGCCAGGGACATCTTCACACTGAACACTTGTAGCCAAAAATGGCAGTAATTGCCCAGGACGGCAGCGGGCGCAGCGACACGGTACTGTAGGGTGTGTTGTGTTAACGAATGAACTGTAGATGTGGAGAATCGAGGGTACACAAAAGGCTGGAGAAACTCAGCGGGTGCTGCAGCAGCATCTAAGGAGTGAAGGAGGAGATAGGCGACGTTTCGGGTCGAGGGTCGACCCTTCTTCAGACTGGGAGGGGTTGAGTTTAATTTAGTTTAGAGATACAGCGCGCAAAAAACAGGCCCTTGGACCCCACCAGGTCCTCTGCTGACCAGCGATTCCCCGGACATTAACACTGTCCTACACTAGGACAATTCTTACATTTACCAAGCCATTTTTTTACAATTTTCCCAAACCTTGGAGTGTGGGAGGAAACCGAAGATCTCGGAGAAAACCCACGCCGCGATCACGGGGAGACCGTGCAGACTCCGTACAGACAGCACCCGTAGTCAGGATCGAACCCGGTCTGTGAACGGCGCCGCAGCATTCGACGCAAGGCAGCAACTCCGCCGCCGCGTCACCGTGTCGGTCACGTGTCCATGACCATATTCAGCAGCTCTACAGTCCGTGAATAAACACTTTGAAACCAGGAAGAGGAGGATTTAAAATGGCTTCGAAAGACTCTCAGGTGGAGAGTTGGACCGAGGAGGCAGTTTGTCCCGTCTGCTGGATTTCTTCGCCGACCCGGTTATACTGGAGTGCGGGGCACAAACTTCTGCCGCTCCTGCATCACCACACACAGAGTTGGGACAGGGAGGCAGAGTAACGTCTCTGCCCGGAATGTAGAGAGGAGTTTGTGGACGGCAGCCTCAGGGTGAGCGGGCCTTGGCGAGACTGGCTGAGAAAGCTCTCGAGCACTGAGCCCGAAAACTCAAGGAGAAGGAAAGTAAACTTCACTGCGAGAAACATCAGGAAAAAACTGAAGCTGTTTTGTGAAACGGACAAGAAACTGATCTGTGTGATTTGTGCGCCAGCTGGGCGGGAACACAAGTTCTCACAGCTTTCATGCCGGTAGATGAAGCGAGCGTTTGAATTATACAAGGTAAAACCAAACCAATTTTGATCACATCATTGTCGAATCTTTTCTTTATTTTCTGATATTTTCATTTTCTGATCTGAAACCCTACCCAGGTACAGGTGAAATCTTCTTTCAACTCTCTCACAGAAAAGAAATCAGAGATCGAGCAAATGGAGCAGAAGAACAAAAAGAGAGCTTTCTGGAGTTCAGGTTCAGGCTTTGTGCTATCGATTTAATTTTTTTTGTGTTTGTAGATTTGATCCCTGTTGATGTGTGTAATAAGTGGGCTGCTGTATAGTAGTCGAGGACTGAGATCTTTGGAGCGGTTGGGCAGCCGAGGACTTCACTCACTGGAGCGCCCCCAGGAGTATGAAGAGATGTCTATTGCAGGTGTATAATATCACGAAATGTGAAAGGTGAATATACTCAGTCTTTTACCCTGAGTGGGGCATTGAGCATGCGGGGGCATAGGTTGAAGGCGAGAGGGACAGATTTAATATGAACATTAAGGGCAACTTTGATAGTGGGTGTATGGAGCGAGCTGCCAGGAGAGGTAGCTGATTCAGATACCATAACAATATTTAAAAGATATTTGAACAAATCCGTGGATGGAGAAAATTTTAGAATCGGGCGTGACAAATGCGGACAAGTGGAACAGCGCGATGGGGCGTCTTGGTCGGTATCCAACACCCCTTGCTGTATGACTCTATGAAGTTTCATTCTAAGCTGGTGCCGCTGTTCCGCTAGTTCTGGTGACCTGGTTCTGTCAGTGAGGGTTAATTGAAATGAATGCAATAGGTTGCCCAGGAATTGTACTGGGGAATGGGAAATGATGTGATTGCACATTAATTTCACAAATTTTCAGAATTATAAAACGAGCTATTGAATGTTAAAGAAGAAACTGCAATGCTGGTGAAATCGGAGGGTTACACAAAAAGATGGAGAAACTCAGCGGGGTGCAGCAGCATCTAGGATGCGAAGTAGATAGGCGACGTTTCGGTTCGGACCCTTCTTCAGAGGCTGGTCAGGATCAGGGAAAGAGAGATATATTTTTTAAAAATGGTGATGTGGAGGAGACTAATGAAACAATGAAATGAAAGATATGCAAATTTAATTGCCCAAGGTATTGAATGCTAGGCTTAAAATAACATGAAAATTGGATGTGTAGATACATACAGAGCCCAGCATGGGACATGTGGGCTGAATGGCATATTTCTGCACTTCAGGTATTTCTAACAGTTAATTGACCAAATGTCACGCTTCCATTTCACGAGGAAACACAGCAGAGTGGACACAATATAGTGATTCTCATCTTTCATCTGACGGAAGCGTCACGCAACCTTTCTAGTCACAGAGCCAATCCCAGTTTGCTGAACTGCACAGATATCCTCACTGAGAAAGAGCCGGGGCATACTCGGAGATATCCGGGGGAAGAAGAGGGAAGATTGTAAAAAAAATGGAGAAAGTAGAAAAATCTTCAGAAGAGCTTCAAGAGGAATTTAATCCAGATTCAGGATGAACTCTCCAAAGTTACAGGAACAGAGAGTCTGTCACAAGGGACGGCGAGTTATTCTGAAGGTGAGGGGTTACACCTACAGTTTGGTGAAGTGGAAAGTGTCTTAGTCACAAATAGTGGGTTAATACCTTAAAATAATACTGCCATTTACCAGTAATTCCAGTACTGGGTCAATGTTACGTCTGTTACCATATACTCACCACATCCGACAATAATGCCCCAAATTCCAGTATATCTCATGCAATTTATCACACTTCACTTAACTTTATCCTGCAATATTGTCTTCAGGCACCCTGTGAGTTCCGACGTTTCTGTTTACTGCATTTCTTGGTGGAATTTATTAAAGGCTCTCACAATTCTTGACTTTCAATTTTCTTTTCTCGCAAAGTCTGTGATAATATTTAAACCCTCTCATTTTCAATCCGCGTGACCTTAAAATATTCCATTTCAATTATCTCTGGCATCTACTCCAGATAAAATTCCACGACGCTGCCCGGGTTTCTTGTGACTCGTAAGTTGCCATGCTCACAGTTTTTTGTCATGCGATATTCCATATGCTTTCCCGTGTTGCGATGTTTCTTAACAATATATCCACTTATATAATATCAAAATTTGTGACGTGAGCGGCCAGTAATGTAGTTGGGAATGGATTATCATGGAGGGGGGGGGGGGGGAAGGGATTATTTCCAGCAATTTGGTGAACATTCCCGCCGTCGGGATAATGATTCATCTCAGTTCTATTGAGAATGTGTGTGTTTTATTTATTTCGGGAAGAAGCTGGTCGCAAGAGGAGGTTAGGACAATGCTTTGTTGACTGAAACTATTGTTATGTTTTTTATAGTACAGCTCAAAAAAAGCGCTAATGCTCAGTTTGTCTAACCAGCTGTTAAATTTGCAGGGTGGTGATTGAAACCAAACGCAATGTTGTGGTAGATGGTTGCGTTACCCATTGAAAAGTTTGATCTCAACTTTTTCACAAAGTGGATGTGAGATGAGAAAACATCTGTTATCATCAAACGAGGTAAAAACTGAAGAGACGACTTGACATGGCTGTTTGCGCTGTAAAACTGCATTTCCGTATTTGATAGTCCTGCATGACATAAGGGGTTCGATTGATCTAGCCTCTATCTTGTTAGCAGACAGTGTTGGACGGACTTCTCCTCCGCTACCCCACATTTCTCATTCGCCCCAAACGTACGTTTGCACACCTCCTACATTCACATCCAAGCACCGAAAAATGAGAGAAAATAAACAGCAAGGTTAGTAGCAGCATAGATCTCTGCTGCACACCACCAGTACAGATCCTCCAAGCCAGGAACATCATTTACTAGCGGTACCTTCCACCTCCAAACCTAAGACAATTTTGGAACCATTTTAAAAGATGTCTTTGGATCCCTCACCTGCCTTCGCTTTCTGGACCAGCCTAACATGCAAGACTTTGCAACAGTACCCATCCAGTGAAAGAGATCATATATTGTTTCACAATGAGATCAAGTGTTCTTGGATTGTACAGACGCTATCAAATCCATCTCCTCTTGTAAAGAAAGTAATGAAAACAGGTTGCAGGATTGTCTAGTGAACCCTCCAGTCACTCCCGTTCTCAGTATAATCACAGCAACTCCACCCCACAATCTCTAATCATGATCCTTTAACCAGCTCTAATTACCACTCACATCCGCCTCTTCAACTTCAAGATCTCCCTCTCATTACTGGCAAGATAGTGTTAAACACCCGCCTTTGATTTCTCCATACCATCCAGCCCTACAATCGTCTAGTCAATCTCACTATCAGCCATTTCCGGTTTCCCCGTCCGCTCTTCTCCCGCCCCCCTCCCGTTCCCGAGAAAACGCGGAGAATTTCCCCTCTTGCCCTGTTGGAGGATTCTGTCCGGCAAAGATGTCTGTTGTTCCATCTGAGGCCGAGCGGCTTCTCCCTACGGTCCGGGGCCGGCTGCCTCCGAGTGCCTCCACCCGACCCCCGGGGGACTCTCTGTTTCTCTGCTTCTCCTCGCCCTCGTCTGTCGCCGTCACCCTGGATGTGGACGGAGAAAGTCAGCGCATCCGGGCTTCGGAGGTGTTATGAGGTCGGAGGGGGTGAGATGCGGACCGGGACGGAGGAGTCTCCACCCTCATGACGCAACGGGAAGATGTTTGTATTATAATGGGGGGTTGTGGTCTAGTGGGTGTGTGTGGGATCGGAGGGATTCATCATCTGGGAGTGGAACATTACTGGTGAGGTGGAGTAGCGGGAGAGTCATGGACTGGGTCTTGGGAGTCGCCGTGCAGAAGTCCTGTGGCAGAGGAGAAGGAGAGGAGGACCTGACATACCCGGAGGACTGGAAGTCTGAGTGCAATCGCGACCGAGTATGTGACGAGTTTGTTGGCACTCTACGCCTGCGATATGAGTCCCTGTCCCGCCACGTCGCGATCCCTAGGGAGTAGGAGTGGGGAGGTAGTTATCTCATGTTACTGAGTCGGGAATCAGTTTCATTTTACGACCGCGAAACACAAGTCCCATTGCCACACCTTCACTGGGAAATAATTAGGAGCAACTTTTATCCATTCTTCCAGACTTTTGAAGACAGTGGGCTGAGAATCTGCTCCGGATCATCCGGGTGTGTAAAAAGGGTGGGTACCGGGGGAACGGCCCGTCAGGATGCGGAGATCAGGGGCTGTGGGGCAGATGACCCGAGTGGACACAAGGTCGGCGCTGAACCGAACGGCTCCCAATATAGTCATCCCCAAAATTGCCGCGTGATAGTGAAGAACACCTCTCAGTGAGCGCGCTACGGAAAAAGAACCAGGTGGGGACATGTAAATGTTGGAAGGTGAAATTGAACGCAGCAACTGAGAAATCAGAAGCAGTGTCTGGCGATCACTGTTCTTTTTATCGTGAAAAAAACCGCGTCGGAAACGGAACAGAAATTAGCTTTTCGTGAAAATATAAAAGATTGAAAACAATCGCTACTGGCCTCGCGGGTATCAGTGCAGCCGTCGCGGGCGGCGGGTCTCCTGAGCTACGGGGCTCGCCCGCGCTCCGGTTCCTGTTTAAAAGTGCCGCCGTCTCTTAGATTCGAGTGAATTAATAGCGGTGTTTGCAGCATTTGCTCTCCACATACAACAGATTAGTTATTCCGTCGAAGCGGATCTATGTGTGGAGAGAATGGGGCAAACCGATATTCCCCATTCCGGTGGGAGCCGTTGTGCTCAGGCTCTGATGTTCTCTGTGGATACAGTTAGATCAATCTTGTTTAAGTCGCTGCCAGACCCCTCCCTACCTCTATCTCAGGTACTCATGTTCTGTATCGGTGCTGCTTCTGCTCTTCGGTCACCGCTTTATCGCTTCATATCCTCAACTGCCAGTCTCCAACCAGCATCCCAGTTTGCTTCGTCGAGCGAGACACTCACCTTTGCATTCTCGCGTCTCTTTCTCCGTTTCAGAGACAACCCGAGTGACCAATGTCCATTCCAAGCCCGCGGACGCATCGGCTACTTCGTCTATCCACTACCTCCTGGTTTGCGCATCAGAAATGGATTATTCCCTCCAAGGTTCGGGATGTGCGCACAGTCAGAGACAATCACCGCTTACCATTTACACTAATGTCGATCGCATCTCTTTTAGGAGACCACAAAGTGACTTTACTGGTGGAACTTCTCCTTGCAAGCGACAGGCACCAGGTATGGCTACTGGAATGCAGGAGTCAATTGCAAGACAGGAAGATGTCACAGACAGAGGTTTAAAATCGCAAAGCACTATACTGTCCCAAAGCGATTTGGTGTTATTTCAATAGGATATTAGAAGCACCAAGTACATACTTCAATAAACGCAATCTTTCTATTCGCGGTTCTTAAGAATGTTACTGGTCGCTGGCGAATGATCTAACTGCACAAAAGGGTATTAATTTTTTATGTATCTGGTGTATTAATCTACTGACCTGCATACATTGTTAATTGGGTCTTGATTTCAATTTACCAACCTTTCAATGTTTTCCGACTCTCTGATTATCTGCCTCAGTTTCTTCCGCCTTCTTTCACTCAATACATCAGGTGAAAACTTTAATCGCCGCCCCTCAGACCAAAAAGAGAGAATAAGTCATAGTTGTTAATTGTTGTATATGTACCGAGAGGGTAGTAATGAAAATTCTTACTTGTTCTTAGTTATTTGCAATCTATATCACTCCTCACAGCTTTCCCACTTAACTGCGGGACCAACCTCTCTTCCTGACTCACGTTTGTTAGTTAAATAATCCTGCTTCCTCATTCAAGGAATGTTGCCATTCCAATCCCCCGTGGTCCGTAATCTTCCAGGCTTGTAATAATCAGCATTCCCAACTCGACACACTATTTTAAAAGAGTGGGTTGCAAAATCTCTGACTCAGATCTTGTGCCTGAGGCCCAGACCTCTATGTTGTGCGGGTTGTTGGCGGCTTGCAGGGGGTGGACAAAGCTGAGAGATCAGTCAAGTGTGGGCTTGGGGTGGGTCCGCAGTGGCCAGGCAGGGTATGTGGTGGAGAGGACATGAGTTCGCATTCCGAGTATTGGTCGTGAAATTTGCACTGACCTGTCAGTCCCGCTGACATAAAAAAATAACATTATTGTTATTGATTGTAGTTGGGAACTATGAGGCACTGTTCCTCCCAGTTTGTGTGTGGCCCTCACTCGGTGGCCAACGGAAAAGGCCCAGGACAGAAAGGTCAACGTGGGGATGGTATAGGAGTTTAAAATGGTTGGCACACGGCAGCCCTTGGCGGTCGAGTGCAAGTGTTCAGGCCAATAATGGTGTCGACTCTGGACTTTCACACGAATGTGCGCACACAGGCGGTCACCATGAATACAGGATGCTGCAGTGGACGAGGTTAACCGAGAACCTCCTGTCTCATTTGGGAGGTCGGTATGGGAACGCATGGGATGCGGATGGTGAGAGGAAAGGTCCTATCAATGCATTTAGTCCAGTGTTCAGTTTAGTGTATTGTCACGGGTTATCGAGCTACAGTGAAAAGCTATAGTTGCGTTGCGATCTCCAGTTAGGCAGAAATTCACCGGTCTACATCCAGTGTATATTACATGATAAGGGAAGACGGTTTTATGAGCAAAGTGAAGACAGCTAAAGTCGCATCAAGTACAGTCCCAGGATCACAACAAAAAGGTAGATATTTGTTCATCATGCTCTCTGGTTGTGAAAATATGAGTGAGTTGCCCGAGAACAGCTGGGAAGTAATTGTCCCAGAATCTGGAGGTGTGAATCTTACTAGTGTAAGCCAGACAAGGATTCACAACTCTCCCGGTGAAAATGTTTCTACCTTATCTCAGTTCCATATGAAACTACTCTTATTCTAAACTGTGCCCCTGGTTTGGAATTCCCCAACATCGGGAACATTTTGCCTGCATCCAGCCTGCCCAATCCTTAAAAATGTATATGTTTCAATTAAGATCTCCCTCTCATCGTTCTAAATTCCAGTGCAATATTAGCCCAGCGGACGATTCTCGATACACGTTCACTAACACTCAATCAACATACTAGGGACAATTGTTTTAAACCAATGTTAGTCTC
>CM069160.1:10991731-11066031 GCA_035221665.1 Okamejei kenojei
GAGTTGTTGTTTTTCCCCCTTGTTGTTTTTATTGAATTTTATCGGATTTTTTTTTTTTTGTATTGTTTTTTGTTTTTTGAGTGTTTTTTTATTCGTTTTATTTTTATATTGTCATGTTGTTACTTGTGGGCGGGTCGCCTGCAGCAGCAAGCATCCAAGGCATATTCCTTGTATGTGGAATTCTTGGCCATTTAACTTATGACTTACTTACAATAATGTCGATGGTGGATTACACTTATGTGTTTGCGTCCAATGCTGCATCAACATTTCATGGTTAAGGTCATGAAGTCTATGACCTTCATGAACTTTTCGCATGTTCTTTGCAAATGATCTTGTATTTTTTGGTAACTTCGGGGAAGTAATTTGTAAACATAAACCCCCACTTACAACCGATTCTAATGATATGACCAGACAGAAGTATTACCAGGGGGATATTCCTCTTTTAAGGAGCATCAATTATAAGTAGGGATTGAGTAAGTCCTATTAAGTGCTGGCCCTTAAGGAGGACTAATTCCAATGTGTATCCCAGGCTAATATCATGAGACTGCATGCACGGCAGATGTTCTTACATTCTCTAAATTCTTTTCTCTATCGCTGTACATACGGAACACTTTCCCGGTGGGGTCTTGTGTTTCTGGAGATTGTACCTCTTTTCTGGGAAATTTTTACTTGTTCACGTACTCATTGACTAGGATACACAAGCGACGGTTTTTTCTCTTGGGAGTTTTGCCACTGTCATGAGCATCCCATAGTTTTTGCAGGAGGCATTTTAGTTTGGGTCATACATGCAAGCACATCGCTGGATCATGATGGGAACATTGACCCTCCCAGTCTCTGAATTACTGGTAAAATGATTGCATGTTATTCAGGAAATGCTCGACCCTCCTGTTGTGAATGTGCAGTTTCACTTCGCCTATCTGTAGTGGAACCACTCACATTCTGAAGAAATAATTCCGTTGTCTTTTTGATCTATCTGTTCCTGCAACGTTTGAGAGTTCGTTTTGGAGGGTATTTAAATTGCTTGATTTCTTGAAGGCCTTTTCTCCATTGGTTCCGTATTGTCTCACTCTTCCTCCCGGACATATGCGAGTGGGCACGCCGTTCTTTCTCTATGAAAATATGGTTGCAGTTCAGAATACTGGGATGTGATTCTGGGAATGTAGGTTGTGTGTCTCTTCCTGTGAAATGAAAGTTGAAGATCTATATATAATGTCACTGTATTGTGTTTCCTAACGTATATGCGATATGATAGTTGGCCATCTACCTTGTGGCATGGAGTACAGAAATAGGCCAATTGGCCCAACATGTCTTATGTGATTCCATGTAGGAATTAATTACACTCTGGCAAAATAGGTTTATTTTTTTTTAGTTTAGAGTACAGCACAGTAGATGTAACAGCCCCATTCGGCCCTTCGGGGCCGCGATGACAGCATTCCACAACTTTTAAAAATGTTTTACATTTTTCCAATGGCATTAATCCTACATACCGGTACATCTGTGGTAAGGCATATGTTGTTTGCATTTCTTAGCAAAAGGATTGGAGTATAGGAGCAGAGGAGGTCTTCTATCTTAAGTTGTTATAGGGTTTGGTGAGTCCACCTCCCACCTGGAGTTGTATTGAGTTCAGTTCTGTGTTTCCTATCTGAGGAAGGACATTATTGCATGAGGGAGTGCAGAGCATGGTTACATCTTGATGATTTCCTGGGATGTTTGGTCTGTCTTATGAAGGTAAGGGTTAGACATGGATTGTCTCGGGTTTTATCTCTAGATTTAGGTGTTTGTTGAGGGGTACTTATTAGATACTTACAAAATTCTTACGGGGTTGGACAGCGCTAGATGCAGGAAGTTTATTCCCGATGTTGGGGAGGTCCAGAACAAGGGGTCACAGCTTAAGGTAAGGGGGGGGAAGGGGAATCCAAATTCCGTTAGGACCGAATGATGAGAGAGAGGAACTCTTTTTTCACACAGAGAGTGGTGGGTTCTGGAACTCTGCCACAGAGGGTAGTGAGCCAGGTCAGTGGCCAATATTGATGAGGGTGTTAGATGCGGCCCTTGTGGATAAGGGGATCAGTTGGGGTATGGAGAGGAGGATGATGGTACGGGAGTACTGGTTGGATGATCAGCACATTGACCAATTTTGATATAGCGGGTGCAGTCTCGATGGGCCGAACGGCCTGCAACTGCACCTAATTTCTATGTTTCTATGTTTGTAGTGTGGGAGGGGAGGGAGGAAGGGGGGAAAATGAAGTTTTTCAGAAAAAAAAAACTCAAGCAAGCCAACGGGGAGAGAGGGGAGAACATACTAACTCCGTACAGTACGCACCTGTAAGTCGGGATCGATCCCGGGTGGGGGTCTCCGGGGCGATGGTATTTCGATCTAAGGCAGCAACTGTGCAAACAGTGTCCCCTTTTCCAAGTCCTCCTCTCCTCCGTTACTAAATAGAGCACACCTATAATTCTGTGGCTCTGGACTCTAGTCCATTCAGCCCCCTCCAGTGGAAAACTTCCTTTCAAAAATACACTCTATTCTCAGTCTGTACCTGCCCCGCCCAGTCTCTATCCCTTTAGCATACAAACCCTCGGTCTGTGCTTGTAGGTGTGGTTGGTGTCCTGACGTTTACACACGTCACATTGTTTGAAAAAAAAAACACACAAGATCAGGAAATCGAAACTGGGAAAACCTCACAAGAACACCGATATCTTCTATTCTGTTTCGCGTGCTCCATTTGCTCGATCTCTGCTTTCTGTTTTGGAGAGTTTCGAAGCGATGATTTTTCACTGATCCTTGGAGTTGGGGGTTAGATCAGAGATTAAAAATGTCAGAAAATAAACTAAAAATGACACAAAGATGCTCAAAAGTTATTTGGTTTTACCTTGTAGACTTCAATTGCTTCTTCTATCAGCATGAAGCTGGAGACTTTGTTTGTTTCCTGCGCAGCGTCACAAAACTCACAGGTTCAGTTTCTGGTCCCGTTTCACTAAACAGGCTTCGAGGTCTTCCTGATGTTTCTCGCATGTGTAGTGAAGTTTACTTTCTTTCCGCTTTGGAGAGTCAGGCTCAGTGCTCGAGCTTTCTCACAGTTCGCGACAAGGCCCGACTCACCCTGAGGTGGCTGCGGTCTGCAAAACTCCTCTCTACTTTCCGAGGCAGGGTTTCTCGCCTCCCTGTCCAACTCTGTGTGATGCAGGAGCGGCAGAAGATCCCAGAGTTGTGCCCGCACTCGAGTATAACCGGATCGGTTGAAGAAAATCAGGCAGTTGGGACAAACTGCCTCCTCGGTTTAAACTCTCCACCTGGTCTTTCGGCTGCCATTTTAAAATCAGCACTTCCTGGTTCAAAAATGTTTTCACTGACGTGGAGCTCTGCTGAATATGGTGCGGTCAGTAACCAGTCACGGTGACGCTGCGGTAGAGTGCTGCCGTCAGCGGAATGCAGCGGGGGGAGACGGCGGGGTCGATCCTGACTTACGGGTGCTGTCTGTACGGAGTTTCCTACGTTCTCCCCGTAAGTCTTTAAGACTGTGGCAGGGAAACCGAAACATCTCGGGAGGGGAGGGAAGAGGTGGAGGAGATAAAACACCACGCGGTCTCGGGGGAGGATCGTACTTAACTTCAGTTACAGACAGCTCTCGTAGTCGGGATCGAACCCGGGGTCTCTGGCCGCTGCAAGCGCACTGCAAGGCAGCAACTCCACACGCTGCGCCCCCGGGGAATCAGGAGAGTGGAACACGGAACACTCAGATTCGAAAGACCAATTATTGGAGGCATTTCCTCGGACACTGCAGGCTCATTCTTGCACGCTAATGCTTCCGAAGATGGCGCCCCCAACCAAGGCGGCTATTTGCGTGCGATACAGATCTACATTCAATATTACAATCGACCAACTTACTTAAATCTATACGCCCACCTCTACATTTCTCACTTTAACTTTGATCGGGTTTTAATCTATGGATCAGACTAAGGGATCTGATTGGTGTGGTGGGGGGCCTGGGTGTTTGTGTTAGATTTATAGACCACTGGGACTCCTACTTATGAGGTTTAGGGGTGACCTGTACTCAAAAGTGACGGGTTTGCACCATAAACGGAGGGGGACGACATTCTGGCTGGCAGGTTTGCTAGGGCTACACGTGTGGGTTTTGAAATAAATAGTTGGAGGGAAGGATTGGACAAATTGGGAAGGTATATAAAGATTGGAGTTGAAGGGGAAGTGGGCTACAAGGAAAAAAAAATTACAAAAGATTCTAGTATTAATGGGGAAGGAAAGTTGAGAATGGATCTACAGACTGTAAGGTCAGGGCCAATTGGAGGTGGGGGGGGGGGGGGGGACGTGAATACGGAGGTTCAAAGTACTGTATATGTAGGCTGCCGAAATAGCATAAGGAATAAAGTGGACGAGCTTGATGATAGTTAGAGAGTAACTGGAAGTATTCGTTGTTGTGGGAATTACCAGAGACAGGGGGCTGCAAGTGGGCCTGGGCTGGCGAACTGATTATTCTAGGGTTGTAACTCCTATCGTAAAATAAAGACAGGTCAGGTCGGGCAGAGGGGGTGGGGTTGCTGTTGGTTGAAGGAAATGATATTCAGTCCCTTGCAAGGGGGTGACATGGTGATTCAGGAGATGTGGAGTCAGTATGGATAGAACTAAGGATTTGTATGGGTTTAAAAATACCCTAATGGGCCTAATCTACATGCCCCCAAAACAGTTGCATGGAATAGGGCACATGTTGACCATCAGGAGGGTTAATAATTGGCATGTAGTAAAAAGTAATGCTGTGGTTGTTATGGGGAGATTTCAAATGCAGGGGTAGGACTGGGGGGGAAAATCAGGTTGTACTGGGACCCAAGGACAGGGACTGTGTAGAGTGCCTTTCTTGCTGGATTCTTTGTCAGTTGTATTGGAGCCTACCCTGGAAGAAAGGCAATTTGGATTTAGTGTTATGTATTGAAAACCGGATTTGATAAACGGACCTCGAGTTTAATCGAGCCATTAGGAGGCATGACCATAACAGGTCAGGTTTAATCACAATTGGAGAGGAGAACGTGCAGATCGTAGTGTCAGTGTTTCAGTTGAATAACGGGGACTATATGGGGCCATGAGGGAGGAGCTGGCCTAAAGTTTAATTGACTGGAAAGATACACTAACCGGGATGTCCATTAACAAAAATGGCAGGTTTTCCAAGGAATACTCAGAAGGTCAGATCAGTTTCATTCCCAGGAAGAAGAAAGATTGCAATGCGAGAAATGATGACCATGCTGACAAGGGCATCAGGGACAGTATAAATATTAAAGCAAGAAGTACAACGTATGCAAAGATGAGCGGAAGCAAGAGGATTGGGTAATGTTTAAAGAACATCCGAAAGATAACCAAAAAGACAATAAGGGGAGAAAATGAAAGGTACAAATGCACTAGCCAGAATATAAAGGAGGATAGTAAAAGCTTCTTTAGGAATGTGAAGAAGAAAAAATATTACTATATGGAAGAAAACTGGATAGACCCGCTAGAATTTAGAGATTGAGGGGGGATCTAAGTAAAACTTACAAAATTCTTTAATGGTATGGACAGCTAGATGCAGGAAGATTGTTCCCGATGTTGGGGAAGTCAACAAGGGTCACAGTTTTTAAGATAAGGGGAAAATCTTTTAGGACCGAGATGAGAAAAACAATGTTTCACACAGAGAGTGGCGAATCTGTGGAATTCTCTGCCACAGAAGGTAGTTTGAGGCCAGTTCATTGGCTATATTTGAAGTGGATGGAGTTAGATGTGCCCCCTTGTGGCTAAAGGGACCAGGGGTATGGAGTGAGAAGGTAGGTAAGGGATACTGAGTTGGATGATCACCCATCATCATATTGACTGGCGGTGCAGGCTCGAAGGCTTTAATGGCCTGCTCCTGCAGCTATTTTTCTATGTTTCTATGTTTCTATGTTTTAAGACCAAAGTTGGAACCCTTGAAGACCGATAAAAGGTGAATTTATTATGGGGAACAAGGGAATGGCAGATGAGTTGAACAGGTACATTGATCTGTCTTCACTAAGGAGACACAAACAATCTTCCTGATATAGTAGTGGCCCAGAGGATCTGGGGTGACAGAGGAACTGAAGGAAATCCACATTAGGCAGGAATGGTGTTGTATAGACTGATGGGACTGAAGGCTGATAAATCCCCAGGGCCTGATGGTCTGCGTCCCAGGTACTTAAGGAAGTGGCTCTAAAATCGTGGGATGCATTGGTGATAATTTTCCAGTGTTCTATAGATTGATGATCAGTTCCAGTGGATGGAGGGTAGCTAATGTTATCCCACTTTTTAAGAAAGGCGGAGAGAGAAAACGTGGGATTTATTGACCTGACATCGGTGGTGGGGAAGATGCTGGAGTCAATTATAAAAAGAACGAGATAATAGCTGCACATTTTGGATAGCAGTAACAAGGTCGGTGCGAGCCAGCATGGATTTACGAAGGCGAAATCATGCTTGTACTAATCTTCCTGTAATTTTTTGAAGATGTAACTAGGAAAATGGACAAGGTGAGATGCCAATGGGATGTAGTGTCCCTGGACTTCCAGAAAGCATTTGATAAGGTCCCACATAGGAGATAAGTAGGCAAAAATGAGGGCACATGGAATTGGGGTAGAGTGCTGACATGGATAGAGAAGTGGTTGGGAAACAAGAGAGGATTTAAACGGGTTCCCTTTCAGAATGGCAGGCAGTGGCGAGTGGTGGTACGGCAAGGCTCGGTGCTGGGAACCGACCGGTCGCAGGCTATTTACAATATCTGGCATCAATGATTCGGATTGGGAAGGGATTGAAATGTAACATTAGCAAATTTGCAGATCCCAAAGCTGGGTGGCAGTGTGAACTGTGAGGAGGAAGCTAGAGAATGCAGGGTGACTTGGACAGGATGGGGGGGAGTGGGCAGCAGATGCATGGCAGATGAAGTTAATGCGGACAAATGTGAGGTTATCCACTTTGGTAGCAAAAACAGTAAGGCAGATTACTATCTAAATGGCGTCAAGTTTGGGAAAGGGAAAGTACAACGGGAACACAACGTGATTGTGGTACCTGTACATCAGTCTATGAAACTAAGCATGCAGGTACAGCAGACAGTGAAGAAAGCGAATGCATGTTGTCCTTTTTAACAAAGAGGAATCGAATACAGGAGCAAAGAGGTCCCTTCTGCAGTTTTTTTACGAGAGCCCGACTGAGACCACCACCTGGAGTATTGTGTGCAGTTTTGGTCCCCTAATTTGAGGAAGGACATTCTTGCTATTGAGGGAGTTCCGCGCAGGTTTACCAAGGTTAATTCCCGGGATGGCGGGACTGTCATATGCTGGAGAATTGAGCAGCTGGGCTTGTACACTCTGGTTTGTTTAGAAGGATGAGAGGGCATCTCATGAAACATATAAGATTGCTAATGGCTTGCACACGCTAGGGCAGAAGGAAACGTGGGGGGGTTCCCGATGTTGGGGGAGTCCAGAAACCAGGGGCCACAGTTTAAGAATAAGCAGTAAGCCGTTTAGAACGCAGATGAGGAAACACTTTTTCCTCACAGAGAGTGGTGAGTCAGGTGGAATTTTCTGCCTCAGCGGGCGGTGGAGGCAGGTTCTCTGGATGCTATTTCAAGAGAGAGCTAGATAGGTTCTTTAAAATAGCGGAGTCAGGGAGATATGGGGAGAAGGCAGGAACGGGTACTGATTGGGGATGATCAACCATGATCACATTGAATGGCGGTGCTGGCTCGAAGGGCCAAATGGCCTACTCCTTCACCTATTGTCTATTGTCTATTGACGTTGCTAGGCTTAACATTGCACTAACAACGTTATTCCATCATCGTGTATCTGTACACTGTACGTGGCTCGATTGTAATCATGTATTGTCTTTCTGCTGACTGGATAGCACGCAACAAAAGCATTTCACTTTACTTCGAAACACGTGACAATAAACTAAGCTGAAAAGCCTTATTCCCCTTAGATAGGCACAAAATGCTGGAGAACTTCTCTACCCGAAACCTCACCCATTCCTTCTCTCCGGAGATGCTGCCTGTCCTGCTGAGATACTCCAGCATCTCAGGCTAGAAGGAATGGCTGACGTTTCAGGTCGAGACCCTTCTTTGGACTCTTTCACTCATTTCTGTTTCTCTTTATATCACCGTCTATATCCCTCCCTCCCTTTCCCCTGACGCTCAGTCTGAAGAAAGGTCTCGATCCGAAACGTCACCCACTCCTTGTGTCCAGAGATGCTGCCTGTCCCGCTGAGTTACTCCAGCTTTTTGTGACTCTGTCCTGATGTTGTACTCTGGGCCTTCATTGATGAGGTTCTGGATTCCCGTTGCCATTACTGGCTGCACTTCAAAGTGATTTACGCAGGTAAAGCACTCTGTGGTCTCCGAAAAGAGATGCGAGGACATTGTATAAATTTTAGCGGGTTGTGACACTGCAATGCTGAGAACTCTATGCTGCACATTGTAACTGTCCCTTTTCCCTGTCTATTGTACTGGAGTTTGACATCATTGTAATCAGCGGCACAATCCAGGGACACAATTTTACATCGCCCCATCCCCGACCTCTACCTCCGTTACATCGACGACTGCTTCGGTGTCACCTCCTGCACCCACACACAACTGACTGACTTCATTCATTTCACCACCAACTTCCATCCGGCACTCAAATACACTTGGAACTGGTCCTCTACCTTTCACCCCACCAGCCGGCAAATACAACATATAGTCCTCCGCCAGTTTCGCCACCTCCAACGTGACCCCTCCACCCGCCACATTCTTCCCATCTCCCCCCCTGTCCTGCCTTCCGCAAAGACCGCTCCCACTCCGCAACTCCCTTGTCCATTCTTCCCTCCCCTCCCACTCTACCCCCTCCCCGGGCACTTTCCCTTGCAACCGCAAGAAATGCAACACTTGTCCCTTCACCTCCCCCCTCCACTCCTTTCAGGGACCCAAGCAGTCCTTCCAGGTCCGACAGAGGTTCACCTGCACCCTCCTCCAACCTCATCTACTGCATCCGCTGCTCCAGATGCCAGATGATCTATATCGGTTGAGACCAAGCGGAGGCTTGGCGATCGCTTCGCCGAACACCTCCGCTCGGTCCGCAATAACCAACCCGACCTCCCGGTGGCTCAGCACTTCAACTCCCCCTCCCATTCCACATCCGACCTCTCGGTCCTGGGGCCTCCTCCATGGCCAGAGTGAGCAAACACCGCAAGCTGGAGGAACAGCACCTCATATTCCGCTTGGGGAGTCTGCATCCTTTGAGCTTGAATATTGAATTTTCTCAATTCTGTTTAACCCCTTGCTGTCTCCTCCCCTTCCCACCTCTCCCTCAGCCCTGGGGCCCTGGCATTCCCTCTATCTCTTTCTCTCCCCCCACCCCAGTCGCACCAGCTTCTCATTTTCACACCACCAAACAGCTTACAATGGCTTGTTCCCTTTATCACCGATACTTTTTTGCATATCTTTCACTCATTGTTCCTTATCTCTCCACATCACCGTCTATATCTCTCGTTTCCCTGATCCCCTGACCAGTCTGAAGAAGGGTCTCGGCCCGAAACGTCGCCTAATCTCCCTTCGCTCCTTAGATGCTGCTGCACACCCGCTGAGTTTCTCCAGCTTTTTGTGTACCCTCGATTCTCCAGCATCTGCAGTTCCTTCTTTAAAACACAATTTTACATATTTCCCGCCACCTTAAATACAGTTAATCACCTCAAATGCTAGAAAGAAGTAAACTGCCTGAAATACAATCACCGCAACACTCTTATTTTGTTTAAGATCCAACTCGTTCAAAGTGGTTGAAGATCAAATGTCCTTGGAGTTGGCCGAGCGATCTACTCAGAGGGCAGTTAGTGATGTGCAGTAAATGCTGGTGTTGCAGCGACATCTACACCCTGAGACATTGATCACCTACTTACATTAATTCCTTAATAATAAGGTTAAGTTTTGTTTATTAAGAACAGTATTGAATTAACTCGTGAAGTTGATGAAAAACAATGCAAATCATAGCACAAATTATTACTCAAGTTAGACAACCAGATAGCTCTCGCGGTCTCTCCTGTTCGTTTCTCTCGTCATGCCGGATTGTGTTTCAGTCACCGCCACTGCTCCCACGTCGATGCCGGCCTCCAGCATCGGAATCTGTTCATTCTCTCTGCCCCAGATTCACCAACCCCACGGGCAATGGGTTAATGTATCGGCCGATTCCGCAGTATCGGGTTTTACCAGCAGGTGGGGACCCTGCGCCGCGCAAACATTTAGACAGCTCGGAGGTGAACACAAATGCTGGGGAAACTCAGCGGGTGAGGCAGCCTGAAGAAGGGTCTCGACCTGAAACGTCACATATTCCTTCGCTCAATAGATGCTGTTCACCCGCTGAGTTTCTCCAGCATTTAGTCTAACTTCGATTTTCCAAGCATCTGCAGTCCTTTCTTAAACATTTAGACAGCTCGGCAGCAGTTGAAAGCGGCACTGCAGCGAACTGAACTACCTGACATGCATGAGGTTGCGTGCATGGAATGTGTACGAACCTTCTTGACGTGCTGCATATTTTTAAACCATATTCTGCTATTTTGAAGTTCTACAAGCATGCGATTTGTTTAATGTAATAATTTATGATGCTTGGTTCATCGTTGTTGATGTCCGGAATTCACTGGGTCACAAGTGTCTGCAGATGCGGCACATGCGTGAGGTGGAATAGTGGAGAGACCCTCAATGCAGGAGCGAGAAGCGAACTTCTGGTAGAATTAAATTGGTCAAGAAGCATTTGTGGAAGCTATGAGCGGATCCTCATTGAGGGTAAAGAAACCCTAAACATGACGAATTGCTACATTAATAGATTGATACATTTAATCCCCATTTGTTGAATTTGGATATTTCGCACGACCAGTAAAATAAGTAAGTAAGTAAGTAAGTTTATTGGCCAAGTATTCACGTACAAGGAATTTGCCTTGGTGCTCCGCCCACAAGTAACAACATGACATACAGTGACAGTTGCGAATGACTCAGAAAACACTAAACATTAATAATAATAAAACATTAATGATAAAACACCATTGATCAAGCATGTGAACCAACAAAATAAATGCATGGCAGATTAAGTTTAATGCGGATATTTGTGAGGTTATCCACTTTGGTAGCAGAACAGGAAGGCAGGTTACTATCCAAATGGCGTCAAGTTGGGAAAAGGGGAAGTACAACGGGATCTGGGGGGTCCTTGTTCATCAGTCTATGAAAGTACGCATGCAGGTACAGCAGGCAGTGATGAAAGCTAGATAGAGAATCTTTATTGTCATTATAACATGTGAACATGTACAACGAAATTAAAATGCCAACCGGTCAGTGCACCATTCACACATTTCTAGAAGCTAACGATACGTAAGCATACACACACCACCATAAAATAAGCATAAACACACAGCCATACATTCTTCTGTCGATTTCACAATCCATTTGGTATGTAGCGCACCTGCGCTCATTTGGTGGCTACATTAAGTGTAGTTATTGCTGTGGTATAAAAGCTGTTTTTTTAGTCTGTTTGTCCTTGTCCTCATTGATCATGTATCTATACACTGGATGTGGCATGGCATGTTGGCCTTTATATCAAGAGGAATCGAATATAGGAGCAAAGAGGTCCTTCTGCAGTTGTACAGAGCCCTATTAAGACCACACCTGGAGTATTGTGTGCAGTTTTGGTCCCCTAATTTGAGGAAGGACATTCTTGCTATTGGGGGAGTGCAGCGCAGGTTCGCCAGGTTAATTCCCGGGATGGCGGGACCGCCATATGCTGAGACAATGGAGCAGCTGGGCTTGTAAACTCTGGAGTTTAGAAGGATGTGAGTAGATCTCATTGAAACATATAAGATTGTTAAGGGTTTGGACACGTTAGAGGCAGGAAACATATTCCCGATGTTGGGGGAGTCCAGAACCAGGTGCCACAGTTTAAGAATAAGGAGTAAGCCATTTAGAACGGAGACGAGGAAACGCTGTTTCTCACAGAGAGATGTGAGTGTGGAATTCTCTGCCTCAGAGGGCGCTAGAGGCAGGTTCTCTGTATGCTTTCAAGATCGAGGTAGATAGGGCTCTTAAACATAGCGGAGTCAGGTGATATCAAGAGAAGGCAGGAACGGGGTATTGAATGGGGATAATCAGTCATGATCACATTGAATGGCAGTGCTGGTTCGAAAGGCCGAATGGCCGACTCCTGCACCTATTGTCTATTGTCTATACAGTATTTATTTATGTGCAGCAGGACTGACAGGGTCAGGGCAAATTTCGACCAGAGACTCGGAATGCGAGCTCATGACCTCTCTCCGCAGATCCTGCCTGACCAACTGCGGACCCATCCCAAGCCCACTTGACTATCTCAGCTTTGTCCATCCACACAACAGAGGTCGGGGCTCGGGGAAAAAGCTCACAGTCAGAGATTTTGCAACCTACTTTGTTGGGAGTTGGGAAAGCTGATTACAACTCTGGAAGATTACGGACAGTGGGGATGGAATGGCAACATTCCTTGAATGAGGAGCGAGGATTATTTAACCATATAACCATATAACCATATAACAATTATAGCACGGAAACAGGCCCTCTCGGCCCTTCCAGTCCGTGCCGACCATTTGTTTTCCCCTAGTCCCATCTACCTGCACTCAGACCATACCCCTCCATTCCCATCACGTCCATATACCTATCCACTTTACTCTTAAATGTTAAAATCGATCCTGCCTCTGATCCTGCCACGTCAACTCTGTCTATCCCTTTCATCATTTTAAAGACCTCAATCAAGTCCCCCCTTAACCTTCTGCCTCCAAAGAATAAAGACCTAACTTGTTCAACCTTTCTCTGTAACATAGTTGCTGGAACCCTGGCAACATTCTAGTAAATCTCCTCTGTACTCTCTCTCTTTTGTTGACATCCTTCCTATAACTAGGCGACCAAAATTGTACACCATACTCCAGAATTGGTCTTACCAATGCCTTGTACAATTTTAACATTACTTCCCTGCTCCTATATTCAATGCTCTGATTTATCAAGGCCAGCACACCACAGGCTTTCTTTACCACCCTATCTACATGCGATTCCACCTTCAGGGAACTATGCAGTTATTCCTAGATCCCTCTGTTCCACAGCATTCCTCAATTCCCTACCATTTACCACGTACGTCCTATTTTGATTTGTCCCTGCCAAGATGTAGCACTTCACACTTATCAGCATTAAACTCCATCTGCCATCTTTCAGCCCACTTTTCCAAATGGCCCAAATCTCTCTGTAGACTTTGAAAATCGACTTCATTATCCACAACACCACCTATCTTAGTATCATCTGCATACTTACTTATCCAATTTTCCACCCCATCATCCAGATCATTGATGTACATGACAAACAACAGTGGACCCAACACAGATCCCCGAGGCACCCCACTGTTTCACCGGCTTCCAACCTGACAAACAGCCATCCACCAT
Source organism: Okamejei kenojei (assembly GCA_035221665.1). NCBI lineage: Eukaryota > Metazoa > Chordata > Chondrichthyes > Rajiformes > Rajidae > Okamejei > Okamejei kenojei. The sequence goes on from CM069160.1 coordinate 11,005,182, forward strand.
TACTCTCTGACATCTCCCATTCAGCCACTGTTGAATCCATCTTGCTACTCCGCCATTAACACCCAAAGATTGAACCTTCTTAACCAACCTTCCATGGGGAACCTTGTCAAAGGCCTTACTGAAATCCATGTATACAACATCCACTGTTTTAACCCTCATCAATTTTCCCTAGTTACCGCTTCAAAAAAATTCAAGAAGTTTCGTCAAACATGACCTTCCAGGCACAAATCCATGTTGACTGTTCCTGATCAGACCCTGTTTATCCAGATGCTTATATATATTATCTCTAAGTATCCTTTCCATTAATTTGCCCACCACTGACGTCAAACTAATAGGTCTATAATTGCTAGGTTATTCTTTGAACCATTTTTAAAACAATGGAACAACATGCGCAGTACGCCAATCCTCCGGCACTATTCCCGTTTCTAATGACATTTGAAATATTTCTGTCATAGCTCCTGCTATTTCTACAACTAACTTCCCTCAATGTCCTAGGGAATATCCTGTCAGGACCTGGAGACTTATCCACTTTTATATTTTTCAAAAGTGTCAGTACTTCTTCCTCTTTGAATCTCATAGTTTCCATATCTACTCTACTCTTTCCCCTTAACTCACCGAGTTCAATATCCTTCTCCTTGGTGAATACCGAAGAAAAGAAATTGTTCAATATCTCCCCCATCTCTTTTGGCTCTGCAGATAGCTGTCCATTCTGGTTCTCTAATGGTCCAATTTTATCCCTCGTTATCCTTTTGCTATTAACATAGCTGTAGAACCCCTTTGGGTTTACTTTCACCTTTCTTGCCAAAGCAACATCATATCTTCTTTTAGACTTCCTAATTTCTTTCTTAAGATTCTTTTTGCATTCTTTATACTCCTCTAGCACCTCATTTACTCCATGCCTCCTATAATTATTGTAGATATCTCTCTTTTTTCGAAACAATTGTCCAATTTCCCTTGAAAACCATGGCTCTTTCCAATTTTTACTATTTCCTTTCAACCTAACAGGGACATAAAGATTCTGTACTCTTACAATTTCCCCTTTAAATGTCCTCCATTTCTCTTCTACATCCTTCCCATGAAACAAAGTGTCCCAATTCACTCCTTTAAAATCCTTACGCATTCCCTCAAAGTTAGCCTTTCTCCAATCAAAAATCTCTACCCTAGGTCCAGTTCTGACTCTCTCCATAATTATATTGAAACTAATGGTATTGTGATCACTGGTCCCGAAGTGCTCACCAACGCATACCTCCGTCACCTGACTTGCCTCATTTCCTAACAGGAGGTCCAGCACTGCCCCTTCTCTGGTCGATACCTCTATGTACTGCTGCAAAAAACTATCCTGCACACATTTTACAAACTCCAAACCATCCAGCCCATTTACAAACATTGGACTCAGGAAGAGAAGTGTTGCCCGCAGTTTAAGGTGGGAAAGTTGTGAGGAGTGACATAGATGCAAACTCAGAATAAGGATAAGTAAGAATTGCATTACTCTGCCCCGGAACATATGACAACTCACAAATCATGACTATTTCTCTCTCTTGGGCTGAGGGCGGCGATTAAAGTTTCACCTGATGGATTGTGTGAAAGAAGTGAAGAAACAGAGGCAGATAATCAGAGAGGAAAACATGTAAAAAGGGTTGGTTCATTGAAATCAAACCCACTTACAATATTGTAGGTCAGTAGATAATACAACAGATACATTTAATACCCTGTTGTTGCAGTTGTATAATTTGCACGACCATTAACATTCATGAGAACCGAATAGAAAGATTGTGTTTATTTGAATTATGGTGCTTCTAATACTCCGACTGAAATAAACCCAAATCGCTTTGAACAGTATAAATTGCTTTTAAACTCTGTCTGTGAATGTTCCTGTCCGCAAATTGACTCCTGCATTTCAGTTGCCATTCCTAGCTGCACTACAAAGATAATTCCACCAGTAAAGCACTTTGGGGTCTCCTAAAAGAGATGCGAGGACATTGTGTAAATGTAAGCGGGTTGTTGCTGTGGGCACTCGATCTTGGAGGGAATAATCCATTTCCGATGCGCAAACAGGGGTAGTGGGAAGACGAAGTAGCCGATGGCGTCCGCGGGCTTGGAATGGACTTTGGTCACTCGGGTTTTCTCGAGACGGCGAGAAAGCGAAAGCGAGAGATCAGGACCCGCCGCCCGCGGCCGCTGCTGAACCCGCGGGAAGGGCGATTGTTTCAATCTTTATATTTTCACAAAAGTAATTTCTGTTCCGTTGCCGGACGCGGTTAACGCGTTAAAATGAACGGATCGACAGACAGCTCTGATTTCAGTTGCTGTTTATTTCACTCTTCCCACATTTACATTCCCCCTGGTTTTATTTCCGCGCTCACTGGGGTTTCACGACGCGGAATTTGGGGATTAAATGGGAGCCGTTCGTTCAGCACCGACCTGTTGTCCACCAGGTTTTTTCCACAAAGCCCCTGAGCCCCGCTCCTGACGCCGTTCCCGGGACCCGATCCTTTTATACACCCGGAGCGGAACCGGAGCAGATTCTCAGCCACTGGTTTTCATCACAAGTCCAGAAGAAAGGATAAAGTTTCTCCGTGAATTTATTCCCAGTGAAGGTGTGGAGATGGGACTTGGTGTCCGCGTCGTAAAATGAAACTGTCCCGGACTCGTAACTGAGATAAACTCCCACCCTCCCGGGGATGGGACGGGCGGGGAGAGGGGATGGAGGGAAGGTGCCAGCTTGAAACCGATCACCCCGCCGCTTGATGCACCAGACTCCAGTCTCCGGGGTCAGTGTGAACAGTCCCTTCCTCTCCACAGACTCTGCGGCGATTCCCAGCCTCCAGCCCCGACTCCCCGCCACCTCCACCTCCCAGTAATGTCTCCCCGATGTGAATCCCTCCGATCCCAGCACACACGGCCAGACTGTAAACCTCTTCCCGGTGTCAGGGAGACTCCTCCGGGTCTCGGTCCATCTCACCCGCTTCCGATCCTCAGACACCTCGAGCCCCGGATTCGCTGTTTCCACATCCAGGGTGACGGAGACTGGGGGGAGAAGCAGAGAATCAGAGAGTCCCCGGGGGTCGGGGGGAGACTCGGGCACAGGCGGGCAGACAACTGAACCCTTGCCCGGGCTGTCACCCCAACAACATCGGATGGACAACACACATCTTTCTCGAGGTTTCTCAACCCGGCAGGAGAGGGGGAAATCCGCGGGTTGTCGGGAACGGGAGGGGTCGGGCGGTCAGCAAAACGAATGCGGAAAGTGAGGATGAACGAAAGATTGCGGGTGGGGATGGAGAAATAAGCCGGGTATTCAAATATCTTGCCAGTACATGGCAAATGAGACGCAGATTGCAAGATGAGGAGAGGGATGCGAGTGGTAATGAGACGTGGTTAAAGAGGATGTAGAGATGTGGGGTGGAGTTGCCGTGATCACACTGAACTGGAGAGGCCATCTTCTACTGTTTACTTGCTTTCTTTAGTGGAGGGTGGATTTGATGCGCCGATACAACCAAGAACACACTGATCTCATTGTGAACCAATACATGAACTTCACTGAGGGACTTGACAATATTCCGCATGTAGGGCTGGTCCAAAGGGAAGTGGGATCTAAACGAGCTGGGTAAATAGATCCAACATTCCCCTTGTGCTTGGAGGTGGAAGGTCACGGTAGAAGGATGAGTTTTTCTGCCTGGGGGTCTGTGACTGGTGGTGTGCAGCAGAGATCGGTGGTGCACCCTTTGCTGTTTATTTTATATTTTCATGGCTTGGATGTGAATGTAGGAGGTGTGACTACTAAGTTTATGGAGAACAGGTAATACCTGTGGATAGCATGGAATTCTCAAAGTTTGCAACAAGATAGAGGCTAGATCCTCCAAACCTTGTGTTCATACAGGGATATCAAAACTGGAGGGCGCGGGTTTAACACAAGAGGATGGAGTTTTAAAGTGGGTCTGAGTGATAAGTTTACTTCACGCAGAGAGTTATTGATACCTGGAATATTTTGCCAGAGGAGGTGGTGGAATAAGATGTAATCACTACATTTCAGAGGCATTACGATTTAACAAATGACGTGTAGAATAATATGGTCCTAATGTGGGCAAATTGATTAGTGTAGCTGGGAAAAAATGTGTACATGGACACGTTGGGCCGAGGGGCCTGACTCTGTAATGTACAACCATGGCTCTCTGGCTCCAAGAGCACTGAATGAGTGAATCTTCACAACTACCCGTGCAGGGCATTCCAATGGTTGCCCAGTCTCAACGTGCCGTAATGTCTCCTTGTCTCTGTCCTAAATGTTCCAGCCTACATTCTGAGAGGATGTCCGCTGCCTCCACACCCCTCAGACAGGGGAGACATCCTCCCTGCACGCAGCCCACTGAGCAGTGTACGGACTTTGTATTTCCCAGAGATCTCGTCAAATACAATTGGACTCTCGAGCAAGCAGGCGGAGACCACTCAATGTCACCCGCACAACAAATATCGTTATGGAACCAAGTATTGTCAATCGTTACTACTCTGTGCAGACTTTATCTTTGTATAAGTAGAAAAAAACATAAGACAGGAAGAAAATAGGTGCGGAGTAGGCTTCGCATCTCAGGCCTATCCCCTGTTCAATGTGATCATGGCTGATCGAAGCTGGTCCCAGATCCTCTTCAGTGTAACTTCCCCATAACCCTCAGTCGAATGATCTTACCAATATCCAACTATTTTCCCTTCACCAATTCCAAAAATCTGGCCTGTCACCATAAATTAGGTCACACAATTCCAGATATTTACTGCTCTGTTAGAGAAACAACTTCAACCCTCTGCGTGGTACGTGGTGGTCTGGATGTTTTGATCTGATCAAATCCAGGGCGAGTTACACAATGGAGCATAACCGTGGTCTGAAGGCAGTAGACAGAAGGTTGGTGGAGGAATGCTTTTTAACTGGAGTCTCTCGCAGAGGGTGTGCCATAGAGCTTGATGCTCTCTCCATTGTTGGTCGTTATGTATACGAACGCTTTGTATGTGTATGTGGGTGACATAGTTAACAGGCTTGTTGAGGACACTAAAATTGGTGGCGTCATGGAGAGTGAAGAAGGTTATCTGAGATGAAATGTGATCTTAATTAGCAGGTGTAATTGGCTGAAGAATGGAAGACGGAATTTTCTAATGTTGAAATATTGGGGGCATCAGTTTAAGGTGAGATGGTAAAGTTGGAAAAGGCATTGAAGGTCAATGTTTTCAGAGATTGGATTGTAGAGAGATAGAATGAGATTCCAGAGGCGGAGGTGAGTACAGTTTCTGCGTAATGTTCACATTTATTGTACTTACAGGTGTAATCAATGAGAAGAATGGAAACTGAACAAGTTTACCTCGCTGAATGGCGCAGGTTTCTCTCCACAACGTGTTCAACACAAAGTGGCGATGAATCTTTTCAATCGGCAAGGCACCATCTGTCACTGACAATGTATGAACTTCATCACTAACCCTGCAAATATTTATCAACTGGTTAGAAGCTGAGCTTCAACAATTTCGGAGCTGTTCTACAAAAACATACAGCGTTTCAATCAAGAGCGTGTCCTACCTCCTTTTCCGACCAGCTGCCTCCTGAAAGAAATAAGACACACGTCTGAATAACTGAGACACAACATCCACATTCCGACAGCAGAAATGACACGCAGATTGCCACAAGATTCCTATTAACCAACACTTATTGCGGCAGCCACACTGACATGTATAGGATATTTCTGTCGGGACAAAGGTCCACGGGGGGGAAACACCAGGAACGTACATGGAAATGATGCCATTATTGAAACGGTGCACGTTACGGGCAAGAATGAGAAAGTGGTGGGGTGTTATTGGTATTGGTAAGACCAATTCTGGAGTATGGTGTACAATTTTGGTCGCCTAGTTATAGGAAGGATGTCAACAAAATAGAGAGAGTACAGAAGAGATTTACTAGAATGTTGCCAGGGTTCCAGCAACTATGTTACAGAGAAAGGTTGAACAAGTTAGGTCTTTATTCTTTGGAGAGCAGAAGGTTAAGGGGGGACTTGATTGAGGTCTTTAAAATGATGAAAGGGATAGACAGAGTTGACGTGGATACGTTTTTCCCATTGAGGGTAGGGAAGATTCAAACAAGAGGGCATGACATGAGAATTAAGGGACAGAGGTTTCGGGGTAACGCGAGGGGGAACTTCTTTACTCAGAGGGTGGTGGCTGTGTGGAATCAGCTTCCAGCAGAAGTGGTGGAGGCAGGATCGATTTTAACATTTAAGAGTAAAGTGGATAGGTATATGGACGTGAAGGGAATGGAGGGGTATGGTCTGAGCGCAGGTAGATGGGACTAGGGAAAACAAATGGTCGGCACGGACTGGAAGGGCCGAGAGGGCCTGTTTCCGTGCTGTAATTGTTATATGGTTTATATGGTTATGTAAGAAGATGCCAGGGAATGAAGGGATAGGAAGATTTAAGATTATCTGTGGATTAAAATGGGTGGTGGGGGGGGGGGGGGGGGGGACAAATATTATTCCTTCTTTTGGGGAGACCAAAATTCAAAGATGAAATAAGTGATGGCCTTCAATAAATCTCATTAGTCATGCCGCAAAAGGAACGTGGAACTCAGTCGCACAAAGTGGCCGAAGCCAATGTTCGACATACATTGAAGGGGAAGCAGGATAAGCGCAAGAGATTTCCCCGTTTGCCCCAAACCCTGCATGTTCAATTCATGGATGACAGATGATAAATGATGATGTGTGCGCCACGTTCTAGATTTCAATGTTAATCCCCACAATGTGGTCATGGCTAATCTTGCCCAGGACAGAACTCCCCATCCCCTCCCCCCCCCACCCCCCATTCCCCTCATGTTCAATTCCTGGAATTTTCAACAACAAAAATGTCTCTCCTTCTGGTTCAAATACTGCCGACAGTTGCAAACCCCAGAACCAGTCCCTGCAAACATGTACTGTCCCTGCCTGCTTCAAAGTCTCCACTATCATCCCTGTACACAAAAAGGCAAGGAGTACTTGTCTTAATGACTACAGGCCTGTCGCACTGACCTCTGTAGTCATGAAGACACTTGAAAGGCTTGTGTTGGCCAAGCTGAAATATATCACAAACTCCCTGCTGGACCCTCTGCATTTTGCATATTGGGCCAATAGATCTGTGGATGATGCAGTCAACCTGGGCCTGCACTTCATCCAACAGCACCTAGACCGCCAGGGGACCTATGCGAGGACCCTGTTTGTTGATTTTAGCTCTGCATTCAACACCATTGTGCCAGAGCTACTACACTCCAAACCTTTCGAGTTGACTGTGCCTGAACCCCTCTGTCAGTGGATCACCAACTACCTGACAGACAGGAAGCAGCATGTGAGGCTGGGAAAGCATATCTAGGACCCGCAAACACTCAGCATAGGAGCACCGCAAGGCTGCGTACTCTCTTCTCTCCTCCACTCTCTCTACACCAATGACTGCACCTCCACAGACACCTCTGTCAAGCTTCTCAAGTTTGCGGACGACACAACCCTGATTGGACTGATCCAGGATGGGGAGGAATCTGCCAACAGATAGGAAGTGTCACAGCTGGCATCCTGCTGCCGTCGCAACAACCTAGAGTTCAATGCTCTTACGACAGTGGAATTGATTGTAGACTTTAGGAGAGCTGCCCCTCCCCTCCCCCCACTCACCATCAACAACACCACAGTCACATCTGTGGAGTCTTTTAAATTCCTGGGAACCATCATCTCCAAGGACCTTAAGTGGCGGACTACCATCGACTCCACAGTCAAAAAGGCATAACAGAGGATGTACTTCCTACGGCAGCTGAGGAAGCACAATCTGCCACAGGCAATGATGGTCCAATTCTACACGGCCATCGTAGAGTCTGTTCTCACCTTCTCCATCATGGCCTGGTTTGGCTCAGCCACCAAGCACGACAACTGGAGGTTGCAGCGAATCGTCCGATCAGCAGAGAAGATTATTGGCTGCAACCTTCCCTCCATTGATGAACTGTACACTGCAAGGGCCAGGAAGCGAGCGGGCAAGATCATCTCTGACTCCTCTCACCCTGGCCGCAAACTCTTTGAATCGCTTTCCTCTGGAAGGCGACTCTGGACTTTCAAAGCTGCCACAGCTAAACATAAAAATAGTTTTTATCCACGAGTAGTTGCTCTACTCAACAGCCAAAAATCTGTAGCCTCCCTTTGATCTGGTATTTTGTTGGTTCACATGCTTGATCAATGGTGTTTTATCATTAATGTCTTGTTATTATTAATGTTTAGTGTTTTCTGAGTCATTCGTAACTGTCACTGTATGTCATGTTGTTACTTGTGGGCGGAGCACCAAGGCAAATTCCTTGTATGTGAATACTTGGCCAATAAACGTACCTACTTACAAAAGTCTCTGGAGATTCACTTTTGTGTTGCGTCCAATGCTGTATCAACATTTCATGGATAAGATCATGAAGTCTATGACCTTCATGACCTTTTGCATGTTCTATGCAAAATGCTCTTGATGTAACTTCGGAAAATTGTAACAAACCCCCCCTACAAGATTCTACAAGATATGACCAGCAGAAGAATAACCAGGGGGACTATTCCCCTTTAAGAGCAAAATTATAACTAGGGATAGAGCAGGTCCAATTAAGTGCTGTTAAGGAGGACAAATTCCAATGTGTATCCCAGGCTAAATTCATTAGACTGCCTGCACGGCGATGTTCTAACATCACAAACTCCTTTTCCTCTAACGCTGACCATACGGAACACTTTCCCGGTGGTCTTGTGATTCCTGGAGATTGTCCCTCTTTTCTGGGAAATATTCCATGTTCACAAACTCAGTGCCAAGATCACAGCGACGGTTTCTCAAGGAGTTTGCACACTGTCCTGAGATCCCATAGTTTATGCAGGAGGCCATTTAGTTTGGGAACAACAGCAGCACATCGCTGGAACAGATGGAACATTGACCCAGCTCTGAATTACTGGTAAATGATGCATTAATTTCAGAAATGTCGCCCACCATGTTGTGAATGTGCAGTTTCACTTCGCCTAACTGTAGTGTAACCCCTCACCTTCAGAAATATCCCGTTGTCTTTTTGATCTATCTGTTCCTGCAACGTTGAGAGTTCCTTTTGGATGGAATTTAAATTAGCTTGAATCTCTTGAAGCCTTTTCTCCATTGCGTTCCGAATTTTCTCCTCTTCTTCCCGGACATCTGCGAGTGCACGCCGTTCTTTCTCAATGAAAATCTGGTGCAGTTCAGCAAACTGGGATGTGATCTGTGACTGAAGGTTGTGTGACTCTTCCTGTGAAATGAAAGATGAAGATCAATATATAATGTTACTGTATAGTATTTCCTAACGATATGCGATATGATAGTTGGCCAATCAACCTTGTGGCATGGAGTACAGAAATAGGCCAATTGGCCCAACATGTCTTATGAGTTCCATAGAATAATTACCCTCTGGCAAAATAGGTTTAGTTTTTTTTAGTTTAGAGATACAGCGCAGAAACAGGCCCTTCGGCCCTTCAGGTCCGCGCCGACCAGCAATCCCCACACATTAACAATTTTTACATTTTCCAAGGCAATAAACCTACAAACCTGTACATCTTTGTAAGCAAATGTTATGTTAGCTTTCATAGCAAAAGGATTTGAGTATAGGAGCAGGGAAGTTCTACTGCAGTTGTGCAGGGTCTTGGTGAGACCACACCTGGAGTATTGCGTACAGATCTGGTCTCCAAATCTGAGGAAGGACATTATTGCCATAGAGGGAGTACAGAGAAGGTTCACCAGACTGATTCCTGGGATGGCAGGACTGTCTTATGAAGAAAGACTGGATAGACTCGGTTTATACTCTCTAGAATTTAGGAGATTGAGAGGGGAACTTATAGAAACTTACAAAATTCTTAAGGGGTTGGACAGGCTAGATGCAGGAAGATTATTCCCGATGTTGGGGAGGTCCAGAACAAGGGGTCACAGCTTAAGGATAAGGGGCAAATCCTTTAGGATGAGAAGGACTTTTTTCACACAGAGAGTGGTGGGTCTCTGGAACTCTCTGCCACAGAGGGTAGTGGACACCAGTTCATTGGCTATATTTAAGAGGGAGTTAGATGTGGCCCTTGTGGCTAAGGGGATCAGAGGGTATGGAGAGAAGGCAGGTACGGGATACTGAGTTGGATGATCAGCCATGATCATATTGAATGGCGGTGCAGGCTCGAAGGGCCGAATGGCCTCCTCCTGCACCTAATTTCTATGTTTCTATGTTTCTATGTTTGTAGTGTGGGAGGAAACTGAAGATTATCAGAAAAAACTCACGCAGGCCACGGGGAGAACATACAAACTCCGTACAGACAGCACCCGTAGCCGGGATCGAACCCGTGTCTCCGGCGCTGTATTCGCTGTAAGGCAGCAACTGTGCCACAGTGACCCATTTTCCAAGTTCCTCCTCACCTCCTTTCTAAAAGAGCACCCTATAATTCTGAGGCTCTGACCTCTAGTCCTACAGCCCCACCAGTGGAAACATCCTTTCCACATCCACTCTATCTACAGTCAGTACCTGCCCGCCCAGTCTCTATCCCTATAGCTACAACCCTCGGCTCCTGTGCTGTAGAGAGGTGTCCTGACGTTACACACGTCACATTGATGAAAACTACACAAGATCAGGAAATCGAAACTGGAAAACCTCACCAGAACACCAGAAATCTTCTCCTTCTGTTGCTGCTCCATTTGCTCGATCTCTGATTTCTTTTTTGTGAGAGATTCGAAGGAAGATTTCACCTGATCCTGGAGTTGGGTTTCAGAACAGAGAAGAAAAATGTCAGAAAATAAACAAAACGTGACACAAAGAGGTGATCAATATCGGTTTGCTTTTACCTTGTAGATGTCAACAGCTTCTGCTATCGGTATGAAGCTGTGAGACTTGTGTTCCCGCGCATCTCGACATATCACACAGATCAGCTTCTTGTCAGTTTCACAAAACAGCTTCAGTTCTTCCTGATGTTTCTCGCAGTGAAGTTTACTTTCCTTCTCTTTGAGATTCGGGCTCAGTGTTCGAGCTTTCTCAGCCAGTCTCGCCAAGGCCCGATTTACTTTGAGGGTGCGGTCTGCAAACTCCTCTCTACATTCCGGGCAGGAGTTTCTCGCCTCCCTGTCCCAACTCTGTGTGATGCAGGAGCGGCAGAAGTTGTGCCCACACTCCAGTGTCACCGGATCGGTGAAGAAATCCAGGCAGATGGGACAAACTGCCTCCTCGGTCCAACTCTCCACCTGGTCTTTCGCAGCCATTTTAAATCAGGACTTCCTGGTTCAAAATGTTTTCACTGACGTGGAGCTGCTGAATATGGGCGGTCACGTAACCGTCACGGTGACGCTGCGGTAGAGTTGCTGCCTTCAGCGAATGCAGCGCTGGAGACGCGGGTTCGATCCTGACTACGGGCGATGTCTGTACGGAGTTTGTACGTTCTCCCCGTACGTCTTCAGAATGTGGCAGGAAACCGAACATCTCGGAGAAAACCCACGCGGTCTCGGGGAGAACGTACTAACTCCGTACAGACAGCAGCCGTAGTCGGGATCGAACCCGGGTCTCTGGCGCTGCAAGCGCTGCAAGGCAGCAACTCCACCGCTGCGCCCCCGGGGAATCAGTGAGAGTGGATCACGGAACACTCAGATTCGAAAGCCCAATTGGCAGCATTTCCTCCGCCCCTGCAGCTCATTCTTGCCGCTAATGCTTCCGAGATGGCGCCCAACCAAGGCGGCTATTTGCGTGCGATACAGATCTACAATCACATATTACAACCGCCCCACACTCTTAAATCTCTACTCCCACCTCAACATTTCTCACTTTAACTATGATCGGGCTTTAACTATGATCAGACCTAAGGGATCTGAATGTGTGGCTGAGGGGCTGGTGCAGGGAGCAAGATTAGATTTATAGACCACTGGGATCTCTTCTGAGGTAGGGGTGACCTGTACAAAAGCGACGGGTTGCACCATAACCGGAGGGGGACCGACATTCTGGCAGGCAGGTTTGCTAGGGCTACACGTGTGGGTTGAAACTAAATAGTTGGGGGGAAGGATTGACAAATTGGGAATATAAAGATGGAGTTGAAGGGGAAGTGGCTACAAGAAAAATTACAAAAGATTCTCGAATTAATGGGAAGGAAAGCTTGAGAATGGACAACAGAGTAAGGTCAGGGCCAATTTTGAGGGGGGAAGTGAATACGGAGGTCAAAGTACTGTATATGAAGGCGCGAAGCATAAGGAATAAAGTGGACGAGCTTGAAGATCAGTTAGAAACTGGCAAGTATGATGTTGTGGGAATTACAGAGACATGGCTGCAAGAGGGCCAGGGCTGCGAACTGAATATTCAAGGGTATACCTCCTATCGAAAAGACAGGCAGGTGGGCAGAGGGGGTGGGGTTGCTGTTGGTGAAGAATGAAATTCAGTCCATTGCAAGGGGTGACATTGAAACAGGAGATGTGGAGTCAGTATGGATAGAACTAAGGAATGGTAAGGGTAAAAATACCCTAATGGGCCTAATCTACATGCCCCCAAACAGTAGCCTGGACATAGGGCGCAAGTTGAATCAGGAGTTAAAATTGGCATGTAGTAAAAGTAATGCTGTGGCTGTTATGGGAGATTTCAACATGCAGGTACACTGGGAAAATCAGGTTGGTACTGGACCCCAAGAAAGGGACTTTGTAGAGTGCCTTCATGCTGGATTCTTTGAACAGCTTGTATTGGAGCGTACCAGGAAGAAGGAAATTCTGGATTTAGTGTTATGTAATGAACCGGATTTGATAAAGGACCTCGAGTTTAATGAGCCATTAGGAGGCAGTGACCATAACATGGTCAGGTTTAATCTACAATTGGAGAGGGAGACGTGCAGATCGGAGGTGTCAGTGTTGCAGTTGAATAAAGGGGACTATGGGGCCATGAGGGAGGAGCTGGCCAAAGTTGACTGGAAAGATACACTAACAGGGATGACATTGGAACAAAAATGGCAGGTGTTTCTAGGAATAATACAGAAGGTGCAGGATCAGTTCATTCCCAGGAGGAAGAAAGATTGCAATGCGAGAAATGGATGACCATGGCTGACAAGGGGCATCAGGGACAGTATAAATATTAAAGCGAAGAAGTACAACGTAGCAAAGATGAGCGGGAAGCAAGAGGATTGGGTAATGTTTAAAGAACATCAGAAGATAACCAAAAAGACAATATGGGGAGAAATGAAGAGGTACAAAGGCAAGCTAGCCAAGAATATAAAGGAGGATAGTAAAAGCTTCTTTAGGTATGTGAAGAAGAAAAAATATTACTATATGAAGAAAGACTGGATAGACCCGCTAGAATTTAGAAGATTGAGGGGGGATCTAATAGAACTTACAAAATTCTTAAGTGGTTGGACAGGCTAGATGCAGGAAGATTGTTCCCGATGTTGGGGAAGTCCAGGACAAGGGGTCACAGTTTAAGGATAAGGGGGAAATCTTTTAGGACCGAGATGAGAAAAACATGTTTCACACAGAGAGTGGTGAGTCTGTGGAATTCTCTGCCACAGAAGGTAGTTGAGGCCAGTTCATTGGCTATATTTAAGAGGGAGTTAGATGTGGCCCTTGTGGCTAAAGGGACCAGGGGGTATGGAGAGAAGGTAGGTAAGGGATACTGAGTTGGATGATCACCCATCATCATATTGACTGGCGGTGCAGGCTCGAAGGGCTGAATGGCCTTCTCCTGCAGCTATTTTCTATGTTTCTATGTTTAAGACCAAAGTTGGACCCTTGAAGACCGAAAAAGGTGAATTTATTATGGGGAACAAGGGAATGGCAGATGAGTTGAACAGGTACATTGGATCTGTCTTCACTAAGGAGGACACAAACAATCTTCCTGATATAGTAGTGGCCAGAGGATCTGGGGTGACAGAGGAACTGAAGGAAATCCACATTAGGCAGGAAATGGTGTTGTATAGACTGATGGGACTGAAGGCTGATAAATCCCAGGGCCTGATGGTCTGCATCCCAGGGTACTTAAGGAAGTGGCTCTAGAAATCGTGGATGCATTGGTGATAATTTTCCAGTGTTCTATAGATTGATGATCAGTTCCAGTGGATTGGAGGGTAGCTAATGTTATCCCACTTTTTAAGAAAGGCGGGAGAGAGAAAACGGGGATTTATTGACCTGACATCGGTTGTGGGGAAGATGCTGGAGTCAATTATAAAAGACGAGATAGCTGCACATTTGGATAGCAGTAACAAGGTCGGTGCGAGCCAGCATGGATTTACGAAGGCGAAATCATGCTTGACTAATCTTCTGTAATTTTTTGAAGATGTAACTAGGAAAATGGACAAGGGAGAGCCATGGGATGTAGTGTTCCTGGACTTCCAGAAAGCATTTGATAAGGTCCCACATAGGAGATAAGTAGGCAAAATGAGGGCACATGGAATTGGGGGTAGAGTGCTGACATGGATAGAGAAGTGGTTGGAAGACAGGAAACAAAGAGTAGGGATTTAACGGGTCCCTTTCAGAATGGCAGGCAGTGGCGAGTGTGGTAGCGCAAGGCTCGGTGCTGGGACCGCAGCTATTTACAATATGCATCAATGATTCGGATGAAGGGATTCAAAGTAACATTAGCAAATTTGCAGATGACACAAAGCTGGGTGGCAGTGTGAACTGTGAGGAGGAAGCTATGAGAATGCAGGGTGACTTGGACAGGTTGGGGGAGTGGGCAGATGCATGGCAGATGAAGTTTAATGCGGACAAATGTGAGGTTATCCACTTTGGTAGCAAAAACAGGAAGGCAGATTACTATCTAAATGGCGTCAAGTTGGGAAAAGGGGAAGTACAACGGGATCTGGTGGTCCTTGTACATCAGTCTATGAAAGTAAGCATGCAGTTACAGCAGGCAGTGAAGAAAGCGAATGGCATGTTGTCCTTTTTTAACAAGAGGAATCGAATATAGGAGCAAAGAGGTCCTTCTGCAGTTTTACAGAGCCCGACTGAGACCACACCTGGAGTATTGTGTGCAATTTTGGTCCCCTAATTTGAGGAAGGACATTCTTGCTATTGAGGGAGTGCAGCGCAGGTTTACAAGGTTAATTCCCGGGATGGCGGGACTGTCATATGCTGGGAGAATTGAGCAGCTGGGCTTGTACACTCTGGTGTTTAGAAGGATGAGAGGGCATCTCATGAAACATATAAGATTGCTAATGGCTTGCACACGCTAGGGGCAGAAAACGTGTTCCCGATGTTGGGGGAGTCCAGAACCAGGGGCCACAGTTTAAGAATAAGGAGTAAGCCATTTAGAACGGAGATGAGGAAACACTTTTTCCTCACAGAGAGTGGTGAGTCTGTGGAATTCTCTGCCTCAGCGGGCGGTGGAGGCAGGTTCTCTGGATGCTTTCAAGAGAGAGCTAGATAGGGTTCTTAAAAATAGCGGAGTCAGGGGATATGGGGAGAAGGCAGGAACGGGGTACTGATTGGGGATGATCAGCCATGATCACATTGAATGGCGGTGCTGGCTCGAAGGGCCAAATGGCCTACTCCTGCACCTATTGTCTATTGTCTATTGACGTTGCTGGCTTAACATTGCACTAAACGTTATTCCATCATCGTGTATCTGTACACTGTACGTGGCTCGATTGTAATCATGTATTGTCTTTCTGCTGACTGGATAGCACGCAACAAAATTATTTCACTTTACTTCGAAACACGTGACAATAAACTAAGCTGAAAAGCCTTATTCCCCTTAGATAGGCACAAAATGCTGGAGAACTTCTCTACCCGAAACCTCACCCATTCCTTCTCTCCGGAGATGCTGCCTGTCCCGCTGAGTTACTCCAGCACTCCCAGCCATATTCCCCTTGTTGCTTCTCTCTCTCTCAATTCTGTGCCCATTTGAACTCCGCACAGATGTAAAAGACCCCTCGTCCCCAACTGGCTCGATGCACCAGAATCTGTATAAAACCTGTGATGTATACAGATTCAACACAACCCCCTGATGATGTAGGAAGTAACTGCAGATGCTGGTTTAAATCGTAGACAGTTCCAAAATGCTGGAGTATCTCAGCAGGACAGGCAGCATCTCAGGCTAGAAGGAATGGCTGACGTTTCAGGTCGAGACCCTTCTTTGGACTCTTTCACTCATTTCTGTTTCTCTTTATATCACCGTCTATATCTCTCCCTCCCTTTCCCCTGACGCTCAGTCTGAAGAAAGGTCTCGATCCGAAACGTCACCCACTCCTTGTGTCCAGAGATGCTGCCTGTCCCGCTGAGTTACTCCAGCTTTTTGTGACTATGTCCTGATGTTGTACTCTGGGCCTTCATTGATGAGGTTCTGGATTCCCGTTGCCATTACTGGCTGCACTTCAATGTGATTTACGCAGGTAAAGCACTCTGTGGTCTCCGAAAAGAGATGCGAGGACATTGTATAAATGTTGGCGGGTTGTGACGCTGCAATGCTGAGAACTCTATGCTGCACATTGTAACTGTCCCTTTTCCCTGTCTATTGTACTGGAGTTTGACTTGATTGTAATCAGTGGCACAATCCAGGGACACAATTTTAAATATTTTCCCCCACCTTAAATACAGTTAATCACCTCAAATGCTAGAAAGAAGTAAACTGTCTGAAATACAATCACCGCAACACTCTTATTTTATTTAAGGTCCAACTCGTTCAAAGCGGTTGAAGATCAAATGTCCTTGGAATTGGCCGAGCGATCTACTCAGAGGGCAGTTAGTGATGTGCAGTAAATGCTGGTCTTGCAGCGACATCTACACCCTGAGACATTGATCACCTACTTACAATAACTCCTTTAATAAGAACGGTAAGTTTTGTTTATTAATAACAGTATTGTATTAACTCGTGATGTTGATTAAAAACAATGCATAATAGCACAAAGTATTACTCAAGTTGGACAACCAGGTAGCTCTCGCGGTCTCTCCTGTTCGTTTCTCTCGTCATGCCGGATTGTGTTTCAGTCACCGCCACTGCTCCCACGTCGATGCCGGCCTCCAGCATCGGAATCTGTTCATTCTCTCTGCCCCAGATTCACCATCCCCACGGGCAATGGGTTAATGTATCGGCCGATTCCGCAGTATCGGGTTTTACCAGCAGGTGGGGACCCTGCGCCGCGTAAACATTTAGACAGCTCGGAGGTGAACACAAATGCTGGGGAAACTCAGCGGGTGGTGCAGTCTGAAGAAGGGTCTCGACCCGAAACGTCACCTATTCCTTCGCTCCATACATGCTGTCCACCCTCTGAGTTTCTGCAGCATTTTTGTCTACCTTCGATTATTCCAGCATCTGCAGTTCTTTCTTAAATATTTAGACAGCTCGGCATCAGTTGAAAGCGGCACTGCAGCGAACTGAACTTACTGACATGCATGAGGTTGCGTGCATGAAATTTGTACGGACCTTCTTGACGTGCTGCATATTTTTAAACCATATTATGCTATTTTGAACTTCTACGAGCATGCGATTTGTTTAATGTAATAATTTATGATGCTTAGTTCATCGTTGTTGATGTCCAGAATTCACTGGGACACAAGAGTCTGCAGATGCGGCACATGCGTGAGGTGGAATAGTGGAGAGACCCTCAATGCAGGAGCGAGAAGTGAACTTCTGATAGAATTAAATTTTATCAAGAAGCATTTGTGGAAGCTATGAGTGGATCCTCTTTGAGGGCAAAGACCCCTAAAAATGACGAATTCATACATTAGTAGATTAATGCAATAAATACATTTAATCCCCATTTCTTGAATTTGGATAATTCGCACGGCCAGTAAAATGCACAAGAACCTAATAGAAAGGTTTTGTTTATTCGAATTTCGTACCTTGCTGCTTTCAGTGTTTAAATGAAATAAACCCCAAACTGTTTGGACTTTAGAGCTTGGTTTTAAAATCAGGTAATGTGAAAAGCTTTAGTTGCGCGCACTCCAGTCAGCGGAAAGACAATGCATGATGACAATCGAGCCATTACAGTGTTTTATAATCATAATCAAGGCCGCCAACTCCATGATGTTAGGCCACAGATCGACCGGAGATATGACCCGGAAAACAATCGCATCTCCGGCAAGGTAAGAGATTGAAAAAAAGTTCCCCCCGACCCTCTCCCCCACCCCCCACATAAAACACACCAGAGAAGATTAACCCATGCTTTTAAAACACACTGAAAATAACCAAAACGTCGAAA
The DNA here is from genome assembly GCA_035221665.1 of Okamejei kenojei. Classification (NCBI taxonomy): domain Eukaryota; kingdom Metazoa; phylum Chordata; class Chondrichthyes; order Rajiformes; family Rajidae; genus Okamejei; species Okamejei kenojei. The sequence goes on from CM069160.1 coordinate 11,023,331, forward strand.
AGACAGACAGACTGTTGTGTGATCTAGATCTACCAATGAGGTGGATAGCAGTTCAACAGTGCTCTCTGGTTGTGGTAGGATGATTCAATTGCCTGATGGCAGCTGGGAAGAAACAGTCCCTGAATCTGGATGCGTGCGTTTTCACGCTTTCAACAACCCAATGGGATACAAAATTCACCTGAAGGCCGGATTCCGAGGGCGATGGTAGAGGGTTGCCCCTCAGAATGGAGACAGACGACATATGGTTTGCCGCAGGGCTCGGTGCTGGCTTAACTGTTGACTATTTTTTAATGTAAACAATTTGGATGTGTATGTAGGTTCTGGTTCTGGTTGATTGCGTGGCATGGTGGCATAGTTACATAGGTGGCATGGTTACATAGGCGGCATGGTTACATAGATACATAGTAAATAGGTGCAGGATTAGGCCATTCGGTTCTTGGAGCCATCACCGCCATTCAATGTGATCGTGCCTGATCATCCACAATCAGTACCCCGTTCCTGCCTTCTCCCCACATCCCTCCATAGCCCTAAGAGCTCTACCCAGTGAATCATCCTCCATTGCCTTCTGAGGCAGAGAATTCCACAAATTCACCCAACTGTCAGGGTGAAAACGTTTAGGCTCATCTCAGTTCTAATGGTTAGCCAGTTTGAGATGAGACTAACATTGGTTAAAACAATTGTCCCTAGTATGTAGGATAGTGTTAGTGAACGTGTTATCTAGAATGGATCGACTGGGCTAATTTTCACTGGTATTTAGAAGGATGAGAGAGGATCTTATGGAAACATATTTTTTAGAGGATTGGACAGGCTGGATGCAGGAAATATCTTCCCGATGTTGGTGGAATCCAGAACCAGGCGTCACAGTTTAAGAATCTGGGTAGTTCATGTAGGACTGAGATGAGGGTGAACTTTTTCACCTGGAGAGTTATGAATCTGTGGAATTCTCTGCCACCGAAGACAGTGGAGGCCAATTCACTGCGTGTATCCAAGAGAGAGTTAGATATCGCTCTTAGGGTTAATCGAGTCAAAGGATATGGGGGAGAAAGCAGGGCAGGTTACTGATTTTGGATGATCAGCCATGATCAAATTAAACGGCCCTCGCTCGAAGGGCCGAATGGCCTACTCCTGCATCTATTGTCTATGCTTCTATGTTTCCATGTTTCTACGGTGACATTTTGGAGACTGAATCCATTGATCTGCAATGGAAATATATTTTCATGAACTGGACCAATGGCGGTTTAAAGGCTGATTTTTAATCTCTGATAAAGTGTGATGCAAGTTGGTAAAACAGGCCAGGGCACATTACACACATTAAACATTTACGCCCTGTGTTATTTTTAGCAGACTAGAGAGACATTGGAATGCAGTCAGGCAGCTCCATGACACTTGCAGCACGGATGGGCAGGGTGTTGACGAAGGCGTTTGGCACATTCGCTGGGTCCGTGAGGGTATGAAATACAGGATGTGATGCAACTGTACAAGATCCACCAGTAAGATCCACACCTCCACATTCAGGGACAGTTCTTTACCAGCTGTTATCGGGCAACTTAATCATACTTCCACAACCAGAGAGCAGTGCTACCTCTTTGGTGATCCTCGGAAAGTGCTTTGCTGGCTTTACCTTGCGCTAAACGTTCTTCCCGTATCATTTATCTATGCATTGGATGTGCCTTGATTTTCTGCTGACCGTATCGCACGCAACAAGAGCTTTTCACTGTAGCTCGGTACACGTGACAATGAACTAAACTGAACAACTGAACTGACTGCATTGATAGTAACCCCCCCACCTCCATCCAGGGATCCCAGCCGTCCTTGCAAATAAGACAGAGGTTCACGGTCACCTCATCCAATGCATCCTGTAATCCGGGTGACGCCCGGTGCACATTCGTGTTAAAGTCCTGATTTGCGGACAATTTGGCGGAACACTTGCACTCGGTCAGCCAAGGGCTGCCGTGTGCCAACCATTTTAACCCCTCTTCCCATTCCCACATTGACCTTTCTGTCCTGGACCTTCTCCGTTGCCAGAGTGAGGCCAAACACAAACTGGAGGAACAGTGCCTCATATTCCCAACAACATCAATAACAGTATTTTCTTATGTGCAGCGGGACTGACAGGTTCAGGGCAACTTTCGACCAGAGACTCGGAATGCGAACTCATGTCCTCTCTCTGCAGATCCTGCCTGGCCAACTGCGGACCCATCCCAAGCCCACTTGACTATCTCAGCTTTGTCCACCCACACAACAGAGGTCTGGGCTCAATCAAAAAGGTCTGATTCAGAGATTTTGCAACCCACTTGGTTGGGAGTTGGGAATGCTGATTACAAGCCTGGAAGATTACGGACATGGGGGATGGAATGGCAACATTCCTTGAATGAGGAGTGTGGATTATTTACTAACATTGGAGTCAGGAAGAGAAGTGTGGCCCACAGTTGAAGGAGGGAAAGTTGTGAGGAGTGATATAGATGCAAACTCAGATTAAGGAGAAGTAAATGTCATTACTCCGCCTCGGTACATATGACAATTAGCAACTAATGACAACTTCTCTCTCTTGGGCTGAGGGCGGCGATTAAAGTTCCACCTGATGGATTGGGTGAAAGAAGGGAAGAAACAGAGGCAGATAATCAGAGAGGAAAAAACGTAAAAGGGGTTGGTTCATTGAAATCAAACCCACTTACAATATTGTAGGTCAGCAGATTAATACAACAGAGACATTTAATACCCTGTTGTTGCAGTTGGATAATTCACACGACCAGTAACATTCATAAGAACCGAATAGAAAGATTGTGTTTATTTGAATTATGTGCTTGGTGCTTCTAGTACTCCAAATGAAATAAACCCAAATCGCTTTGGACAGTATAGCTTGCTTTTAAACGCTGTCTGTGAATGTTCCTATCTGTAAATTGACTCCTGCATTTCAGTTGCCATTCCTACCTGCACTTCAAAGAGAATTCCACCAGTAATGCACTTTGGGGTCTCCTAAAAGAGACGCGAGGACATTGTGTGAATGTAAGCGGGTTGTTGCTGTACGCACTCGATCTTGGCGGGAATATTCAATTTTTTATGCGCAAACAAGGGTCGTGGATGGACGAAGTAGCCGATGGCGTCTGCGGGCCTCGAATTGACTTTGGTCACTAAGGTTTCTCGAGACGGCGAGAAAGCGAAGGGAAGAGTCGGGGCTCGAGCAGAGGAAAGTGGGAGCTGGTTGGAGACTGGCAGTGAGGGAGATGAAGCGTTAAAGCGGTGACCGAGAGCAGGAAGCAGCACCGAGACAGACATGATGTACCTGAGAGAGGGGTGACGGAGGGGTCTGGCGGCGACTGAAACAAGGAATGGTCTACGTATCCTACAGAGGGACAGACAGAGCCTGAGCACAACGGACTCCCACCTGCAACCGGGAATTCGCTTTGAATCTATTCTTCCAAAGATCCGTTCCGAATAAAACGAATCTGCAACTGACCCCAACTCTACTTCATCCAACGGCGGATCCTCGCTTTCAATAAACGATTCCTGGTCCACTTGGACTTCACCAAGGACCTTAAACTCGCCCGTCTCAAGGCCGATCCTGCCACCGACCATCGCCGACTCGACCACCTGCTGTCCCCGGTCCCCAACGCTTGTCCGAGCCGCCTGCGCGGACAACACCTGGTCTCGTTACACCACCATCTGGATCTGGATGTAATACGCTGAAAAGCTCTAGATAGAGCATCACTCCGCTGACCGGGACCTCCGACGCTTCGCCCGCTGACCCGGACTCCATTCCCCGAGGGCCTCGACCATCGCCTCTACCGACCCTCGCCACTCCACCGCCATCCAGCGGGCCGCTGCCGTCGCCTTACCCGAGTCCCTGGCTCAGCACCGGGCCTGAAGTCTCCACGCTGCAGACACTTACGCCCCGGGGTCTGACTTTGCTGCGTCCTAGTGCTCCCCCACCAACCCAACACCACGGGGTCTGACTGCACTAGGTCCTAATGTCCCCCCCCCCCCCCCCCCCCCACCACCAACACCAACACCTGACTGCGCTAGGTCCTACCACGGGGTCTGACTGTGCTGGGTCCTAGTGCCCCCTTTCCCAACACCACGGGGTCTGACTGCGCGGGTCCCAGTGCCCCCAACTAAAGAAGGGTCTCGACCCGAAACGTTGCCTATCTCCTTCGCCCCTTTGATGCTCCTGCACCGCAGAGTTTCTCCAGCCTTTTGTGTACCCTCGATTTTCCAGCATCTGCAGTTCCTTCTTTAACTACAACTAAAATATATTCTGAAAAGTAACCAATATTTCAAATTCAAGATTATTTGAAAAAATATATACAAGGATATCAAACTCTAACCTCAGATTTATTAGAGGAAGGAATGAACAGAAAGGCAGAATCAAGCAATTTAATATCATACATATAATATAATTTAAAATATAGAAACACCAATGACAGAGGCAATTGGAAGGGACTGGGAACAAGAGTTATTGATAAAAATCCCGAAAGACAGATGGGAAAAAAACTATAACAGTGGCTTGCAAAAGTTTTCATACCCCTTGAACTTTTCCACATTTTGTCACGTTACAACCACAAACGTTAATGTATATTATTGGGATTTTATGTGATAGACCAACACAAAGTGCCGCATAATTGTGAAGTATAAGGAAAATGATACATGGTTTTCAAATTTTTCTACAAATAAAAAAAATGGCAAGCGTGGCGTGCAAAAGTATTCAGCCCCCTTTACTCTGACACCCCTAAATAAAATCCAGTGCAACCAATTGCCTTCAGAAGTCACCTAATTAGTAAATAGAGTCCACTTGTGTGTAATCTAATCTCAGTATAAATACAGCTGTTCTGTGAAGGCCTCAGAGGTTTGTTAGAGAACATTAGTGAACAAACAGCATCATGAAGCACAAGGAACACACCAGACAGATCAGGGATAAAGTTGTGGAGAGGTTTAAAGCAGGGTTAGGTTATAAAAAAATATCCCAAGCTTTGAACATCTCACGGAGCACTGTTCAATCCATCATCCGAAAATGGATAGAGTATGGCACAACTGCAAACCTAGCCAAGACATGGCCGTCCACCTAAACGGACAGGCCGGGCAAGGAGAGCATTGATCAGAGAATCAGCCAAGAGACCCATGGTGACTCTGGAGGAGCTGCAGAGATCCACAGCTCAGATGGGAGAATCTGTCCACGGGACAACTATTAGTCATACACTCCATAAATCGGGCCTTTATGGAAGAGTGGCAAGAAGAAAGCCATTGTTGAAACAAAGCCATAATAAGTCCCGTTTGCAGTTTGCCACTAGCCATGTGGGGGACACAGCAAACATGTGGAGGAAGGTGCTCTGGTCTGATCAGACCAAAATTGAAGTTTTTGGCCCAAATGAAAAACGCTATGTGTGGCGGAAAACTAACATCGCACATCACCCTGAACACAGCATCTCCACTGTGAAACATGGTGGTGGCAGCATCATGCTGTGGGGATGCTTTTCTTCAACAGGGACAGGGAAGCTGGTCAGAGTTGATGGGAAGATGGATGGAGCCAAATACAGGGCAATCTTGGCAGAAAACCTGTTAGAGTCTGCAAAAGACTTGAGACCGGGGTGGAGGTTCACCTTCCAGCAGGACAATGATCCTAAACATACAGCCAGAGCTACAATGGAATGGTTTATATCAAAGCATATTCATGTGTTAGAATGGCCCAGTCAAAGTCCAGACGCTACATCTTGAAGAAATTAGATTACCCCAGTAGGCAAAGTAAACCAATTCTTAAAGATTTGGTCTCCTTTTATCGAATTCTTACAAGCATATGGTGCAACATAACATAACCTTAGAAATTAAATGGTTCAGAACCGGGTGACGGATGGGTAAAGATATTAAATAGATATATCTCTCCTCATTTCTTCTCTTTCTATTTTCTCTTTTCAATCTCCTTAGCTTTATATCTCTGCTTTTCGTCTCTCTCGCTATCTGTTTCTACTCTCTTGTCTATCTATCTCGACACTCTTTATTTTCCTTTTTGTACCACTGCTCTTTTATTATTAAATTAAAAATAAGACGTTGTACAAGAATGGTAATGTGTATGTATGTATCAGGTACTTAGGTACTTCTAACAAAAATAAATTAAAAAATAAGAAAGGAGCTGCTGGGCTTGTATACACTGGAATTTAGTAGGATGAGAGGGGATCTTATTGAAACATACAAGATTATTAAGGGATTGGACACGTGAGAGGCAGGAAACATGTTCCCAATGTTAGGGGAATCCAGAAGCAGGGGCCACCGTTCAAGAATAAGGGGTAGGCCATTTAGAATGGAGATGAGGAAAAACTTTTTCACCCAGAGGGTTGTGAATGCGTTGAATTATCTGCCTCGGAAGGCAGTGGAGGCCAATTCTCTGGATGCTTTCGAGAGAGAGTTAGATAGAGCTCTCAATGGTAGCGGAGTCAGGGCACATGGCGAGAAGGCAGGATACTGATTGTGGATGATCAGCCATGATCACATTGAATGGCGGTGCTGGTTCGAAGGGCCAAATGGCCTCCTCCTGCACCTATTGTCTATTATTGTAAAATGTCAGAGGTAATGGGATGGAGCATTTTAAGATCAGCGGTGGATTTAAATGGGTGGGGGTTGGAAATATTATCACCACTACTTGTGAGGAGAAGAAAAATAAAATCTGAAATGTGTGATGGCCTTTAATAAATTCCACAAGGTCATCATGGCCCGCCCCATTGCGTGTGATTGGTCGGCCCAGATGAAACCGGCCCGCCCCTCTGATTGGTCCATTCACATCACGATGGCCCGCCCCCTGACGTGTGATTGGTCGGCCCAGATCACGATGACCCGCCTCCTGACGCGTGATTGGTGGGACCGTGACATTGGTCAGACCGGCCCGCCCCTTGATTGGTCAACAAAATTGATTCACAAAAGGCTGGAGAAACTCAGCGGGTGCAGCAGCATCTAAGGAGCGAGGGAGATAGGCGACGTTTCGGGCCGAAACCCTTCTTCAGACTGATGGGGGTGGGTGGAGGCGGGGGGAAGAAAGGAAAAAGGGGAGAAGGAGCCCGAGGGCTGCGGGGGAGGAGACAGCAAGGGTTGAGAGAATTGAGAGAATTCAATGTTCAAGCCCAGAGGATGCAGACTCCCAAGCGGAATATGAGGTGCTGTTCCTCCAACTCGCGGTGTTGCTCACTCTGGCCGTGGAGGAGGCCCAGGACAGAGAGGTCGATGCGCAATGGGAGGGGAGTTGTAGTGCTGAGCCACCGGGAGGTCGGGTTGGTTAATGCGGACCGAGCGGAGGTGTTCGGCTGGCCTCCGCTTGGTCTCACCGATATAGATCAGCTGGCATTAATGTTCTCCGGTTTGTTTTATGTGGTGGAGGGGGATGGGATCGGGGAAACTTTTTTTCAGGTTCTTGCCTTGTCGGAGCTGTGATTAATTTTCGGATCACATACTCCTGGCGTTCTGCGACCTACCATCGATGGAGCTGGAGGCCTCCTCGGACTTTCGTCAGTCCCACCGCGGGGCGCGGACTTACCATCAAGAGCTCGCAGCCTCGGGAGACGCTAGTCGGGAAGGTTCGACCCGCCCCGACGCGAGGTCAGATCGCCCGGCGCGGGGGAGCTGACCTCCCCCCGATGCGGGAGCTGATCGCCTCGACGCAGAGGACCAGTACGCCGCCGGCTACGGGAGTCAAGATCGTCCCGTCAACGGAGGGCTCGAGGCCTCCGACCGCGGAAGAACAAAGGGAAGGGACTTGAACTTTATTTCGCCTTCCATCACAGTGAGGAATGTGTAGGAGTCACAGTGGTGGATGTTCATGTTAAAATGTTGTTTGGGTGATCTGTTACTTTTTATTTGTATGACTGACTTGGCAAATGAAATTCCTCGTATGTGGCAAAACATACTTGGCAAATAAAATACTATTCTGATTCTGATTCTAAAGAAATTCCTCCTCATCTCTTCTCTAAAGGTTCATCCTTTTATTCTGAGGCTCCGTCCTCTGGTTCCAGACTCTCCCACTAGCGGAAACACCATCACAATCCACTGTTTCCTGGCCTTTAACTATTCGGTAGGTTTCAATGCGGTCCCCCCTCATCCTCGTAAATTTCCTCTGGACCTAGTGAGACCACATCTGGAGTATTGTGTGCAGTTTTGGTCCCCAAATTTCAGGAAGGCCATTCTTGCTGTTGAGGGAGTGCAGCATAGGTTCACAAGGTTAATTCCCGGGATGGTGGGACTGTCAGATGCTGAGAGAATGGAGCGGCTGGGCTTGTACACTCTGGAGTTAAGAAGGATGAGAGGGAATCTTATTTAAACATATAAGATTATTAAGGGTTTGGACACGCTAGAGGCAGGAAACATGTTCCCGATGTTGGGGGAGTGCAGAACCAGAGGCAACAGTTTAAGAATAAGGGATAAGGCATTTAGAACAGAGATGAGAAAACGTTTTCACACAGAGAGTTGTGAGTGTGGACTTCTCTGCCTCAGAGGGCGGTGGAGACTGGTTCTCTGGATACTTTCAAGAGAGAGCTAGATAGGGCTCTCTAGCGTGAGCTAGATAGCGGAGTCAGTAGATATGAGGAGAAGGCAGGAACGGGGTACTGATTGTGGATGATCAGCCATGATCACATTGAATGGCGGTGCTGGCTCGAAGGGCCGAATGGCCTACTCCTGCACCTATATTGTCTATTGACTCGGTAGGCCGAAAGGCCTGCCCCATACAACACTATCCCACGTTCTGTGTACCAATCGTATTTAAATAAGAAAGTGTTGTTGAGTCGATTGTGTAAAACAAGCAGAATTACCTACACACTTTCTTCAGTTTCAGGAGATTTTCCAGTAAAACCTCCCTGCTCTGATCTCGAGCAGTTTGATAAAAATTCCCTGCCAACTCATTTCTTAGAACCAGCTCCCCACACACCGAGACACTTTCTATACCTGGCCCACTCTGCTTTTCTATTCCTTTCACCTCACTGAACCTGAGAGAGTGGTCCACCTCTTTGTTTCACTCCATCACTCTCTGCACCCACTCTCAGCTACACCTGTCCTCCTGAAAGCACAGCTTCCTGGAAACGCAAAGAGAAACAACTAACGTTACTTTCAAGAGTCAGCAGGAATACAGCACAAACATTGCTCTCCGCTTCACTCTCTCCCTCACCTCTCGTGCTCTCTACCCATTCTTGCCTTCTCAGGTAGAACCACAAAATGCTGGAGTAACTCAACGGGACAGGCAGCATCTCTGGAGGGAAGGAATGGTGGACGTTTCGGGTCAGGGACCCTTCTTATAGACAATACACAATAGGTGCAGGAGGAGTGGGCCATTTGGCCCTTCAAGCCAGCACCGCCATTCACTGTGATCATGGCTGATCATCCACCATCAGTACCCCGTTCCTGCCTTCTCCCCATATCCCTTGACTCCACTATCTTTAAGAGCTCTGTCTAGTTCTCTCTTGAAAGCATTCAGAGAACCGGCCTCCACTGCCCTCTGAGGCAGTGAATTCCACAGACTCACAACTCTCTGTGTGAAAAACGTTTTTCCTCATCTCCGTTCTAAATGGCCTACACCTTATTCTTAAACTGTGGCCCCCTGGTTCTGGACTCCCCCAACATCGGGAACATGTTTCCTGCCTCTAGCGTGTCCAAACCCTTAATAATCTTATATGTTTCAATAAGATACCATCTCATCCTTCTAAATTCCTGCGTACACAAGTCAAGTCACTCCATTCTATCAACATATGACAGTCCCGCCATCCCGGGAATTAACCTAGTGAACCTACGCTGCCCTCAATAGCAAGAATTTCCTCCCTCAAATTTGTGGAGACCAAAACTGTACACAATACTCCAGGTGTGTCGAGAGACCCTTCTTCATACAGGAAGAAGGGTTTTGACCCGTAAACTTCCAGGTGTGGTCTCACCTAGGGCCCTGTACAACTGCAGAAGGACCTCTTTGCTTTGCCCATAAAAAATGAAACTAACTCCTCTTTTTTTATGAAGGCCAACATGCCATTAGCTTTCTTCACTGCCTGCAGCACCAATACCATTTGGAAGAGGAAAGATGGACGATTCGTTTTCTCATAATGCCACCATCAGAAGAGTCTTTGTCACCGTGTATGTTCACTTTCACACCTTCCGATGAAACATATATGCAACGCTTGCATTCTTAAACTCAGCTAACACCTCTCCCTTTGAAAGCTTGTCCCTCCCCCACCCAAGTCGCACCAGCTTTTTTCGTTCTCACCCAAGAAACAGCTAACCATGGCCTATTTTCCTTTATCATTGCCACTTTTTAGCACATCTTTCATTCATTGGTCTTTATCTCTCTCCAACATCATCGTCCATCATCTCTTCCACGTTTCCTCTTTTTCCCTGACTAGTCTGAAGAAGGGTCTCGACCCAAAACGTCACCCATTCATTCTCTCCAGAGGTGCTGCCTTCCCCGATGAGTTACTCCAGCTTTTTGTGTCTATCTTCGGTTTAGACGATAGACAATAGGTGCAGGAGTAGGCCGTTTGGCCCTTCAAGCAAGCACTGCCATTCAATGTGATCATGACCGATCATCCACAATCAATACCCCGTTCCTGCCTTCTCCCCATGTCCCTTGACTACGCTATCTTTTAGAGCTCTATCTAACTCTCTCTAGAAGGCATCCAGAGAATGCCTTGTGAACCTACTCCCTCAATAGTAAGAATGTCCTTCCTCAAATTAGCTGACCAAAACTGCACACAATACTCCAGGTGCGGTCTCACTAGGGCCCTGTACAACTGCAGGAGGACCTATTTGCTCCTGTACTCAACTCCTCTTGTTATGAAGGCCAACATGCCATTCGCTTTCTTCACTGCCTGCTGTACCTGCATGCTCACTTCAATTAAACGTCACCCATTCACTTCACTCCAGAGGTGCTGCTTTCCCGCTGAGTTTGCTCCCAGCTGTTCGTGTCTATCTTCGGTTTAAAGCCTGCATCTACAGTCCATTCCTACTACACAACAAGGCCTATCGTCTGGTGTTGCCGTGGAGATGGGGAGGGAGTGGGAGGAGGAAGAAGACATGATCTCACCGAGGAAATCTAATGCCACTCAACCTTTCCCCTGAACACATGGGTTTGGTTACTCCGAGGCTGTGCTGACACAGGGAATTATTTCTATATTTAAAGTCTCGTTCACTACCTCCTCCGTTCGTTGAAGATACACGGAAATCCCACTTGCCAGCCAAGCCACTCTTGTTGTTTTCCACCTTGTTCCACCATCATCAGTTTCTTCCTGGAAGAGATATCTTTGTGGGCTAGTCCTCTCCTTGCCCAATGGTCCAATGTTTCAATATAGACAATAGACAATAGGTGCAGGAGTAGGCCTTGTCGGGCCCTTCGAGCCAGCACCGCCATGCAATGTGATCTGGCTGCAGTCATCCACATTCAGCTACCCCCTTCCTGCCTGTACGGGTATGGCTGCCCCCTGCAGCTGTCCGTCTTTTTTCTCTCTTTTTTTATTTTTAGTTAGTTGAGTTTTTTTTATGTTTTCGGAGTACCTCGCCTTTTTTTTTTTTGTTTTAATGTGGGGGTGGGGAAGGGGGAAACTGCTTTCTAGGGTCCCTACCTGGTCGGAGAGGCAGCTTTCTCCTCCCGGGCTGAGCCGTCGACCCGTCCTCGCGGCCTACCAGCAGGCCTGGAGCGGGTGTTTCCTGGGGGGGACCGCCCAGAGCCTCAGCTTCAGCACGGCGCAGCGCTGGAGCGCCATCGCGGAGCGGAGCGGGCGATGCCTTGCCTGGGTGGCCGCGCTGGAGCTCTCCGGTGCGCTGAAGTACCGCAGTGAACATCGCGGAGCTGCGGGACTGTGGGGCGGCCGGCCGCGGGCGGCGGCGCTGAAATTTTAAATCGGGGAGCCTGGGGATCTCTCGGCTGAGATCGCCAGTTGTGGAGCTCCATCCAGCGCAGCCTGTTGACGATCGGAAGCCGTGTCTCCGGCAAGGAAGCGGGCGTTACAGGCACCCCGAGCCGCTGAGAGGGTTCTCTCCCGTCGCCGGAGCACCAACACCCGGTGAAGAAGGGCTGGACACATCGGCCCCCATAGCGGCGACTGTGGAGGCTCAATAGGCCCGACTATGGCTGAACTGGGGATGGGGCCTGGACTTTGAGCCTTCCCTCATAAATGGGAACCATTGTGGGGGTGATGTTTTTTTATGTTTAATGTTAGGGGAATTCTTTAATGTTATGTCTTATCTTTATCTATGTGCTGCATGGCAAGACAAATTTCACCACGCCAATTGGTGTATGTGACAATAAATGTCCTTTGTCCTTTGTCCTTTGTCCCCATATCCCCTGACTCCGCTATCTTTAAGAGACCTATCTAGCTTTTTCTTGAAAGTATCCAGAGAACCGGCCTCCACCGCCCTCTGAGGCGGAGAATTCCACAGATTCACAACTCTCTGTGTGAAAAAATGTTTCCTCATCTCCGTTCTAAATGGCTTACCCCTTATTCTTAAACTGTGGCCCCTGGTTCCGGACTCCCCCAACATTCTTATCATGTGTACCAAGGTACAGTGAGACTATTTTCTGCACACAGATCAGTGAGATTATTCGTAAATGGCAATAACAATAATAACAAGAAACTGAAGAAGGGTCTCGACCCGAAACGTCACCTATCCCTTCGCTCCATAGATGCTGCCTCACCCGCTGAGTTTCTCCAGCATTTTTGTCCACCTTCGATTTTTCCAGCATCTGCAGTTCTTTCTTAAACATTAATAACAATAATACGTTATTAGCCAGGGGGGGGGGAGAGGTATGTTTCGTAACCTTCTCCATTCATGGTCAGTTTGGCTCAGCCACCAAGCACGACACCCGTAGGCTGCAGCGAATCGTCCGATCAGCAGAGAAGGTTATTGGCTGCAACCTTCCCTCCATTGCCGAACTGTACACTGCAAGGGCCAGGTAGCGAGCGGGCAAGATCATCTCTGACACCCTCGCACCCTGCCACAAACTCTTTGGAATCACTTCCCTCCTGGAGCGACTCCGGACTATCAAATCTGACACAGCCAGACATAAAAACCAGCTTTTTTTCCACGTGTAGTAGCTCTACTTAATAACCAAAAATCTGTAGCCTCCTTTTGCTCTGGTATTTTATTTAATTCACATGTTTAATCAATAATGTTTTAGTATTAATGTTTAATGTGCCATTCCTAACTGTCACTGTATGTCATGTTGTCACTTGTGGGCGGAGCACCAAGACAAATTCCTTGTATGTGAGTACTTGGCCAATAAACTAATTCATTCATTCATCCATTCATTCATCATCATTCATTCAACATACAAGGAACTTCATTTGCCAAGTCAGTCATATGAATAAAAAGCAACGGAACACACAAAATACATTTTCACATAAACATCCACCACAGTGACTCCTGCACATTCCTCACTGTGATGGAAGGCGAAATATAAAGTTCAAATCACTTCCCTTCTTTGCTCTCCCGCGGTCGGGGGCCTCGAGCCCTCCGTTGACGGGACGACCTAGATCTTGACTCCCGAAGCCGGCGGATAGAGTCATATGGAGTCACACAGATTCATAAAAGTGACACAGCCCTTCAGCAGCCCAAGTTGCCCAATGCTGACCGAACATGCTCCACCTACACTAGCCCCACCTACAGCGTTTGGCCCTGTCCCAGTAAACCTATCCTATCCCTCTTCTTAAACGTTTGATAGTACCTGCATCAACAACTCCTCTGGCACGCATTCTACAACAATACCACTCACTGTTTAACAAAGGTTCCCCCTCGGGTTCCCTTTAACTTTCCCGCCCTCACCTTAAACATTTGTCCTCTGTTTTATGATTCCCCCACACAGGCAGAGGAGGGGGGGGGGGGAGACAATAGACAATCGACAATAGGTGCAGGAGTAGGCCATTTGGCCCTTCGAGCCTGCACCGCTCTTCAATGTGATCATGGCTGATCATCCCCAATCAGTATCCCGTTCCTGGCTTCTCCCCATAATCCCTGACTCCGCTATCTTTAAGAGCCCTATCTAGCTCTCTCTTGAAAGTATCCAGAGAACCGGCCTCCACTGCCCTCTGAGGCAGAGAATTCCACAGACTCACAACTCTCAGTGTGAAAAAGTGTATCCTTGACCCCGTTCCTCCCATCATTTTGTACACCTGTATAAGATCGCTCTCCATCTCCTGCGTTCCAACGGATAAAATCCTAGTCTGTTCAACCACCCCTTGTAGATTAGGCCTTTGCGTCCTGGCAATATCCTTGTAAATCCTCTCTGTACTCTCTCCAGCCTGGCAATATCTTTCGTGTAACATGGTGCACAAATCTGAAAACAATACTCTAAATGTGTCCTCACCAGTGTTTTATAACTGTAGCTGTATTGACATACATTATACAATACCCCTGTAACGGTTCGCTCCCCCCATACAACACCTCCGCTCGTATCCGCAGCACTACACTTCCTGATCTCCCGTGGCCCAGCACTTCAACTCCCCCTCCCATTCCGAATCTGACCTTCTGTCCTCTCCTCTATGGGCCGCCCGAGTGATCCCACTGCAAATTGGAGAAACAGCACGACATATGTCGTTTGGGTAGTTTACACCCCAATGGAATGAACATTGACTTCTCCAATTTCAGGTAGTTCCTGCTTTCTCCTCCTTCCCACCCCCTTCCCATCATTCTCAACAGCTATCCACACCCACGGTTCTCTGCCTCTTCCTTTCTTCTCCCCCCGCACCTCCCCACCTACCCCCACATCAGTCTGAAGATTGGTCTCGACCCGAAACGTCACCTATCCTTCGCTCCATAGTTGCTGCCTCACCTGCGCAGGAGTTTCTCCAGCATTTTTGTCTACCTAGTCCAATACCCGGTAGCAGCAGCACATAGTGTAAAGAAACAGCCAGTGATCTATCAGCTATAGATGCCGAGTTTTGGGCCATTTCACAGTCCCCCAGCTGTAGTTGGCCATCAGGGTCTGTCGCAATCATCGCCACCAACCGATCACTTCGCGAACCGTCGAACCCTCTCCCCAAATCATGTCTCCAGTAAATACTGGCAAACCATTGCTTACATTAGAGTTGCTGTCCGGCATGTTCCTAAAGGCCAGTACTTCCTCGGTACTATCCGACACCAGAGCGGCCTCGGCGTGGGCGGGGGCAGCGTGGTAGAGGTGCTGCACCTGCTGATTTACAGCGCAGAGACCCAGGTTCGATCCTGACCACGGGTGCCGTCCATACCGCGTGAGTTTACTCCAGGCACTCCGCTTCCGTCCCACACATCCAAAGATGTGCGGGATTTGTAGTGAAACTAGGCTTCTGTATATTGTCCCTGATTGCAGAGATGCGAAACAAGGTGATCGCTAGTCGGCACGGACTCGGTGGGTCGAAGGGCCTTTTTCACACTGTATCTCTATACTAAACTAAAAGATGCGGAAAGAGGGGTGGATGGGGGGGGGGGTGGGGGTGGTGGTTATAGACAATAGACAATTGACAATAGGTGCGGGAGTAGGCCATTCGGTCCCTTCGAGCCAGCACCGCCATTCAATGTGATCACGGCTGATCATCCACAATCAGTACTCCGTTCCTGCCTTCTCCCCATATCCCCTGACTCCGCTCTTTAAGAGCCCTATCTAGCTCTCTCTTGAAAGTATCCAGAGAGCTGGCCTCCACTGCCGACTGAGGCAGAAAATTCCACAACTCCATGTGTGAAAAAGTGGTTCCTCATCTCCGTTCTAAATGGCTTAACCCTTATTCTTAAACAGCGGCCCCTGGTTCTGGACTCCCCCCACATCGGGAACATGTTTCCTGCCTCCAGCATGTCCAACCCCTTAATAATCTTATCTGTTTCAATAAGATCCCCTGTCATCCTTCTAAACTCCAGAGTGTACAAGCCCAGCCGCTCCATTCTCTCAGCATATGACAGTCCCGCCATCCCGGGAATAACCTTGTAAACCAAGGAAGGAAGGGGGAGGGATGGGGGAGAGGAGAGGTTGTAAAAATGAATAAACATGCACCAAGGCAAACATTCAGTGCTATGCCTGGATCTATTACCGTACCAGCTGCCTTACGACAGGAGGTTCTGGTCCTTAAGATGTGCTGAACTCTTGGACACTATCACCTTGATCCCCTGCCTCTAGATGGTAAGATGATGCAAGATGCATACATCTTGCAGAACAGTGTTTGCAAAGGCCCACACTGCATCTCAGTGGCAACATCCTCAATAAATAAACTAATCTCTCAGAACTTATTTGCTGCGTAATAATGAGCTTGCACCAAACGGGTGGTCCATGCTACACGGGGAATCCAGCGAGGGGAATAAATATTAGGGTGAACACACAACCAGTTCCCCAGAGTAGGGGATGAAGAACCAGAGCACATGAGTTTTAAGGTAGAAGGCCGAGATTCAACAGGAACCCGGTCGGCTACCTTTCACGCAAAGTTTAACAAAATTCTTTCATTCATATCTATCATCGTTTAAAGACATTAGCGACACAGTGGTGCTGGTTCCCGACGGGAAGGGGCGATAATGGACGCACCACACATCTCTGTCCTCCAGTTCCGGGGGCATCCGCTTGGCTGAGAGGTATAAGTGATTGTAGTGGTGGTGTGTGTGTGTGTGTGGCTTTATCATCATTCCTTACAATGCTATGTACACAGTGATCAATAACAATAGACTATAGCGCAGGAGTAGGCTTTCCAGCCCTTCGAGCCAGCACCATCATTAATGTGATCATGCTGATCATACCCCTCATCAGTACCATGTTCCTAGCCTTCTCCCCAAGCCCCTGACTCCTCTCATCTTAACAACCCCTATCTAGCTCTGTATTGAAAGTATCCATAGAACTGGCCTCCACCGCATCCTGAGGCAGAACATTCCATAGACTCACAACTCTGTGAGAAAAAGTTTCCTCATCTCCGTTCTAAATGGCTTACCTTTATTAAAACTGAGGGCCCTTGGTTCTGATTGCTACTTCTACTGAAGTGTGATGGCCATGGGCTCGCTAGATGCTCATCCGCCTTTTGACGGGTCTTGTTTTTGGTCTTGCTGGGGGTCCACAGCCCCCTCCTCACCTGGCAACCCAGGTGGGGGAGACGGTTTAGGTCCGCCGCACCGTCCGACCATGAACCTGTGGCGGGAGGAACTCCCCCCGACCTGGACCTGACTGACCTGATCGCACGCAAAGGGTAGTGGGTTAATGGAACGACGTGAAAGAGGCGGCACGGTGGCGCAGCGTAGAGTTGCTCCTGCCTTACCGTGCCAGAGATCCGTGCTCGATCCTGCGTAGGGATGCTGTCTGTACGGAGTTCGTACGTTCTCACCCGTGACTTTAAGGTGTTCCTCCCACCCCGGGTGCTCTGCTTTACTCCCAACGACGTAAAGGTTTTGTAGGTAAATTTGGCTTTTGGTAATTATAAATGTCGCCAGAGTTAGTTGTACGGGGATTGCTGTTGAAGCACACTTGGTGGCCGAACGGCCAGTTTCTGCGCTGTATCTCCGTTAAGCTACGCTAAACTAACTACACTAAACTACACTAAACTAAACTAAGAGAAGGTAGTTGGGGCAGGTGCTCTAACAACATTTGAAAGATACTTGGACAGGTACATGGATAGGAAATATTTGGAGGGATATGGGCAAAACGCAGGCAGGTGGGTTCAGCATCAATGGGGCATCTTGTCCGGCATGGGGAAGTTTGGCAGAAAGGCCTGTGTCCGTGCTGTATGAATCTATGCCCATGGATAGGAACGGTTTAGCGGGATGAGGGCCAAACGTGGGCAGGTGGTACAGGCGTAGATGGGGCATCCTGGTTGGCATGGGAAGTTGGGCCGAAGGGCCTGTTTCTGTGCTGGTTGACACTATGACTATGACATGGTCAGCATGGGAATGTCGGCCCGAGGGCATGTTTTCCCTGCTGTATGATGATGTTACTCTCTCTGACTCAAATGGCCCGAGCAAGTTGGGACTAAAGGACTGTCCCCATTGCTGTATGACTAGACGATGCTATTGTGAGATATGCGCTGTGCTCACAATCACTACTCAGAGACTAAATCGTGGAAGCAAGAGATTCTTTATTATATTTGCGAGTCTGCAAAACTCCAATATGAGACACACCAAAGTCAGGAAAGTAAAGCCCCTTTATACACACAATTCTACATTTAACCTCCCCTTCTGGCCCTCTCCAATCAGGGCACTGAGGTGCACAGTCTGTAGGTACGTCCCCCCAGTACCTCCCACATCATACATCGCATGTCCTTACATGTTGGCATAGTAATGATCAGTTTCTTGAACAGGGGTGTGTTGTAATATTCATTTATTTTATTAAGCATGCTCAGTTGTCTATGACCTGCCCTAGTTTTGCTCACCTCCAACTGAACTCTCTCAGTTCTCCTATATCACACTAAAGCTAGGCTATAGTGACAAGGTCCCATCTACCACTATACCCTTCTACTGATCGGGGTCGTCTACATCACTCCCTTCTACCGCTATACAATGCTATCAATTCTTACTCAGGACGCTCTGGTAACTTTATACACAGCTGTGTCAGAATCCTCTCCCTGGCCTCTATCGGTTTGAATCCTCTTTAAAGCCCCTTACAATAGTGGGGTTTAATCACTTTATCCCTCACACAATACTTGGTCATAGAGTCATAATAAGTAAAAGCACACTGGATAGCCACCAAGTGGTGACAGGAGTGGAAGGCAACCTCATCTCCATTATACAGCTACATCTCTTCGCCAGATAAAAGCTGTCCAGGGTCTGACCACCCTAGACGAGCATGGGTGAAGCTCAACAGACTTGGTACTGGAGTTGGGCGTTTCAACACCAGCATGTGGATATGGGGGCTCCGCCAGAGCCCAGCCAGTGAATGCGGAGCAGAACAACAGACAGCCAACCATGGCATCCCTGGGTGCCCGCTCTACCACCCACCAAATGGAGGTCAGGCCCTGGCAGACATTGACGCCAACACAGACAACAACCTGGCTGCTCAACACCCGGCTTGAGATCTAAAGGTCGGTGGGGCGCAGCAAGCCGGCAGCCCTGCCAGCAGCGTGTTAGTTGTTTCAACTTTTTTATTTTTATAGTGTGGCCTAATGTGTATTTTTGGTGTCTCTTTGTGTGTCTTGTGTGGGGGGTGGTGTGGAGGGGAGGGGGAGGTGCGGTAAGATGTAAACTGTTTCGGTCGCCTGCTCCATGGAGAGGTGACTATTTCCATGTCGCCTTCCCCGTGGCCCAACATCGAGGATCGGTGCGGCCTTTCCCGGAGACGGGCCCGGGGCTTCAGCCGCGGGCGCAGCGTGGACTCTCGTCGTGGAGCGGGAGAGCCCTCGCCGGAGGTCGCCGAAGGGGAGCGCTCCGCTCGCTGGCCCACTGCAGCCTGAAGCTGCGGTCAGCGGAGCTCCAGCTGGCGCTGTGTCCGCATCCTGGGATCCCTGGTTGGGGACCCGGAAAGAAGAGCTCCGACTGCTGGCCCGCGGCCAACTTCTACCGGGCGAGGACTTACGATCAGGAGGGGGCGTTCCCTTGCCGGGACCTGGAGAGGAGCTCTGACCGTCGGCCCTGCGGTCTGCCGTGCTTCTGCTGCGGCGCGGCGGGAACTTTAAATATTCGACCTGCGCTGAGGCCTACACCAACCAGCAAGCCGCGGTCTCCGATTGGGAATCATCACCGATTCAGGACTTACCTGGACTATATCTGGACTTTACCTTGTCTGAACACCTAGATGCCCGCAGCGCGTCAGCTGCGGAGAGGTGAGGTCCCGACCCGCGGGGGAAAATGGAGGAGGACTGGTCAAATATTTGTGTCCTTCCACCACAGTGATGAATGCGTGGTGGTATGTTTGTGTTCAATTTTTATTGTATTTTTTTTTGTCTGTTCTTTTTTCCTTGTACCGCTGCTGGCAAATGCATCCAATTCACTTGCACTTTATGTGCAAGATGGCGAATAAAACTGATATCGATTATTGATAACAATTCCTTTGGTTTAGGGTCATTCGCAAGAAGAAGAAGAAAACTTGGTCGGCATGGGAAGTCGGGCTGAAGGCCAGTTTCCCTGCTATATGGCTCCATGCCCAATGGGCAGTAAAGGTTGAGAAGGATGTGGCCAAATGTGGGCAGTCTGAGACAAGCGTAGATGGGTGGGCTTCTAGGTCGGCATGGGGAAGGTGGGCCGAAGGGCCTGTTTCCATGCTGTCTGACTCAATGACACTAAATGGCATCAGGTGCCTTTGCAAGGTTTTGCAGCGCTCTGAGTTTGATGAAGAGAGAGCACCCACATGAGACCACATGAACCACAATGTAACGCTCCAGCAAGCTGCCAGTGGCGATGCTCGCTTGAGCAAGATGCCGAATAACACTCGATTTAAAAAAATTCCAACCACTGTTTGTGTCACTTTTATCTTGAGAAATGTTTCCTTATTGTTCAGCAACAGCAACTGGTCTTGTTCCTGACTTTAGACAGCGTTTTAGATGATGCATTGGTCAAATCCTGCATTGATTACACCACTGACATTGCCTTTTATTTATTGGATGGCTAATATTAGAATTCAACATCAACAGCTTTGTGCAGCTGGTTGACTTCCTGATTCACAAGACCCCACGCTATCCTTGTTTGCAAGAAGGAAGTATCTAAAAAAAAAAAACTTTTTTTTTGCAAGCAACATGCCGCCTTTATGCAAGCATTAGACAGCTGGAAAATAAGACCCATAGTGTTAAGGCCAACTGTTGGTTTGGCTCATAAGGTCATTAGATGTAAGTGATCGGAATAGAATTAGGCCCGTCTCAGCCCCAACAAAATCTACTCTGCCTAGATCAATCATCGGCAGATCTATCTCTCCACGCCTAATCCCATTCTCCTGCCTTCTCCCCATAATCTCTGACACCTGTACTAATCAAGAATCTATCCATCTGTGTAGGCCATTTGGCCCTTCGAGCCAGCACCGCCATTCACTGTGATCATGGCTGATCATCCACAATCAGTACCCCGTTCCTGCCTTCTCCCCATATCCCCTGACTTCACCGCACATCCCGTGACTCCCCTGATAGCCTAGGGCCCTATCTAGCTCTCTCTTGAACGTATCCAGAGAGCTGGCCTCCATCGCCCTTTTTCACACAGACTCACGACACTCTGTGTGAAAAAGTGTTTCCTTGTCTCTGTTCTAAATGGCTTTCCTCTTATTCTTAAACAGTGGCCCCTGGTTCTGGACTCCCCCAACATCGGGGACATGTTTCCTGCCTCTCGCGTGTCAAACCCTTAATAATCTTACGTTTCAATCAGTTTCCCTCTCATCCTTCTAAACTCCATAGTATTCAAGCCCAGCCGCTCCATTCTCTCATTGAACCCGTGTCTCTGGCGCGGAGAACAAGCAGCTCTACCCGCTGCGCCACAATTTCCTTTCTGATGCTACACAGTGGACCTGCATTCAATGACAGAGATGTGGGGAGGGGCACTTGAGTGCCTTTCGCAACCTTGAGACTTTGCAAGGCAGCTTTTCATTGTCGATGTTATAATGGGTAGAAACTCCAGTCATGGGGGCTGGGTTCAGCAAACATTAGGATGGATATTGGCCAGGACACCAGACGGTGGAAAATACCCCAGCTCTCACCACAGAGCAGCAGCCAAACAGTGACCCTGGGTGCCACTTTGTTTATGAAGGTACTCCCATGGAGTTATACAAAGGGGACCAGTGGAGCGTCCCTTGTAGCCAGGGTCTGGAGGGCAAGGAGCACCGTCACTCCACCTAGGGTCCGGAGGGAGGAGTGCACTGCCGTCCCCCCCCCCCCCCCCCCCAGTGACCGGAGGACTGGTGACGGGGTGGGGAAAAATAAAAAAAAAAAATCTAGGGAGGTGGCAGGGCCGGAGATTGTCTGGTTGGTTGCTCCTAGGCCTGGCCAAGCTGGCCAGCCACGGGTCACGGCGCCAGGCGGAAGAGGGCTTTGCCTGAGCCGGATACTTGCCCCTTTCCCGAGGTTACGTCCGTGCCCGGGTGGTGTTAGAGAGGGTGGTGTTACTTGTAACATTGTTGTTGGTAATTTAATGTCTGAATAGTTTGGTGATTTTGTAAAAGGGTGGTGGGTTTTGGTTCTTGTATCGGGTTCGGAATGAAATAAATTATTTTTGATACAAAAATAAATGGAGTTATAAAGCAAGGCAGCACAGTGATGCAACGGTAGAGTTGCTGCCTCACAGCGTCAGAGACCCGGGTTTGATCCTGACCACGGGTGCTGTCTACGTGAAGTTTCTCCGTTCAGATTAGTTTAGTTTAGTTTATTGTCACGTGTACCGAAGTACAGTAAAAAACTTGGGTTGCATGCTAACCAGTCAGCGGAAAGACTACACATGGTTACAATCGAGCCGTCCGCTGTGTACAGATATATGATGAAGGGAACAATTGTTAGTGCAAGATAAAGTCCAATAAAAGCCCAATTAAAGTTATTCTGAGGGTCTCCAATGAGGTAGATAGTAGTTCAGGACTGCTCTCTAGTTGTTTCTCCAGCATTTTTTGTCTACTGATTTTTCCAGCATCTGCAGTTCTTTCTTGAACACTGAATCTGGAGGTGTGCGTTTTCACACTTCTGTACCTCTTGCCCGATGGGAGAGGGGAGACGAGGGAGTGACCGGGGTGAGGCTTGGTTGAGACAGTGAGTTCTCCCTGTGAGCGCCTGGGATTTTTCAGTCTTCCTCCCACACTGTAAAGATGTGCAGGTTTGAATGTTAATTGGCTTTAGTTCAGTTTTGTTTAGAGATACAGCACGGGAAACAGGCCCTTAGGCCCACCCGGGTCCGCACTGACCAGCGATCCCCGCACATTAACACTATCCTACACCCACTAGGGTTCCAATTTTTACATTTACCAAGGCAATTAACCTACAATCCTGTACGTCTTTGGAATGTATAGAGGTAAACCAAAGATCTCGGGAGGAAAGGCCTATGCAGGTCACGCGGCGAACGTACAAACTCCGTACAGACAGCACCCGTAGTCGGGATCGAACCCGGGTCTCCGGCGCTGCATTCGCTGTGAGGTAGCAACTCTACCGCTGCGCCAGCGTGACTGCCCAGGTGGAGATCGGTGTGTTTAGTTCTGCCCTGGCAGCTTCCCAGGCTCCATTTACATTTGACACCAGCTAGTGTTATGCTCATTAGTTGATAAGTGATAGGAGCAGATTTAGGCCATTCGGCCCATCATGTCCACTCCATTCAATAATGGCTGACCGATCTCTCCTTCTTCACCCCATTCTCCTGCCTTCCCCCCATAACCCCTGACACCCGTACTAATCAAGAATCTATCTATCTCTGCCTTAAAGATATCCACTGACGTGGTCTCCACAGCCTGCTGTAGCGATGAATTCCACAGATTCACCTCCTCACCCGCTGAGTTACTCCAGCATTTTGTGTCTCCCTTCAGTTTTATCCAGCATCTACAGTTCTTTCTCACACATTTTGTCTACTCCACTGGGAAATACTCTCAAGCTATGGTCTACTTTGAACAAGTTCTCCTCCGTCACCATTGTTTCGGAAGGGAATGTCCCTTTAATTCTGAGGCTGGGCCCTCTGGTTCGGACTCTCCCACTAGTAGAAAACATCCTCCACATCCACTCTATCCAGGCCTTATGTCCGAGAAGCAGTGGTTTCCATGCGGACTGTCTCTGTTTCGTTAGAAGGACTGTTCTGGGGCCTTGGGGGGAGGGGAGAAGGTTCCTGAGCATTGGTTGCAAACACAGAAACAGCTTCCTGCCCTCACCGCATGCAACAGGATGTGGGTCTGTACGGGAAGTGCAGATTATTTTAATTTAGTTTAGTATTAAGGGTTTTGTCCCAACACAAGTGAACCATCTCTGTGGCTTCTGCTTACACATGAAGAGATGAACAGAATAACTGAAACCATAGTCCTGTGTAGGTTTGCCAACTTTCTCACTCCCAAATGAGGTACAAAAGGTCAAAATAAGGGACAAATTCCCGACGGCAATTCGTTAACCGACGTCGGCCGTGGCTGGGGTGAATGATGAGTTGGCCCGGGTGCTGGACTGCACACAAAGCCCAGCCGGCGGGTCAGCTGAGGAGTTTTTGGCCCGGGCACGCGCAAAGTCCGACATCCCATCCAACTCATGAACTGACGATCGACCACGTGACGGTGGTGATGGTGGTAAGCGAAGGTCCGAAGGTCGGACAGCAGGGTGGGCTGCCCGACCGACCGACGGTGTCACGGGCGATGCTTGCTGCTGCACTCCATGGGCTGCACTACATCGTGACATGTGAGGCGGGGCCCGGACGTGGGCCTCCAACCCGACAGTCCCCCTCGACCCCGAGTAGTAGCAGTCAAATACGGGTCAAGGGCAATCCCGTACGGGTCAAACCAATTTAGCCCAATAAATGGGGTGTCCCGGCTAATACGGGACAGTTGGCAACCCTAGACCAGCGACACTGTTGGCTTCCTGTCCTGGGGTCTGTGGGCGATGCCCGCCAATGCCCTGGGACACAGTCGGAGGGGCACTCCCATCCAATCAGTGGTTCAGTGTAGTTTAGTTTAGTTTGGTTTAGTTTAGTTAGAGATACAACATGGAAACAGGCCCTTCGGCAATCCCCGCACAATAACACTATCCTACGCACACACTAGGAACAATTATACATTTTATACCAAGACAACTCACCTTCAAACCTGTACGTCTTTGGGATGTGGGAGGAACCAGAGATCTCGGAGAAAACCCACGCTGATCACGGGAAGAACGCACAAACTCCGTACAGAGAGGCACCCGTGGTCAGGATCGAACCCGGGTCTCTGGCGCTGTATTGCAGTAATCCTGCCACTGCGCCACCGTGTCACCCTTCAGGTTAATTAAGTATAGGGATTCAGTGTTGAAACAGGCCCTTCAGCGAGTCCGTGCGGATCAGCAATTACCCGTACCAGATGTTATCAGGCAACTGAACCATCCTATCACCAAATAGAGTCCAACCTCAGTGGAGACCCTCGGACAATCTCAATTGGTCTTTACTGGACTTTATCTTGTACTAAACATTATTCCATTTATCCTGTATCTGTATACTCTAGGCGACTCGATTATAATCGTAATTATAACATAATAATGCAGGGTGACTTGGACAGGTTGGGTGAGAGGGCAGATGCATCGCAGATGTAATTTAATGTGAATAAATGCGAGGTTATCCACTTTGGTAGCAAAAACAGGAAGGCAGATTATTATCTAAATGGTGTCAGGTTGGAAAAAGGGGAAGTACAACGGGATCTGGGGGTTCTTGTTCATCAGGCAATGAAAGTAAGCCAGGAGGCGATGAAGAAGGCGAATGGCATGTTGGCCTTTATAAGAAGAGGATTTGAGTACAGGAGCAAAGAGGTCCTTCTGCAGTTGTACAGGGCCACAGTGAGACCACACCTGGAGTATTATGTGCAGTTTTGGTCCCCTAATTTGTGGAAGGACATTCTTGCTATTGAGGGAATGCAGCGTAGGTTTACAAAGTTAATTCCCGGGATGGCGGGACTGTCGTATGCTGAGAGAATGGAGCGGCTGGGCTTGTATACCCTGGAGTTTAGAAGGATGAGAGGAGATCTTGTTGAAATATATAAGATTATTAATGGTTTGGACACGCTAGAGGCAGGAAACATGTTCCTGTTGTCGGGGGAGTCCAGAACCAGGGTCCACAGTTTCAGAATAAGGGGTAAGCCATTTAGAAAGGAGATGAAGAAACACTTTTTCTCACAGAGAGTTGTGAGTCTGTGGCATTCTCTGCCTCAGAAGGTAGTGGAGGCCGATTCTCTGGATATTTTCAAGAGAGAGCTCGATAGGGCTCTTAAAGAGAGCAGTGTCAGGGGATATGGGGAGAAGGCAGGAACGGGGTACTGATTGGGGATGATCAGCCATGATCACATTGAATGGCGGTGCTGGCTCAAAGGGCCGAATGGCCTACTCCTGCACCTATTGTCTATTGTCTATTGAAAAGATTTGGACAGGTACCTACATGGATTGGAAAGGTTAAGAAGGATATGGGCCCATTGTGGGCAGGCGGGTCTAGATTAGATGGGGTGCCTTGGTCGGCACGGATGAGTCAGGCTGAAGAGTTTGTTTTCATGCTGCATGACTCAATTAGCTCAGTTCAGTTCAGTTTAGATTATTGTCACGTGTACCAAGGTACAGTGAAAAGCTTTTTGTAAAAAAATCAAAATAGACTTTATTCAAGTAATAAATATATACAGCACATGAACCGTGCAAAATATCTATCTGACATTTCCGGAGGCTATACAAACATTCCATACTGTTTACACACATTGCTCAAATTCCATGAATCTGTCCCCCACCCTTGCTGCTCATGTGGCCCACTGGCGTGGAATCCCTTCCCTTATTTTGAGGGGTGTCTCCACCATACCGTGCCCCCCATGGCCAGCAGCGGAAGGGCCCTAGACTGTGGTCCTTGCCCACCGAGCCTTGGCGTTGGCTGCACCGAGCTGTTTGGAATAAACTGTGACAGGGATCCTTGCCAATCTCTCCAAACTGTCTTTGCAAATCCACACTCTGCCAAGATGTGGGCCTTTTGTTGCATGCTAACCAGCTAGCGGAAAGACAATACATGTTTACAATCGAGTTATTTGCAGCGCACTGATACATGATAAGGAAATAACCTTCAGTGCAAGGTAAAGCCAGTAAAGTCCAATCAAAGATAGTCCGAGCGTCCCCGATCAGGTAGATAGTTGTGCAGGACTGCTCTCTGGTTGCGGTAGGATGGTTCAGTTGCCTGATGACAGCAATGACTGCCTGATTCTATGTGCAGCCAGCAGCAATACAATAATCATTTCCTCAGTGTCAGCAAGATGAAGGAGCTAGACAACAGACAATAGGTGCAGGAATTGGCCATTCGGCCCTTCGAGGCAGCACCACCATTCACTGTGATCATGACTGATCATCCACAATGACTGTCCCGTTCCTGCCTTCTCCCCATATCCCTTGACTCCGCTATCGTTAAGAGCTCTATCTGACTCTCTCTCGAAAGCATCCAGAGAATTGGCCTCCACCGCCTTTCGAGGCAGAGAATTCCACATATCCACAACTCTCTGGGTGAAAATGATTTCACTCAGCTCTGTTCTAAATGGCCTACCCCTTATTTATAAACTGTGGACCCTGGTTCTGGACTCCCCCAAAAGCCAGTTATCAGGGGGCTGGGTGGAGTATTTGCCCCAGTCCGCATCTATGGTGCCAAAGAGGAAATGATCATGAGCTTCAAGTTCCTGTGTAAATATCACCAACAAACTGTCTTCTGACGGGTCAACCACAATGAAGCAACCGTCAAAATAGCACCACCGTGCCCGTACTTCCTCAGGCGACGAAGGAAGTTCGGAATGTCCCCAACGACTCTAACCAACATCTACAGTCTTGGGAACAGCTCTGCCCAAATCCGCAAGAAACTGCTGAGAGTTGTGTATGTAGCCCAGTTCCATCACACAGACCAGCCTCCCGCCACTGACTCCATCTACACTTCACGTTGCCTTGGGAAAGTAGCCCAACATAATCTAAGACCATTCCCACCCTGGTCATCCCCTCATCTCTGCTCTCCCATCGGGCAAGAGAATGCAAAAACCTGTGATAGCTCCTAGACCAGACTTCCTTCACCGGCTGTTATCATTCACAACCACAATAATACTTTATTAGCCAAGTATGTTTTCCAACCTATGAGGAATTTCAGTTGCCAAGTCAGTCATAGAAATAAAAAGCAACGGAACACACAAACACATTTTAACATAAACATCCACCACAGTGACTCCTCCACGATCCTCACTGTGATCGAAGGCGAAAAAATGTTCAAATCTCTTCCCTCTTTGCTATTCCGCGGTCGGGGGCCTCCAACCTTCCGTTGACGGGACGATCTTGACTCCTGTAGCCGGCGGCGTGTGGGCCCTCGGCATCGGGATGATCAGCTCCTGCATCGGGGGGGATGTCATCTCCCCCGCGCTGGGCGATCGGACCCCGGGTCGGGGCTGGTCGATCCTCTGCGTCGTTGGAGCTCCCGACTCGGTCTCACTCCTGAGACTGTGAGCCCTTGATGGTAAGTCGGCAGGCGATCCCAGGCAAGGGGTCGGCTCCGATGTTAAGTCCGGTTGGGCAAAAAGTCAGTTCGAGGGGGCCTCCAGCTCCATCGATGGTAGGCCGTAGAGCAACCGGAAAATGCGGCCCTGAAAACAATTGCATCTCCGGCAAGGTAAGAAATTGAAAGAAAGTTTCCCCCGACCCCCTCCCCCTCCCCCCATGTGAAACAAACCGGAGAACATTTACACAGAATTTTAACACACACTAAAAAAGGACGAAAAAACAGACAGACTGCTGGCGGGGCAGCCAATCGTCCGAGGCCCCTGGTGATCTAGATCAGACTTCGTCCCGCTGTTATCAAAGTATTGACTGATCCTCCCATAAGTTCGGCTGCAGTCCCAATCTTCCATCCTACTTCATTGTGGGTATTGAACTTTTTTCTCTATCTCAGTAGTGCTACAGTGTTGTAACATGGCACGGCAAAGGCTGCACGGTGGCGTAGAGATGGAGTTGCTGCCTTAAAACACCAGAGACCCAGGTTCAATCCTGACCGCGGGTGCTGTCTGTACGATGTTTGCACATTCTCCCCGTGACCACGTGGGTTTTCTCCGGGTGCTCCAGTTTCCTCCCACTCTCCAAAGACTTGCAGGTTTTGGAGGTTAATTGGCTTTGGTAAAGACTGTAAATTGTCCTTAGTGTGTAGAATGGTGTACGAGGATCGCTGGACAGCGCGGCGGGCCAAAGGGCCTGTTTCCGTGCTGTATCTCTAAACAAAACTGAACTAAAACTAAACTTTATTCTGTACTCTCTTACTTTTCTCTTTGCACCATCTATTGTATTTTTGTAGAAACAAGGACGTAGAAAAATATTTGCAGGAGTCGGCCATTTAGCCCTTCGAACTAGCACCGCCATTCAATACGATCATGGCTGATCATCTAAAATCAGTACCTCGTTCCTGCTTTTTCCCCATTTCCCTTGATCCATTTAGCCCTGAGCTATATCTAAAGGGCTTGTCCCACTTACGCGATTTTGTCGGCGACTTGCCGGCACCCGTCTTAATCGCAGCAGGTCGCCGAAAATGTTAAAGTTGAAAATCCAGCGGCGACCAGAAAAAGGTACGGCTCTTTGGGCGTCGACTCACTACCAAAAAAGCGTCACCACGACCATACGGGCGACATGTATGTATGGTCATGGTCATGTATGTATGGCCCAAAGAGTCTTAATTTTTTCTGGTCGCCGCTGGATTTTCAACATGTTGAAAATTTTCGGCGACCTGCTGTGACTATGACGGGTGACGGCAAGTCGCCAAAAAAATCATGCAAGTGGGACAGGTCCTTAACTCTCTCTTGAAAACATCCAGTGAATTGGCCTCCACTGTCTTCTGTGGCAGAGAATTCCACAGATTCACAATTCTCTGCGTGACAAGGTTTTTCCCCATCTCAGTCCTAAATGGCCTATTCCTTATTCTTAAACTGTGGCCCCTGGTTCTGGACTCCCCCAACACCAGGAACATGTTTCCCTTCAGTTCTAGCCTGTCCAACCCTTTAAGAATGTTTATATGTTTCTATAAGAACCCCTCTCATCCTTCTAAATTCCAGTGGAGATCCAGTGATCCAGTGATCTCCAAGACCATTCCAAGGAATGGTCTTGGAGATCAGTCTGAAGAAGGGTCTCGACACGAAGCGTCAACCATTCCTTCTCTCCAGAGATGCTGCCTGTCCCGCTGAGTTACTCCAGC
The DNA here is from genome assembly GCA_035221665.1 of Okamejei kenojei. NCBI lineage: Eukaryota > Metazoa > Chordata > Chondrichthyes > Rajiformes > Rajidae > Okamejei > Okamejei kenojei. The sequence continues at coordinate 11,053,040 of CM069160.1, forward strand.
ATTTTGTGTCTATCTTCGGTTTAAACCAACATCTGCAGTTCTTCCTACACATTCGGCTGAGGTCATCCCTGACTCTGCAGAGGGCGGCAGAGATGGGATCTTTCAGGGATTTTGACCTGACCCAATTTCTCGTTTTGACAGCTGGAACACTTGAACACACCACGCTTGCCCGCACATTAATTACCTCACGAGTGAACATCATACACGGTGCTGCATTACTGCTGTGACTTATCACAGGACGATTGCCAAAACACAATCACCCCGCACAGTCATTCAATCCCCGCACACTCGGGACAACTTTACAGAAGCCGATTAACCTACAAACCTGTACGTCTTCCGGTTTCTTGTTTAGTTTAGTTTAGAGAAAGAGCGTGGAAACAGGCCCTTTCAGCCCACCGGGTCCGCGCTGACCAGCGATCCTCGCGCACTAATACATAGAAACATAGAAACATAGAAATTAGGTGCAGGAGTAGGCCATTCAGCTTTTCGAGCCTGCACCGCCATTCAATATGATCATGGCTGATCATCCAACTCAGTATCCCGTACCTGCCTTCTCTCCATACCCTCTGATCCCCTTAGCCACAAGGGCCACATCCAACTCACTCTTAAATAAAGCCAATGAACTGGCCTCAACTACCCTCTGTGGCAGAGAGTTCCAGAGACTCACCACTCTCTGTGTGAAAAAAGTCTTTCTCATCTCGGTCTTAAAGGATTGCCCCCTTATCCTTAAGCTGTGACCCCTTGTCCTGGACTTCCCCAACATCGGGAACAATCTTCCTGCATCTAGCCTGTCCAAACCCTTAAGAATTTTGTAAGTTTCTATAAGATCCGTATACTATCCTAACCTACACGCACTGGGGACAAAGTTTACACATTTACCAAGCCAATTTTACTTCGGAGTCACGTTAACGTGCTGAAGAGCCCGCCTGACGCTGGCAAACGGCATTACGTCGACGCTGACGGCGGAAGGAGGAGCTGCAGTAAGGCGCAGCTCCTCGCAGCGGTCGGAACGGACCCGCAGGTAAGTGAAGCAAAGTCGGGACGTTCTTTAGCGTACGCTGGGTGGGTCCAGCAGTGAAAGTAAAAGTAAAAGTCAGAGTCACGTTAACGTGCTGATTTAGCACAGATTAAATGAAAGAAAATGGAGAAATCGGCAAAGAAAAAATTCGCGGTAAAAAGATCTTCCCGGGTGGAAAATAAAAATACGGGACAAGAAGCTAGTGCGGATCCGGTTCCGATACCGGTGGCCGCTGATTTACCCGATAGCGAGTTTCTAGATTCTCCAGCAATAATAACCACGGACGGAAATGCTCCTAAAAAATGTAAAAAGAAATCTGAGAGGCCCGTGGTTTCTGATGACTCTGATACTGAAAGTCCTCCAGATAATAAAACTATGTGGTTAAAAATGGAGCATATGGAGAAAGTTTCTCCAAAAAATCATGAGACAAGGGTCACAGTACCCAGAAGGATCCCAAAAAAGCCCCTGAGGGGTTTGATTATTCTGAATATGGCTGTGGGCCAAAGTTGGGAGTTTGAAACTCCGGACCCAGGATTTGGGCCGGAAGAAGTCTCATGGGTGAAATCCCAATTGATTTAGGGCTGCAGAAGGCAGACCCTGCTGGTGGTGATTTGGATTTTGAATGCACACCACAAAGTAAAAAGAAAAGGCCAATGTGCCTGGGATAGCAAAAGAATTTGCTATACCTGAAGGAAGTGGTGAGGCTATGGAAGAAAACTTAGCTGTCAACATAAATTATATGGTATCTCACCAACTTCATGATTCTGTGATGATTGAAACATCAGAATTATATAAAACGCCAGGAAATTGTGCCTCATTGGAAGTGCCTACGGTTAATCCGTTGATATGGACATCCATGACTCCAAGTATGAGAGCTCAAGAAGTGAGATTTCAAAAAAATCCTCAAACTAATTTCTGCTGCCATTACGGCCTATGGGAGACAAATGGAGAGATTGGAGATGGATAAGATTCAAAAAGATACTTTGGGCTTATTGTGCAATTCTTTCTATGAAATTAATTGTATGAGGAAAATGGCGATTCGGCCCATACTTCACCCTAGGTTTGCAAGCCTGTGTCGAGCAAGTGGTGTTCAAGCTCCTGGTATCTGTTTGGAGAAAATCTGCCAAAACAACTGAAAGAGTTGGATGAAGAAGCTAAATATTTTAGCGGTATGAAACCTTTCGTCTGGACAAAAAAGGTATTTTTCGCCCCGAAGGGGTTTTGATTTTGGAAATAGAGGGCAGAAATTTGTCAAGGAAGTATTATCGTCCTGCACAGCCCAATGCTTACCCGTATTCGGGGAGAAGGAGACCACCTCCATATGGAGAGGTAATTAAAGACTTGTTCTATCCTTAAAGAAACTGCGGATAAATCTCCAGTTGGAGGGAGATTACAAAAGTTTTATAAAGACTGGCTTACTATTACTTCTGATCGATTTATATTACAAGCAGTTTCAGGGGCCACTATTACATTTAAAGAAGGGGTTAATCCTCCTGTACAGAATAAACCTGCTTATGCTTTCGTGTTTACTGCTATTGAAAAAGCAGAGATTAATGTGAAAATTGACAAATTATCTGAAAAAAGGGGTAATTGAAAAAACTTATGAACACGAGCATCAATTTGTCTCTAATATTTTTCGAAGAAATAAAAAAGATGGTGGTTGCAAGAATTATTCTGGACCTTACAGATCTAAATAAGTTTGTAGAATACAAACATTTTAAAATGGAAACATTTAATACTGCAAGATATTTAATTTCAGCAGGTTGTTATATGGCTAAGATTGATTTAAAAGACGCCTATTATTCTGTACCTATACATCAGTTCTTCCGGAGGTACTTAAAATGTAATTGGCTGGGACAATTATGGCAGTTTAAAGCTTTGCCAAATGGACTGAGTTCAGCTCCCAGGCTCTTTACAAAACTATTGAAACCAGTTTTAGCCCAATTAAGAGCACAAAAACATATCGTTATGGCTTATCTCGATGACATTCTGATCATTAATGATAATCAAGAGTCAGCTGAGAACTCAGTTTCAGTTACTAAAGCTTTGTTTGAAAAGCTAGGGTTCTTGATTCATCCAATTAAATCCCAGCTGCAGCCAGCACAAACAATTAACTTTTTGGGGTTTGTAATTAACTCAGTGACTATGTTAATAACTTTACCAACAGATAAAGTCGATGATATTTTGGTAACTTGTAATAATCTCATTCACAAACCTTATCCTTCCATCCGAGAAGTAGCGAAAACCATTGGTAAACTAGTAGCAGCATTTCCTGCAGTAGAATTTGTCCATTACATTTTCAAAATCTTCAAAGGGGACAAAATAAGAGCTCTCAAAGAGAAGGCAGGTCACTTTGATAGGCCTATGCAATTAACAAAAGAAGCTGTGTTGGAATTACAATGGTGGTTAAAAATGTCCCACAAGCTGCTAAAAACATTCTGATCAAACAGCCTGAAATGGTTTTACAAACAATACAGTTAGACAATAAAACGGCTGTTGCATATATTAATCACATGGGGGAATTAGATCAGTATCATGTGATTGTCTGGTCAATGAAATATGGCAATGGTGTATTGACCGCCAAATTTGGATTTCAGCAAACTACATTCCAGGTAAAAGACAATGTGGTGGCAGATAAAAGATCAAGGATATTTAAAGATAACACAGAATGGATGCTTAATCCAGCAATATTTAAGAATATTGTAACCCAATTTGGTTTACCAGAAATTGATCTGTTTGCATCAAGGCTTAATTCATCAATTGCCTAAATATGTGTCCTTGGGAACATGATCCAGATGCAGTAGCAGTAGATGCTTTTTCATTGAACTGGGGGAATATGTTCTTTTATGCTTTTCCACCATTTGCTTTGATTCAGAAATGTCTGAAGAAAATAGAACAAGATTCTGCCACTGGATTGTTGGTAGTTCCAAATTGGCCAACACAACCTTGGTTCCCATTAATGCTGAATATGATTAAAGAACCATATATGTCAATTCCTAACTGTGATATTTTGATTAATCCAGTAACTAAAGAAATTTATCCATTATATGCATATATGAATTTATTAATCTGCAGGTTTTGACCAGACCACTACAGGAGCTGGGATTGTCGGACAAAACTATGGAAGTTATAGTCGCATCATGGCGAGATAGCACACAAAAACAATATATGACACATATAAAGAAATGGGAAGAATTTTGCACACAGTCAAATATTTCTTATGATACTGTGAATATTGCAAATGTTTTGGAGTTCCTTGCCAAATTGCATTTTATGAGCAACATTTAAGTTACCAGTGCCATTAACACTGCACGCAGTGCCTTATCATCTTATTTAGGACTAATGTCTGACCAGAAATCAATTTGGATCACATCCATTAATATCTAGATTCATGAAAGGAATCTTTAACATCAATCCACCCAAACCAAGATACACAGAGATTTGGGATGTGAGCATTGTACTTACCTTACTTAGGCAATGGACTCCAATTGAAGGATTGTCATTGGAAAGATTAACATTGAAGTTAATAATGTTAATGTCATTGGTCTCAGCTCAAAGAGTGCAAACTTTACAAATGTTGCGTTTAGACTGTAACATGTGACTACAGATAACATTGTGTTTCTATGTTTACGATCTGATCAAACAAAGCAACTCACGGAGATCTGGAGCAAAGGTAACCTTTCAAGCTTATCATATTGATCCTACTTTGTGTGTGGTTAGACATTTGAATCAATATGTTAAAGTTACTGAAACTCTTCGAGGAAATGAAAAAACGTTAATGATTACGCATAAAAAACCACACACAAAAGCTTCAGTTCAAACTATCTCAAAATGGTTGAAACAGGTGTTGCTTTTAGCAGGAGTAGACACTGATGTGTTCAAATCTCACTCCACCAGGGCTGCAGCTACGTCCGCGGCGAAGGGGCGGGACGTACCACTCGAGCATATTTTAAAAATCGCAGGGTGGAGTAAAGAAGAAACTTTTTCAAAGTTCTACAATAAACCTGTTCACACTATGACAAGCTTTGGACACACGGTGTTGGGATCACTATAATCACCTGCTTTGTTTACTATTGATTACTATAATCAGTTATGTAGTCACTTATATCTTTTATCACTTGTAATCATTCCCTCGGATATAAGGAGGGTTATTTATAGTTCTTTAAACCATTAAAAAGTTAATTATGGGGAAAGAACTAATATTAGTCTGGTTTCTCATGTATGTATTTACTTAGCCGGACTGTCGTACTGATTAATTCTAAACGACATAAAAAACACAGAAAGCTTTAAAATCTTCACGTAGTCACTCACGTGACTCCGAAGTAAAACAGTAAGGATTAAACGAGAACGTACCAGTTCGAAGTTTGATCGTTATTTTATGAGGAGTTACGATGAGGGATTACGTGCCCTCCACTTCCCACCCTCATAAAATAAATGATCATCTGGTAGTTCTAAGTCTATTATGAGCCTTACTAAGTGATTTACTTCGGCTATTTGGTGTTCTGTGTTTTTTCATGCCGCTGCTTTGATGTATGCCATTTGCCAGCGCCAGGCGGGCTCTTCACGTAATCCCTCATCGTAACTCCTCATAAAATAACAATCAAACTTCGAACTGGTAAGTTCTCGTTTAATCTTACTATTTTATGTTCTGCACCTGGAAAAATCTCAAATAAAGAAGAGATAAGAAATTTATTTCGGGAAAGTGTAATGCTATACATCACACACTTTAATACATTTGTCCAGTACAAAACTTTTTCAAAATGGACACCTTCAACACTGCAAGGCAGTTGTTATCAACAAGTTGTTAATTTGTTACTATAAGACTTGAAGGATGCGTATGATTTAGTACCAATTTATCATCATGTTCACAGGTACTTGAAAATTAATTAGATGGGTCAGCTGTTGCAATTTAAGGCACTATCTAATGGATTAAGCTCAGCTTCTAGGCTGTTCACACAATTATTGAAACCAGCACTTGCACTGATAAGGACACATGGTCATGGTTTATCTTGATGACATTTTTAATTGGCAAATGCTGATCAGGAGTCAGCTGAAATATTAGTGCAGCAACTACAAGCCTGTTGAAAGTCTAGGGTCCTGATCCATCCAACAAAATCTAAGCTTCAGCCATCCCCAAACAATTTACTATTTGGGGTTTGTGAGTGATTCAGTACCATGTTCGGTAACTTTACCAAGAGACAAAGTGTCAATATTACAAATGTGTGTCGTTGCCTTGTTGACAAGCCTTATCCCTCCATCCGAGAAGGAGCTTAGGTAAATTAGTAACACTATTTCTGCAGTAGAGTTGGTCCACTGCATTACCAAAAAAGCTCCAAAGGGCAAAAACACAAGCACTAGAAGAGTGTGCAGGCCATTTTGACAGGCCTATGCAATTGCCAAAGGAAGCTTTATCAGAATTACAGCGGTGGATTGAGAATGTTCCACAAGCTGCTTAAAAACATATTAGCTCAGCAGCCAGCAGTCATTGCAAACTGAAGCAAGTGTTCTCGGATGGTGGATCGCTTCTGGGGTTTTTGGGCTAAGATAAGTGTAATATCTGTTCTTATCAGGTATATATCTGATACGTCCCTTATCTAGGGGGTGGCAGTTGGATTGTCCAAGGAACTTATTTCTCCAAACATTTGGTATTAATTATTTGCAGTTGGTAGGAGCTTTTATGGATTAAAAGCTTATTGTCCTACTATGAAAGATTTGCATGTCCAATTACAAGTAGACAATACCACAGCTGTGGCATATATCAATCACATGGGTCGAGTAAGATCATTATCATCTGATTATCTGGTTAACCAGATGTGGCATTGGTGTATCTTTAAGAATATTTGGCTTTCAGCTATCTCTCAGGGAGAGACAATATTGTGGCAGACAACAGATCACGAAAATTTAAAGACAATACAGAATGGATATTAAATCCACAAGTTTGAAAAAGATTGTCAGTGGTATGGATTACCTGACATTGATCTGTTTGCGTCTAGATTAAATCACTAATTGCCCAAATACGTCTCATGGGAACCCAACTCAGGAGCAGTAGCTGTGGATGCATTCTAGCTACATTGGGGGTGGGGGGTGGGAGGGGGAATATGTTCTTTTATGTTTCCCATTCTGTCTGATTAGGCAATGTCTGATGAAAATATAGCAAGACTCTGCCACGGGCGGTTTGGTGGTCCAAACCGGACTCAGTCATGGTTCCCATTGATGTTTAGAATGATAATTGAACCATTTATGACGATTGCTAGCTGCAGTAATTTGTTGCAGAATTTCATCCATGGCATGATCATATGAATTTGTTAATCTGCAGGTTCTGGCCAGACCATTACAAGAGCTTGGACTGTCGGATAGGACGTACGCTGTTGTGGAATAAAATAGTAAGATTAAACGAGAACTTACCAGTTTGAAGTTTGATCGTTATTTTATGAGGAGTTACGATGAGGGATTACGTGCCCTCCACTCCCAACCCTCATAAAATAAATGATCATCTGGTAGTTCTAGTCTATGTTAAGCCTTACTATCTTACTCTGGCTATTGGTTCTGTGTTTTTCATGCCGCTGCTTTGAAGTATGCCGATCATGCGCCAGGTGGGGCTTCTTCACGTAATCCCTCACCGTAACTCCTCATAAAATAACGATCAAAGTTCAAACTGGTAAGTTCTCGTTTAATCTTACTATTTTATTCCACAACAGTGCACGTCTCTCATGCAGCAGTCTTCGGGGCAATCTATGTTTGCGTGTATTGTTTAAAGGATATTATATGACGCTCTAACATTCATTGCAGTTTGCAAAGGTTCACTTTGTCTGCTGATCAGTTTATTTTAGTTTAGATTAGTTTAGAGATACAGCGCGAAAACAGGCCCTTCGGCCCACCGAGCACGCACCGACCTGCGAGGTCCGTACCGACCAGCGATCCCCTGCATATTAACACTATCCTGCACAAACTAGGAACAGATGTCCACATCCGCCAAGCCAATTAACCTACATACCTGTACGTCTTTAGAATGTGGGAGGAAACCAAAGATCTCGGAGAAAACCCACGCGGGCTCGGGGAGAACGTACAAACTCCGTACGGACAGCAGCCGGAGTCTGGATCGAACCCGGGTCTCTGGCGCTGCAAGCGCTGCAAGGCAGCAACTCTACCGCTGCGCCCCCGGGGAATCAGTGAGAGTGGAACACACTCAGATTCTAAAGCCCAATTGGCAGCATTTCCTCCGCTAATGCTTCCAAGGGGTCTATTTGCGTGCGATGCAGATCTACAATCACATATTACAATCGCCCCACACTCTTAAATCTCTACTCCCACCTCAACATTTCTCATTTTAACTATGATCGGACTTTGCTGGCTTAACCTTGCACCAAACCTTATTCCATCATCGAGTATCTGTACAATGAAAGTGGCTCGATGGTAATCATGTATTGTTTTTCTGTTGACTGGATAGCACGCAACAAAAGTATTTCACTGTACCTCGAAAACGTGACATAAACTAAACTGAAAATCCTTATTCCAAACCCTTAGATAGGCTGAAAATGCTGGAGACCGTCTCTACCCGAAACGTTACCCATTCATTCTCTCCAGAGATGCTGCCTGTCCCGCTGAGTTACTCCAGCATTTTGTGGGGTTTGTGTTGTCTATCTTCGGTTTAAACCAGCATCTGCAAATTCCTTCCTACACTCCGAGGCATATTTCTCCTTGTGGCTTCTCTCTCTCTCAATTATGTGCCCATTTGAACCTCGCACAGATGGGAAAGACCCACGCCCCCATTCCTCCCCCCCCCTTACCCCCCCCAACCGCCCCCCCCCCCCCCCCCTCCTCCCCCCCACCCCCCCCCCCCCACCCCCCCTTCCCCTCTCCACACGGACCCGAGCTTGATCCCTCTGTGAAAGCTTTCAATTCCCTTCTCACAGAGAACATGCACCGCTTCTCCGGCCTCACCCTCGACCCGAATCCCCATCATCCTTGGAAACACATACAATTCCAGTGAATATCTCCTGCGCCCTCCCGATGATCCTCGCTTCATACATTAAGTTTGGTGACCAGAAATAGGCTTGATGCACCAGTTGGGTCCAAACCTGTGTTTTATACAGATTCAACATAAGCACCTGATGATGTAGGAAAGAACTGCAGACTCTGGTTTAAATCGAAGACAGTCACACAATTCTGGAGTATCTCAGCAGGATAGGCGGCGTCTCTGGAGAGAAGGAATGGGTAACATTTCGAGTCGGGACCCTTCTTCGGAATCTTTCACTCATTTCTGTATCTCTTTATAACACCGTATCTATATCTCTCGCTTCACTCTCCCCTAACTCTTAGTCTGAAGAAGGGTCTCGACCGAAAACTTCACCCACTCCTTCTGTCCAGAGATGCTGCCTGTCCCGCGGAGTTACTCCAGCTTTTTGTGACTCTGTCCTGATGTTGTACTCTGGGCCTTCATTGATGCGGTTCTGGATTCCCGTTGCCATTACTGGCTGCGCTTCAATGTGATTTACGCAGGTAAAGCACTCTGTGGTCTCCGAAAAGAGATGCGAGGACATTGTATAAATGTTAGCGGGTTGTGACGCTGCAATGCTGAGAACTCTATGCTGCACATTGTAACTGTCCCTTTTCCCGGTCTATTGTACTGGAGTTTGACTTGGTTGCATTTATCTTTGGTATTATCTAATTTGACTGGTTACGATGCAAAACAATAGACAATAGACTTCAACAACATCAATAACATTCGGCCCTTCGAGCCAGCACCGCCATTTAATGTAATCATTGCTGATCATCCCCTAGACTCAAGACTCTCTGTGTGAAAAAGTGTTTCCTCATCTCCGGTCTAAATGGCTTACCCCTTATTCTTAAACTGTGGCCCCTGGTTCTGGACTCCCCCAACATCGGGAACATGTTTCCTGCCTCTAGCGTGTCCAAACCCTTAATAATCTTATGTTTCAATAAGATCCCCTCTCATACTTCTAAACTCCAGAGTATACAAGCCCAGTTGCTCCATTCTCTCAGCAAATGACAGACCCGCCATCCCGGGAATTAACCTGGTGAACCTACGGTGCACTCCATCAACAGCAAGAATTTCCTTCCTCAAATTAGGGGACCAAAACTGCACACTCCAGGAGCTGTCTCACTGGGGCCCTACACAACTGCAGAAGGACCTCTTTGCTCCTATACTCAACTCCTCTTGTTACGAAGAGCAACATGCCATTCGCTTTCTTCACTGCCTGCTGTAGCCGCTTGCTTACTTTTATTAAAGCCTTTGTAAACGCGAAAATGATTAACCTAGACCTAATCCAGTTTGGGACTGGAGACACTCGAGTTGCAGGTGGGGCCGGGTGGTTGGGGTGAGTGCCGTGGGTGGGATGGGGGCGGGTTGGGTGTTTCACAACCTCCCGGTGTTTGTGTTCATCGCCCCGCCTGAGTTCTATGGTGGCCGTAGTGACTTTTTGGAAATTCTGCAAAGAAAGTAACATATAGAAAATAGGTGCAGGAGGAGGCCATTCGGTGTTTGGAGCCAGCACCGCCATTCATTTGTGATCATGGTGTTCGTCGCCCATCATTAACCCGTGCCTGCCTTTCCCCATATGCCGCATTTCTCCATATATCTGGACTATAATATGGAGGATATCGATTTATCCGGGAGAGAAGTGCAAGTTATTTAGTCGATTAATTCAATGCCACATGCCCCATCACAAACGCTGCTGAGGCTGGCGGGAGTGTTCCAGTGATTACACAGCTGGCCGCCAGTGAGACCAACGACTTGGGTTCTGCCTGTGTGGCTTTGATCCATTCAAACATTCCCCACGTTGCTTTTTACCTCAGGGCATGCTCCGGGTTTCGGCCACTTCCCCGAACGCGTGAGATGCATACTCGGTGAATTGGCTGTTGATGTGACCCCAGCGTAGGTTGGTTGTGGTGGTGGTGGGAAGGGGAATAGGGTAGGTAGTGAGGGGAGGTGTTGGTACGAATGCGAAGAAATGAGTGCTGGCAGTGGGGCATGATGGGAATACAGTGAGTGGAGTGGCGGCAGAGAGTTGAGGACACAAGAGCCAGGGAGATGCTGGATCTTGAACAAAAAATAAATTGCTGTTGCCTCAACGGGTCAGGCTGCATCTGTGGAGGGACATGGATGATTTCACAGTTTAGACTCGTGATCCTCAGACTTGATTGGACGATTGGCTTCTTGGATTTTGATCGTGCCGTAAAAAAAGAACAAGCCTTTACTGAATTTCACTTTCAGTACTTGATTTTACCCTTGAACCGTGCGGCTCGCTTGTAGGACTGGTACAACTTGATTTTGCTCGTATTACTGTGGGTTTGAGTGTGAATAGGCGCGCCGAGCAAAGTTTTCACTGTACAAGATGAAATAATAAACCAAACTAAAACCAATGCCACCATGTTGTTGTCAGCGTGGTTGGTGAATGAATGAAGAGTTGTGGTGAATTAAGGAATGAGTGAAGTGAGATGAATGAGTGAATGGAATTAATGAATAATAGAATGGACCAGTGGAATTCTTGAATGAGTGAGTGAATGGAAGGAGTGAATGAATTAATGAATGAATGACCGTGAACGAATTAATGAATGAGTGTATTATTAAATTAATTAATTCATTATGACCGATGCGAGTGAGTGAAGGAAGGAAGGAAATAGTGAATGAATGATATGCAATGATGATAACGAATGAACGAATGAATTAATGTATACCTTTTATTATCACATGGGCAGTCACAATGGGTTTCTTTGTATTGCATTCACAAGTGTGAAAAAAGAACACTTCTAGATGCGCTGGGAGCATCCCCAGTGACTGTGATTGGGGTCATCGGGTGTTTCCGTCTCACAACATTCAGCACCTCGCCCAGGGACCCAGCGGGGTTGATCAGCCCCGCCTTGTGTACCTAGCAGCAACCGCCCATGGATCTAGCCATCTTAATAACCACTCTGCAGAGGTTGTGAGATTCTAGTGCGCGGGAGGGTCTGGGCTCTGTGGGTGAGTCAAGGGCCGGGCTCCTCCTGGCGTAATCGGCAGGTTTTCAAGGTTTGCCGCGCAGGCTCCTCTTACATCCTTCTCCGTGATTTCATTCCTCGCCCGATGGACTCCTTTTTTAGGCCCATGGTGGGTTCATTGTGCCTTTCGTAGCTTTATGGGCGCCTTTCTCACGAACGACACAGACTGGGGCGCTAACCACAGCCTGTCCCGGGTGCCGTCTTTCCGTGACGTAAACTGTCTTCTCCAGTGGTCAACCAAAACTATTCTTGTTGTACTCAGTACAGAGAGATAGACAGAGCCTGAGCACAAAAACGGAGAACCTCAGCTGGAACGGGAATTCGGTTTGAACCCATTCTTCCAAAGAAGAATCCGTTCCGAAGAAAGACAAAAATCTGTTGTGTGGCGAGCAAATGCAAGCAAACACGATATAAATTCCAATTGTTGGGCGGACTTTACCGGGGGAAGCCCGGAGTTCAGCGACCTGCCCGCCCGCGGCCGCTGCTGAACCCGCGGGAAGGGCGATTGTTTCAATCTTTATATTTTCACAAAAGTAAATTCTGTTCCGTTGCCCGGATAGACGCGGTCTAACGCGTTAAATGAACGGATCGACAGGGACAGCTCTGGTTTCAGTTGTGTTTATTTCACTCTTCCCACATTTACATTCCCCCTGGTTTTTATTCCGCGCTCACTGGGGTTTTGTTAATATAGGGAATACCTGGTTATAGCCTTTCGTTCCGCGTCCGACCCTTATGATCCACCGGTTATACTTTCCCCACCTCCCAGATCCCCGCCATACTCCCAGGTTACCCGTTACCCGACCCAAAAACCCACACCCTTATCATCCCTTTATTCATCAACCACCTCCCCATTACCAACCCACCACCTTCCTCTACACATTCACCATAAACACCCCTATCCTAAAACCCCTATACATTATTTTCTCATTTCCTATTATACCCCTCTACTATCCACTCATCCCCCATACCTTCCACT
>CM069160.1:11066531-11128656 GCA_035221665.1 Okamejei kenojei
GTAAGACTTTGGCGTTTCAACTGAGATCTCCTCTAATAACAACCTAACTCCTCTCGAGTACACACGCCTAGTCTACACTAGGGTCACCCAGCCAGCAAAACCCATTCTCCAGAACTTTAGGTTTTGGTTCAAGTGCAAACAAACTCGCTCACTGTCTCTGGTGATGCTTTCTCCAGTCCATCAATACCATTCAATCTTCACATAGAAAATATTGCATAAAGAGTCTTTAAAAAGAACATTGGAAAATGTAATTAGTTTACCTCGGTCGAATATACCAGGATGTTTCTCTCATTGCCAAAGTTAGAAAAAATGTTATCATACTTTCCGTGGGCATCGCACCATCCTACATCCAACATGGTTGGTTTCATCACTAACCCTGCAAATATTTAACACTGTTAGAAACTAGCTGTAGCTGTTCTTTAGCTGTACTATAAAATACAAACATTGTTTTAAGTCAAAAAGCATTCCTAACCACTCCTCTTGCACCTACTTCCCTCCTGAAATAAATAAAACACATACGCATAGACTGGATGGAATCATGATCCCGACCGCGGATATTTCACGCCAAATGCTTACAAAACACACTCTGTTATTTTCCATTTCCCAACTCTTTCCGCTGCCACACTGACAGCAAAGTGGATATTGTCGAGAAACAGCGAATATCACGGGGAAAGCATTGAGTATGACTGTCAAGGTTGTGGGATTATTACATACAGAAAGATGTCAAGATAAATGGGATGGAATATTTTAAGATCACGGTGGATTCAAAAGGGTGTGGTTGGAAATATTATCACTACGTGTGGAAGACCTAAAATCAAAGCTGAAATATAAGGTTTGCCTTAATAACTTTCACAAGAAATGCAGTAAACTGAACGTGACACATACACGGGGGGGTTTTTTGGCCCTGAAGACAATATTGCAGATAATTTTCAGTTGAAGCGGGATAAATGCATGAGACACCCGGAATTTGGGAGCATATTGTCGATGTAGTGAGTAATGGAACAGACGAACATTGACCCCAGTACTGAATTACTGTAAATGCACGCATTTCTTTTAGGATTTAAACCCACCATTTTGAGTACTACACTTTCACTTCACCAACTGTAGTTGTAACCCCTCACCATCAGAAATAACACGCCGTCCTTTGGTCCAGTCTGTTCCTGTAACTTTGAGAGTTCATCCTGAATGGAATTAAATTCTCTTGAAGCTCTTGAAGATTGTTCTCCATTTTTTACAATCTTCGCCTCTTCTTTTCTTCCCTGGATATCTCCGAGTATGCAGCCGCTCTTTCTCATGAGAACTGGTGCAGTTTCAGCAAACCTTGGGATGTGTCTGTGACTGAAGTTGCGATGACGCTTCCTGTTCAGATGAAAGATGAGAATCACTAAATATGTCGTCACTCTGCTTGTGGTTCTCGTGAAATGGAAAGGTGACATTTGGTCCAATTAATGTTTCCTATAGTTGCAGAAATATGCCATTCGGCCCAACATGTCCATGCTGGCTCTGTATGTATCTACACTTATCCAATTTGCATGTATTTAAGGGTAAGCTTTTCAATACCTTGGCAATTAAATTTTGCGATATCTTGATCATTCATTGTTCATTATCTCTCCACATCACCATCTAATCACCTCGTTTCCCCTGATCCCTGACCAGTCTGAAGAAGGGTCTCGAACACGAAACGTCGCCTATCTCCTTCGCTCCTTAGATGCTGCTGCACCCCGCAGAGTTTCTCCAGCTTTTTGTGTAACCCTCGATTCTCTCAGCATCTGCAGTTTTCTTCTTTAACAATTCATAGCTCGTTTTGATAATTCTGAAATATTGTTTGGAAAATTAATGTGCAATCACATAATTCCCATTCCCGCATACAATTCCCTGCAACCTATTGCATTTCCATGGTGTCCATTAACCCTCACGGACAGAACCAGGTCCCAGAACTAGCGACCAGCGGCAAACCACTTAGAATGACAGACTTCATAGAGTCCTACAGCAAGGGGTGTTGGATACCGACCAAGACGCCCCATCTGCGCTGTTTCCACTTGTCCGCATTGGTCACCCAGTTTCTAAAATTTCTCTCTCCACGGATTTGTTTCAAATATCTTTTAAATATATTGTTATGGTATCTGAATCACTACCTCTCCTGGCAGCTCGCTCCATACACCCACTATCAAAGATTGCCCTTAATGTTCATTCATTAAATCTGATCCCTCTCGCCTTCAACCTAGCCCACGCATGTCCAATGCCCCACTCAGGGTAAAAGACTGAGTATTCACCTTCACATTTGGTGATATATACACCTGCAATAGATCATTCTTCAGACTCTGCGCTCCAGTGAGTGAAGTCCTCGGCTGCCCAACCGCTCCAAAGATCTCGGGTCCTCGACTACTACTGAGAGGCTCACTAACAGCTGCCCACTTATTACACACATCACAGGGGATCAAATCTACACAAAATAATTAAATCGATAGCACAAAGCCTCACCTGAACTCCAGAAATGCCTCTTTTGTTCTGCTCCATTTGCTCGATCTCTGATTTCTTTTCTGTGAGAGAGTTGAAAGAAGATTTCACCTGTTTTCCTGGGGTAGGGTTTCAGATCAGGAAAATGAAAAATCAGAAAAAAAAGAAAAGATTCCGACAATGATGTGTATCAAAATTGGTTTGGTTTTACTTGTAGAATTCATTCGCTTCATCTACCGGCATGAAGCTGTGAGTCTTGTGTTTCCCAGCCCAGCTGCACAAACCACACAGATCGCTTTCTTGTCCGTTTCAACAAAACAGCTTCAGTTCTTCCTGATGTTTCTCGAGCAGTGAAGTTTACTTTCCTTTCTCTTTGAGATTTCGGGCTCAGCGTTCGAGCTTTCTCCGCCAGTCTAAATCCAAGGCCCAATTCACCCTGAGCTGCGGTCCACAAACTCCTCTCTACATTCCGGGCAGAGTTACTCCGCCTCCCTGTCCCAACTCTTGTGATGCAGGAGCGGCAGAAGTTGTGCCCACACTCCAGTATAAAACCGTATCGTGAAGAAATCCAGGCAGATGGGGACAAACTGCCTCCTCGGTCCAAGCTTCTCCACCTGGTCTTTCGAAGCCATTTTAAATCCTCCTCTTCCTGGTTCAAAGTGTTTTCCACCGAGCGTGGAGCTGCTGACTATGGTCAATGGACACGTGACCGTCACGGTTGACGCCGGCGGCAGAGTTGCTGCCTCACAGACCCCGGGTTCGATCCTGACTACGGGTGCTGAGTAAACTGTCTGTAACGGAGTCTGGCACGGTCTCGGCCCCGTGATCTGCGTGGGTTTTTTCCGAGATCTTCGGTTTCCTCCCACACACTCCAAGGTTTGGGAAATGTAAAAAAATGGCTTGGTAATGTAAGAATTGTCCCTAGTGTAGGACAGTGTTAATGTCCGGGGTATCGCTGGTCAGCGAGGATCTGTGGGTCGAAAGGGCCTGTTTGCGCGCTGTATCTATAACCTAAATTAAACTCAAACCCTCCAGTCTGAAGAAGGGTCTCGACCCGAAACGTCGCCTATCTCCTTCACTCCTTAGATGCTGCTGCACACCCGCTGAGTTTCTCTCCAGCCTTTTGTGTACCCTCGATTCTCCAGCATCTACAGTTCCTTCGTTAACACACCCTACAGTATCCGTATTCGCTGCGCCCGCTGCCGTCCTGGGCAATTACTGCATTTGGCTACAAGTTCAGTGTGAAGATGTCCTGGCCGCTTCCAGCTCATCTCACACGAGTGGAGGGGTAGATTGGACATTAAACTGGCCTGAATATGGACGAGATAAGTCCAGGACATAAGGGGAAACGGGGGCCCGGGCGCTAAGGAAGCCTCGGGTGTTTATCTGAGGAGGCGTTGCACCAATCTGGGCAGTGGAAACCCGCCGCCCGCATCTCCGTTCAACAGCCCGGGAGCCAGGATGGACCCAGACCTCCCTACCCGCCCTTATTTTATTCCACAACAGTGTACCAGATGTCTCTCATTCACCAGTCTTCGGGCAATCTATGCGTGTATTGTTTGAAGTATATTATATGACCCTCTAACATTCATTGCATGTTTGCAAAAGTTAACTTGGTCTGCTGATCAGTTTTTATTTTAGTTTAGTTTAGTTTATAGAAACAGCGCGCGGAAAACAGGGCGTTCGGCCCACCGAGTCCGCAACGACCATCGATCCCCAGCACACATTAATACTATCCTTCACACACTAGGGACAATTTACACATCGACTATGGCCAAATTAGCCCGTCTTTGGTTTCAGAGATTCGGAAGAAAACCCACGCGGTCCTCCGGGGAGAATGTACTAACATTCCGTAACAGACGCAGGCCGTAGTCGGGATCGAACCCTGGTCTCTGGCGCTGCAAGCGCTGCAAGGCAGCAACTCTAACCGCTGCGCCATAGGCCCCATTCCCTGCCGCTAATGCTTCCGAGATGAGGCGCACAACCAAGGCGTCTATTTGCGTGCGATGCAGATCAAATCACATATTACAATCGCCCCACACTCTTAAATCTCTACTCCACCTGCAACATTTCTCACTTTACTGTGATCGAACTTTTCTGGTTTAACCTTGCAACTAACGTTATTCCATCATCGAGTCCACTGTACAAGTGCTCGTTTGTAATCATGTATTGTCTTTCTGCTGACTGGATAGCACGCAACAAAAGTATTTCACTGTATGTAGTAAAACACGTGCGACAATAAACTGGAACTGACAATCCTTATTCCCCTCAGATAGGCACAAAATGCTGGAGACCGTCTCCACCTGAAACGTCACCCATTCCTTCTCTCCAGAGATGCTGCCTGTCCCGCTGAGTACTCCAGCATTTTGTGTCTATCTGCGGTTTAAAGCAGCATCTGCAATTCCTTCCCTACACTCCGAGGCATATTCCCCCTTGTTGCTTCTCTCTCTGAATTCTGTGCCCATTTGAACCTCGCACAGATGGGAAAGGCCCCCGCCCCATCCCCCCCCCCCCCCCCCCCCCCACCGCCCTCCACACCCCCCTCTCCACACCGGACCCGAGCTTGAACCCTCTGTGAAAGCTTGCAAATTCCATTCTCCACGGAAACCTGCACCCGCTTCTCCGGCTCACCCTCGGGCCCGAATCTCCTCATCCTTGAAACCATTCCAGTGAATATCTCCTGCGCCCTCCGATGACCCTCGCGTCATTCATTACGTTTCGTGACCAGAAATAGGTTTGATGCACCAGTTGGGTACAAACCTGTGTTTTATAACGATTCAACAAAACCTCCGGATGATGTACGAAGGAACTGCAGATGCCTGTTAAATCGAAGACATTCACATGGAGTATCCCAGCAGGACAGAGCTCCCGAGGATTTTGAAGAAGCAACTGCAAAGAGAAGCAGGAAAAAGCAGTGACTGGCTCTCGCCCGAGTGGGAGGAGAGTTAGAAGTAGGTCAGAGGGAGAAAACAGAGGAATTTGATACAATAATACAATGATATAAGTTATTTGTTGTCATATGAACCTCGTTGCAGTTCAAACGAAATTTGGATGGTAAATTGGCAAATTAGGCAATTAATCAGTCAATATAAGCGAGACGGCTCTTAGGGAGCGGCCTTCTGAGAAAAGTGTGAGTCTTTGGCTCGAGAGTGCCTTCTGAGAAAAGTGTGAGTCTTTTGGCTCGAGAGTGCCTTGTGAGAAAAGTGTGAGTCTTTGGTTCGAGAGTCTTCGGCGAGGAGGCAGAGGAGAGGAGGCTACACATAAAGCTCGAGAGGACGGAGCGCGGTGAACGCGGTGAACACATGTTGGAGTAGATGGGACAGTGTGAGGCTTGCAGAATGTGGGAGCCCAGGGACACAAATGGAGCCTCTGGCTGCTACAACTGTGGCAAGTGCGCCCAGCTTCAGCTGCTAAATGACTGTGTTGGGGCACTGGAGAAGCAGCTGGATGACCTCAGGTCCATCCAGGAAAACGAGAGTTTCCTGGACAGGACCTACAGTGAGGTAGTCACGCCTAGGACACGGGAAGAACCAATGTGTGCGACTGAGAGAAATGGTGGAAATCTTGGAGTGCAGAAGACCCAGGTGGCTGTGCCTAATGAAAACAGGTACGTCCTCTTGGGAACTGTCCGGGGAGACGATGTTTCCAGTCCGAGGGGCAAAATAGCAAATAATTAGTTAAGACCAAAATTGGACCCATGAAGACCGAAAAAGGTGAATTGATTATGGGGAATAAGGAAATGGAAGATGCGTTGAACAGGTACTTTCGATCTGTCGTCATTAAGGAGGACACAAACAATCTTCCTGATATAGTGGTGGCCAGAGGATCTGGGTTGATGGAGGAACTGAAGGAAAATCCACATTAGGCAGGAAATGGTGTTGGATAGACTGATGGGACTGAAGGCTGATAATCCACTAGGGCTTGATGGTCTGCATCCCAGGGTACTTACGGAAATGGCTCTAGAAATCCGTGGATGCATTGGTGATAATTTTCCAATGTTCTATAGGCTCAGGATCAGTTCCTGTGGATTGGAGGATAGCTCATGTTATTCATCTTTTTAGGAAAGGTGGGGAGAGAGAAAACAGGAAATTATAGAAAGGTTAGCCTGACATCGGTGGTGGGGAAGATGCTGGAGTCAATTATAAAAGATGAAATAGCCGAACATTTGGATAGCAGTAACAGGATCGGTCCGAGTCAGCATGGATTTACAAAGGGGAAATCATGCTTGACTAATTTTCTGGAATGTTTTGAAGATGTAACTAGGAAAATGGACAAGGGAGAGCCAGTGGATGTAGTGTACCTGGACTCTCAGAAAGCATTTGATAAGGTCCCACATAGGACATTAGTGGACAAAATTAGGGCACATGGTATTGGGAGTAGAGTGCTGACATGGATGGAGAAGTGGTTGCAGACAGGAAACAAAGAGTAGGGATTAACGTGTCCCTTATGAATCTCACTATATCACCGTATATATCTCTCGCTTCCCTTTCCCCTGACTCTCAGTCTGAAGAAGGGTCTCGACCCGAAACTTCATCCACTCCTCCTGTTACTCCAGCTTTTTGTGGCCCTTTGCTGATGTTGTACTCTGGGCCTTCATTGATGCGGTTCTGAACTCCCGTTGTCATTACTGGCTGCAGTTCAATGTGATTTGCGCAGGTAAAGCTCTCGGTGGTCTCCGAAAAGAGATGCGAGGACATTGTATAAATGTTAGCGGGTTGTGACGCTGCAATGCTGAGAACTATTCTGCAGCCACATTGTAACTGTCCCTTTTCCCTATCTATTGTACTGGAGTTTGACTTGATTGTATTTATCTTGGTACAATCTAATTTGACTGGTTAGGATGCAAATCAATAGACATTAGGTGAAGGAGTAGGCCATTCGGCCCTTCGAGCCAGCACCGCCATTCAATGTGATCATGGCTGATCATTCCCAATCAGTACCCCGTTCCTGCCTTCTCCCCATATCCCCTGACTCCACTAGATTTACGAGCCCTATCTAGCTCTCTCTGGAAAGTATCCAGAGAACCGACCTCCACCGCCCTCTGAGGCAGAGAATTCCACAGGACTCACAACTCTCTGTGTGAAAACAGTGTTTCCTCATCTCCGTTCTATATGACTTACACCTTATTCTTAAACGGTGGCCCCTGGTTCTGGACTCCCTCAACATCGGGAACATGTTTCTGCAAAGAAAAGTAATATATCAAGAATATAAATCCGATAACTATTTATACCTGGGAGGCGTGCATCTTATTTAGTCGATAAATTCACTGCACTTGCCCCATCACAAACGCTGCTGAGGCTGGCGGAGTGTTCCAGTGATTACAGCAGCCGCCAGCGAGACCCAAACGACGTGGGTTCTGCCTGTGTGGACTTTGTTCATTCAACCGGCTCCCCACGTGCTTTTCCCGCGGCTGCTCCGTTTCCGGCCACTTCCCGAAGACGTGAGGGGCTCTCGGTGAATTGGCTGCTTGATGTGACCCCAGCGTAGGTTGGTGTGGGGGTGGAGGGAAGGGGTAATAGGGTAGCGTGAGCGGAGGTGATGGTACGAGTGCGAGAAATGAGTGCAGGCAGTGGGGCTGATGGGAATCCAGTGAGTGAGTGGCGGCAGAGAGTTGAGACACAAGAGCCAGGAGATGCTGGAAACTTGAACAAAACATAAATTGCCTGTCGCCTCAACGGGTCAGGCAGCATCTGTGGAGGGACATGGATGTTTCACGTTTCGACTCGTGATCCTCAGACTTGATGGACGATTGGCTTCTTGTATTTTTAATCGTGCGTAAAAAAGAACAAGCCTTTACAGAATTTCACTTTCAGAACTTGAATTTCCCCTTGAACCGCGCGGCCGCTTGTAGGACTTGGTACAACTTGATTTTGCTCGTATACTGTGTGATTTGGATGGATAACGCGAGCAAAGCTTTTCACTGTACACGTGAAATAATAAACCCAACTAACCCAATACCACCATGTTGTTGTCAGCGTGTCGGTGAACGGATGAATGAGTGACTGAATGAAGGAATGAATGAGTGACTGAACGAATGAAGGAATGAATGAATGGATGAATGAATGAATGAGTGGATGAATGAATGAATGAATGAATGAAGGAATGAAGGAATGAAGGAATGAATGAATGAATGAATGAATGAATGAATGAATGAATGAATGAATGAAGGAACGAATGGATGAATGGATGAGTGAATGAGTGAATGAGTGAATGAACAATGAATAAATGAAGGGTACACAAAAAGCTGGAGAAACTCAGCGGGTGCAGCAGCATCTAAGGAGCGAAGGAGATAGGCGACGTTTCGGGTCGAGACCCTTCTTCAGACTGGTCAGGGATCAGGGAAACGAGAGATATAGACGGTGATGTGGAGAGATAAGGAACAATGAGTGAAAGATATGCAAAAAAGTATCGGTGATAAAGGGAACAAGCCATTGTTCCCTTTATTACCATTGTAAAAAGCTGTTTGTGGTGTGAAAATGAGAAGCTGGTGCGACTGGGGTGGGGGAGGGCGATAGAGATAGAGGGAATGCCAGGGCCCGAGGGCTGATGGAGAGGTGGGAAGGGGAGGAGAGGAGACAGCAAGGGTTAACAGAATTGAGAAAATTCAATATTCAAGCCCAAAGGATGCAGACTCCCCAAGCGGAATATGAGGTGCTGTTCCTCCAGCTTGCGGTGTTTGCTCACTCTGGCCGTGGAGGAGGCCCAGGACCGAGAGGTCGGATGTGGAATGGGAGGGGGAGTTGAAGTGCTGAGCCACCGGGAGGTCGGGTTGGTTATTATTGCGGACCGAGCGGAGGTGTTTCGGCGAAGCGATCGCCAAGCCTCCGCTTGGTCTCACCGATATAGATCATCTGGCATCCGGAGCAGCGGATGCAGTAGATGAGGTTGGAGGAGGTGCAGGTGAACCTCTGTCGGACCTGGAAGGACTGCTTGGGTCCCTGAAAGGAGTGGAGGGGGGGAGGTGAAGGGACAAGTGTTGCATTTCTTGCGGTTGCAAGGGAAAGTGCCCAAGGGGTAGAGTGGGAGGGGAGGGAGGGAAAAGAATTGACAAGGAGTTGCGGAGGGAGCGTCTTTGCGGAAGGCAGACAGGGGGGGAGATGGGAAGATGTGGCGGGTGGAGGGGTCACGTTGGAGGTGGCGAAACTGGCGGAGGACTATATGTTGTATTTGCCGGCTGGTGGGGTGAAAGGTGAGGACCAGGGGGACTCTGCCCTGTTTGCGAGTGGGGGAATGGGGAGCGAGGGCAGTGTTGCGGGGTATGGAGGAGACCCTGGTGCGAGCCTCATCAATAGTGGGGGAGGGGAATCCCCGTTCTCTGAAGAATGAGGCCATGAATGAATAAATGAATGAAGGAATAAATGAATGATACTTTATTATCACATGGGGCAGGTCACAGTGGGTTTCTTTGTATTCCAAAACACATGTGTGAAAAATATACATCTTCTAGATGCGCCGGGACGCATCCTCAGTGTTGTATACAAAGAGTTACAGATTATTCCACTAGTCCCCAAGCCGACCCTGCAGTGCGTTTTCAGGCGGCAGGTGGGGATCCTGCAGGTGGCGAAATTGCACAGACCTTTGGACAGCTCTGCATCACCATCTGGTGGCTGAATGCGGCAATGTCATGTCCAAGAAGCAACTGCAGATGCTGGAAAAATCGAAAGCAGACAAAAAATGCTGGAGGAACTCAGCGGGTGAGGCATTAGCGGGTGACCCCTGAAGAAGGGTTTCAGCCCCAAACGTCGCCCCGAAGAAGGGTCTCGACCCGAAACGTTGCCTATTCCTTCTCTCCGTAGATGCTGCCTCACCCGCCGAGTTTCTCCAGCATTTTTTGTCTACTTGCAGCAATGCAAAGAACATTTCCTGACATGCATGAGGTGGAATAGTGGAGGGTCCTCAATGCAGCAGCGAGAAATAAACATCTGGTCGAATTAAAAGGATAAAGAACCATTTGTGGGGAATAAGTGTCAAGGGCCGTGACCCAGACTCAAGCCGACCTGATGCAGGATTGCAGATTGCAGCATCTGCAGACTTTCGTGTCTCCGTGAATCAGGACTTCAACAACATCAATAACAGAACATGTTTTAATGTGCAGCGGGACTGACAGGGTCAGGGCAAATTCCGACCTGAGACTCGGAATGCCAATTCAGGTTCTCTCTCCCCAGATCCTGCCTGGCCAACTGCGGACCCATCCCAATCCCACTTGACTATCTCAGCTTTGTCCACCCACACAACAGAGGTCTGGGCTCAGGCAAAACAACTCTGAGTCAGAGACTTTGCAACCCACTTAGTTAGGAGTTGGGAATGCTGATTACAAGCCTGGAAGATTAAGGACATGGGGGATGGAATGGCAACATTCCTTGAATGAGGAGCGAGGATTATTTACTAATTTGGAGTCAGGAAGAGAAGTGTGTCTGCCCGCAGTTTAGGGAGGGGCAGTTGTGAGGAGTGAGATGCAAGCTCAGGTTAAGGACAAGTAAGAATTTCATTACTCCGCCTCGGTACAGATGACAATTAAACTCATGACCCTTTCCCTCTCCTGGGCTGAGGGCTGATTAATGTTTCACCTGATGGATTGGGTAATGAAGGGAAGAAACAGAAGCCAGATAATCAGAGTGGAAAAAATGTCAAAGGGGTTGGTTCACTGAAATCAAACCCGCTTACAATATTATATAGTAATAGATTAATGCAATAGAGAAATGTTAATACTCTGCTGTTGCATTTGGACAAATCCCACGACCGGTCACATTCACAAGAACCGAATAGAAACATTGTTTTTTTCGAATTATGTGCCTGGTGCTTCTAATACTGCAATTGAAATAAAACTAAATATATTTGGACAGTATAGCTTGCTTTTAAACTCTGTGAATGTTTCTGTCTGCAAATTCATTCCGGCATTTCCGTTCCCATTCGTGGCTGCAAATCGATTTGCGCCTGAAAAACACTTTGGGGTCTCCTAAAAGAGATGCGAGGACATTGTGTAAATGTAAGCGGGTTGTTGCTGTCCGCACTCGATCTTGGAGGGAATAATCCATTTCCGATGCGCAAACAGGGGTAGTGGGTAGACGAAGTAGCCGATGGCGTCCCCGGGCTTGGAATGGACATTGGTCACTCGGGTTGTCACTGAAACGGAGACAGAGACGGCGAGAAAGCGAAGGGAAGAGTCGGGGCTCGAGCAGAGGAAAGTGGGAGCTGGTTGGAGACTGGCAGTGAGGGAGATGAAGCGTTAAAGCGGTGACCGAGAGCAGGAAGCAGCACCGAGACAGACATGATGTACCCGAGAGAGAGGTGAGGGAGGGGTCTGGCGGCGACTGAAACAAGGAATGATCTACGTATGCTACAGAGAGACAGACAGAGCCTGAGCACAACGGGATCCCACCTGGAACCGGGAATTCGGTTTGAACCCATTCTTCCACAGATCCGTTCCGAAGAAAACTAATCTGTTGTGTGGAGAGCAAATGCTGCAAACACGATATAAATTCTAATAGTCGGCGGACTTTACCCGGGGGAGCCCGGAGCTCAGGACCCGCCGCCCGCGGCCGCTGCTGAACCCGCGGGAAGGGCGATTGTTTCAATCTTTATATTTTCACAAAAGTAATTTCTGTTCCGTTGCCGGACGCGGTTTACGCGTTAAAATGAACGGATCGACAGACAGCTCTGATTTCAGTTGCTGTTTATTTCACTCTTCCCACATTTACATTCCCCCTGGTTTTATTTCCGCGCTCACTGGGGTTTCACGACGCGGAATTTGGGGATTAAATGGGAGCCGTTCGTTCAGCGCCGACCTGTTGTCCACCGGGTTTCTGCCCCACAGCCCCTGAGCCCCGCTCCTGACGCCGGTCCCGGGACCCGACCCTTTTACACACCCGGAGCGGAACCGGAGCAGATTCTCAGCCACTGGTTTTCATCCCAAGGCCAGAAGAAAGGATAAAGTTTCTCCCGTGAATTTATTCCCAGTGAAGGTGTGGAGATGGGACTTGGTGTCCGCGTCGTAAAATGAAACTGTCCCGGACTCGTAACTGAGATAAACTCCCACCCTCCCGGGGATGGGACGGGCGGGGAGAGGGGATGGAGGGGAGGTGAATGCTTCAAACCCGTCATCAATCCGCCTGATGCTCCAGACTCCAGTCTCCGGGGACAGTGTGACCTTTCCCTTCCTCTCCACAGACTCTGCGGCGACTCCCAGACACCAGCCCGACTCCCCGCCACCTCCACCTCCCAGTAATGTCTCCCCGATGTGAATCCCTCCGATCCCAGCACACACGGCCATGTAAACCTCTTCCCGGTGTCAGGGAGACTCCTCCGGGTCCGGGTCCGTCTCACCCTCTTCCGATCCTCAGACACCTCGAGCAGCGGATGCGCTGTTTCCACATCCAGGGTGACGGAGACTGGGGGAGAAGCAGAGAATCAGAGAGTCCCCGGGGGTCGGGGGGAGACTCGGGCACAGGCGGGCAGACAACTGAACCCTTGCCCGGGTGTCACCCCAACAACATCGGATGGACAACAGACAACTTTCTCGGAGTTTCTCAACCCGGCAGGAGAGGGGGAAATCCGCGGGTTATCGGGAACGGGAACGGGAGGGGTCGGGCGGACGGGCAAAACGAATGCGGAAAGTGAGGATGAACGAAAGATTGCGGGTGGGGATGGAGAAATAAGCCGGGTATTCAAATATGTTGCCAGTACATGGCAAATGAGACGCAGATTGGAAGATGAGGAGAGGGATGTGAGTGGTGATTAGAGGTGATTAAAGAGTATGTAGAGATGTGGGGTGGAGTTGCCGTGATCACACTGAACTGGGGAGGCCATCTTCTACTGTTTACTTGCTTTCTTTTGTGCAGCGTGGATTTGATGCGCCGATACAACCAAGAACACACTGATCTCATTGTGAACCAATACATGAACTTCACTGAGGGACTTGACAATATTCCGCATGTAGGGCTGGTCCAAAGGGAAGTGGGATCTAAAGGAGCTGGGTAAATAGATCCAACATTCCCCTTGTGCTTGGAGGTGGAAGGTTACCGTAGAAGGATGAGTTTTCTGCCTGGGGGTCTGTGACTGGTGGTGTGCAGCAGAGATAGGTGGTGCACCCTTTGCTGTTTATTTTATATTTTCATGGCTTGGATGTGAATGTAGGAGGTGTGACTACTAAGTTTATGGAGAACAGGTAATACTGTGGATAGCATGGAATTCTCAAAGTTTGCAACAAGATAGAGGCTAGATCCTCCAAAGCTTATGTTCATACAGGGATATCAAAACTGGAGGGCGCGGGTTTAACACAAGAGGATGGAAGCTGTAATCACTACATTTCAGAGGAATTATGATGTAACAAATGACGTGTAGAATAATATGGTCCTAATGTGGGCAAATTGATTAGTATAGCTGGGAAAAAATGTGTACATGGACACGTTGGGCCGAGGGGCCTGACTCTGTAATGTACAACCATGGCTCTCTGGCTCCAAGAGCACTGAACGAGTGAATCTTCACAACTACCCGTGCAGGGCATTCCAATGGTAACCCAGTC
The DNA here is from genome assembly GCA_035221665.1 of Okamejei kenojei. Classification (NCBI taxonomy): domain Eukaryota; kingdom Metazoa; phylum Chordata; class Chondrichthyes; order Rajiformes; family Rajidae; genus Okamejei; species Okamejei kenojei. Next base: position 11,080,510 of record CM069160.1, read on the forward strand.
TCCACGTGCAGTAACGTCTCATTGTCTCTGTCCTAAATGTTCCAGCCTACATTCTGAGAGGATGTCCGCTGCCTCCAGACCCCTCAGACAGGGGAGACATCCTCCCTGCACGCAGCCCACTGAACAGTGTACGGACTTTGTATTTCCCAGAGATCTCGTCAAATACAATTGGACTCTCGAGCACACAGGCCAAGTCTGCTCAATGTCACCCGCACAACAAATATAGTCACGGAACCTAGTATTGTCAATTGTTACTACATTCGCTCTGTGCAAAGTTTATCTTTGTATAAGTAGAAAAAAAAACATAAGACAGGAAGAAAACAGGTGCAGAGTTGCTCCGCATCTCAGGCCTATCCTCTGTTCAATGTGATCATGGCTGATCGAAGCTGGCTCCAGTTCCTCTTCAGTGTAACTTCCCCATAACCCTCAGTTTAATTACCTTTTCAATATCCAACTGTTTTCCCTTCACCAACATCCACAAATCTGGCCTGTCACCATCAATTAGGTCACACAATTCCAGATATTTACAGCTATGTTGGAGAAACAACTTCAACCCTCTGCATGGTAAGTGGTCTTTGGATGTTTGGATCTGATCAAATCCAGGGCGAGTTACACAATGGAGCATAACCATGCTCAGAAGGCAGGAGACAGAGGGTTGGTGGAGGAATGCTTTTCAGACTGGAGGCTCTTGCAAAGGGTGTGCCATAGAGCTGTCTATTGTTGGTCGTTATTTATACGAACGCTTTGTATGAGTATGTGGGTGGCATGGTTAGTAGGTTTGTGGAGGACACTAAAATTGGTGGCGTCGTGGAGAGAGTAGAAGGTTGTCTGAGATAGACAATAGACAATAGACAATGAGTGCAGGAGGAGGCCATTCGGCCCCTCGAGCCAGCACCGCCATTCAATGTGATCATGGCTGATCATCCACAATCAGTACCCCGTTCCTGCCTCCTCCACATATCTCCGCCCTTTAGAGCCCTATCTAGCTCTCTCTTGAAAGTATCCAGAGAACCGGCCTCCACCGCCCTCTGAGGCAGAGAATTGCACAGACTCACAACTATCTGTGTGAAAAAAGGGTTTCATCATCTCCGTTCCAAATGATGAAATGTGATCTTAATTAACAGGTCTAATGGGCTGAAGAATGGAAGACTGAATTTTCTAAAGTCTCTAGATTGAGGGCATCAGTTTAATGAGAGTTGGTAAAGTTGGAAAAGGCATTGAAGGTCAATGTTTTCAGACAGTGGATGGTAGAGAGATAGAACGAGATGCCAGACGCGGAGGTGAGTACAATTACTGCTTAATGTTTCCATTTGTGGTACTTAAAGGCGTAATCAATGAGAAGAATTGAAAATTGAATACGTTTTACCTCGCTGAATGGCACTGGTTTCTCTCCACAGCGTGTTCAAGACAAAGTGGTGATGAATCTTTTCAATCGGCAAGGTACCATCTGTCACTGACGATGTACAAACTCCATCACTAATGCTGCAAATATTTCACAGCTGATTAGAACCTGAGCTTCAACAATTTCGGAGCTGCTCTACAAAAACATACAGCGTTTCAATCAAGAGCGTGTCCTACCTCCTTTTCCGACCAGCTGCCTCCTGAAAGAAATAAGACACACATCTGAATAACTGAGACACAACATCTCATTGAGATACATTGAAGGGGAAACAAGATAAGCACAAGAGATTTCCCCCTGTTTGCCCCATTCTCTGCATGTTCAAACTATGGATGGCAGATGATAAATGATGATGTGTGCGCCACGTTCTAGATTTCAATGTTAATCCCCACAATGTGGTCATGGCTAATCTTGCCCAGGACATAACTCCCCCTTTTGCCCCATTCCCCTCATGTTCAACTCCTGGAATTTTCAACAAAAAAATGTCTCTCCTTCTGGTTCAAATACTGCTAACTGTTTCAATCCCCAAAAGTCTCTGGGTTGGAGAATTCCAGTGATTCACTGCCTTCTATCCCGTCGTGGACCTTGGAGACAATGGCAAATCGACTCTTCATTCTTTTAAAATGTAAGGAATATGGATCCAACCTCGATAAATCCTGCTGGTGAGACAAGCCCCCCTTCCTGCAATTATCCCGGTGATTCACTTTTGTGTTGCCTCCAATGCTGTACATCATTTCATGGTTAAGGTCATGAAATCTATGGAAAATGCTCTCGATGTGGCTCGGATTATTGTGACAAACCACACTACAAGATTCTACAATTATATTACCAGCAAAAGAATAACTGGAGGAAAATATTCCCCTTTAAGAGCAAAAGGATAACTAGCGATAGAACAGGTCCAATTAAGTGCTGTTAAGAAGGACAAATTCCAGTGTGTATCCTAGGCTAAAATCATCAGACTGCCTTCACGAGGATGTTCTAACACCACAGACTGCTTTTCCTCTCTCATGCTGACCATCCAGAATACTTTCCCCATGGTCTTCTGGTTCCTGCAGAGTTTCCTTCTTTTCAGGAAAATATTACACGTTCACAAACTCAGTGACAAGATCACAACGACTCTTTCTCAAGGAGTTGGCAGGCTGTCCCGAGATCCCTGGGTTTATGCAGGAGGCCATTTGGTTTGTGAAGAAAAGCAGCACATCGCATGAACAGACGGAACATTGACCCAGCTCTGAATTACTGGTAAATGATGCATTCATTTAAAAAATGTCACACACCATGTTGTGACTGTGCAGTTTCACATCGCCTAACTGTAGTGTAACCCCTCACCTTCAGAAATATCCCGTTGTCTTTTTGATCTAACTGTTCCTGCAACATTGAGAGTTCCTTTTGGATGGAATTTAAATTTGCTTGAATCTCTTGAAGCCTTTTCTCCATTGCGTTCCGAATTTTCTCCTCTTCTTCCCAGACATCTGCGAGTACACGCCGCTCTTTCTCAATGAAAATCTGGTGCAGTTCAGCAAACTGGGATGTGATCTGTGACTGAAGGTTGTGTGACTCTTCCTGTGGAATGAAAGATGAAGAGCAATATATAATGTCACTGTATTGTGTTTCCTAACGATATGCGAGAGGATAGTTGGCCAATCAACCTTCTGGCATTGAGCACAGAAATAAGCCATTTCGCCCAACATGTCCATTGAGTTCCATAGACTAATAACCCTCTGACACAAATAAGTTTAGGATTTTTTTAGCTCAGAGATACAGGCGGAAACAACCTCTGTCCCTACAGTCCCACCAGTGGAAACATCCTTTCCACATCCATTCCATCTACAGTCAGTACCTGCCCGCCCAGTCTCTATCTCTATAGCTCCAACCCTCCGCTCTTGTGCTGTAGAGAGGTGTCCTAACGTAACACGCATCACATTGATGAAAACGACACAAGATCAGGAAATCGAAACTGGAAAACCTCACCAGAAAAACAGAAATCTTCTCTTTCTGTTGCTGCTCCATTTGCTCGATCTCTGATTTCTTTTTTGTGAGAGATTCGAAGGAAGATTTCACCTGATCCTGGAGTTGGGTTTCAGATCAGAGAATAAAAATGTCAGAAAATAAACTAAACATGACACAAAGAGGTGATCAAAAGTGATTTGGTTTTACCTTGTAGAATTCAATTGCTTCTTCTATCAGCATGAAGCTGTGAGACTTGTGTTCCTGCGCAGCGACACAAACCACACAGGTCAGTTTCTTGTCCGTTTCACAAAACAGCTTCAGTTCTTCCTGATGTTCCTCGCAGTGAAGTTTACTTTCCTTCTCTGTCCGATTCAGGCTCAGTGTTCGAGCTTTCTCAGACAGTCTCACCAAGGCCCGATTCACCCTGAGGGTGCGGTCCACAAACTCCTCTCTGCATTCCGGGCAGGAGTTTTTCTCCTCCCTGTCCCAACTCTGTGTGATGCAGGAGCGGCAGAAGTTGTGCCCACACTCGAGTGTCACCGGATCGGTGAAGAAATCCAGGCAGATGGGACAAACTGCCTCCTCGGTCCAACTCTCCACCTGCTCTTTCGCAGCCATTTTAAATCAGGACTTCCTGGTTCAAAATGTTTTCACTGACGTGGAGCTGCTGAATATGGGCGGTCACGTAACCGTCACGGTGACGCTGCGGTAGAGTTGCTGCCTTCAGCGAATGCAGCGCTGGAGACGCGGGTTCGATCCTGACTACGGGCGATGTCTGTACGGAGTTTGTACGTTCTCCCCGTACATCTTTAGAATGTGGCAGGACACCGAACATCTCGGAGAAAACCCACACGTTCTCGGGGAGAACGTCCAAACTCCGTACAGACAGCACCCGTAGTCGGGATCGAACCCGGGTCTCTGGCGCTGCAAGCGCTGCAAGGCAGCAACTCCACCGCTGCGCCCCCGGGGAATCAGTGAGAGTGGATCACGGAACACTCAGATTCGAAAGCCCAATTGGCAGCATTTCCTCCGCCCCTGCAGCTCATTCTTGCCGCTAATGCTTCCGAGATGGCGCCCAACCAAGGCGTCTATTTGCGTGCGATACAGATCTACAATCACATATTACAATCGCCCCACACTCTTAAATCTCTACTCCCACCTCAACATTTCTCAATTTGACTATGATCGGGCTTTAAATTGTAATCTATGATCACGAACAAATGTATTTCATAAAACACGGACAATCTGAATGTGTGGCTGAGGGGCTGGTGTTAGATTTATCTGCAGACCACTGGGATCTCTTCTGACAGGTAGGGGTGAGTACAAAATTCCAGCGCGTCCTCCCGACGGGTGACCAAAATGGCTTGGAGTATCCGATCAGATGACAGGACAGGCAGCATCTGGAGTATCTCAGCAGGACAGGCAGCATCTCAGGCTAGAAGGAATGGCTGACGTTTCAGGTCGAGACCCTTCTTTGGAATCTTTCACTCATTTCTGTTTCTCTTTATATCACCGTCTATATCTCTCCCGCCCTTTCCCCTGACGCTCAGTCTGAAGAAAGGTCTCGATCCGAAACGTCACCCACTCCTTGTGTCCAGAGTTGCTGCCTGTCCCGCTGTGTTACTCCAGCTTTTTGTGACTATGTCCTGATGTTGTACTCTGGGCCTTCATTGATGAGGTTCTGGATTCCCGTTGCCATTACTGGCTGCACTTCAATGTGATTTACGCAGGTAAAGCACTCTGTGGTCTCCGAAAAGAGATGCGAGGACATTGTATAAATGTTAGCGGGTTGTGACGCTGCAATGCTGAGAACTCTATGCTGCGCATTGTAACTGTCCCTTTTCCCTGTCTATTGTACTGGAGTTTGACTTAGTTGTAATCAGTGGCACAATCCAGGGACACAATTTTAAATATTTCCCCCCACCTTAAATACAGTTAATCACCTCAAATGCTATAAAGAAGTAAACTGTCTGAAATACAATCACCGGAACACTCTTATTTTATTTAAGGTCCAACTAGTTCAAAGCGGTTGAAGATCAAATGTCCTTGGAATTGGCCGAGCGATCTACTCAGAGGGCAGTTAGTGATGTGCAATAAATGCTGGTCTTGCAGCGACATCTACACCCTGAGACATTGATCCCCTACTTACAATAAATCCTTTAATAAGAACGGTAAGTTTTGTTTATTAATAACAGTATTGTATTATCTCGTGATGTTGATTAAAAACAATGCATTATAGCACAAAGTATTACTCAAGTTGGACAACCAGGTAGCTCTTGAGGTCTCTCCTGTTCGTTTTCTCTCGTCATGCCGGATTGTGTTTCAGTCACCGCCACTGCTCCCACGTCGATGCCGGCCTCCAGCATCGGAATCTGTTCATTCTCTCTGCCCCAGATTCACCATCCCCACGGGCAATGGGTTAATGTATCGGCCGATTCCGCAGTATCGGGTTTTACCAGCAGGTGGGGACCCTGCGCCGCGCAAACATTTAGACAGCTCGGAGGTGAACACAAATGCTGGAGAAACTCAGCGGGTGAGGCAGCCTGAAGAAGGGTCTCGACCCGAAACGTCACCTATTCCTTCGCTCCATACATGCTGTCCACCCGCTGAGTTTTTGCAGCATTGTTGTCTACATTCGATTATTCCAGCATCTGCAGTTATTTCTTAAATATTTAGACAGCTCGGCATCAGTTGAAAGCGGCACTGCAGCTAACTGAACTTACTGCTATCTCCTTCGCTCCTTAGATGCTGCTGCACCCGTTGAGTTTCTCCAGCTTTTTGTGTACCCTCGATTCTCCAGCATCTGCAGTTCCTTCTTTAAAACTTTTCCTTCTTTAAAACTTTGTCTACTCCACTGCGATATCTCCTCAAGGTATGCCTACTTTGAAGAAGTTCTCCTCCTCCCTACGGAGACAGTTTCACAACCTCCTCTCTAACTGCTCCTTATCTCTCCACATCACCGTCTAAATCTCTCGTTTCCCTGATCCCTGACCAGTCTGAAGAAGGGTCTCGACCCGAAACGTCGCCTATCTCCTTCGCTCCTTAGATGCTGCTGCTCCCGCTGAGTTTCTCCAGCTTTTTGTGTACCCCTAACTGAACTTACTGACATGCATGAGGTTGCGTGCATGAAATTTGTACGAACCGTCTTGACGTGCTGCATATTTTTAAACCATATTCTGCTATTTTGAAGTTCTACGAGCATGCGATTTGTTTAATGTAATAATTTATGATGCTTAGTTCATCATTGTCGATGTCCAGAATTCACTGGGACACAACAGTCTGCAGATGCGGCACATGCGTGAGGTGGAATAGTGGAGAGACCCTCAATGCAGGAGCGAGAAGTGAACTTCTGGTAGAATTAAATTGATCAAGAAGCATTTATGGAAGCTATGAGTGGATCCTCCTTGAGGGCAAAGACCCCTAAAAATGACGAATTGATACATTAGTAGATTAATGCAATAGATACATTTAATCCCCATTTCTTGAATTTGGATAATTCGCACGGCCAGTAAAATGCACAAGAACCTAATAGAAAGGTTTTGTTTATTCGAATTTCGTACCTTGGTGCTTTCAGTGTTTAAATGAAATAAACCCCAAACTGTTTGGACTTTGGAGCTTGGTTTTAAAATCAGGTAATGTGAAAAGCTTTAGTTGCGTGCACTCCAGTCAGCGGAAAGACAATGCATGATGACAATCGAGCCATTACAGTGTTTTATAATCATAATCTAGGCCGCGAGCCCCATGATGTTAGGCCACAGATCGACCGGAGATATGACCCGGAAAACAATCGCATCTCCGGCAAGGTAAGAGATTGAAAAAAAAGTTCCCCCCGACCCTCCCCCCTCCATCCCCCACATAAAACACACCAGAGAAGATTAACCCATGCTTTTAAAACACACTGAAAATAACCAAAACGTCGAAAAGACAGACGGACTGTTGTGTGATCTAGATCTACCAATGAGGTGGATAGCAGTTCAACAGTGCTCTCTGGTTGTGGTAGGATGATTCAATTGCCTGATGGCAGCTGGGAAGAAACAGTCCCTGAATCTGGATGCGTGCGTTTTTCACGCTTTCAACAACCCAATGGGATACAAAATTCACCTGAAGGCCGGATTCCGAGGGCGATGGTAGAGGGTTGCCCCTCAGAATGGAGACAGACGACATATGGTTTGCCGCAGGGCTCGGTGCTGGCTTAACTGTTGACTATTTTTTAATGTAAACAATTTGGATGTGTATGTAGGTTCTGGTTCTGGTTGATTGCGTGGCATGGTGGCATAGTTACATAGGTGGCATGGTTACATAGGCGGCATGGTTACATAGGTGGCGCGCTTACATAGGTACATAGTAAATAGGTGCAGGATTAGGCCATTCGGTTCTTGGAGCCATCACCGCCATTCAATGTGATCGTGCCTGATCATCCACAATCAGTACCCCGTTCCTGCCTTCTCCCCACATCCCTCGATTCCTCTAGCCCTAAGAGCTCTACCCAGTGAATCGTCCTCCATTGCCTTCTGAGGCAGAGAATTCCACAAATTCACCCAACTGTCAGGGTGAAAACGTTTAGGCTCATCTCAGTTCTAATGGTTAGCCAGTTTGAGATGAGACTAACATTGGTTAAAACAATTGTCCCTAGTATGTAGGATAGTGTTAGTGAACGTGTTGTCTAGAATGGATCGACTGGGCTAATTTTCACTGGTATTTAGAAGGATGAGAGAGGATCTTATGGAAACATATATTTTTTAGAGGATTGGACAGGCTGGATGCAGGAAATATCTTCCCGATGTTGGTGGAATCCAGAACCAGGCGTCACAGTTTAAGAATCTGGGTAGTTCATGTAGGACTGAGATGAGGGTGAACTTTTTCACCTGGAGAGTTATGAATCTGTGGAATTCTCTGCCACCGAAGACAGTAGAGGCCAATTCACTGCGTGTATTCAAGAGAGAGTTAGATATCGCTCTTAGGGTTAATCGAGTCAAAGGATATGGGGGAGAAAGCAGGGCAGGTTACTGATTTTGGATGATCAGCCATGATCAAATTAAATGGCCCTCGCTCGAAGGGCCGAATGGCCTACTCCTGCATCTATTTTCTATGCTTCTCTGTTTCCATGTTTCTATGGTGACATTTTGGAGACTGAATCCATTGATCTGCAATGGAAATATATTTTCATGAACTGGACCAATGGCGGTTTAAAGGCTGATTTTTAATCTCTGATAAAGTGTGATACAAGTTGGTAAAACAGGCCAGGGCAGGTTACACACATTAAAACTTTACGCCCTGTGTTATTTTTAGCAGACTAGAGAGACATTGGAATGCAGTCAGGCAGCTCCATGACACTTGCAGCACGGATGGGCAGGGTGTTGACGAAGGCGTTTGGCACATTTGCTGGGTCCGTGAGGGTATGAAATACAGGATGTGATGCAACTGTACAAGATCCACCAGTAAGATCCACACCTCCAGATTCAGGGACAGTTCTTTACCAGCTGTTATCGGGCAACTTAATCATACTTCCACAACCAGAGAGCAGTGCTACCTCTTTGGTGATCCTCGGAAAGTGCTTTGCTGGCTTTACCTTGCGCTAAACGTTCTTCCCGTATCATTTATCTATGCATTGGATGTGCCTTGATTTTCTGCTAACCGTATCGCACGCAACAAGAGCTTTTCACTGTAGCTCGGTACACGTGACAATGAACTAAACTGAACTGACTGCATTTATTGTACCCCCCCCCCCCCCCCCCCCCACTTCCATCCAGGGATCCCAGCCGTCCTTGCAAATAAGACAGAGGTTCACGGTCACCTCATCCAATGTATCCTGTATTCCTGGTGACGCCTGGTGCACATTCGTGTTAAAGTCCAGATTTGCCGACCATGTTGGCGGAAACACTTGCACTCGGTCAGCCAAGCTGCCGTAAACCATTTTAAAACCCTCTACCCATGTTGAACTTTCTGTCCTGGGGCCTTCTCCGTTGGCAAAGTGAGGCCAAACACAAACCTGGAGGAACCACATATTCCCAACAACATCAATAACAGTATTTTTTATGTGCAGGGGACTGACAGGTTCACAACTTTCGACCAGAGACTCGGAATGCCTCATGTCCTCTCTCTGCAGAGCCTGGCAACTGCGGACCCATCCCAAGCCCACTTGACTATTTCAGCTTTCGTTCACCACACAACAGAGGTCTGGGCTCAATCAAAAAGGTCTGAGTCAGAGATTTTGCAACCCACTTTGTTGGGAGCTGGGAATGCTGATTACAAGCCTGGAAGATTATGGACATGGGAGATGGAATGGCAACATTCCTTGAATGAGGAGTGCGGATTATTTACTAACATTGGAGTCAGGAAGATAAGTGTGGCCCACAGTTGAAGGAGGGAAAGTTCTGAGGAGTGATATAGATGCAAACTCAGATTAAGGAGAAGTAAATGTCATTACTCCGCCTCAGTACATAGGACAATTAGCAACTAATGACAACTTCTCTCTCTTGGGCTGAGGGCGGCGATTAAAGTTCCACCTGATGGATTGGGTGAAAGAAGGGAAGAAACAGAGGCAGATAATCAGAGAGGAAAAAAACATAAAAAGGGTTTGGTTCATTGAAATCAAACCCACTTACAATATTGTAGGTCAGAAGATTAATACAACAGAGACATTTAATACCCTGTTGTTGCAGTTGGATAATTCACACGACCAGTAACATTCATAAGAACCGAATAGAAAGATTGTGTTTATTTGAATTATGTGCTTGGTGCTTCTAATATTCCAAATGAAATAAACCCAAATCGCTTTGGACAGTATAGCTTGCGTTTAAACTCTGTCTGTGAATGTTCCTATCTGTAAATTGACTCTTGCATTTCAGTTGCCATTCCTACCTGCACTTCATTGAGAATTCCACCAGTAATGCACTTTGGGGTCTCCTAAAAGAGACGCGAGGACATTGTGTAAATGTAAGCGGGTTGTTACTGTCCGCACTCGATCTTGGAGGAAATATTCAATTTTGTATGCGCAAACAAGGGTCGTGGATGGACGAAGTAGCGGATGGCGTCTGCGGGCCTCGAATTTCACTTTGGTCACTAAGGTTTCTCGAGACGGCGAGAAAGCGAAGGGAAGAGTCGGGGCTCGAGCAGAGGAAAGTGGGAGCTGGTTGGAGACTGACAGTGAGGGAGATGAAGCGTTAAAGCGGTGACCGAGAGCAGGAAGCAGCACCGAGACAGACATGATGTACCTGAGAGAGAGGTGAGGGAGGGGTCTGGCGGCGACTGAAACAAGGAATGGTCTACGTATCCTACAGAGGGACAGACAGAGCCTGAGCACAACGGACTCCCACCTGGAACCGGGAATTCGCTTTGAATCCATTCTTCCAAAGATCCGTTCCGAATAAAACGAATCTGCAACTGACCCCAACTCTACTTCATCCAACGGCGGATCCTCGCTTTCAATAAACGATTCCTGGTCCACTTGGATTTCACCAAGGACCTTAAACTCGCCCGTCTCAAGTCCGATCCTGCCACCGACCATCGCCGACTCGACCACCTGCTGTCCCCGGGCCCCAACGCTTGTCCGAGCCGCCTGCCCGGACAACACCTGGTCTCGTTGCACCACCATCTGGATCTGGATGTAATACGCTGAAAAGCTCTAGATAGAGCATCACTCCGCTGACCGGGACCTCCGACGCTTCGCCCGCTGACCCGGACTCCACTCCCCGAGGGCCTACACCATCGCCTCTACCGACCCTCGCCACTCCACCGCCATCCAGCGGGCCGCTGCCGTCGCCTTACCCGAGTCCCTGGCTCAGCACCGGGCCTGAAGTCTCCACGCTGCAGACACTTACGCCCCGGGGTCTGACTTTGCTGCGTCCTAGTGCTCCCCCACCAACCCAACACCACGGGGTCTGACTGTGCTGGGTCCTAGTGCTCCCCCACCAACCCAACACCACGGGGTCAGACTGCGCGGGTCCCAGTGCCCCCAACTAAAGAAGGGTCTCGACCCGAAACGTTGCCTATCTCCTTCGCTCCTTTGATGCTCCTGCACCGCAGAGTTTCTCCAGCCTTTTGTGTACCCTCGATTTTCCAGCATCTGCAGTTCCTTCTTTAACTACAACTAAAATATATTCTGAAAAGTAACCAATATTTCAAATTCAAGATTATTTGAAAAAATATATACAAGGATATCAAACTCTAACCTCAGATTTATTAGAGGAAGGAATGAACAGAAAGGCAGAATCAAGCAATTTAATATCATACATATAATATAATTTAAAATATAGAAACACCAATGACAGAGGCAATTGGAAGGGACTGGGAACAAGAGTTATTGATAAAAATCCCGAAAGACAGATGGGAAAAAAACTATTACAGTGGCTTGCAAAAGTTTTTTCATACCCCTTGAACTTTTCCACATTTTGTCACGTTACAACCACAAACGTTAATGTATATTATTGGGATTTTATGTGATAGATCAACACAAAGTGCCGCATAATTGTGAAGTATAAGGAAAATGATACATGGTTTTCAAATTTTTCTACAAATAAAAAAATGACAAGCGTGGCGTGCAAAAGTATTCAGCCCCCTTTACTCTGACACCCCTAAATAAAATCCAGTGCAACCAATTGCCTTCAGAAGTCACCTAATCAGTAAATAGAGTCCACTTGTGTGGAATCTAATCTCAGTATAAATACAGCTGTTCTGTGAAGGCCTCAGAGGTTTGTTAGAGAACATTAGTGAACAAACAGCATCATGAAGCACAAGGAACACACCAGACAGGTCAGGGATAAAGTTGTGGAGAAGTTTAAAGCAGGGTTAGGTTATAAAAAAATATCCCAAGCTTTGAACATCTCACGGAGCACTGTTCAATCCATCATCCGAAAATGGATAGAGTATGGCACAACTGCAAACCTACCAAGACATGGCCGTCCACCTAAACTGACAGGCCGGGCAAGGAGAGCATTGATCAGAGAATCAGCCAAGAGACCCATGGTAACTCTGGAGGAGCTGCAGAGATCCACAGCTCAGGTGGGAGAATCTGTCCACGGGACAACTATTAGTCATACACTCCATAAATCGGGCCTTTATGGAAGAGTGGCAAGAAGAAAGCCATTGTTGAAACAAAGCCATAAGAAGTCCCGTTTGCAGTTTGCCACTAAGCCATGTGGGGGACACAGCAAACATGTGGAGGAAGGTGCTCTGGTCTGATCAGACCAAAATTGAAGTTTTTGGCCCAAATGAAAAACGCTATGTGTGGCGGAAAACTAACATCGCACATCACCCTGAACACAGCATCTCCACTGTGAAACATGGTGGTGGCAGCATCATGCTGTGGGGATGCTTTTCTTAAACCGGGACAGGGAAGCTGGTCAGAGTTGATGGGAAGATGGATGGAGCCAAATACAGGGCAATCTTGGCAGAAAACCTGTTAGAGTCTGCAAAAGACTTGAGACCGGGGTGGAGGTTCACCTTCCAGCAGGACAATGATCCTAAACATACAGCCAGAGCTACAATGGAATGGTTTAGATCAAAGCATATTCATGTGTTAGAATGGCCCAGTCAAAGTCCAGACCTAAATCCAATTGAGAATCTCTGGCAAGACTTGAAAATTGCTGTTCACAGATGCTCTCCATCCAATCTGACTGAGCTTGCAAAGAAGAATGGGTAAAATTTTCAGTCTCTAGATGTGCAAAGCTGGTAGAGACATACCCCAAAAGACTTGCAGCTGTAATTGCAGCGAAAGGTGGTTCTACAAAGTATTGACTCAGGGGGGGCAGAATACTTTTGCACGCCACACTTTCAGTTTTTTATTTGTAATAACATTTGTAAACCATGTATCATTTATCTTCCACTTCACAATTATGCACCACTTTGTGTTCGTCTATCAGATAAAATCCCAATAAAATACGTTTACGTTTGTGGTTGTAACGTGACAAAATGTGGAGAATTTCAAGGGGTATGAAAACTTTTGCAAGCCACTGTATATGTACATAAATGTTCGATTAATGTAAGGCATAACATCATTCAATTTAAAATTTTACATAGATTATATTACTCGAAAACTAGATTGAATAAAATATTTCCAAATGTTGCCCCCATTTATGACAAATGTCTAACTCAAAATGCCACTATAGCACATTCCTTTGACTTCTGTACAAAACTTCATAAATTTTGGAATTAAATCTTTGGAACTTTTACAAAACTATTCAACACAAAACTGAACCCCAATGCAGAACTGATTATCTTTGGATCAACGGAAGAGGGATGTAAATTAACTACGTTCCAAGAAGCTCTCTTTAATTATGATTTAATAACAGCAAAAAAACATACTTAAATTTTGGAAAAACGCAACCACGCCAACGTTCAAAATGTGGATTTCAAGTATGTCGGAAACGCTACATCTTGAAGAAATGAGATTACCCTAGTAGGCAAAGTAGACCAATTCTTAAAGATTTGGTCTCCTTTTATCGACTTCTTACAAGCATATGGTCCAACATAACATAACCTTAGAAATTAAATGGTTCAGAACCGGGTGACGGATGGGTAAAGATATTAAATAGATATATCTCTCCTCATTTCTTCTCTTTCTCTTTTCTCTTTTCAATCTCCTTAGCTTTATATCTCTGCTTTTCGTCTCTCTCGCTATCTGTTTCTACTCTCTTGTCTATCTATCTCGACACTCTTTATTTTCCTTTTTGTACCACTGATCTTTTATTATTAAATTAAAAATAAGAAGTTGTACAAGAATGGTAATGTGTATGTATGCATCAGGTACTTAGGTACTTCTAACAAAAATAAATTAAAAAATAAGAAAGGAGCTGCTGGGCTTGTATACACTGGAATTTAGTAGGATGAGAGGGAATCTTATTGAAACATACAAGATTATTAAGGGATTGGACACGTGAGAGGCAGGAAACATGTTCCCAATGTTAGGGGAATCCAGAAGCAGGGGCCACCGTTCAAGAATAAGGGGTAGGCCATTTAGAATGGAGATGAGGAAAAACTTTTTCACCCAGAGGGTTGTGAATGTGTTGAATTATCTGCCTCGGAAGGCAGTGGAGGCCAATTCTCTGGATGCTTTCGAGAGAGAGTTAGATAGAGCTCTCAATGGTAGCGGAGTCAGGGCACATGGCGAGAAGGCAGGATACTAATTGTGGATGATCAGCCATGATCACATTGAATGGCGGTGCTGGTTCGAAGGGCCAAATGACCTCCTCCTGCACCTATTGTCTATTATTGTAAAATGTCAGAGGTAATGGGATGGAGCATTTTAAGATCAGCGTTGGATTTAAATGGGTGGGGGTTGGAAATATTATCACCACTACTTGTGAGGAGAAGAAAAATAAAATCTGAAATGTGTGATGGCCTTTAATAAATTCCACAAGGTCATCATGGCCCGCCCCATTGCGTGTGATTGGTCGGCCCAGATGAAACCGGCCCGCCCCTCTGATTGGTCCATTCACATCACGATGGCCCGCCCCCTGACGCGTGATTGGTCGGCCCAGATCACGATGACCCGCCCCCTGACGCGTGATTGGTGGGACCGTGACATTGGTCAGACCGGCCCGCCCCTTGATTGGTCAACAAAATTGATTCACAAAACGCTGGAGAAACTCAGTGGGTGCGGCAGCATCTGAGGAGCGAGGGAGATAGGCGACGTTTCGGGCCGAAACCCTTCTTCAGACTGATGGGGGTGGGTGGAGGCGGGGGGAAGAAAGGAAAAAGGGGAGAAGGAGCCCGAGGGCTGCGGGGGAGGAGACAGCAAGGGTTGAGAGAATTGAGAGAATTCAATGTTCAAGCCCAGAGGGTGCAGACTCCCCAAGCGGAATATGAGGTGCTGTTCCTCCAACTTGCGGTGTTGCTCACTCTGGCCGTGGAGGAGGCCCAGGACCGAGAGGTCGGATGCGCAATGGGAGGGGGAGTTGAAGTGCTGAGCCACCGGGAGGTCGGGTTGGTTAATGCGGACCCAGCGGAGGTGTTCGGCTGGCCTCCGCTTGGTCTCACCGATATAGATCAGCTGGCATTAATGTTCCTCCGGTTTGTTTTATTGGTGGAGGGGATGGGATCGGGGGAAATTTTTTTTTCAGGTTCTTGCCTTGTCGGAGCTGTGATTAATTTTCGGATCACATACTCCTGGCGTTCTGCGACCTACCATCGATGGAGCTGGAGGCCTCCTCGGACTTTCGTCAGTCCCACCGCGGGGCGCGGACTTACCATCAAGAGCTCGCAGCCTCGGGAGACGCTAGTCGGGAAGGTTCGACCCGCCCCGACGCGAGGTCAGATCGCCCGGCGCGGGGGAGCTGACCTCCCCCCGATGCGGGAGCCGATCGCCTCGACGCAGAGGACCAGAGCGCCACCGGCTACGGGAGTCAAGATCGTCCCGTCAACGGAAGAACAAAGGGAAGGGACTTGAACTTTATTTCGCCTTCCATCACAGTGAGGAATGTGTAGGAGTCACAGTGGTGGATGTTCATGTTAAAATGTGGTTTGGGTGATCTGTTACTTTTTATTTGTATGACTGACTTGGCAAATGAAATTCCTCGTATGTTGCAAAACATACTTGGCAAATAAAATACTATTCTGATTCTGATTCTAAAGAAAATCCTCCTCATCTCTTCTCTAAAGGTTCATCCTTTTATTCTGAGGCTCCGTCCTCTGGTTCCACACTCTCCCACTAGCGGAAACACCATCACAATCCACTGTTTCCTGGCCTTTAACTATTCAGTAGGTTTCAATGCGGTGCCCCCTCATCCTCGTAAATTTCTTCTGGACCAAGTGAGACCACATCTGGAGTATTGTGTGCAGTTTTGGTCCCCAAATTTCAGGAAGGCCATTCTTGCTGTTGAGGGAGTGCAGCATAGGTTCACAAGGTTAATTCCCGGGATGGTGGGACTGTCAGATGCTGAGAGAATGGAGCGGCTGGGCTTGTACACTCTGGAGTTAAGAAGGATGAGAGGGAATCTTATTTAAACATATAAGATTATTAAGGGTTTGGACACGCTAGAGACAGGAAACATGTTCCCGATGTTGGGGGAGTCCAGAACCAGGGACCACAGTTTAAGAATAAGGGGTAAGGAATTTAGAACGGAGATGAGGAAACACTTTTTCACACAGAGAGTTGTGAGTGTGGACTTCTCTGCCTCAGAGGGTGGTGGAGACCGGTTCTCTGGATACTTTCAAGAGAGAGCTAGATAGGGCTCTCTAGTGTGAGCTAGATTGCGGAGTCAGTGGATACGGGGAGAAGGCAGGAACGGGGTACTGATTGTGGATGATCAGCCATGATCACATTGAATGGCGGTTCTGGCTCGAAGGGCCGAATGGCCTACTCCTGCACCTATTGTCTGTTGTCTATTGACTCGGTAGGCCGAAACGCCTGCCCCATACAACACTATCCCACGTTCTGTGTACCAATCTTATTTAAATAAGAAAGTGTTGTTGAGTCGATTGTGTAAAACAAGCAGAATTACCCTACACACTTTCTTCAGTTTCAAGAGAAGATTTTCCAGTAAAACCTCCGTTCTCTCATCTCGAGCAGTTTGATAAAACTTCCCTGCCAACTCATTTCTTAGAACCAGCTCCCCACACACCGAGACACTTTCTATACCTGGCCCACTCTGCTTTTCCATTCCTTTCACCTCACTGAACCTGAGAGCGTGGTCCACCTCTTTGTTTCACTGCATCACTCTCTGCACCCACTCTCAGCTACACCTGTCCTCCTGAAAGCACAGCTTCCTGGAAACGCAAAGAGAAACAACTAACGTTACTTTCAAGAGTCAGCAGGAATACAGCACAAACATTGCTCTCCGCTTCACTCTCTCCTCACCTCTCGTGCTCTCTACCCATCTTGCCTTCTCAGGTAGACACAAAATGCTGGAGTAACTCAACGGGACAGGCAGCATTTCTGTAGAGAAGGAATAGGTAACTTTTTGGGTCGAGACCCTTCTTATCGATAATAGACAATAGACAATAGGTGCAGGAGTAGGCCATTCGGCGCTTTGAGCCAGCACCACAATTCAATTTAATCATGGCTGATCAGCCCCAATCAGTACCCCATTGCTGCCTTCTTCCCATGTCCCCCGAGTCAGCTATCTTTAAGAGCCTAATCTAGCTCTCTCTCTTGAAATATCCAGAGAACCAGCCTCCACCGTCATCTGAGGCAGATGATTCCACAGACTCACAACTCTCTGTGTGAAAAAGTGTTTCCTCATCTCCGTTCTAAATGGCCGACGCCTTATTCTTAAACTGTGGCCCCTGGTTCTGGAGCCCCCCCCCCCAAACATCGGTAACATGTTTCCTGCATCTAGCGTGTCCATATAATCTTATATACCCCCTCTCAACCTTCTCAATTCCAGAGTATACAAGCCCAGCCGCTCCATTCTCTCAACATATAACAATCCCGCCATCCCCAAAATTAACCTTGTAAACCTACGATGCACTCCCTCAATAGCAAGAATGTCCTTTCTCAAATTAGGGGACCAAAACGGCACATAATACTCCTGGTTGGGTCTCACTAGGGCCCTGTACAGAAGGACCTCTTTGCTCCTATAATCAACTCTTGTTATATAGGCCAACATGCCATTCGCTTTCTTCACTGCCTGCTGTACCTGCATGCTTACTTTCATAGACTGATGAACAAAGACCCCCCCAGATCCCGTTGTACTTCCTCTTTTCCCAACTTGACACCATTTAGATAGTAATCTGCCTTCCTGTTTTTGATACCAAAGTGGACAACCACACATTTATCCACATTAACTTCATCTGCCATACATCTGCCCACTCCCCCAACCTATCCAAGTCACCCTGCATTCTCATAGCATCATCCTCACAGTTCACACTGCCACCCAGCTTTGTGTCATCTGCAAATTTGCTAATGATACTTTGAATCCCTTCATCCAGATCATTAATGTATATTGTAAATAGCTGCGGTCCCAGCACCGAGCCTTGCGGCACCCCACTAGTCACTGCCTCCCATGCTGAAAGGGACTCGTTAATCCCTACTCTTTGTTTTCTGTCTGCCAAACAATTTTCTATCCATGTCAGCACTGTACCCCCAATACCGTGCCCTAATTTTGCCCACTAATCTCCTCTATGCGACCTTATCAAATGCTTTCTGAAAGTCCAGGTACACTACATCTACTGGTTCTCCCTTGTCCATTTTCCTAGTTACATCCTCAAAAAATTTCAGAAGATTCCAGAGTTCACCAGACTGATTCCTGGGATGTCAGGACTTTCATATGAGGAAAGACTGGATAGACTCGGCTTGTACTCGCTAGAATTTAGAAGACTGAGGGGGGGATCTTATAGAAACTTACTAAGTTCTTAAGTGGTTGGACAGGCTAGATGCAGGAAGATTGTTCCCGATGTTGGGGAGGTCCAGAACAAGGGGCCACAGTCTAAGGATAAGGGGGAATTCCTTTAGGACTGAGATGAGGAAAACATTTTTCACACAGAGAGTGGTGAGCTCTGGAATTATCTGCCACAGAAGGTAGTTGAGGCCAGTTCATTGGCAATATTTAAGAGGGAGTTAGATGTGGCCCTTGTGGCTAAAGGGATCAGGGGGTATGGAGAGAAGGCAGGTACAGGATGCTGAGTTGGATGATCAGCCATGATCATATTGAATGGCGGTGCAGGCTCGAAGGGCCGAATGGCCTACTCCTGCACCTATTTTCTATGTTTCTATGTTTCTAAGATTAGTCAAGCATGATTTCCCCTTCGTAAATCCATGCTGACTCGGACCGATCCTGTTACTGCTATCCAAATGTGCCGCTATTTCATCTGTTTTATGATTGACTCCAGCATCTTCCCCACCACAGATGTCAGGCTAACTGGTCTATAATTCCCTGTTTTTTCTCTCCAGACTTTTTTTAAAGTGGGAGAACATTAGCTACCCTCCAATCCACAGGAACTGATCCTAAATCTATAGAACATTGGAAAATTATCACCAATGCATCCACGATTTCTCGAGCCACTTCCTCAAGTACCCTGGAATGCAGACCATCAGGCCCTGGGGATTTATCAGCCTTCAGTTCCATCAGTCTACCCAACACCATTTCCTGCCTAATGTGGATTTCCTTCAGTTCCTCCATCACCCCAGATGCTCTGGCCACTGCTATCTCAGGATGATTGTTTGTGTCCTGCTTAGTGAAGAAGGATCCAAAGTACCTGTTCAACTCATCTGCCATTTCCTTGTTCTCCATAATAAATTCAGCTTTATCAGTCTTCAATGGTCCAACTTTGGTCTTAACTAATTTTTTCCTCTTCACGTACCTAAAGAAGCTTTTACTATCCTCCTTTATATCCTTGGCTTGCTTACCTCCGTGCCTCATCTTTCTCCCCATATTGCCTTTTTAGTTATCTTCTGTTGTTCTTTAAACATTACCCAATCCTCTTACTTCCCGCTCATCTTTGCTACATTATACTTCTTCTCTTTTATTTTTATACTGTCCCTGACGTCCCTTGTCAGCCAATGTCGCCCCTTACTCCCCTTGGAATCTTTCTTCCTCTTTGGAATGAACTGACCCTGCACCTGCTGTATTACTCCTAGAAATACCTGCCATTGTTGTTCCACTGTCATCCCTGCTAGGGTCTCTTTCCAGTCAACTTTGGCCAGCTCCTCCCTCATGGCTCCCCCTTATTCAACTGTAACACTGACACCTCCGATCTACCCTTCTCCCTATCCAATTGAAGGTTAAACCTGGCCATGTTATGGTCACTATCTCATAATGGCTCCTTAACCTCAAGTTCCTTTATCAAATCCGGTTCATTACATAACACTAAATCCAGAATTGCCTTCTCCCTGGTTGGCTCCAATGTTCGAAGAATACATCACGAAGGCACACTGCAAACTCCCTTTCTTGGGGTCCAGTGCCAACCTGATTTTCCCAGTCTACCTACATGTTGAAATCTTCCATAACAACCATTGCATTACCCCTGCCACATGCCAATGTTATCTCTTGATTCAACTTGCACCCTATATCCAGGCTACAGTTGTGGGGGGGGCTGTAGATAAGTCCCATTAGGGTCTTTTTACCCTTACAATTCCTAAGTTCTATCCATAATGACTCCACATCTCCTGTTTCAATGTCACCCCTTGCAAGGGACTGAATTTCTTTCCTCACCAACAGAGCAACCCCACCCCCTCTGCCCACCTGTCTGTCTTTTTGATAGGAGGTATACCCTTGAATAATCAGTTCCCAGCCCTGGGCCTCTTGCAGCCATGTCTCTGTAAATCCCACATCATACTTGCCAATTTCTAACTGAGCCTCAAGCTCGTCCACTTTATTTCTTATACCCCTTATTCTTAAACTGTGTGACCCCTGGTTCTGCACTCAACGTTATTCTCTTCAACATGTAGCCGTACACTGTGGACGGCTCGATTGTAATCATGTATTGTCTTTCCGCTGACTGGTTAGCACGCAACGTTCTCCCCGTGACCTGCGTGGGTTTTCTCTGAAATCTTTGGTTTCCTCCCACACTCCAAAGACGTACAGGTTTGTAGGTTAATTGGCTTGGTGTAAGTGTACATTGCCCCTAGTGTGTGTAGGATAGTGTTAGTGTGCGGGGATCGCTGGTCAAAGGGCCTTTTTCTGTGCTGTATCTCTAAATTAAACATCACCATCAACCCCCCTGCCCCACCTCCAACCCCCCCCCCCCCCCCCCGAAGGGCCTGTGTCTGGGCTGTATCTCTAATCTGCACTAAACTAAACTAAACTAAACGAAACCATCCCAGCGACAACTTGAGAGCGGTCCTGACCTACCATATACATCATTGGAGACCCTCGGACTATCTTTGATCGGACTTTGCTGGCTTTATCTTGCACTAAATGTTATTCCCTTTATCCTGTATCCGTTCACTGTGGACAGCTCGATTGTAATCATGTATAGTCTTTCCGCTGACTGGATAGCACGCGACAAAAAAGCACTGTAGGATAGTGTTATTGTGCGGGGATCGCTGGTCTGTGCGGACTTGATGGGCCAAAGGGCCTGTTTTCGCTCTGAAGGCCTTCCACGGATGCCTGTCGCCATGGCAGAATCGTTGTGGATGGAGCTGAAAATGTCGCAATCTGATGATGTTTGCAAACTACTGGGCAGTTTTAATCTTTCCAGTACATAGAGATTCACACATGTGGAAACAGGCCCTTTGGCCCAACTTCCCCACACCAGCCAACAGCCCCCAACTGCACTAGTCCCACCTGCCTGTGTTTGGCCCATATCCCTCCAAACCTGTCCTATCCATGTACCTGTGCAATTGTCTTTTAAACATTGGGATAGTCCCTGCCTCAACTACCTCCTCTGGCAGCTCGTTCCATACACCCACCGCCCATGGTGTGAAAAACTCACTAAACCCCACGGGTGCTGTCTGTACCGAATTTGCACGTACCGCCCCCGTACCCACGTGGGTTTTCTCCAAGATCTCCGGTTTCCTCCCACACTCCAAAGATGTACAGGCATGTAGGTGGATTGTCTGTCGAAGTGTAAATAGTCCCCAGTATGTGTTTCGGGTGATCGCTGTCGGTGCGAACTCGGTGTGGCTGACGACCTGTTTCGCTCATAACAAGATGAGTTGAGTACAGAGCAAAGAGGTCCTCTCTGGCAGTTGTACAGGGCCAAGTGATACCACACCTCAGTATTGTGTGCAGTTTGGTCCCCTGTTTTAGAGGAAGGACGATTCTTCAATTGAGGAAGTGCAGCGTAGGCTCACCAGGTTAATTCCCGGGATGGCGGGACTGTCATATGCTGAGAGAATGGAGCAGCTGGGCTCGTACACTCTGGAGTTTAGAAGGTTGAGTGGGGATCTTATTGAAACATATAACGTTATTAAGGGATTGGTCACACAGGAAACATGTTCCCAGTGTTGGGGGAACCAGAATCAGGGGCCACAGTTTAAGAATAAGGGGTAAGCCATTTAGAATGGAGATGAGGACAAACTTTTTCACCCAGAGAGTTGTGAATATGTGGAATCTCTGCATCAGAAGGAGATCGATTTTCTGGAAGCTTTCAGGAGAGAGCTAGATAGGGCTCTTAAAGATATGGGATTCAGGGGATATGGGGAGAAGGCAGGAACGGGGTACTGATTGTGGATGATTAGCCATGATCACATTGAATGGCGGTGCTGGCTCGAAGGGCCAAATGGCCTACTCCTGCACCTATTGTCTATTGTTTATCTCTGAACTAAAGCTTTGTAACCTGTGATTATGTGAATAAAGGCTTTTTGTTATGAGTCTTTATATGAGTCCTCAGTTGATAGTGCAACTGATTTACTCCGATGAAGAAGATGCTTGGGAGACCATGGCAGCAGACCAGCCAGTCAGTGGGATAAACTGGTTCGATCTGCGATCTCGGAGAACGAAGAGACAGGCACCGGCTGAAGATAACGCTGAGATCCTTTACTACAAAATCTGCTACTGGTCAGTGTGACAATTTGTAAGCCTGTACGGAGGCCAACATCATGCCCATCGCCTGCTTGCCTGGATCATAGTAGCCCTCAATAGGAGACCTCATTGGAAGTTAACCGCATAGTGAAAGCCCTGGATAGAGTTTAGTTTAGTTTAGTTTCATTTTGTTTAGTTTTCAGTTTTTAGCTTAATTTAGTTTAGTTTAGTTTT
Organism: Okamejei kenojei; assembly: GCA_035221665.1. Lineage (NCBI taxonomy): Eukaryota > Metazoa > Chordata > Chondrichthyes > Rajiformes > Rajidae > Okamejei > Okamejei kenojei. The sequence goes on from CM069160.1 coordinate 11,103,436, forward strand.
TAGCTTAGTGCGGAGTTGGTACATTCTCCCCGTGACCCGCGTGGGTTTTCTCCGGGTGCTCTGGTTTCCTCCCACACTCCAAAGACGTGCAGGCTTGCAGGTTAATTGGCTTGGAGTATGTGTAAATTGTCCTTAGTGTGTGTAGGATAGTGTTCGCGTGCGGGGGATCGCTGGTCGATGTGGACTCAGTGGGCCGAAGGAAACCTTTCAGCGCTGTATCTCTGAACTAAATTAAATGAAACTAAACTATAAAGCCCTGCAAAGTCTGAAGAAGGGTCTCAACCCAAAACGTCACTCCGGAAATGTTGCCTGTCTCGTTGTGTTACTCCAGCATTTTATGTCTATCTTCTTATTAAAGATAGTCCAAGGTTCTCCAATGAGGTGAGGAATTGGAGTCTTTTAAGTCAATCTTTAGTTTAATAAAACTCAATACGGACACTTGTTATAACTTAATAATTCTATTACAGAGCTGTAGAGTTCTTAGTATTCGCCACACAGAACCAGCAGCTCTGGGGTGCAAGTTCTAAGAACAAACTAACAGTCCAGAAATGCAAAAAATATATAGTCATTAATCATCCGTATACAATATTGCAATATGGTACGACACATTCTTACCCTATCAGCATTGTCATTAGGCAGCAGCTCATTAGCATCATCCAATCACCTGAATTGATATTATAACTTATACACTTGTTATCGCGCACGTGCAACTTGTACAACTTGTTGCACAATTCGTTTATCGTATTACTGAATCATCCTGCGGTTTGGGTGTTACTCAGTTACAGGCGAGATGCATCCTACACAACACTAGTAGTACCTGCGACCACAACTCATTTGTCGCTGATAGCAGCATTACGTGAGGTGCGCGAACAGCCCTCCAGCACCGATAGCAGTCAGTACATGCTTAGTAAACTTCACAATAGCACCGATTGCAGTTAGCAGCAATATACGTGCGTCATCAACAGCTCCTTAGCACTGATAANGGGACATGGCAATGCGTGCTTTCAGGAAACAGCTTCTTCGCACTGATAACACTCAGCCTTTTCACTGTCAGCTAAGCTTGCAGCCCAATAATTTAAAAATGAATGGTTAGTTATTTTTGTTATTTGTGATCTTGTTTTTTTCTTAATTCCACATTCCCCCCTTTGGTTATTCTAATGACCACTAATAGGATAATAATACAGGCAGAGATTCATCGGCAGTGGCTTAATAGTCATCCAAGTTTATTCCTAATCTTATGATGCTTCATAGGCCCCCAAAACCCGGACCACGTAGGTCAACAGGCTGGCTTGTTGACACCATTGCTGCTCCCTACTCCTCTGGTGTGCCTTCATACCCTAGCCCTTACGGTGCTCAAAAAATTTCTGGACTTAATAGCAATGGTCTATCTCATTTTATTATTCTAATACATTCGTCTTTAACAATCTTCTAAACTTGCGGCATTTACCCCACCCTTTCAACTTCCTATATCCTTCAAACCTTTGGGATGCTTTCATCTTCCTCTAATTCGTGTAGCTGTATTTTATTGCACCATTGCTTTCCACAGCCTGCATGAGCTTACCTAATATGTACTTAATAATAGCATTCCCAACAAACAAACACAGTGCAATTTATTGCAAAAAATATGACTATTTCCTTACATCGTCGCGTGGTAGCCCCGTCCATTCAACAAGAGGGTATCCGAATTTTCCTTTTCTTGTCACATTTACACATGTGGCGAGTAAGTTTTAGGCATACGTAAACATTATATTTTCGGCTGGGGTGTTTCATAGTATCATCATATATACTGTCTGGGATCTATAACATGGGTGGGTGTGAACAATCCTTCAACTGAGGTGCAAGGGTACCATACTTCCCTCAGGCAAAAACAAGGCATCATGTGTCCGTAAGAACAAGTTCTGATCAGTCTATAATGTCAAAATGTCACTTTTTCTCCTTGTTTGTATGAGCGGTTTCCATTCCTCTAGCCATGGGTTAGTAACTAAGACCTCTTTATAGGACCGTTCAACATAGAAACATAGAAAATTGGTGCAGGAGTAGGCCATTCGGCCCTTCGAGCCTGCACCGCCATTCAATATGATCATGGCTGATCATCCAACTCAGTATCCTGTACCTGCCTTCTCTCCATACCCCCTGATCCCTTTAGCCACAAGGGCCACATCTAACTCTCTCTTAAATATAGCCAATGAACTGGCCTCAACTACCTTCTGTGGCAGAGAATTCCAGACACTCACCACTCTTTCTGTGAAAAATGTTTTCCTTATCTCGGTCCTAAAGAAATTCCCCCTTATCCTTAGACTGTGACCCCTTGTTCTGGACCTCGCCAACATCGGGAACAATCTTCCTGCATCTAGCCCGTCCAACCCCTTAAGAATTTTGTAAGTTTGTATAAGATCCCTGCTCAGTCTTCTAAATTCTAGCGAGTACAAGCCGAGTCTATCCAGTCTTTCCTCATATAAAAGTCCTGACATCCCAGGAATCAGTCTGGTGAACCTTCTCTGTACCCCCTCTATGGCAAGAATGTCTTTCCTCAGGTTTGGAGACCAAAACTGTACGCAATACTCCAGGTGTGGTCTCACCAAAACCCTGTAGAACTGCCTCCCTGCTCCTATATTCAAATCCTTTCGCGATGAATGCTAACATACCATTCGCTTTTTTCACTGCCTGCTGCACCTGCATGCCTACTTTCAATGATTGGTGTACCATGACACCCAGGTCTCGTCTACAAATGTTCCTTTGACAAGTTGTCTTCCAAGGGATTCCGTCTGCAGCAAAAGTCAAATTTGCACTCCCCAGACCAACAAGGTAATCCCCACAGGTGTTGGTTATCTAAGTCCACCTGCCGATCAGGCTGACACAGTATCCCGTTACAGTAGTCAATCTTGGTGATGTTCCAGGATGCAAAGGCATCCGGGCCATTGCACTGTACCACATCTCCTTTACAGAGGTGAAAGACTATATACGCATTTCATATATACAAATTTCTCCTTTATTTCCCTGCGTCTGCAGTAGCATCAGGATGCATGGCAGGATAAATCGCCCAATTTCAATTCATTTGGAATATACAAAAGCTCACAAAAAGGCTTGCTAAATGCTCATTTCTAACTTAATTGAAATACTCAACCTTTCACTCAAGTTTAAATGTCTTTCAGTCAGTGTCCAATAATCAGTCGCATTTCTGAACCATATAGCAACTAAAGATTCAAAAACTAAACTTATTAAGATTCAACTAAACTTATAAGGATACAACTCCCATGCAAAGCAGAAATGTAAAAATTAAAAAAACTCTGCAGATGGACAGCCCTTGTTTGCTGGCTACATGGATAACCTTATCAGAGTCTGGCAGGTCACCATTGGAACAAGATAAAGCACAAAACAGTCACTGCCTTATCTGCCTGCCCATTCTGGAAATGACCCTTTTTTACTCCTACTCTTTGTATCGTCATGATTCCCGACAGCGGGTATTTCACCATATAGCTACAAAAAAAAAAAAAACACTCTAATAAATTCCCATTTCCCAACTCTTTGCCGCTGTCACACAGACAGAAAGTGGATATTGTCGTAGAGACACCGAACACGGGGGAAAAGCATTAGGAATGTCGATGAAAATACTGCGAGTATGCAACTTACGAGGTAAGACTGGGCAGGTCGTGGGATTTAACTGGAGCAGGGAGGAGAGAAAATGGAGATATAAGGGAAAAAGAATATAAGAAAAGTTAAGACACCACTAATTTAATATCATACTTGTATATTATCCTAAATATAGAAATACCATCATCTGATAGAATTAGAAGAGATTGGGAACAAGAACTAGCTATAAAAATCTCGAAAGAGAGTTGGAATAAACACTTGCTATATGTGACAAATGCTCGAATCAATGTAAGACATATTTTAATCCAATTTAAAACTTTACATAGACTATATATTCAAAACTAAAATAAATACTTTTTTTTTTCCCAAATGGGATCGCCCCCAATTTGTGATAAATGTCCATCCCAAGAAGCAACCATAGCACATTCCTTTGTTTTTTTTTTTTCATAAAAATCCAAAAATTCTGGTTTGAAATTTACAAAATTATTCAAAAAATTAATTTGAAACCGAATGCGAAACTGATCATTTTTGGAACACATGGAAGCCAGCTTTGAGCTGACTTCGTTCCAATAGAGCTTTCTTAATTATGGCTTAATAATGGCAAAAAAACATACTTAAATTCTGGAAAAATGCTCCCACACCTCAACGATAAAAATGTGGATTCAAATATGTCCGAAACATTTCACCTAGAAGATATTGAGATTACTCCTTGCAGGCAAATCAGACCATTTCCAAAAGATTTGGTCTCTTCGCATTTATCGACATATTACAAGCATAGGGTGCAACACAACTCTGAAATTAAATGGTATCAGGACCTGGTGAGGAGTGTGTAAAATGATACGAAGGAGGTAAATCCCTTTTATCTTAGCTTATTTTATACTTTCTCATATTTTCTGTCCTCTTTTTTTCATCTTTCTTTTCCCGTTGTTTTTCTTTTTTTAGTCTTTCTTGTGTCCTACGCTTCTACGGGTTCTTCAGTCACTCTCTCGCACCACTTACTATCCTATCTAACTCTCTCTATTACTATTTTCTTATTCTTCTTCTTCTTAAAGTATAAAAAAGAAGTGGTACAGGGAATGTAATTATGTTAATTTTTGGCTTATCATTGTAATGTACATTACTTCTAATAAAGACATTTTTCTTTATTAGAAGGATATTTAGATAGATAGGGGACGAACAGCTGTGATCACAATGTAAATGGCGGTGCTGGCTCGAAATGGGGTGAATGGCTTTACTCCTGCACCTATTTTCTATGTTTGCTATGTTAGGAGATGTATAGTCAGGTAATGGATAGAACTAAGGAACTGTAAAGGTAAAAAGACCCTAATAGGAGTTTTCTACAGCCCCCCAAACAGTAGCCTGGATATAGGGTGCAAGATGAATCAAGAGTTAAAATTGGCATGCCACAAAGGTAATGCTACGGTTGTCTATGATGGGAGATTTCAACATGCAAGGTAGACTGGGAAAATCAGGTTGGGTGCTGGACCCCAAGAAAGGGAGTTTGTGGAGTGCCTCCGCGATGATTCTTAGAGCATCTTGTACTGGAGCCTACCTGGGAGAAGGCAATTCTGGATTTAGTGTTGTGTAATGAACCGGATTTGATAAGGGAACTCGAGGTAAAGGTGCCATTGGGAGATAGTCACCAGAATATGATGTTTTAATCTACAATTTGAGAGTGAGAAGAGAAAATCAAAGAGTAGGGACTTGTATTACAGTTTGAACAAAGGGGACTATGGAGCCATGAGGGAGGTGAGCAGGCCAAAGTTGAAAGATACATCAGCAGGGATAAACAGACAGAAGTGGAACAAAATGGATCCAGGTATTTCTAGGAATAATACAGAAAGGTGCGCTAGGATCAGTTCATTCTATGGAAGAAGAAAGATTCCAAGGGGAGTAAGGGGCGGACCATGGCTGACATGGGAAGTCAAGGACTGGATTTTGTATAAAAATAAAAGAGAAGTATAACATAGCCAAAGATGAGCGGGGGGATGGAAGTCCAGGGGATTGGGAAACTCATTTTTTAAAGAGCAACAGAAGATAACTAGTTAAAAAGGTTAATAAGGTGGTGGGGGGGGGGGGGGGGGGGGGGGGGGGGAAGGGTAGCATGAGAATGAAGGGAGGGAGAAATGAGGGGGGAGAGAAAGACTTGAGGTATGAAGGTAAGCTAGCCAAGAAGTATGCAGATTGAAAAGATTGAAGTTAATTTTACAGGGAACAAGGAAATGGCAGCGATTTGTTCTTTGTTGAAAAAAAGGTACTTTTGGTCCGTTTCTCTAAGGCAGACACAAACAACCTCCCTGGGGTGGCCAGAGGACCTAGAGTGACGGAGGATCTGGAAGGAAATTCACACATGGGCAGGAAATGGTGTTGGGTAGACTGATGGGACTGAAGGCTGATTTAATCCCCCAGGGGCTTGATGGTCTGCAATACAGGGTACTTAAGGGTAAAGTGGCTCTTAGAAATCGTGAACACATTGGTGATAATTTTCCAAATGTTCTATACATTCAGGAGCAGTCAGTTCCTGTGGATTGGAGGGAAGCTAATGTTATTCAGCTTTTTTTGGAAAAGGCGGGAGAGAGAAAACAGGAAAAAATTATAGACCAGTTTTTCTTAGTTTAGTCTGACTGTATTGGTGGTGGGGACGATGCTGGAGTCAATTATAAAAGATTGAAATAGCGGCTCAGTTGGATATTTTGCAGTAACAAGATGGTCTGTCAGCATATCTGGATTAACCAAGGGGAAAAATCATGACTTGACTAATCTTTTGGAATTTTTGCGGATGTAACTGGGAAATAAAAGGTTGGCACAAGGGAGTACCAGTAGATCAAATTTAGTTGCACCCTAACCCCGCCCGTCTACACCTTGAGGACTTTCTCTCCTTTCTGAGGAACGCATTTGATAATGTCCCTACATATAGGAGATTAGTGGGCAAAATTAGAGCCACATGGGGTTATTTGGGGGTAGGGTGCTGACACGGATAGTTTAAAATTGGTTGGCAGACAGGAAAACAAAGAGTAGTGAGATTAACGGGTCTCTTTCAGAATGGCAGGCAGTCACTAGTGTGGTACAGCAACGGCTTGGTGCTGGGAGACCGTAGCTATTTATAATGTACATTAATGATTTTGCTGATAGGGATTCAAAGTAACATTAGCAAATTTGCAGCTGGGTGAGAGCAGTTGTGTGAACTGTGAGGAGGATGCTATGAGAATGCAGGGTGACTTGGACAGGGTTGGGTGAGTGGGGCAGATGCAAGGCCGAGATGCAGTTTAATGAGGATAAATGTGAGGTAATCCACTTTAGTGGCAAAAATAGGAAGGCAGATTATTATCTAAATGGTGTCAAGATAGGAAAAGGAAGGAGTACAAAGAGATCTGGGAGTTCTTGTTCATTAGTCACTGAATGTAAGCGCATGCAGTTACGTAGCAGGCAGTGAAGGAAGCTAATTGGCATGTTGGCCTTCATAACACAAGGAGTTGAGTATAGGAGCAAAGAGGTCCTTTCTGCAGTTGTACAGGGCCCAAGTGAGACCACACCTAGGACTATTGTGTGCAGTTTCGGTCTCCAAATTTGAGGAAGCACATTCTTGCTATTGAGGGAAGTGGTTTCACGAGGTTAATTTTCCGCGATGGAGACTGTCATATGTTGATAGAAAATGAGCAGCTGGGCTTGTATACACTGGAATTTAGTAGGTGAGAGGGGAATCTTATTGAACATATAAGATTATTAAGGATAATGGACATGCTAGAGGCAGGAAACATGTTCCCGATGTTGGGGGATCCAGAATCAGGGGCCACAGTATAAGAATAAGGGTAGGCCATTTTAGAACGGAGTATGAGGAAAAAACTTTTTCACAGAGAGTTGTGAATCTGTGGAATTATCTGCTCGGAAGGCAGTGGAGGCCAATTCTCTGGATGCTTTCGAGAGAGAGAGTTAGATAGAGCTCCTAATGATAGCAGAGTCAGGGGACATGCGAGAAGGCAGGAACGGGGAGTACTGATTGTGGTGATCAGCCATGATCATATTGAATGACGGTGCTTGGTCGAAGTGCCAAATGGCCTACTCCTGCACCCTATTGTCTATTGTTGTAAAATATCAGAGGTAATGGGATGGAACATTTTAAGATCAGCGGTGGATTTAAATGAGGGGGTTATTGGAAATATTATCACCACTACTTGTGAGGAGAAGAAAAAATAAAACCTGAAAATGTATGATGGCCTTTAATAAATTCCACAAGAAATGAAGTAAAAACAGAACGTGGAACTCACAGGGAGGCCTGAAGACAATATTGCAGATGATCATCAGTCTGAAGAACGGTTTCGGCCCGAAACGTTGCCCATTTCCTTCGCTCCATAGACGCTGAGTTTCTCCAGCACTTTGTCTACCTTCGATTTTTACCAGCATCTGCAGTTCCTTCTTGAACCTATTCTATTTCATGTGTCCATTAACCCTCAGTGGACAGAACCAGGTCACCAGAACTAGCAGACAGCATCAACCACTTAGATTGACAGACTTCATAGAGTCACACAGCAAGGGGTGTTGGATACTGACCAAGACGCCCCATCTGCGCTATTTCACTTGTTCCACATTTAGCACGAATTTGTTAGAATATCCTTTAAATGTTGTTACAGTCACCTGACTCACTACCTCATCTGGCAGCTCGTTCCATGTACCCACTACCAAAGTTGTCCTTCACGTTCGTTTTAAATCTTTTCCCTTTCACCTAAAACCTACACCCTCACATTCTCGATCCCCCTACTAAGGGTAAAAGATTGACCATCCAACGTATCATTCCCTTTCATGATATTATACACCTGCCACAGACCATTCTTCAGACTGCTGCGCTCCAGGGAGTAAAGTCCTTGGCTGCTCAACCTCTCCCAAGAGTTCTGGCCCTCGACTACTGAGCTCTATAGAGGTGCGAAATTATTGCACACATCACAGGGATTAAATCTACACTAAAACATTAAACCAATTTAGTACAAAACCTCACACTAAACTTCTCCTCTCTTTCTGTTCCTGTGCCTCCGTTTTTCTGGATCTCTGATTCTCTTTTCCGTGAGAGATTCGAAAGAAGATTCCACCTGCTCCTGGGGTTGGTTTCAGATCAGAGAATAAAAATCAGACAATATAGAATATAGATGACACAATTATGTGATAAAAATGATTTGGTTTTTACTAGTAGAATTCAATTGCTTCTTCGGTTTCTGTCAGCGTTGAGCTGTGAGACGTGTTCCGTGCTGTTGTGCAAATCAAAACAGATCAGTTTCCTTATCAGTTTTACAAAACAGCTTCAGGTCTTCTTGATGTTTCTCGCAGTGAAGTTTACTTTTCTTCGCTTTGAGATTCAGGCTCAGTGCTCGAGCTTTCTCAGACAGTCTAACCAAGGCCCGATTCACCCTGAGGCTGCGGTCTGCCGACTCCTCTCTACATTCCGGGAGATGAAGCGTTAAAGCGGTGACCGAGAGCAGGAAGCAGCACCGATACAGACATGATGTACCTGAGAGAGAGGTGAGGGAGGGGTCTGGCGGCGACTGAAAGAAGGAATGATCTACGTATCCCACAGAGAGACAGGCAGAGCCTGAGCACAACGGGGTCCCACCTGGAACCGGGAATTCGGTTTGACCCCATTCTTCCAATGATCCGTTCGAAGAAAACAAATCTGTTGTGTGGAGAGCAAATGCTGCAAACACGATACAAATTCTAATAGTCGGCGGACTTTAGGATCCGGGGGAGCCCGGAGCTCAGGACCCGCCGCCCGCGGCCGCTGCTGAACGTTTCACAAAAGTAATTTCTGTTCCGTTGCCGGACGCGGTTAACGAGTTAAAATGAACGGATCGACAGACAGTTCTGATTTCAGTTGCTGTTTATTTCACTCTTCCCACATTTACATTCCCCCTGGTTTTATTTCCGCTCACTGGGGTTTCACGACGCGCAATTTGGGGATTAAATGGGAGCCGTTCGTTACAGCGCCGACCTGTGTCCCACACGGGTTTCTGCCCCACAGCCCCTGAGCCCCGCTCCTGACGCCGGTCCCGGGACCCGACCCCTTTTACACACCGGAGCGGAACCGGAGCAGATTCTCAGCCACTGGTCTTCATCCCAAGTCTCCGAAGAAAGGATAAAGTTTCTCCGTGAATTTATTCCCAGTGAAAGCTGTGGAGATGGGACTTGGTGTCCGCGTCGTAAAATGAAACTGTCCCCCGAGACTCGTAACTGAGATAAACTCCCACCCTCCCGGGGATGGGACGGGCGTGGGAGAGGGGATGGAGGGGAGGTGAATGCATCAAACCCGTCATCATCTCGGTCGATGCTCCAGACTCCAGTCTCCGAGGTCGGGTCGTCCTCTCCTTTCCTATCCACAGACTCTGCGGCGATCCCAGACACCAGTACCGACTCCCCCGCCACCTCCACTCTCCCAGTAATGTCTCCCCCCGATGTGAATCCATCCGATCCCAGCACACACACCCAGGTATGTAAACCTCTTCCCGGTGTCAGGGAGGACTCCTCTCAGGTCTCGGCCATCTCACCCTCTTTCCGATCCTCAGGACACCTCGAGCAGCGGATGCGCTGTTTCCATCCAGGGTGACGGAGACTGGGGGGAGAGAAGCAGAGAATCAGAGAGTCCCCGGGGGTCGGGGGGAGACTCGGGCAGCGCGGCCCCGGGACCGGGGTGGTGGGGGGGCTGGAAGCCGCTCGGGGGCCCTCGGGCACAAGCCGGCGGACACCTGACACCTTGCCCGGGGTTTCACACCATACCGCATCGAATGGATAACGGACATCATTTCCCGGGAGTTTGTCAACCAGGCAGGGGGAGGGGGGGGGGGGGGGGGATTTTTTCTGCGGCGGGTGGGTGGTAGATGAAGAAATAAGGCGGGTATTCAAATATCTTGCCAGTCGATGTCGAGGGAGAGGCAGATTGGAAGATGAGGAGACGGATGCGAGTTATAATTAGAGGTGGTTAAAGAGGATGTGATGTGGGGTGGAGTTGCCGTGATCTACTGAACGGACGAGTGGACTGGACAGGGCCAGGCGAATCTGCTACCGTTTTACTTGCTTTCTATAGTGGTGGGTGGATTTGCGTCTGTACAACCAAGAACATTCTATCTCATTGTGAAACAATATATGAACTTCACTGGGGGACTTGACAATGTTCGCATGTAAGGCTGGTCCAGAAAGGGAAGGCAGGTGGGAGATCCAAGACGAGTTGGTAAAATAGACCTGCAATTGGCTTGGTGGTAGGAGGTAGAGGTTACAAGGATGATTTTTCTGCCTGGAGGTCTGTGACTGTGAGTGCAGACAGAGATCGGTGCTACAAACCTTTGCTGTTTACATTTTATGTTTCCATGGCTTGGATGTGAATGTAGGAGGTGTGTGACTACTAAGTTTGTGTAGTAGAACAGGTTAATGTTGTGGGATGTTGTAGATTACCAAGGAAGTCTGTCAAAGTCTGCAGCAGGATATGGGCTGCTGGATCATCGAAACCTTATTGTCATGCAGGGATATCAATACTGGAGGATGCAGTTTTCTTCAAGCGAAGAGTTTGTTAATACCTGGAATATTTTGCCAGAGGAGGTGGTGGTGGAATTAAATGTAATCACTACATTTAAGAGGCATTTATGCGATTTAGCAAATGAGGTGTAGAATAATACGGTTCTAATGTGTGCAAAATGGGATTTGTGTGGCTGGGAAAAAAAAGGTGGACATGGACGCAATGGGACCGAAGGGCCTGACTCTGTAATGCACAACCATGGTTCATGATACAAGAGCACTGAATGACTGATTATCCACAGCCACCCGGTGCAGGGAAAGGAATTCCAAACTTTTACCAGTCTCTGCGTGCAGTAATGTCTCCTTGTCTCTGTCCTAAATGGTCCAGTGGTCCAGGTCTGGGGGGCAGAGCCCCTCATGGGGGGGGGGAGGGGGAGTGTCAGGCCCTGCTGGTCCAGGGGGGTCCAGGGCGGCACAGCAGCAGGGCTAGTTCAGGGACCATGCCCCATGGGGCTTTAGGGATCATCATCCTGTAAGGGGACTTACATCACAGCCCACTGAGCCCTGTAAGGACTTTGCGATTTCACTTGAGATCTCTCTAATACACCTGCAACTCTCGAGTACACACGCCTAGTCTACGCAATTTCACCCACCACAGCAAACCCATTCTCCCAGGAACTAGGTTTTGTTCAAGTCAGTGCAAACAAATCTCGCTCTCTGTCTCTGTGATGCATTCTCCAGTCAATCAATACCATAATCTTCACATTATAAATATTGCATAAAGATGTCTTTAAAAAAGAAACAATGGTAAAATGGTATTAGTTTTACCTCGGTCGATGATACCAGATGTTTCTCTCAAAGCCATGTTGTAGAAAAAAGTGGTGTTATCATACTTTCCAGTGGGCATCGCGCAACATCTACATCCAACATTGGTTGTGGTTTCATTACTAACCCATGCAAATATTTAACAGCTGGTTAGAAACTGAGCATTAGCTGTTTCTTTGAGCTTATGTACTATAAAAACATACATTGTTTAAGTCAAAAGCATGTCCTACCTCTCTTGCGACCAGCTTCCTCCTGAAATAAATAAAACACAATTCTCAATAGACTGGGATGGTCATGATCCTTGACCGCATGCATATTTCACCAAATTGCTACAAAACACCTCTTCTGTTTTGTTAATTTCCATTTCCAACTCTTTGCCGCTGCCACACTGACCGAAGTGGATATTGTCGTAGAAGAACAGCGAACTCGGGGGAAAGCATTGAGTAAGACTGGGCAGGTTGTGGGATTTTATCTGGGTGGAAGATGTCAGAGAATAATGGGATGGAATATTTTAAGATCAGCAGTCAAGGTGGATTCAAATGGGTGTGGTTGGAAATATTATTATCATACGGTTGCAGACCTAAAATCAAAGCTGAAAATATAAGGTGGCCTTAAATAACTTTCACAAGAAATGCAAAAGTAAACTGAACGATGGAACTTACACGGTGGCCCTGAAGACAATATTGCAGATAATTTTCAGTTGAAGCGGGATAAATGCATGAGGACTCCTGGAATTTGGGGCATTATTGTCGGATGTAGTGAGTAGATGGAACAGACGGAACATTGACCCGCAGTACTGAATTACTGGGGTAAATGCAGCATTTATTTTAGGGATTTAAACCCACCATTTTGAGACTTCACTTTCCCTTCACAAAACTGTAGTGTAACCCTCACCTTCAGAAATAACACGCCGTCCTTGTGGTCAGTCTGTTCCTGTAACTTTGAGAGTTCATCCTGAATGGAATTTAAATTCTCTTGAAGCTCTTGAAGATTTTTCTTCCATTTTTTTTACACTATTACTTCGCCTCTTCTTCCCGGATATCTCCGAGTATGCACCGCTCTTTCTCAGTGAGATCTGGTGCCATTAGCAGTCAGCAAACTGCGATGTGGTCTGTGACTGAAGGTGCGTGATGACGTTCCTGTCAGATGAAAGATGAGAAATCAATTATATTGTGTCACTCTGCTGTGTTCCTCGTGAAATGGAAGGTGACATTGTCGTCTAATTAATGTTTGAGTCCTGAAGTGCAGAAATATGCCATTCAGCCCAACATGTCCATGCTGGGCTCTGTATGTATCTACACTTATCCAATTTGCATGTATTTAAGCCGTAGCTTTCAATACCTTGGCAATTAAATTTGCATATCTTTCATTCATTGTTCATTATCTCTCCACATCACCATTCTATATCTCTCGTTGCCTGATCCCTGACCAGTCTGAAGAAGGGTCTCACGAACCGAAACGTCGCCTATCTCCTTCGCTCCTTAGATGCTGCTTGCACCCGCTGAGTTTCTCCAGTTTTTGTGTAACTCCACCCTCGATTCTCCAGTATCAGCAGTTTCTTTCTTTAACAATTCAATAGCTCGTTTTGATAATTCTGAAAATATTTGGTGAAATTAATGTGCAACATATCATTCCCATTCCCCAGTACAATTCCCTGCAACCTATTGCATTTCATGTGTCCATTAACCCTCAACTGGACAGAACCAGGTCACCAGAAAAACTAGCGGACAGCGGCACCACTTAGAATGACAGACTTCATAGAGTCATACAGCAAGGGGTGTTGGATACGCGACAAGACGCCCCATCTGCGCTGTTTTCCACTTGTCCGCATTTGGTCACCTAGTTCTAAAATTTTTCTCTCACGGATTTGTTCAAATAACTTTTAAATATTGTTATGGTACTGAATCAGCTGATACTCTCCTGGCAGCTCGCTCCATACACCCACTATCAAAGTTGCAATTAATGTTCATATTAAAATCTGATCACCTATCGCCTTCAACCTATGCCCTCGCATGCTCAATGCCCCACTCAGGGTAAAAGTCTGAGTATTCACACTTCACATTTTCGTGACATTATACACCTGCAATAGATCATTCTTCAGACTCCTGCGCTCCAGTGAGTGAAGTCTCGGCACCTGCGTGCCAACCGCTCCAAAGATCTCAGGTCCTCGATAGCTCTACTGAGCTCTATTACAGCCTGCCCACTTATTACACACATCACAGGGTGTCAAATCTACACAAAAAAAAATTAAATCGATAGCACAAAAGCCTGACCTGAACTCCAGAAAGAAATGCTCTCTTTTTGTTTCTGCTCCATTTGCTCGATCTCTGATTTATTTTCTGTGAGAGAGTTGAAAGAAGATTTCACCCTGTTCCTGGGGGTAGGGTTTCAGATCAGAAAATGAAAATATCAGAAAATAAAGAAAAGATTCGACAATGATGTGATCAAAAGATTGATTTGGTTTTACCTTGTAGAATTCAATTGCTTCATCTGCGGCATGAAGCTGTGAGTCTTGTGTTCCCGCCCCAGCTTGCACAAATCACACAGATCAGCTTTCTTGTCCGTTCACAAAAACAGGCTTCAGTTCTTCCTGAATGTTTCTCGCAGTGAACTTGAAGTTTACTTTCCTTCGCTTTGAGTTTCGTGGGCGCGACTCAGTGCTCGAGCTTTCTCAGACCAGTCTCGCCCAAGGCCCGATTCACCCTGAGGCTGCGGTCCACAAACTCCTCTCTGCATTTTAGGGCAAAGGAGTTACTCGCCTCCCTGTCCCAAACTCTGTGTGATGCAGGAGCGGCAGAAGTTGTGCCCGCACTCCAGTATAACCGGGGTACGGTGAAGAAATTCCAGGCAGATGGGACAAACTGCCTCCTCGGTCCAACTCTCCACCTGGTCTTCGAAGCCATTTTAAATCACCACTTCCTGGTTCAAAGTGTTTTCACCGGACGTGGAGCTGCTGAATATGGATGGGTCACGTGACCGTCCACGGTGACCGCTGGCGGCAGAGTTGCTGCCTGCGGCGAATGCAGCGCCTCACAGACCCGGTTCGATCCTGACTACGGGTGCTGTCTGTACGGAGTTCTGCCGGTCTCCCCGTGATCTGCGTGGGTTTTCTCGAGATCTTCGGTTTCCTCCCACACTCCAAGGTTTGGGAATGTAAAAAAATGGCTTGGCAAATGTAAGAATTGTCCCTAGTGTAGGACAGTGTTAATGTCCCGGGGATCGCCTGGTCAGCGAGGACCTGGTGGGTTTCGAAGGGCCTGTTTGCGCGCTGTATCTATAACCTAAATTAAAAACTAACCCCTCCCAGTCTGAAGAAGGGTCTCGACCCGAAACGTCGCCTATCTCCTGTCACTCCTTAGATGCTGCTGCACCCGCCAGAGTTTCTCCAGCCTTTTGTGTACCCTCGATTCTCCAGCATCTGCAGTTCCTTCGTTAACACACCCTAAGTCACCGTGTTCGCTGCGCCCGGCTTGCTCCGTCCATGGGGCAATTACTGCCATTTGGCTAAAACAAGTGTTCAGTGTGAAGATGTCAGTCTGGCCGCTTCCAGCTCATCTCACACGAGGGAGGGGTAGATTGGACATTAACTGGCCTGTAATATGGACGAGATAAGTCAGGACAGAAGGGGACGGGGCCCGGGTGCTTAAGGAAGCCTCGGGTGTTATCTGAGGAGGCGTTTGCACTATATGGGCTAGTGGAACCCGCCGCCCGCATACTCCGTTCACAGCCGGGTATCAGGATGGACCCAGACCTCCCTCCGCCTCTTATTTTATTCCACAACAGTGCACTCTGTCTCTCATGCAAGCAGTCTTCGGGGCAATCTATGCGTGTATTCGTTTGAAGTATATTATATGACCCTCTAACATTCATTGCTGTTTGCAAAAAGTTAACTTTGTCTGCTGGATCAGTTTATTTTAGTTTAGTTTAGTTTATGAAACAGCGCTCTGAAAAGGGCGTTCGGCCCACCGAGTCCGCAACGACCATCGATCCCCGCCACATTAATACTATCCTTCACATACCTAGTGGACAATTTTACACATAGACTAGGCCAATTAACCCGTCTTTTGTTTCAGAGATTTCGGAGAAAACCCACGCGCGTCTCCGGGGAGAAATTGTACTAACTCCGTACAGACGGGCAGCCGTAGTCGGATCGAACCCTGGTCTCTGGCGCTGCAAGGCTAGCAAACTCTACCCGCTGCGCCATAGGCCATTCCTGCCGCTAATGCTTCCGAGATGGCGCCCCAAACCAAGGCGTCTATTTGCGTGCGATGCAGATCGCCAATCACATATTACAATGCCCCAACACTCTTAAATCTCTACTCCCACCTCAACATTTCTCACTTTAACCTGTGATCGAACTTTTCTGGTTTAACCTTGCACTAAACTTATTCCATCATCGAGTATCTGTCCACTGTACATGGCTCGTTTGTACTCATGTATTGTCTTTCTGCTGACTGGATAGCACGCAACAAAAGTATTTCACTGTATGTAGAAAACACGCGACAATAAACTGAACTGACAATCCTTATTCCCCTTAGATAGGCACAAAATTGCTGGAGACCGTCTCTACCTGAAACGTCACCCATTCCTTTCTCTCCAGAGATGCTGCCTGTCCCGCTGAGTTTTTACACCAGCATTTTGTGTCTATCTGCGCGTTTAAAGCGAGCATCTGCAATTCCTTCCTACACTCCGAGGCATTATTACCCTTGTTGCTTCTCTCTCTGAATTCTGTGCGCATTTGAACCTCGCACAGATGGGAAAGACCCAATCCCCCCCCCCCACCCCTCCACCCCCCACCCCCACCTCCCCATCGCCCTCCTCACCCCCCTCTCCACACCGACACGAGCTTGAACCCTCTGTGAACGCTTGCAAATTCCATTCTCCACGGAGAACCTGCACCCGCTTCTCCGGCTCACCCTCGGGGCCCGAATCTCCTCATCCTTGAAACCATTCCAGTGAATATTCCTGCGCCCTCCCGATGATGACCCTCGCGTCATTCATTAAGTTTCGTGACCAGAAATAGGTTTGATGCACCAGTTGGGTACAAACCTGTGTTTTTATAACGATTCAACCAAAAACCTCCGGATGATGTACGAAGGAACTGCAGATGCTGGTTAGATCGAAAAAGACATTCACATGGGAGTGTATCCCAGCAGGACAGAGCTCCCGAGGATTTTGAAGAAGAAGCAACTGCAAAGAGAAGCAGGAAAAAGCAGTGACTGGCTCTCTCGCCCGAGTGGGAGGAGAGTTAGAAGTAGGTCAGAGGGAGAAAACAGAGGGAATTTGATACAATATAAATACAATGAGTAAGTTATTTGTTGTCATAATGAACCTCGTTGCAGTTCAAACGAAAATTTGTGGATGTAAATTGGCAAATTAGGCAACTTAATCAGTCAATATAAAGCGAGACGGCTCTTAGGGAGCGGCCTCTTGTGAGGGAAGGTGCCTTCTTGAGAAAAGTGTGAGTCTTTGGCTCGAGAGTGCCCTTGTGAGAAAAAGTGTGAGTAGTCTTTGGCTTCGAGAGTGCCTTGTGAGAAAAGTGTGAGTCTTTGGTTCGAGAGTGTGCCTTGTGAGAAAAGTGTGAGTCTTTGGCTCGAGAGTGCCTTCTGAGGAAAAGTGTGAGTCTTTGGCTCGAGAGTGCCTTCTAAAAAGTGAGAGGTCTTTGGTTGAGAGTCTTCGGCGAGGAGGCAGAGGAGAGGAGGCTACACATAAATCTCGAGAGGACGGAGCGCGGTGAACGCACGGACGTAACACATGTTGGAGCAGATGGGACAGTGTGAGGCTTGCAGAATGTGGGAGCCCAGGGACACAAAAATGGAGCCTCTGGCTTGTGCTACAACTGTGGCAAGTGCGCCCAGCTTCAGCTGCTAAATGACTGTGTTGGGGCACTGGAGAAGCAGCTGGATGACCTCAGGTCCATCCAGGAAAACGAGAGTTTTCCTGGACAGACCGACAGTAAGGTAGTCACGCCTAGGACACGGGAAAGATCCAATGTGTGCGACTGAGAGCGAAATGGTGAAATCTTGGAGTGACAGAAGACCCAGGTGGCTGTGCCTAATGAAAACAGGTACGTCCTCTTGGGAAACTGTCCGGCGGGGAGACGATGTTTCCTGTCCGAGGGGGCTAAAATAGAGCACAATAATTAGTTAAGACCAAAATTGGACCCATGAAGACCGAAAAAGGACTGAATTGATTATGGGGAAAAGGAAATGGAAGATGCGTTGAACAGGTACTTTCGATCTGTCGTCATTATAAGAGGACACAAACAATCTTCCTGATATAGTGGTGGCCAGAGGATCTGGGTTGATGGAGGAACTGAAGGATAATCCACATTAGGCAGGAAATGGGTGTGTTGGATAGTACTGATGGGACTGAGGCTGATAAATCCACAGGGCCTTGGTGATGGTCTGCATCCCCAGGGTACTTACGGAAATGGCTCTAGAAATCGTGGATTCATTGGTGATAGAATTTTCAGCAATGTTCTATAGGCTCAGGATCAGTTCCTGTGGATTGGAGGATAGCTCATGTTATTCAGCTTTAGGAAAGGTGGGAATTCGAGAGAAAACAGGAAATTATAGAAAGGTTAGCCTGACATCGGTGGTGGGGAAGATGCTGGAGTCAATATTATAAAAGATGAAATAGCCGAACATTTGGATAGCACTAGTAACAGGATCGGTCCGAGTCAGCATGGATTTACCAAAGGGGAAAGGAGATATTCATGCTTGGACTAATTTTCTGGAATGTTTTGAAGATTGTAACTAGAAAAGGACAAGGGAGAGCCATGTGGATGTAATGTACCTGGACTCTAGAAAGCATTTGATAAGGTCCCACATAGGACATTAGTGTGACAAAATTAGGGCACATGGTATGTGGAGTAGAGTGCTGACATGGATGGAGAAGTGGTTGCAGACAGGAAACAAAGAGTAGGGATTAACGGGTCCCTTATTAATCTCACTATATCGCTCCGTATATAATCTCTCGCTTCCCACTTTCCCCCGTGACCCACTCTCAGTCTGAAGAAGGGTCTCGACCCGAAAACGTCATCCACTCCTCCTGTTACTCCAGCTTTTTGTGGCCCTTTGCTGATGTTGTACTCTGGGCCTTCATTGATGCGGTTCTGAACTCCCGTTGTCATTACTGGCTGCAGTTTCAATGTGATTTACGCAGGTGAAGCTCTCGTTGGTCCTCCGAAAAGAGATGCGAGGACATTGTATAAATGTTAGCGCGTTGTGACGCTGCAGTGCTGAGAACTATATGCAGCACATTGTAACTGTCCTTTTCCTATCTATTGTAACTGGAGTTTTAACTTGATTGTATTTTACTTGGTACCAATCTAATTTAAGAAACTGGTTAGGATGCAAAGATCAATAGACATTAGGTGAAGGAGTAGGCCATTCGGCCCTTCGAGCATGCACCGCCATTCAATGTGATCATGGCCTGATCATTCCCAATCCAGTTACCCCGTTCCTGCCTTCTCCCCATATCCCTGAGGGACCTCCGCTAGATTTACGAGCCCTATCTAGCTCTCTCTGGAAAGTACCAGAGAACCGACCTCCACCGCCTCTGAGGCAGAGAATTCCACAGACTCACAACTCTCTGTGTGAAACAGTGTTTCCTCATCTCCGTTCTATATGACTTACACCTTATTCTTAAACGGGGGCGGCTGGCCCCTGGTTCTGGACTCCCCTCAACATCGGGAACATGTTTCTGCAAAGAAAGTAATATATCAAGAATATAAATGGATGAACGATTTTATTCGGGGCGTGCATCTTATTTAGTCGATAAATTCACTGGCACTGCCCCATCACAAACGGTTCTGCTGAGGCTGGCGGAGAGTGTTCCAGTGATTACAGCAGCAGCCGCCAGCGAGTATCCAACGGGGCGGTGGGTTCTGCCTGTGTGGACTTTGTTCATTCAACATCTCCCACCTGCTTTTTCCCGCGGCTGCTCCGGTTTCCGGGCCACTGCCCGAAGACGTGAGGGGCTCTCGGTGAATTGGCTGCTTGATGTGACCCCAGCGTAGATTAGTGTGGGAGTGGAGGGAAGGGGGAATAGGGGTAGCGTGAGCGGAGGGCGATGGTACGAGTGCGAGAAATGAGTGCAGGCAGTGGGGCTGATGGGAATTACAGTGAGTGAGTGGCGGCAGGAGAGTGAGACACAAGGACGCACCTCATGGAGAGCTGAGAAACTTGAAACAAAACATAAATTGCCTGTCGCCTCAACGGATCAGCTGCAGCAGCTGTGGAGGGACATGGATGTTTCCGTTTCAAAGGTTCGACTCGCGTGATCCTCAACTTGATGGACGATTGGCTTTTGTATATTTAATCGTGCGTTAAAAAGAACAAGCCTTTACAGAATTTTCACTTTCAGTACTTGAATTTCCCCCAGCGTTGAACCGTTGGCGGCCGCTTTGTAGGACTTGGGGAATACAACTTGATTTTGCTCGCGTATACTGTGTGATTTGGATGGGATAACGCGCAGCAAAGCTTTTCAACTGTACACGTGAAATAATAAACCCAACTAAACCCAATACCGCCATGTTGTTGTCAGCGTGTTGGTGAACGGGGTGTCATGAATATGAGTGATGAAGGAATGAATGAACTGAATGAACGAATGAATGAATGAATGAATGAATGAATGAACTGAATAATGAATGAGTAGTATGAACGAATGAATGAATGGATGAAGGAATGAAGGAATGATGTGATATGAAGGAATGAGAATGAAGGAATGAAGGAATGAATGAATGAATGATGAACAATGCTAAATAAATGAAGGAATAACCAGCAATTTGAGATTAACATGGGTTGAGAGGAATCACAATGGGTTTCAATGATACCTGATTTGAAACATAATTCATTCATGCAGGTATATGCAGCTGCGGTGTGGGTTTCCTGAGTATGTGTTGTACAAAGAGTTAGCAGATTAGATGCCACGGGACCTGGTGCTTAAGCCGCTCACTAAAAGAGAGTTACATGCGTTTTCAGGCACAGGTGGGGGATCCACTTGCAGGTGGTGCGGCTGGTGGGTGAAATTGCCACAGCACGGGATCTGGTTGGGTGTGGCATGAATCCGCATCACAGTACCGCGTGCGCTCCTCAGTTGATTGTCCGGTGCCGATGCAGTGCGTTTTCCAAGAGGTGACAACTGCAGATGCGGCAGATGTCGATGTCAAAGAAGCACTGCAGATGCTGGAAAATTCGGATAAGGGCAGACAAAAACAATGTTAGGAGGGACTCAGTCGGGACCGTGAGTGCATTAGCGGAGGGGTGGTGGCCCCTGAAGAAGGGTCTCAGCCCTAAAACGCGCCGTGAAGAAGGGTCTCGACCCGAAACGTTGCCTATGTGCATTCTGTGTCTCCGTAGATGCTGCCTCACCCGCCGAGTTTCTCTGGCATTTTTACAGTCTACTTGCATCAGCAATAAAGAACATTTCCTGACATGCATGAGGTGGAATAGTGGAGGGTTGACCCGTGTTAGCAATTTTTGCAGCAGCGAGAGGTAATAAACATCTGGTCGAATTAAAAGGATAGAAAGAACCATTTGCGTCGACCGGGACCATCAAGTGTCAAGGCTGCCGTGACCCAGACTCAAGCCGTGCAACCTGACTTTGCAGGATTGCAGATTGCAGCATTGCATCTGCAGACTTTCGTGTTCTCCGTGAATCAGACTTCATTCACAACATCTATTGCACATGAACATGTCGCGCATAACGCGTGCAGCGGGGACTGACAGGGTCAGGGCAAATTCCGATCCTGAGACTCGGAATATGGCCAATTCCCAGGCTATTTTCTCTCTCCCCAGATCCTGCCATGGCCCAACTGCGGACCCATCCCAAGCCCACTTGACCATCTGTGCAGCTTTGAGCCCACCCGTGACACAACAGAGGTCTGGGCTCAGGCAAAACAAACTCTGAATCAGATACTTTGCAACCCACTTCGTTAGGAGTTGGGAATGCTGATTACAAATCTGGAAGATTAAGGATATTGGGGAGATGGAATGACAACATTCTTGAATGAGCAGCGAGGATCATTTGTTGCTAACATTGGAGTCAGGAAGAGAAAGAGATAAAGCTGTGAGGTGCCCCCGCAGTTTAGGGAGGGAAAGGTGAGATCAAGGCTCAGTGCTAGATGCAAGCTCAGGTTAAGGCAAGAAAGAAGAATGCCATTACTCCGTCACGGTACATATGACGATTAAATACTCATGATCTTTCCCTCTCCTGGGGGCTGAGGGCGGTGGTGATTAAAGTTTCACTGTAGATTGCGTAATGAAGGGCAGAAACAGAGCCACACAATCATCAGAGTGGAAGCTAAAAAACGTAAAAGGCATATTGGGGCTCACTGAAATAAAAACCGCTTACAATAATTATATAATAATAGATTAATGCAATAGAGAAATGTAATACCCTCTGGTTGAATTTGGACAAATCCCACGACCGGTCACATTCACAAGAACCGAATAGATTGGGGGGGGGGGCAAATATAGGTGTGTTTTCGAATTATGTGCCCGGTGCTTCTAATACTGCAATTGAAATAAAACTAAATATATTTGGACAATATTGCTTGTTTTTAAACTCTGTGAATGTTCCTGTCTGCAAATTAATCCCTGCATTTCAGTTGCCATTCATGGCTGCAACTCAAATCGATTGACGCCTGAAAAGCACTTTGGGGTCTCCTAAAAGAGATGCGAGGACATTGTGGGTTGTTGCTGTCTGCACTCGATCTCGGAGGGAATAATCCATTTCCGATGCGCAAACAGGGGCAGTGGATAGACGAAGTAGACGAAGAGGTCCGAGGGCTTGAAATGGACTTTGGTCTCTCGGGTTTGCTCTGAAACGCAGACAGAGACGGCGAGAAAGCGAAGGGAAGAGTCGGGGCTCCAGCAGAAGAAAGTGGGCACTGATTGGAGACTGACAGTGAGGGAGAAGAAGCGTGAAAGCGGTGATCCGAATGAGGAAGCAGAGGGAAAGCAACTGCACCGCTGCGTGGGTATACAGACATGATGGTTACCTGAGAGAGTAGTGTTGTGTGCAGGCGAGGAGGGGCTCTGGCGGCCGACTGAAACAAGGAATGATCTACGTATGCTACAGAGAGATAGACAGAGGCCTGAGCATCAACGGCGCATGTCCCTCGCCTGTACCGGGAATTCAGTTTGAACCCATTCCTTGTAAATAGGATCCGTTTTCGAAGAGAAGAACGTAATGGAGTTGCTGTGGGTATTGACGACACAATGCTTGAAAACACCGCTGTGAAGAAATTGTCTAAGATCGATTCGACGGGGACTTTAGGACCCGGGGGCGAGCCCGGAGCTCAGGGGGTCCCGCCCGTGGCTCGCTTCCCGCGGCCGCTGCTCAACGCAGGGAAGGGCGATTGTTTCAATATTTTATATTTTCTAGACAAAAGTAATTTCGGTTCCGTGGCCGGGAACGCGGTTAACGCGTTTTAAAATGAACGTGTGAAATATCGAAAGACAAGGGGGCTCTGGTTGTATTCAGTTGCTGTTTATTTCACTCTTCCCACATTTACCATTCCCATTGGTTTATTGCCGCGCTCACTGGAGGGGTTTCACGACGCGGAATTTGGGGATTAAATGGGAGCCGTTCGTTTCAGTGCGCCGAACCTGTTGTCCACCGGCCGGGTTTCTTGGCCCCCCCACAGCGCCTGAGCCCCGCTCTGAGACGCCGGTCCCGGGGGACCCGTCCATTTTACCACAACCCGCGATGATGCGGAACCGGAAGCAGATTCTCAGCCACTGGCTTCATTAAGTCTCGAAGAATGGATATAAAGATTTCTCCGTGTAATTGGATATTTCCCCATGAAAGGTGTGGGAGAGATGTGGTCTTGGTGTTCGCGTTGTAAAATGAAAACGTCCCGGGACTTCGTAACTGAGATAGATTAAACTCCCACCCTCCCGGGGGATGGGATCGGGGCGGGGAGAGGGGATCGGGGGGAGGTGAATGCAACAACTCGTAATCATCTCGGTCGATGCTCCAGACTCAGTCTCCGAGGGGTCAGTTCTGACCAGTCTCTTCCTCTCAACAGATCTGCGGCGACTCCCAGCCTCAGCGCCGACCTCACCGCCACCTCCACCTCCAGTAAATGGTCTCCCCGATGTGAATCCCTCCGATCCCAGCAACAAGCCAAGCACTGTAAACCTCTTCCCGGTTGTCAGGGAGGACTCCTCCAGGTCCCGTGTACATCTCACCTCTTCCGATCCTCAGACACCTTGCGAGCCAACGGATGCGCTGTTTCCACATCCAGGAGGTGACGGAGACTGGGGGAGAAGATGAGAGAATCAGAGAGTCCCCGGGGCAGGTCGGGGGGAGACTCGGGCCAGCGCAAGTCCCCGGACCGGGGGAGAAGCCGCTCGTGCCTCAGGCAGCAGGCAGGGGCCGGACAAACTGACACCTTGCGGGGTTGCACCCCAAACCGCATCCAATGGATATACGGACATCTTTCGGAGTTTGTACCTGGCAGGAGAGGGGGGGGGGGGGTGGGGGGGGGGAGGGGGGGGATGA
Source organism: Okamejei kenojei (assembly GCA_035221665.1). NCBI lineage: Eukaryota > Metazoa > Chordata > Chondrichthyes > Rajiformes > Rajidae > Okamejei > Okamejei kenojei. Next base: position 11,127,856 of record CM069160.1, read on the forward strand.
AGAAATAAGGCGGGTATTCAAAATAGTCTTGCGTAACATGGCCAATTGAGACGCAGATTGCAAGATGAGGAGAGGGTATGCGAGTGGTAATGAGACGTGGTTTTTTTAAAGAGGATGTAGAGATGGTGGGAGTGGAGTTGCCAGTGATCCTTACTGAACGGAGAGGCATCTTTCTACTGTTCTTCTTTAGTGGAGAGTGGGATTTGATGCGCCGTTTACAACCAAGAAACGCTGATTCATGTGAACATAAATACATGAAAAACTTCACTGAGGGACCTTGACAATATTCCGCATGGTGGGCTGGTTCCAAGGGAAGTGGGATCTAAAGGAGCTGGGTAAATGATCCAACATTTCCCCTTGTGCTTAGGAGGTGGAAAGGTTACGTAGAAGGATTGAGGTTGAGTTTTTCTGCCTGGGGTTCTGTGACTGGTGGGTGTGCAGCAGGATTAGGTGGTTGCACCCTTTGCTGTTATTTTTATATTTTCATTGGCTCGGATGTTGAATGTAGGAGGTTGTGACTACTAAGTTTATGGAGACAGTAATACTGTGGGATAGAATGAATTCTCAAAGTTTGCCAAACAAGATAGAGGCTAGATACTCAAAGCTTATTGTTCATACAGGGATATCAAAACTGGAGGGACGACGGGTTTGTTTAAACAAGAGGATTTGGGTTTTTAAAGTGGAGTTGCTGTAGTGGTAGGTTTACGTTCCGCAGAGTTATTAATACCTGGAAATATTTTGCCAGAGGAGGTAGGCGGACTAAAGGATTGTGAATCAATACAGTTCAGGTAGGACATTGAG
>CM069160.1:11129156-11255849 GCA_035221665.1 Okamejei kenojei
GAGTTTCCAACAAACACACCAGAAGACGCCGCCGCGGTCTCCCAATGCGAAGCACCGATTCAGGATTTAACTGGACTTTATCTGGGATTTAGAAATTGTCTTGGAAACATTTGCTTCTGGTTGGCCGCAGCGGGCAGCTAGCTGGAGGGTTGAGTCCTTGGGACCATGGGGAATATGGAGGTGGACTGGCCAAATTTTGTGCCTTTCTACACCACAGTGATGATGCTGTGGTGGGTTGTTTGTGTTACATTTTTTATTTGTGTTTTTTTGTTCTGTTCTGTTTTTTCGATTGTGACGATTGCTGGCAAATTCATTTCCACTTGCACTTTATGTGCAAGTGGGACGGAATAAAAACTGATATTGATTGTTGATAAACAATTTCCTTTGGTTTATGTTTGTCTCATTCGCAAGAAGAAGAAGAAGAGACTTGGGGTTCGGCATGGGGAAGTCGGGATGAAGGCCTGTTTCCGATAGCTGTATGACCCTATGCCATTGGGCAGTAAACAGGGTTGAGGAAGGAGATGTGGGCCAGAATTTGGGCCGCTGATGAGGGGAACCAAGTAGTTGGGGCTTCTAGGGGTCGGCCATGGGGACGTTGGGCCGGAAGGGCCTTGTTTCCTTGCTGTCTGAGCTCAATGTAAGACAACAATTAAAAAATGGCATCAGGTTGCCTTTGGCGAGGTTTTGCAGCCGCTGAGGTTTTGATTGAAAGAGAGAGGCCCACATGAGGGGACACCTTGAACCCACAATGTAACGCTCCAGCAAGCTGGCAGTGGCAGTGCTCGCTGAGCAAGATGGCCGAATAACACTCGATTTAAAAAAAATCCACACACCACTGTTTGTGTCACTTTTTTCTTGAGATATATTTTCTTTATTTTTCAGCAACTTCATCCTGATCCTTGTTCCTGAACTTTAGGGGGACAGTGTTTTAGATGATGCATTGGTCAAATCCTGCTTGATTTCACATTGCCTTTTATTTATTGGGATGGGCTTATTAGAATTCATATCATAACGCTTGTGTGCGGCTCTGGTGGGATTTCTGATTCACAAGAACCCAGGCTATTTTCCTGTTTGCAAAGAGTGATTCTAACTTGGCAGCAAACATGCCGCCTTTATGCGCATTAGACAGGGTGGAAAATAAAGCCCCATATTGCTAAGCCCAAAGCCACCTGTGTTGCTCATAAGGTCATTAGAATGTAAGTGATTGGAATAGAATTAGGCCGTTTAGCCCAACAAATCTACTTCCGCCATTCATCATGGCAGATCTATATCTTTTTCCCGCCTAATCCCATTCTCCTGCCTTCTTCCCATTAATCTTCTGACACCATCTACTAATCAAGGGGGAATCTATCCATCTCTTGTTGGCAATTCGGCCCTTCAAGCACCTGCAACGCCATTTCAACTGTGATCATGGCTGATCATCCACAATCGTGTTAACCCCGTTCTGCCTTCTCCCCATATCCCCTGACTTTCTCCCCATATTTCCCCTTACTCCCCTGATAAGTCCTAAGGGCCCTATCTACTCTCTTCAAAGTATCCAGAGAGCCGGCCTCCACCGCCTCTGAGGCAGAGAGAGAATTCCCACAGACTCACGGGGACACTCTGTGTGAAAAAAGTCTTTCCTCGTCTCATTCTAAATGGCTTTCCTCTTATATTCTTAAACTGTGGGCCCCCTGGTTCTGGACTCCCCAACATCGGGGACATGTTTCTCCTGCCTCTCGCGTGTCAAACCTTAATAATCTTACGTTTCAATCAGTTTCCCTCTCATCCTTCTGAACTCCATAGTATACAAGCCCAGCCGCTCCATTCTCTCATTGAACCCGTGTCTCTGGCGCGGAGAACAAGCAGCTCTACCCGCTGCGCCACAATTTCCTTTCTGATGCTGAACAGTGGACCTGCATTCAATGACAGAGATGTGGGGAGGGGCACTTGCGTTCCTTTCACAACCTTGAGACTTTGCAAGGCAGCTTTTCATTGTCTATGTTATAATGGGTAGAAACTCCCGTCATGTGGCTGGGTTCAGCAACATTAGGATGGATATTGGCCAGGACACCAGATGGTGGAAATACCGCAGCTCTCACCACAGAGCAGCAGCCAACAGTGACCCTGGGTGCACTTTGTTGTGAAGGTACTCCCATGGAGTTATACAGAGGGGACCAGTAGAGCGTCCCTTGTAGCCAGGGTCCGGAGGGCAAGGAGCACCATCACTCCACCTAGGGTCCGGAGAGGGAGGAGAGAAACTGCTGCCAGTGACCGGAGGACTGGTGACGGGATCTAGGGAGTTGGCAGGGCCGGAGATGTCCTGGTTGGGTTGCTCCTAGGCCTGGCCAAGCTGGCCAGCCACGGGTCACGGCGCCAGGCGGAAGAGGGCTTTGCCTGAGCCGGATACTTGCCCCTTTCCCGAGGTTACGTCCGTGCCCGAGTGGTGTTAGAGAGGGTGGTGTTACTTGTAACATAGTTGTTGGTAATTTAATGTCTGAATAGTTTGGTGATTTTGTAATAGGGTGGTGGGTTTTGTTACTTGTATCGGGTTCGTAATGAAATAAATTATTTTTGATAACGGTAGAGTTGCTGCCTCACAGCGTCAGAGACGGGTTTGATCCTGACCACGGGTGCTGTCTACGTGAAGTTTCTCCGTTCAGATTGGTTTAGTTTAGTTTATTGTCACGTGTACCAAGGTCCAGTAAAAAACTTGGGTTGCATGCTAACCAGTCAGCGGAAAGACTACACATGGTTACAATCGAGCCGTCCGCTGTGTACAGATATATGATGAAGGGAACAGTTGTTAGTGCAAGATAAAGTCCAATAAAGCCCAATTAAAGTTATTCTGAGGGTCTCCAATGAAGTAGATAGTAGTTCGGGACTGCTCTCTAGTTGTTGAAAGGATGGTTCAGTTGCCTTATAACAGCTGGGAAGAAAGTATACCTGAGAAAGGACTCGATCCGAAACGTCGCCTATTCCTTATCTCCAAAGATGCTGAGGGATCCATACCCGCTGAGTTTCTCCAGCATTTTTTGTCTACCTTTGATTTTTCCAGCATCTGCAGTTCTTTCTTGAACACTGAATCTGGAGGTGTGCGTTTTCACACTTCTGTACCTCTTGCCCGATGGGAGAGGGGAGACGAGGGAGTGGCCGGGGTGAGACTTGGTGGAGACAGTGAGTTCTCCCTGTGAGCGCGTGGGATTTTTCAGTCTTCCTCCCACACTGTAAAGATGTGCAGGCTTGAATGTTAATTGGCTCTAGTTTAGTTTAGTTTAGAGATACAGCACGGGAAACAGGCCCTTAGGCCCACCCGGGTCCGCACTGACCAGCGATCCCCGCACATTAACACTATCCCACACCCACTTGGGTTCAATTTTTACATTTACCAAGGCAATTAACCTGCAATCCTGTACGTCTTTGGAATGTAAAGAGGAAACCAAAGATCTCGGAGGAAAGGCCACGCAGGTCACGCGGCGAACGTACAAACTCCGTACAGACAGCACCCGTAGTCGGGATCGAACCCGGGTCTCCGGCGCTGCATTCGCTGTGAGGTAGCAACTCTACCGCTGCGCCAGCGTGACTGCCCAGGTGGAGATCGGAGTGTTTAGTTCTGCCCTGGCAGCTTCCAGGCTCCATTTACATTTGACACCAGCTAGTGTTATGTTCATTAGTTCATAAGTGATAGAAGCAGAATTAGGCCATTCGGCCCATCAAGTCCACTCCACCATTCAATAATGGCTGACTGATCTCTCCTTCTTCACCCCATTCTCCTGCCTTCCCCCCATAACCCCTGACACCCGTACTAATCAAGAAACTATATATCTCTGCCTTAAAGATATCCACTGACGTGGTCTCCACAGCCTGCTGTAGCAATGAATTCCACAGATTCACCTCCTCACCCGCTGAGATACTCCAGCATTTTGTGTCTCCCTTCAGTTTTATCCAGCATCTACAGTTCTTTCTCACACATTTTGTCTACTCCACTGGGAAATCTCCTCAAGGTATGTCTACTTTGAAGATGTTCTCCTCCTCATCTTGTTTCGAAGGGAATGCCCTTTAATTCTGAGGCTGGGCCCTCTGGTTCTGGACTCTCCCACTAGTAGAAACATCCTCCACATCCACTCTATCCAGGCCTTATGTCCGAGAAGCAGTGGTTTCCATGTGGTCTGTCTGTTTCGTTAGAAGGAATGTTCTGGGGCAGTTTGGGGGGAGGGGAGAAGGTTCCTCAGCACTGGTTGCAAACACAGAAACAGCTTCCTGCCCTCACCGCATGCAACAGGATGTGGGTCTGTACAGGAAGTGCAGATGATTTAATTTAATGAGTTATTTAGTTTATTATAAAGGGTCTCATCCCAACACAGTGAACCATCTCTGTGGCTTCTGCTTACACATGAAGAGATGAACGGAATAACGGAAACCATAGTCCTGTGTAGGTTTGCCAACTTTCTCACTCCCAAATGAGGTACAAAAGGTCAAAATAAGGGACAAATTCCCGACGGCAATTCGTTAACTGACTTGGCCGTGGCTGGGTGGATGATGAGTTGGCCCGGGTGCTGGACTGCACACAAAGCCCAGCCGGCGGGTCAGCTGAGGAGTTTTGGCCCGGGCACGCGCAAAGTCCGGCATCCCATCCAACTCATGAACCGATGATCAGCCATGTGGAGGAGGGGGGTGGCGGTATCGGTGGTAAGCGAAGGTCCGAAGGTCGGACAGCAGGCCGGGCTGCCGACCGACCGACGGGGCCACAGGCGAGGCGTAGCTGCTGCACTCCATGGGCTGCACTACATCGTGACATGTGAGGCGGGGCCGGACGTGGCCCTCTGACCCGACTGTCCCCTCGACCCGAGTAGTAGCAGTCAAATAGGGGTCAAGGGCGGTCCTGTACGGGACAAACCAATTTAGCCCAATAAACGGGGTATCCCGGCTAATACGGAACAGTTGGCAACCCTAGACGTGCGACAATGTTGGCTTCCTGTCCTGGGGTCTGCGGGCGATGCCCTCCAATGCCCTGGGACACAGTCGGATGGGCACTGCCATCCAATCAGTGGTTCAGTGTAGTTTAGTTTAGTTTGGTTTAGTTTAGTTAGAGATACAACATGGAAACAGGCCCATTGGCCGACCCAACCTGCAATCCCGGCACAATAACACTATCCCACCCACACACTAGGAACAATTTTACATTTTATACCAAGACAACTCACCTACAAACCCATACGTCTTTGAAGTGTGGGAGGAACCAGAGATCTCGGAGAAAACCCACGCTGATCACGGGAAGAACGCACAAACTCCGTACAGAGAGGCACCCGTGGTCAGGATCGAACCCGGGTCTCTGGCGCTGTATTGCAGTAATCCTGCCACTGCGCCACCATGTCACCCTTCAGGTTAATTTAGTTTAGAGATTCAGTGTTGAAACAGGCCCTTCAGCGAGTCCGTGCGGATCAGTAATTACCCGTACCAGATGTTATCAGGCAACTGAACCATCCTATCACCAAATAGAGTCCAACCTCAGTGGAGACCCTCGGACAATCACAATTGGTCTTTACTGGACTTTATCTTGCACTAAACATTATTCCCTTTATCCTGTATCTGTATACTCTAGGCAACTCGATTATAATCGTAATTATAACATAATAATGCAGGGTGACTTGGACAGGTTGGGTGAGAGGGCAGATGCATCGCAGATGTAATTTAATGTGAATAAACGCGAGGTTATCCACTTTGGTAGCAAAAACAGGAAGGCAGATTATTATCTAAATGGTGTCAGGTTGGAAAAAGGGGAAGTACAACGGGATCTGGGGGTTCTTGTTCATCAGGCAATGAAAGTAAGCCAGGAGGCGATGAAGAAGGCGAATGGCATGTTGGCCTTTATAAGAAGAGGAGTTGAGTACAGGAGCAAAGAGGTCCTTCTGCAGTTGTACAGGGCCCCAGTGAGACCACACTTGGAGTATAGTGTGCAGTTTTGGTCCCCTAATTTGTGGAAGGACATTCTTGCTATTGAGGGAGTGCAGCGTAGGTTTACAAAGTTAATTCCCGGGATGGCGGGACTGTCGTATGCTGAGAGAATGGAGCGGCTGGGCTTGTATACCCTGGAGTTTAGAAGGATGAGAGGGGATCTTATATAAGATTATTAATGGTTTGGACACGCTAGAGGCAGGAAACATGTTCCTGTTGTCGGGGGAGTCCAGAACCAGGGTCCACAGTTTCAGAATAAGGGGTAAGCCATTTAGAAAGGAGATGAAGAAACACTTTTTCTCACAGAGAGTTGTGAGTCTGTGGCATTCTCTGCCTCAGAAGGTAGTGGAGGCCGATTCTCTGGATATTTTCAAGAGAGAGATAGGGCTCTTAAAGAGAGCAGTGTCAGGGGATATGGGGAGAAGGCAGGAACGGGGTACTGATTGGGGTTGATCAGCCATGATCATATTGAATGGCGGTGCTGGCTCGAAGGGTAGAATGGCCTACTCCTGCAACTATTGTCTATTGTCTATTTAAAAATATTTGGACAGGTACCTACATGGATTGGAAAGGTTAAGAAGGATATGGGCCCATTGTGGGCAGGCGGGTCTAGATTAGATGGGGTGCCTTGGTCGGCACGGATGAGTCAGGCTGAAGAGTTTGTTTTCATGCTGCATGACTCAATTAGCTCAGTTCAGTTCAGTTTAGATTATTGTCATGTGTACCAAGGTACGGTGAAAAAGCTTCTTGTTGATTTAAAAAAAATCAAAATAGACTTTATTCAAGTAATAAATATATACAGCACATGAACCGTGCAAAATATCCATCTGACATTTCCGGAGGCTATACAAACATTCCATACTGTTTACACACATTGCTCAAATTCCATGAATCTGTCCCCCACCCTTGCCACTCATGTGGCCCACTGGCGTGGAATCCCTTCCCTTATTTTGAGGGGTGTCTCCACCATACCATGCCCCCCATGGCCAGCAGCGGAAGGACCCTAGACTGTGGTCCTTGCCACCGAGCCTTGGCTGCAACGAGCTGTTTGGAATAAACCGTGACAGGGATCCTTGCCAATCTCTCCAAACTGTCTTTGCAAATCCACACTCTGCCAAGATGTGGGCCTTGTGCTGCATGCTAACCAGCTAGCGGAAAGACAATACATGTTTACAATCGAGTTATTTGCAGCGCACTGATACATGATAAGGAAATAACCTTCAGTGCAAGGTAAAGCCAGTAAAGTCCAATCAAAGATAGTCCGAGGGTCCCCGATCAGGTAGATAGTTGTTCAGGACTGCTCTCTGGTTGCGGTAGGCTGGTTCAGTTGCCTGATAACAGCAATGACTGCCTGATTCTATGTGCAGCCAGCAGAAATACAATAATCATTTCCTCAGTGTCAGCAAGATGAAGGAGCTAGACAACAGACAATAGTTGCAGGAATTGGCCATTTGGCCCTTCGGCACAGCACCACCATTCACTGTGATCATGACTGATCATCCACAATGACTGTCCCGTTCCTGCCTTCTCCCCATATCTCTTGACACCACTATCTTTAAGAGCTCCATCTGACTCTCTCTCGAAAGTATCCAGAGAATTGGCCTCCACCGCCTTTCGAGGCAGAGAATTCCACAGATCCACAACTCTCTGGGTGAAAATGATTTCCCTCATCTCCGTTCTAAATGGCCTACACCTTATTCATAAACTGTGGCCCTGGTTCTGGACTCCCCCAAAAAGCTAGTTATCAGGGGGCTGGGGGGAGTATTTGCCCCAGTCCGCATCTATGGTGCCAAAATGGAAATGATCATGAGCTTCAAGTTCCATTCCTTCAGTGTGTCCATATAGCATAGACCATATATAATACACATAAATAAACAGATAAAGTGCAATAGGCTGTTATAGTTCAGAGTTTGTTTTATGTCATATTTAATAGCCTGGTGGCTGTGGGGAAGATGCTGTTCCTGAACCTCGATGTACCAGATTTCAGACTCCTGTACCTTCTACCTGATGGTAATGATGAGATGTGTGAGTGGCCAGGATTGGGTGGGGGCTTTGATGATGTTGGCAGCCTTTTTGAGGCAGCGACTGCGATGGATGCCTTCCATGGTGGGGTGGTCAGAGCCGATATGGACTGGGCATTTGTCACAACTTTCTGCATTCTTTTCCGCTCCTGGATGCTCAAGTTGCTGAACCAGGCCATGATGCAACAAGTCAGTATGCTCTCTTCTGTGCACCTGTAGAATTTCGAGAGAGCCCTCCCTGTCATACCGACTCTCTGTAATCTTCTCAGGAATTAGAGGTGTTGAAGTGTTTTCTTTGTAATTGCATGAGTGTGCTGGGACCAGGATAAATCTTTGGAAATGTGCACGCCCAGGAATTTGAAGTTCTTGACCTTTTCCACCATCGTCCCGTTGATAGAAACGGGAATGTGGGTCCCTATCCTGCCCCTTCCAAAGTCCACAATCAGTTCCTTGGTTTTGCTGGTGTTGAGAGCCAGGTTATTGTGCTGGCACCATTTGGTCAATCAGTCGATCTCACTTCTATATTCTGGCTCGTCACCATCAGTGTTTTGTCCCACAACAGAGGAGTCATGAGTGAACTTGATGATGGAGTTTCTTAATCTATTTAAATTAATTCCGTATTACGGGATTTTCCTCATTAAGGAATTAAGGTTGATCATGGCGCAAGTCAACTCCTACCTTGACAAAAACCTGGACCCACTGCAGTTCGCTTACCGCCACAACAGATCAATGGTGGACGCGATCTCGCTGGCCCTCCACTCCACTCTGGACCACTTGGACAACAAAAACTCATATGTCAGGCTGTTATTCATTGACTACAGCTCTGCATTTACCACAATCATCCCCTCCAAGCTGGCTACCAAACTCGCAGACCTGGGTCTCTGCGCATCCCTCTGCAATTGGATCCTCGACTTCCTCATTCACAGACCACAGTCTGTTCGTATTGGTGGAAATGTGTCAGACTCGATAACAATCAGCACGGGAGCACCTCAAGGCTGCGTGCTCAGCCCCCCTGCTGTACTCACTCTATACTGATGACTGCGTAGCCAGTCACAATGCGAACTCCATCATCAAGTTCGCTGACGACACCACTGTAGTGGGACGTATCACTGATGGGGATGAGTTGGAGTACAGAAGAGAGATCGAGCGACTGTCCATATGGTGCCAGCACAATAACCTGGCCCTCAACACCAGCAAAACCAAGGAACTGATTGTGGACTTTGGAAGGAGTAGGATGGTGACCCACAGTCCTTTTTATATCAACGGGTCGATGGTTGAAAGGGTCAAGAGCTTCAAATTCCTGGGCGTGCACATCCGTGAAGATCTTTCCTGGTCCGAGAACACAGATGCAATTATTAAGAAAGCTCATCAGCGCCTCTACTTCCTGAGAAGATTACGGAGAGTCGGTCTGTCAAGGAGGACTCTCTCTAACTCCTACAGGTGCACAGTAGAAAGCTTGCTGACTGGTTGCATCGTGGCTTGGCTTGGCAACTTGAGTGCCCTGGAGAGGAAAAGACTACAAAATGTAGTAAACACTGCCCAGCCCATCATCGGCTCTGACCTTCCATCCATCGAGGGGATCTACCACAGTCGCTGCCTCAAAAAGGCTGGCAGCATCATCAAGGACCCACACCACCCTGGCCACACACTCATCTCCCCGCTACCTTCGGGTAGAAGGTACAGGAGCCTGAGAACTGCAACAACCCGGTTCAGGAATAGCTACTTCCCCACCGCCATCAGGCTATTGAACCTGGCTCAGGCAAAACTCTGAACATTAATACCCCTCCATCTGTTATTTGCACTTTATTAATTTATTAATTAATGTGCGTATTTAAGTATATAACTGTAGTCAATGCCTACTATGTTCTGTTGTGCTATGCAAAGAAAGAATGTCATTGTCCTGTCAGGGACACATGACAATAAACTGCCATTTCCGATTTAACATTCTCCTTCTCAAATTGCAGATTAAAACTAATCATATTATGATCACTACCTCCAAGCAGTTCCTTCACCCCGAGTTCTCTTATTATACCTGGTTCATTGGACAACACTAAATCCAGAATTGCCTTTTCTCTGTCCCCACAATGTCATATCTACCAACCTGTAACTGAGTCTCAAGCTCATCTACTTTACTTCTTATACTTCGCGCATTCATATACAATACTTTTAATTCCTTACGCATGTCACCTTTCACATCGATACCTATTACACTTGGCCATCCTCTCCTATCCCTTTGTGAGCTTCCTTTCCCGTTAATTCTGGAGTAATTAACCATCCCTTTACTCACTCTCCCTTTAACTCCATCGTGGTAGTTGACTATCCCATTTGACACCCCACCCCCCTTATTCAGTTTAAAACCACCCGTGTAGCAGTGACAAACCTGCCTGCCAGAATGCTGGCCCCCCACCTGTTAAGATGCAATCCGTCCCTTTTGTACAGCTCCCCCTTACTCCAAAACAGATCCCTGTGATCTAAGAATCAAAATCCCTGCCCCCTGCACCAGTTATTCAGCCACACATTCACGTCCCGTATCTCCCTGTTCCTGCTCTCGCCAGCATGAGGAACTGGAAGCAAACCGGAGATAACAACCCTGGAGGTCCTGCTTTTCAGCATTTTTCCGAGCTCTCTAAAGTCACGCTGCAGAATATTCATCCCTGTCTTTCCAACATGCACTACCACTTCCGGCTGTTCACCTTCGTCCTTGAGGATTTTCTGCACTCTGTCCGTGACATCCTGGATCCTGGCACCAGGAAGGCAGCACACCATCCTCGAATCCCGTCTGTTGGCGCAGAAACCCCTGTCCGTACCTCTCACAATGGAGTCTCCAACTACAATGGCATTGCCTGGCGTTGGCCCCTTTGGATTTGGCTCAACAGCCCTTTTTGCTTCGCAAGCCAGTTCGCCGCTCAGTGCGTTAATGTTTTCTGTCCCGACAGCTTCTAAGTGGGTGAAACTGTTCACAAGAGGTACAACACCCGGGGACCTTTGCATTCCATGTTTCCCTCCCTTTCTCACCGTCACCCACTTTTTTTCCCTTCCAGTACCTTTGGTGTAACAATCTCACTAGGACTTGTCGAGGATCGACTCAGTTTCTCGGTTAACCTGAGGTCATCCACTTCTCTTTCACCACTCGGACGAACCTGAGGTCTTCTCTTTCACCGCTCGCCCACCATGAGGCAACATGTCCAATGCCCCATGAAAGCCCATATATTGGTTTAGCCTGAGTTGAATTCATTCTTGGTTTCAGCTCCTGGATCATTTCCACCCATGAATCTCCTCTCCTTCAGCGACCCTACAATCGCGAGCCTCCACACATCCTGTGTTGCACAAGGGCCATTCAATCCCGACATTTTTCAGTGGTGGAAGCCACCCCTCCTTCAGTCTCGCCCTCTGCTGCCGAGAACATGAGCAGAAGGATCACAACTGGCATCTGAAATCGCCTCTATTCAGTGTGATGATGGCGACTCTGCCCCAGGCCTCAACTCCTCCTGTGTGCCAGTTCCACACTGGCCCCAATTCTCCAATATTACATCCGATATCCTGCCTGCCTTTATAAATACTTCCTGTTACCACTTATCTCAATCTGCTACTTGATAATCTGATTCCCTCTCCACCACCTAACAGCGAGATCTCACAAAGCCTTGCCCAACCGCTCCAAATGCCCACCCGCAATCTCTCCATCATCCTCTCTCCCTCTATTGAGGATTACAGTCTAGGGTCTTTCTGCTGCTGGATATGGGGGGGGGGGGGGGGGCAGGGTGTGGTGCAGATGCCCCTCGAAATAAGGGAAGGGATCCCATGTCAGTGAGCCACATGAGTGGCAAGGGAAATTTGAGCAATGTATATAGACCGTATTGAACAATTTGTATGGCCTCCGAAAATGTCGATTAATTTTTCACACGGTTCATGTGTTCTATATATTTTTACCTGAATAATGTCTACTTTGAAATGAAAAAAAAAAACACAATCACAGCCCCGCCGCCCGACCCGCACCTGCAATCCACGAGCCTCCACTTTCCTCGGAGTGATAAATGGAGAAAGGGTTGTGTTGTCCATCTCACGTAATTGGTTGACATCCCGGGCAAGGGTTCAGTTGTCTGCCAGCCTGTGCCCGAGTCTCCCCCCGACCCCCGGGGACTCTCTGATTCTCTGCTTCTCCCCCCAGTCTCCGTCACCCTGGATGTGGAAACAGCGCATCCGCTGCTCGAGGTGTCTCAGGATCGGAAGCGGGTGACATGGACCGCGACCCAGAGTAGTCTCCGACACCGTGGCTGTGTGTGCTGGGATTCGAGGGATTCACATCGGGGAGACATTACTGGGGGGTGGAGGTGGCGGGGAGTCGGGGCTGGGGGCTGGGAGTCGCCGCAGAGTCTGTGGAGAGGAAGGACGAGGACGACCTGACACTGGAGACTCTAGTCTGGAGCATCACGCGGCAAGGTGACGAGTTTAATGCAAAAACTTCCCCTCCATCCCCTCTCCCCGCCCGTCCCATCCCCGGGAGGGTGGGAGTTTATCTCAGTTACGAGTCGGGGACAGTTTCATTTTACGACGTGGACACCAAGTCCCATCTCCACACCTTCACTGGGAATAAATTCACGGAGAAACTTTATCCTTTCTTCGCGACTTGGGGTGAAAACCAGTGGCTGAGAATCTGCTCCGGATCCGCTCCGGGTGTTAAAAGGGTCGCTTCCCGGGACCGGCGTCAGGAGCGGGGCTCAGGGGCTGTGGGGCAGAAACCCGGTGGACAACAGGTCGGCGCTGAACGAACGGCTCCCAAATCCCCAAATTCCGCGTCTTAAAAACCCCAGTGAGCGCGGAAATAAAACCAGGGGGAATGTAAATGTGGGAAGAGTGAAATAAACAGCAACTGAAACCAGAGCTGTTTGTCGATCCGTTCATTTTAACGCGTTACCCGCGTCCGGCAACGGAACAGAAATTACTTTTGTGAAAATATAAAGATTGAAACAATCGCCCTTCCCGCGGGTTCAGCAGCGGCCGCGGGCGGCGGGACATGAGCTCCGGGCTCCCCCGGTTCTATAGTCCAATAACTCGTTTATGAAGGTTACACGAGCCGTCTGGCAAAATAAAAACCCGGTAAAAGTGACCATGTGGTGGTGCAGAAAAGTAGGGCGGAAGATTTGGAAATTACTAAAGGGGGGGGGGGGGGGGGGGGGGGGTCGGCTGAGTGACGAGAACGCAAAACAAAAGGTTTGTTAATTAAGTGAAAATGTTAAATTCTGTGCGGTGAAAACGAGAAGCTAGTGTGACTTGGGTAGGGTGGGGGGTAGAGATACAGAGGGAATGCCGGGGCTATCTGAAGATGGTAGGTCTTAAAACAGGACTGTCATATGCTGAGAGAAAGGAGCGGCTGGGAATTGTATACTCTGGAATTTAGAAGGATGAGAGGGCATCGTATTGAAACATATGATTATTGACTGTTTTGACCTGTTAGAGGCAGAAATCGTGTTTCCGATGTTGGGGGAGTCCAGACACAGGGGGCCACAGTTTAAGAATAAGGGTTAAGGCATTTAAAACGGAGACAGGAAACACTTTTCCTCACAGAGTTGTGAGTCTGTGGTATTCTCTGCCTCGAAGGGCAATGGAGTCTGGTTCTCTGGAAACTTTCAAGAGAGAACTTGATAGGGCTCTTAAAGATAGCGGAGTCAGGGGATATGGGGAGAAGTCAGGAACGGGATAATGATTGGGGATGATCAGCCATGATCCTAGTGAATGGCGGCGCTGGCATGGTCTACTCCTGCACCTATTGTCTAATGTCTATTATGGTGGCGTCTTGAGGCCGTGGGGAGCCGTGCGAAGATGTAACAGATTTCTTTGTTCGCGAACTTCACTGACCAGCAGCGCAACGCACGATATTGATCGAGCACCAAAGGAACTAAAGCAACCCTGAAACTGGTTGAAGGTGGACACAAAATGCTGGAGTAACTCAGCGGGTGAGGCAGCATCTATGGAGAGAAGAAATGAGTGACGTTTCGGGACGAGACCCTTAGAAGGATAAATTGTTCTTTATCTCGACCCGAAACGTCACCCGTTCCTTCTCTCCAGAGATGCTGCCTGACCCGCTGAGTTACTCCAGCCAATTGTGTCTATCTTCGGTTTAAACCAGCATCTGCAGTTCCTTCCCACACATCTTCATTGTTCATTCACATAAAAGTAACCCTTCCATCCCCTCTCTCTCCATCCCTCCTCCACCTTAGACGTCGTGCTAGTTTCACTGTTTGTATCCCTTCATTATCACCTCTTCCACGGCCAACAATGCACCATTGTGGGCTCCACCTATCTTGAATCATCGGTGCGGGCTGTGATTTGTTCTGTACGTCTAGTTTACCTCAACTGACTCTCATTCTGAAGAAGCCCCAGTCTAATTCCACTTGTGTGCCCAGTCCAGAACAAGGGAGACCTGGTCATATGTTGGAGCCTTAAGTGCAGGACCTGGGTACTTAAGTACATAGTTACAGCGTGTTACCTAGTACTAAATAACATTGATTACAGGGGTGAAGCCAGCGAGCTTTGTCAAACAAAGGGCGTGGAAATCAGAACCGCTTCCACTGGAAGGTGAAACCCTTTCCACCCTGTGAGGTGTACATTCCACATCTGGTTTTCTGCTGTAAAATTGCTGTAAAAACCCGATGTTCTTCCCAACCCCCCCCCCCCCCCCCGTTTTATGACAGATATATTACACTGAGCCGTTCTCAATCCATATTTCACCATCGTTTCAATGTGTTCCCAGCCTTAGTTTTGTTTAGTTTAGAAATACAGCGCGGAAACAGGCCATTCGGCCCAACGCACATTAACACTATACTACACACAACACACTAGGGACAATGTTTTACATCAAACGTGTTCGTCTTTGGAGTGTGGGGGGAGACCGAAGGTCTCGGAGAAAACCCACGCAGGTCACGGGGAGACCGTACAAACTCCGTAGTCGGGATCGAACCCGGGTGTCCGGCGCAAGCATTTGCTGTCAGATAGCAAATCTACCGCTGCGCCACCGTGATAGTCAGCTGCTCTTGTTATTCGTGTTTCTGTCATAATCAGGCACGTTTAATATCTAATCAGATCCCCACCTTTGAGTAATTCGCTGGAAGTAACCCGATCTCCCGGTTGCTGAACACTTAAATTCCCATTCCCACACTGACGTTCCCGATCACCAAGATGGTGACTTTTGCTGAGCTCCGGAACATAAAAGGCTCAATTACTACTTCCAACAACTTACCTGGATCAGGAAAACGGCAGAAATCGGTGCCGTTTCGGCCAAGCTGCTTGAGCACCTCAAGGCTCTCGCAATTTCTCGATCTCCGGACTTTAAAAATTTCCCACCCTGGCTGGAAAACACCCGACCCGACGGAGGAACGCAGGTACTGTACCTGGAGACCCCGGGATGACCTCCAGAGCCGACGGGCTGGATCCTCCAGGAACAAGGGAGCTGGAGCTGCAGCTGCCGACTTTGAGGGAACCCCCGTTCGTCACGGAGCTGGATCTGCCGTCTGTGAATGAATCCCCGTTCCAGCGCAGGTCCGCAGAAACAGCAGGTACAGGAAACACAGCGCCTGGAAACAAAGGGGAAGCCTCCATTGTGTCCGGAAACGTGGCCGGCGGGCAGGATGTCAGGTCAGACTGAAGCGCAGGGGACTACGGCCCCCTCTCCCTACTATCCTACTGGCCAATGTACAGTCCCTTGATAACAAAGTGGAGGACTTAAGGGCAAGACTGTTTTATCAAAGGGAGCTGAGGGAATGTTCTGTGCTCTGTTTCACAGAGACATGGCTCACCCCAGCTCCCCAGACTCAGCGGTCCAGCCTGAATGGTTCTCCATCCACCGTATGGACCGTAGGCAGGCATCTGGGAAAAGGAGAGGAGGGGGCGTCTGCCTCATGGTCAACTCTGCGTGATGCTCAGACGTGGCAGTCCTGTCCAACTGCTCTCCACACCTCGAACACCTGGCGGTGAAGTGCCGCCCCTTCTAAGTACCGAGGAAAATTCCCCTCCATCATCCTGACCGTGGTCTACATCCCACTCTAGACGGACGTCCGTCTGGCACTGGGGGAGCTGCACGCCGTGGTCATTAAGCACCAGACGTCTCACCCCGAGGCGTTTACCACAATAGCCAGGGAATTCAACAAAGCCAACCTTAATAAATCGCTCCCTGACTTCCACCAACATGTCTCCTGCAACACCAGAGGACCAAACACCCTCGACCACTGCTACACCACCATCAAGAATGCCTACCTCTCCATCCCTCGCCCTCACATCGGTAAATCCGACCATACTGCGGTGCTGCTTCTTCCTGCCTACAGGCAGCAATTGAAGAGCGCACCCCCAGAGGTGAGGACTGTACAGAGCTGGTGGGGGGGGGGGGGGGGCAGAGGGACAACTACAGGACTGTTTGGAGTCTGTAGACTGGGCAATGTTCGGGGACTTGGCAATGGACCTGAATGAATACGCTACAGACTGAATGAGTCGCTACAGACTTCATAAAGGAATGTGGGGAGGACTGCATCCCAACAAAAAAATGTCCGACTGTTTCCTAGGCATTCATGTCTGGTGATACAGTGGTGTACAAGAAGTCCAGATACGACCTTGGTAAGGCCATCACAAAGGCCAAAGGGCAGTTCTGCTTCAAGCTGGAGGATGAGTTGGATGTTCAGCCACTGCGGCGGGGTTTGAATGCCATCACCTCCTACAAGGCGAGATCAGGAGGCAGCTCGAATGTCAGCGAAGCATCACTCCCTGACGAGTTCAATGCGTTTTACGTACACTTTGATAGGGTGAATAATAATGTGCCTTCCCGAGCCCCCAATCGCTGTGATGGCATTATGTTAGAAGTCACAGAGGCTGACGTCAGAAGATCTTTCAGAGGGGTGAACACCTGGAAATCACCTGGACCTGGTCGTGTTCTAAAAACCTGTGCGGACCAACTGGCTGGAGTTTTTACGGACATTTTCAACCTCTCACATCTGAGGTCTGAGGTTCCCACCTGCATTAAAAGGGCATCAATAATATCGGTGCCCAAGAAGAGCAAGGTGACGTGCCTCAATGACTATCAACCAGTGGCACTAACGCCTGTGGTGATGAAGTGCTTTGAGAGGCTGATCATGGGGCAAATTAAATCATACTATGTCAAAAACCTGGACCCACTGCAGTTCGCTTACCGCTACAACAGATCAGCGGTGGATGCGATCTCACTGGCTCTTCACTCCGCTCTGGACCACTTGGACAACAAATAGAAACATAGAAACATAGAAATTAGGTGCAGGAGTAGGCCATTCAGCCCTTCGAGCCTGCACCGCCATTCAATATGATCATGGCTGATCATCCAACTCAGTATCCCGTACCTGCCTTCTCTCCATACCCTCTGATCCCCTTAGCCACAAGGGCCACATCCAACTCACTCTTAAATATAGCCAATGAACTGGCCCCAACTACCCTCTGTGGCAGAGAGTTCCAGAGACTCACCACTCTCTGTGTGAAAAAAGTCTTTCTCATCTCGGTCTTAAAGGATTTCCCCCTTATCCTTAAGCTGTGACCCCTTGTCCTGGACTTCCCCAACATCGGGAACAATCTTCCTGCATCTAGCCTGTCCAACCCCTTAAGAATTTAGTAAGTTTCTATAAGATCCCCTCTCAATCTCCTAAATTCCAGAGAGTATAAACCGAGTCTATCCAGTCTTTCTTCATAAGACAGTCCTGACATCCCAGGAATCAGTCTGGTGAACCTTCTCTGCACTCCCTCTATGGCAATAATGTCCTTCCTCAGATTTGGAGACCAAAACTGTACGCAATACTCCAGGTACTCATATATGGCAAATACTCATATATCAGGCTGTTATTCATTGACTACAGCTCGGCATTTAAAACAATCATCCCCTCCAAGCTAGTTACCAAGCTCTCAGATCTAGGTCTCTGCTCATCCCTCTGCAATGGGATCCTCGACTTCCTCATTCACAGACCACAGTCTGTCCGTATTGGTGGAAATGTGACATCCTCGATAACAATCAGTACGGGAGCACCTCAAGGCTGCGTGCTCAGCCCCCTGCTGTACTCACTCTATACTCATGACTGCGTAGCCGGACACAGTGTGAACTCCATCATCAAGTTCGCCGACGACACAACTGTCATTGGACGTATCACTGATGGGGACGAGTCAGAGTATAGAAGCGAGATCGGATTGACCAAACGGTGCCAGCACAATAACCTGGCTCTCAACTCCAGCAAAACCAAGGAACTGATTGTGGACTTCGGAAGGGGTAAGATGGGGTCCCACAGTCCCGTATATATCAATGGGTCGATGGTGGAAAGGGTCCAGAACTTTAAATTCCTGGGCATTCATATTTCCGAAGATCTCTCCTGGTCCCAGAACACTGATGCCATCATAAAGAAAGCACATCAGCGTCTCAACTTCCGGAGAAGATTACGGAGAGTCGGTATGTCAAGGAGGACTCTCTAACTTCTACAGGTGCACAGTAGAGAGCATGCTGACCAGCTGCATCGTGGCTTGGTTTGGCAACCTGAGCGTCCAGGAGCGGAAAAGGCTGCAGAAAGTCGTAACCACAGCCCAGTCCATCATAGATTCTGACCTCCCTACCATCGAGGGGATCTATCGCCGTCACTGCCTCAAAAAGGCTGCCAGCATCATCACCGACCCACACCATCCTGGCCACACACTCATCTCTCCGCTGCCATCTGCTAGAAGGTACTGGAACCTGAAATTTGCAACATCCAGATTCAGGAACAGCTTTTTCCCCACAGCCATCAGGATATTAAACACAGCTTCAAACAAACTCTGAACTATAACAACCTATTGCACTTTATCTGTTTACTGATGTGTATATATATATATTCTATGGTATATGGACACACTGATCTGATCTGTATTTATGACTACAATATCCTGTTGTGCTGTAGCAATGGAATAATTTCATTGTCCTATCTGGGACACATGACAATAAACTCTCTTGACTCTTGCAATGTGCTGGAGACGGCATCGTGCGCAGTGGACTTGCGCAGGTTCAGCAGGTTCTCGAAACTGAAAGCGTTTTGAACCGCGAGGCGCTGGGAGTTAAAATGGCTTCGGAACAAGAGTTCGAGAGTTGGACTGAGGAGGCAATTTGTCCCATCTGCCTGGATTTCTTCACCAATCCGGTGGCACTGGAGTGCGGGCACAACTTCTGCCGCTCCTGTATCACACAGAGTTGGGACAGGGAGGCGAGAAACTCCTGCCCGGAATGTAGAGAGGAGTTTGATGAGCGCACCTTCAGGGTTAGTTGGGCCTTGACGAGACTGTCTGCGAAAGCTCAAAAACTGAGCCGGAATCGGAAGGAGAATGAAAGTAAACATCACTGCGACGAACATCAGGAAGAACTGAAGCTGTTTTGTGAAACGGACAAGAAACTGGTCTGTGTGATTTGTCGAGATGCGCGGGAACACAAGTCTCACCGCTTCATACCGATTAAAGAAGCTGTTGAAACCTACAAGGTAAATTGAAACCGACTCCGATCACTTGCTTGAATGTATAGTTGAATGTTTATTGTCTAACCCCCTTTCTCTCGGATTCTCAGGATCAGGTTAAATCATCCATACAATCTCTGACAACAAATAAATTAGCCATCCAGAAAATGGAAGAGCAACAGAAGCAGAAGATTTCCCAAGTCCGGGTAAGACCTTGCTGTGGGGCATTTCTGATCGTGTTGTGTAGTTTTGTATTTTGGATAATGCACGACAGCGCAGCGTGGCAGCAGTTAGTTGCGCTGTTTTGCTGCTCCGGTGAATTCGCTTCGACCCCGACTTCTGGTATGGTCTACGTGAGGCTTCCATGCTTTCCCCGTGACCAGCGCGGGTTCTGCCCACATCTCCCAGACATGTTGGTTTTATTGGTTGTTGTAATGAACCTGCGGAAGGCGGGTGATCTGTGAGTCGGTGGGAGTTAATGTGGATGTGAGGGCCATTGTGTTTCAGGGAAACGTGAGGAGATGAGATTATTCTTAGGAACAGCATAGATATCGATGTGCCAAATGGTCACCTTCTACTTAACAACGAAATAGAATACAGAAATATATTAGAAACATAGAAACAGAAAATAGGTGCAGGAGGAGGCCATTCGGCCCTTCGAGCCAGCACCGCCATTCATTGTGATCATGGCTGATCGTCCCCTATCAATAACACTTGCCTGCCGCCTCCCCATATCCCTTGACTCCACTAGCCTCTAGACCTCTATCTAACTCTCTCTTAAATCCATCCAGTGACTTGGACTCCATTGCCCTCTGTGGCAGGGAATTCCATACATTCACAACTCTCTGGGTGAAAAAGTGTTTTCTCACCTCAGTCTTAAATGACCTCCCCTTTATTCTAAGACTGTGACCCCTGGTTCTGGACTCACCCAACATTGGGAATATTTTTCCTGCATATAGCTTGTCCAGTCCTTTTATAATTTTATATGTTTCTATAAGATCCCCCTCATCCTTCTAAACTCCAGTGAATACAAGCCTAGCCTTTTCAATCTTTCCTCATATGACAGTCCCGCCATCCCAGGGATCAATCTCGTGAACCTACGCTGCACTAACTCAGTCACAAGGATGTCCTTCCTCAAATTAGGAGACCAAAACTGTACACAATACTCCAGATGTGGTCTCACCAGAGCCCTATACAACTGCAGAAGAACCTCTTTACTCCTATACTAAAATCCTCTTGTTATGAAGGCCAACATGCCATTAGCTTTCTTCACTGCCTGCTGTACCTGTAAGCCAACTTTCAGTGACCAGTGTACATGGATGCCCAGATCTTGCTGCACCTCCCCCTTGCCTAACCTAACCCCATTGAGATAATAATCTGCCCCCTTGTTTTTGCCGCCAAAGTGGATAACCTCACATTTATCTATATTATACTGCATCTGCCACGGATCTGCCCATAACCTGTCCAGGTCCCCCTGCAGCCTCCTAACATCCTCTTCACAGTTCACACTGCCACCCAGCTTTGTGTCATACACAAACTTGCTAGTGTTGCTCCTAATTCCCTCTTCCAAATCATTCATAAATATATGGTAAACAGTTGCGGCCCCAACACCGAGCCTTGCGGCACTCCACTCGCCACCGCCTGCCATTCTGAAAAGGACCCTACTCTTCACTCCTACTCTTTGCTTCCGGTCTGCCAACCGATTTTATATCCATGTCAACACCCTACCACCAATACCATGTGCTCTAATTTCAGTCACAAGTCTCCCGTGCGGGACCTTATCAAAGGCTTTCTGAAAGTCTAGATACACTACATCCAGTGGTACCCCTTCATCCACTTTACTTGTCATATCCTCAAAAAATTCCAGAAGATTCATCAAGCATGATTTCCCTTTCATAAATCCATGTTGACTTGGACTAATCCTTTTACTGCTATCCAAATTCCCCATTATTACCTCTTTAATAATTGACTCCAGCATCTTTCTCACCACCGAAGTCAGGCTAACTGGTCAGTAATTCCCAGTTTTCTCTCTCGCTCCTTTCTTGAAAAATGGGATAACATTAGCTATCCTCCAATCCACAGGAACTGATCCTGAATCTATTGAACATTGGTAAATGATCACCAATGCGTCCACTATTTCTAGAGCCACCTCCCTGAGGAACCTGGGATGCAGACCATCAGGCCCAGGGGATTTATCATCCTTCAGCCCCATTAGCCTACCCAATACTATTTCTCCCCTAATGAAAATCTCTTTAAGTTCCTCTACCCCTTTAGATCCTCTGTGCTCCAGTACAGATGGGAAATTGTTTTGTGTCTTTCTTAGTGAAGACTGATCCGAAGTACCCATTCAACTCTTGTGCCATTTACTTGTTCCCCATAACAATTTCACCCGTGTCAACTTTCAAGGGACCCACATTAGACTTTGCTACTCTTTTTCCCTTAACATATCTAAAGAAGCTTTTACTGTCCTTCTTTATGTTCCTGGCCAGCTTCCCTTCGTACTTCATCTTTTCAGCCCGTATTGCCCGTTTTGTTTCCTTCTGTTGTCCTATGCAAATTTCCCAATCCTCTGGCTTCCGGCTACTCTTTGCTGTGTTATACATCTTTTCTTTTAGATTTATTCTACCCCTAACTTCTCTTGTCAGCCACGGTTGCCTCCTACTCCCCTTAGAATCTTTTTGGAATGAAATGATCCTGCATCTTCAGGATTATGCCCAGAAATTCCTGCCATTGCTGTTCCACTGTCATTCCTGCTAGCATCCCGTTCCAGTCTACCTTGGCCAGCTCCCCTCTCATGCCTTCATAGTCCCCTCTGTTCAACTGCATGACTGACACTTCCGACTTAACGTTCTCCCTCACAAATTGCAGATTAAAACTAATCATATTATGATCACTACCTCCAAGTTGTTCCTTTACCTCGAGTTCTCTTATCATATCTGGTTCATTGGACAACAGTAAATCTAGAATTGCCCTTTGTCTGATCGGCTCCATTACAAGCTGCTCTAAGAATCCATCTCAGAGGCTTTCCACAAACTCTCTTTCTTGGGGTCCTGAAACAACCTGAATTTCCCAGTCTACCTGCATATTGAAATCCCCCATCACCACAGTGGCATTACCTTTGTTACATGCCAGTTTTAACTCCTGCTGCAACTTACACCCTACATCCGGACTACTATTTGGGGTCTGTAGATAACACCAATTAGTGTCTTCTTGCCTTTACAATTCCTCAACTCAATCCACAGTGACTCTACCTCGTCAGTCCCTATGTCTTCCCTTGCAAGGGACTGATTCCATCCCTCACCAGCAGAGCTACCCCCCCCCCCCCCCCCCCGCCCTCTGCCCACCTGCCTGTCATTTCTATAGGAGGTATAACCTTGAATGTTAAGTTCCCAGGCCCGATCCTCCTGCAGCCACGTCCCAGTAATCCCCACAATGGCATATCTACCAACCTCTAACTGAGCCTCAAGCTCATCTACTTTACTTCTTATACTTTGCGCATTCATAAAAATACTTTTAATTCCTTACACATCTCACCTTTCACATCGATCCCTATTACACTTGGCCATACTCTCCTATCCCTTTGTGAGCTTCCTTTCCCGTTAATTCTGGGGTCATTAACCATCCCTTTACTCTCTTTCCCTTTAACTCGATCCTCGACTATCCCATTTGACACACCACCACTCTTATTCAGTTTAAAACCACCCGTGTAGCAGTGGCAAACCTGCCTGCCAGAATGCTGGTCCCCCACCTGTTAAGATGCAATCCGTCCCTTTTGTACAGTTCCCCCTTACTCCAAAACAGATCCCAGTGATCTAAGAATCTACAGTAGCTTGCAAAAGTTTTCATACCCCTTGAACTTTTCCACATTTTGTCACGTTACAGCCACAAACGTAAATGTATTTTATCGGGATTTTATGTGATACACCAACACAAATCGGTGCATAATTGTGAAGTGGAAGGAAAATGATACGTGGTTTCCAAATTTTATTACAAATAAAAAACTGAAAAGTGTGGCATGCAAAAAGTATTCAGCCCCCCTAAGTCAATTATTTGTAGAACCACCTTTCGCTGCAATTGCAGCTGCAAGTCTTTTGGGGTATATCTCTACCAGCTTTGCACATCTAGGGACTGAAATTTTTGCCCATTCTTCTTTGTAAAATAGCTCAAGCTCAGTCAGATTGGATGGAGAGCGTCTGCGAACAGCAATTTTCAAGTCTTGCCAGAGATTCTCAATTGGATTTAGGTCTGGACTTTGACTGGGCCATTTTAACACATGAATATGCTTTGATCTAAACCATTCCATTGTAGCTCTGGCTGTATGTTTAGGGTCGTTGTCCTGCTGGAAGGTGAACCTCCGCCCCAGTCGCAAGCCTTTTGCAGACTCTAACAGGTTTTCTTCCAAGATTGTCCTGTATTTGGCTCCATCCATCTTCCCATCAACTCTGACCAGCTTCCCTGGCCCTGCTGAAGAAAAGCATCCCCACGGCATGATGCTGCCACCACCATGTTTCACAGTGGGGATGGTGTGTTCAGGGTGATGTGCAGTGTTAGTTTTTCGCCACACATAGCGTTTTGCATTTAGGCCAAAAACTTCAATTTTGGTCTCATCAGACCAGAGCACCATCCTCCACATGTTTGCTGTGTCCCCCACATGGCTTGTGGCAAACTGCAAATGGGACGTCTTATGGCTTTGTTTCAACAATGGCTTTCTTCTTGCCACTCTTCCATAAAGGCCCGATTTGTGGAGTGCATGACTAATAGCGGTCCTGTGGACAGATTCTCCCACCTGAGCTGTTGATCTCTGCAGCTCCTACAGAGTTACTATGGGCCTCTTGGCTGCTTCTCTGATCAATGCTCTCCTTGCCCGGCCTGTCAGTTTAGGTGGACGGCCATGTCTTGGTAGGTTTGCAGTTGTGCCATACTCTTTCCATTTTCGGATGATGGATTGAACAGTGCTCCGTGAGATGTTCAAACCTTGGGATATTTTTTTATAACCTAACCCTGCTTTAAACTTCTCCACAACTTTATCCCTGACCTGTCTGGTGTGTTCCTTGGGCTTCATGATGCTGTTTGTTTCACTAATGTTCTCTAACAAACCTCTGCTGCCTTCACAGAACAGCTGTATTTATACTGAGATTAGATTACACACAAGTGGACTCTATTTACTAATTAGGTGACTTCTGAAGGCAATTGGTTGCACTGAATTTTATTTAGGGGTATCAGAGTAAAGGGGGCTGAATACTTTTGCACGCCACACTTTTCAGTTTTTTATTTGTAAAAATATTTGAAAACCATGTATCATTTTCCTTCCACTTCACAACTATGCGCCACTTTGTGTTGGTCTATCACATAAAATCCCAATAAAATACATTTACGTTTGTGGATGTAATGTGACAAAATGTGGAAAGGTTCAAGGGGTATGAATACTTTTGCAAGCCACTGTAAATCCCTGTCCCCTGCACCAGTTACTCAGCCGCACATTAGGTCTGAAGAAGGGTCTCGACCCGAAACGACGCCTATCTCCTTCGCTCCTTAGATGCTGCTGCACCCGCTGAGTTTCTCCAGCTTTTTGTGTACCCCAGGTCCCATATCTCCCTGTTCCTGCTCTCGCCAGAATGAGGAACTGGAAGCAAACCAGAGATAACAACCCTGGAGTTCCTGCTTTTCAGCATTTTTCCGAGCTCTCTAAAGTCATGCTGCAGAATATTCATCCCCTTCTTTCCGATATAGTTTGTGCCGACATGCACTACAACTTCCGGCTGTTCACCTTCGCCCTTGATGATTTTCTGCACTCTGTCCGTGACATCCTGGATCCTGGCACAAGAAAGGCAGCACACCATCCTTGAAACCCGTCTGTTCCCGCAGAAACCCTTGTCTGTACCTCTCACAATGGAGTCTCCAACTACAATGGTGTTGCCTGACATTGGCCTCTTTGGTTTTGGCTCATCAGCCCTTTTTGCTTCGCAAGCCAGTCCTTGGTGTGATAACGTCTTCTGTCCTGACAGCATCTAAGTGGGTGAACCTGTTCACAAGATGTACAACACCCGGGGTTCTTTGCATTCCATGTTTCCCTCCCTTTCTCACCGTCACCCACCTTCTCTCTTCCAGTACCTTAGATGTAACAATCTCACTGTAGGACTTGTCGAGGAACGACTCCGTTTCCCGGACGAACCTGAGGTCATCCACTTGCTTCTCCTGTTCCCCAACACGGTCCTTCAGGAGCTGTACCTGGATGCACTTCTCACATTTGTAGCAGCCAGAGGAACGAGCAGTGCCCTTGCCCTCCCACATACTGCAAGCATCACACTGAATCAACTTGCTTGACATCTCCTTCTTTCGTCTCTCCCCCTCCAGCGGTTTGTGTAGTCTCCTCGCCGAAGACTCTTGAGCCAAAGACTCACACTTTTCTCACAGGGCACTTCCCTCACTGCTGCTCCCTCACTGCCATCCTGCTTATAATGACTGATAAATTGCCTAATTTACCAAATTTACAAAACAAATTCCTCAGTTTTCAACTGTTTTCCCCCTCTGACTCACTACTAACTCTCCGCCCACTTGGGCTAGAGCCAATCAGTGCTTTTTCCTGCTTCTCTTTGTTGCTGTTTCTTCCAAATCCACGGGAGCTCTGTTAGATCAATCTTCACCTTTCATTTGACAGGAGCAGTCACAAAGCCTCGCGTCTCACGTCACATCTCAGTTTGCTGAACTGCACCAGATTCTCGTGAAGAAAGAGCAGCGCATTCTCGGAGAGATCAAGGAGGACGAGGTGAAGATTCTAAGTCCAATGGAGAAAAATCTTCAAGACATTCAAGAGAATTTAAACTCTGTTGAGAAGGAACTCTCAAAGCTGCAGGGGCGAATGGAACAAACAGACAGCATGTTATTTCTGAAGGTCAGTGGTCATGTTTCAATCTCGTTCAATGAAACTGCAGTCACAACATTGGGAGTGATGTATTTGTGCAAATGCAACTTTTATCATCACCTGTATTTATCCAACGACACCCTTACATTTATGCTCTGCTATCTCAAGTCATAGTAGACGAATGAGACCATTTGGCCCATTAAGTCTACTCCACCATTCAATCATGGCTGTTCTTTCTCACCCTCTCTACTCCATTCTCCTGTCTTCTCGCCATAAGCCCTGACACCCGTACTAATCAAGAATCCATCTATCACTGGCCTAAAATATCCTTTGATGGCCTCTGCAGCATCATTTGGCAATGATTTCCACAGATACGCCACCCTCTGACAATAAACTCTTCCTCATCTCCTTCCTAAAGGTATGTCCTCTTATTCTGAGTCTATTCCCTCGGGTCCTAGCCTATTCCACCAATGGACACATCCTCTCCACATCCACTCAATTCAGGTTTTTCACTATGCAGTAAGTTTCAATGAGGAACCCCCTCATCTGTCAAATCTCCAGCGAGTACAGTCCCAGTGCCGTCAAACACTCATCACACATTAACCCACTCATTCCTGGGATCATTCTAGTAAAGCTCCTTTGGATCCTCTTGAGCACCAGCACATCCGTCATTCGGTATGGTGCCCAAAATTGCAAAACTCCAAATGCTGTCCGACCAGGGCCATGCAAAGCCTCAGCATTACATCCCTTACGTTACATTACTATTTGTATCGACCAGACCCGTGGGCACGAATTCCAGATTCTGATCACTGAATTTCTGACAGGATTTGCTCCAGGCCACTTTGAATTTTACATTTGTGTTTTGGTACCTGCAGAATCGGTGATACATTCTCCATCCACACCCAATCTAATCCATCGTTAATCTTAAATTCCTCCAACTAATCATGATTAATAGCTTATTGTTGGTCAACATATGATAAGTGTTTTTCGACACTGGGCCTGTACTCACTGGAGTTCAGAGAAATGAGCGGAAACATTGAAACGACTGAAGAGTGAAAGGATAGAATGGATGTGGAGAGGATGTTTCCACTAATGGGGAAGTCCAGGAGAAGAGGTCATAGCCTCAGAATTAAAAGATGGAATGGAATTTTAGTCAGAGGGTGGTGATTTAGTGGACTTCTTTGCCACAGAAGGTTGTGGAGGCAAAGTCAGTGGATATTTTTAAGGCAGAGATAGATAGATTCTCGATTAGTGTGGGTGTCTGAGATTATGGGGGGAAGGTAGGAGAATGGGGTTAGGAGAGATGGGTCAGCCATGATTGTATAGTGGAGTAGGCTTGATGGGCCGAATGGTCTAATTCTACTCCTATCACTTATGACCCATAGAAAAATAGAAACATAAAAAATAGGTGCAGGAGGAGGCCATTCAACCCTTCGAGCCAGCACCGCCATTCATTGAGGTCGTGGCTGATCGTCCGCTATCAATAACCCGTGCCTGCCTTCTCCCCATATCCCTTGACTCCACTAGCCCCTAGAGATCTATCAAACTCTCTCTTAAATCCATGCAGTGATTTGGCCTCCACTGCCCTCTGTGGCAGGGAATTCCATAAATTCACAACTCTCTGGGTAAAAAAGTTTTTTCTCACCTGAGTCTTAAATGGCCTCCCCTTTATTCTAAGACTGTGGCCCCTGGTTCTCGACTCACCCAACATTGGGCCATTTTTCCTGCATCTAGCTTGTCCATTTTATAATGTTATATGTTTCTATAAGATTCCACCTCATCCTTCTAAACTCCAGTGAATACAAGCCTAGTCTTTTCAATCTTTCCTCATATGACACTCCCGCCATCCCAGGGATCAATCTCGTGAACCTACGCTGCACTGCCTCAATCACAAGGATGTCCTTCCTCAAATTAGGAGACCAAAACTGTACACAATACTCCAGATGTGGTCTCACCAGAGCCCTATACAACTGCAGAAGAACCTCTTTACTCCTTTACTGAAATCCTCTTGTTATGAAGGCCAACATCCCATTAGCTTTCTTCACTGCCTGTTGTACATGCACACCAACTTTCAGTGACTGGCATACAACGACATGTCTCGCTGTACCTCCCCCTTACCTAACCTAACCCCATTGAGATAATAATCTGCCCCCTTGTTTTTGCCGCCAAAGTGGATAACCTCACATTTATCTATATTATACTGCATCTGCCACGTATCTACCCACCCACTCAACCTGTCCAGGTCCCCCTGCCACCCAGCTTTGTATCATCCGCAAACTTGCTAGTGTTGCTCCTAATTCCCTCTTCCAAATCATTAATATATATGGTAAACAGTTGCGGCCCCAACACCGAGCCTTGCGGCACTGCACTTGCCACTGCCTGTCATTCTGAAAAGGACCCGTTCACTGCTATTCTTTGCTTCCGGTCTGCCAACCAATTTTCTATCCATGTCACCGATTACATTATTCAGCAGAAAATTCACAACACGTCCAGACCTTCCTGCACATTGCCTCATCTGAGTTATAGCATAATTTTCACAAACATTTAACAACCGTCCTGCATTGGTGTCATCAATGTAATGTCCTCTGTGTGACAACGTGCTCGCGAGTCAGTAAATGGTAATTTTCAACTATGTGAAATAACTTGGGTGAATTGCTGTTCCCTCAGTCAATTTCTGCTTTATTTATTTCAGGAGGAAGCTGATGGGCAGAGGAGGTAGGATATGCTCTTCAGTTAAACTCTGCACGGATCTGTAAAGTCACATAAACATGTTGTCGTGAAGGTTATAACCGGTTATTTAATATTTGCAGAATCAGTGATGAATTCCAGACATTGTCACTGAGATTGTCGCTGAGAGATGGTGCCATACTGGATGGGAAATTTGATCACCTTTTCTGGTTGAACGCAGTGTTGAGAGAACCCTGTGTTGCGATTCATCAAGGTAAAACATATGGATTCCTTTCTTCTTATTTCGGTAACATATTTAAGTTGTAAATAGAAGCAAATATTGACCGTAATACTGAACTGAAGGGGAACTAAAGTTTTATACCAGCACCAATCTCACCTGTTGGGAAGCTTCACAGTCAAGTGGTCAGCTGGAGATGTCAGAACCCTGAACACGTCCAACATAGGAGCACAATACAACCAAGACACAGACTGCTAGATGAAGCAAAACATCTTAACCCCATCCACAAAAACACGCCACAATACGAGTTTGAATTCTACCAGGTAGCCTTGACTTAATTAAATCAGAGGTATTGAAAATCGGTGGGAATTTGATGACCAGGATTGTCATAAAAACACACGGGGTTCCATCAGGGAAGGATATATGTACCACTGATCCTGCTTGTCTTGTCAGTGACCACTGACTTTGGTTAAGTCATGTCTACCCCCTGCTGGAGTTACGGATATCATTGTTATTAACTATCCACCACATTGAAGCATTGTTAGGTCGGGGGGAGTTCCCCCCGCCACGGGTACCATGTACTCGCGTGCTACCTGCTCCATGGTCGGATAGTCACCGACTAAACCTTCGCCCCACCTGCTTTTATAGGTGAGAAGGGGGCTGTAGACCCCCAGCAGGACCAAGAACAAGACGTCAAAGGACGGATGAGCTTCTAGCGAGCCCACGGCCATCCGCACTTCAGTAGAATTTGCGATCACTGTCGTACATAGCATTGAAAAACATGAAATGTAATTCTTCCCTCTCCTTGCTTCTCAAAAGAGAAGTTGTTAATTAAGAAAATAATTAATTAATGAACGAGTCGCTTCAGACAAACTAGCATTGACATCAGTTAGGGGTTTCGTATGGGACAAAAACACCCTGTTACGTGTTCAGTTGATTTAAAATGGATTTAACTAAATTCAGTTGAAATTAGTGCCAAAAGGTTAATCTGCAAGTTGGATTGGTAGTGAAGAATGCAAAGTCAAGAGGGCTAGTATACTAAAACAGCGATGTAATGCTGAGGCTCTATAAGGTGCTGGTAAGGCCGCCTTTGGAATCTTGTGAGCAACTTTGGACACCATATCAGAGGAAGGATGTGCAGGCTCTGGAGAAGGGCCTGAGAACATTTACCAGAATGTTCCCAGGTATGAGTAGGTTAATCTACGATGAGCGTTTGTCGACCCTGGGCCTCTACACACTAGAGTTTAGAAGAATGAGGGGGAGCCTCATTGAAACGTAGAATTGTGTAAGGGTTGGATAGATTGGATAAAGAGAGGATGTTTCCACCAGTGGGAGAGTCTCAGACCAGAGGTCATAGCTTCAGAATTAAAGGACGTTCTTTGAGGAAAGAGGTTAAGAGAAAGTATTGTGGTGAATCTGTGGAATTCTTTGCCACAAAGTTGTGGAGCCCAAGTCAGTAGATATGTTTAAGGCAGAGGTAGAAATAGTGCGGGTGTCAGAGTTTTTGTGGAGAAGGCAGGAGGACGGTTTAGGAGGGACTGATAGGTCAGCCATTATTGAATGGCGGAGTAGTCTTGATGGGCCAAATGGCCTAATTCTACTCCTCTCACAATATATTGTGACCTTATAAGTATTAAAATGTGGTATCAATGTGCTGACCAGGACTGTTATCAAAATTTATGGGTGATCTTCAGAGAAGGAAATCTGTCCCTTAACTCTGTGACCTGTCAGTGACTGGAGTTTCTGTTGACTCGGGGTCCTGTTGGAATCACGAGGTTCACTGTTATTAACTGTCTATCATGTTGAAGCATTGCTTGAATTAGATTTGTTAGGGAAACTAGTATTCACCTCGGTCTAGGCTTTTGTCTCGGTGGAAAACACCCAGTTATTTGTCCAGGCAAAGATCCTTTTGCACACATGCACCTGAGAATTGAGATTTTGTGCCCAATTTCTCCCTGCAACAAATGTCCACCAACACAAGCAACATCCCATTGAATCTCCTCTGTTCCCTCTCCAGCACAAACACATCCACCCTTGAGTGTGTCGACCTGCACACAATACACCAAGTGAGGCTGACCAGTAGTTTGTAACAGTATGTGCCAACTCTATTTTACACCCCCATATATGTGCGCAAGCATGTCATGCACATTCCGAACTTTGGAAGCCACATAACTATGCAGCCATTGCAACTTTCAGGGAACTATGGTCTCATGTCGGGGCCGTTCTGTTTATCAACATTTCTCAATGTCCAGTCACTTCTGGCATATGACCTGTCACTATTTGACGTTCATATATGTATCACCTTGCAGTTGTCACGATTAAATCCCATCTGCACATGGTCTGCCTACTTTCCATCTGACTTGGAGCATGCTGTGGTCTTGATGGCCTTCCACGCAACCAAGAGCAGCGTCAGTTTTCATGTCAGTACACATGCCTTTGGCACAGATAGTTGTCGTTAATACATATCATAACTACCAACGACCCCAGGCTGAAGACCACTGAGCACGGATATCCAGTAACATACCATAACTTACAATCACAAACCTATCTTGATGCCAAATCCTTTGCCTCCTTAGACCAAGTCAATCATGGTTCCAATTATCCAGGTCATATCAGATAGCATATGTCTTCTCTTTCACCACTCGCCCCCCAAGTGGGAACATGCCTGAGGTCATCCACTTCCCTTTCACCACTCGGACGAACCTGAGGTCTTCTCTTTCACCGCTCGCCCACCATGAGGTAACATGTCCAATGCCCCATGAAAGCCCATATATTGGTTCAGCCTGAGTTGAATGAATTCTTGGTTACAGGTCCAGGATCATTTCCACCCATGAATCTCCTCTCCTTCAGCGACCCTACAATCGCGAGCCTCCACACATTCTGTGTTGCACAAGGGCCATTCATTGTCGACATTTTTCAGTGGTGGAAGCCACCCCTCCTTCCATCTCGCCCTTCTGCTGCCGAGAACACGAGCAGACGGATCACAACTGGCATCTGAAATCGCCTCTATTCAGTGTGATGATGATGACTCTGCCCCAGGCCTCAACTCCTCCTGTGTGCCAGTTCCACACTGGCCCCAATTCTCCAATATTACATCCAATATCCTGCCTGCCTTTATAAATACTTCCTGTTACCACTTATCTCAATCCGCTGCTTGATAATCTGATTCCCCGTCCATCACCTAACAGCGAGATCTCACAAAACCCTGCCCAACCGCTCCAAATGCCCACCCGCTATCTCTCCATCGTCCTCTCTCTCTCTCTCCATTTACACACACAATCCCAACTCCGTGGCCCGACCAGCTCCTGCAATCCACGAGCCTCCCCTTGCCTCGAAGTATAACGTAGAGAAAGAGTTGTGTTGTCCATCTGACGTAATTGGGTGACATCCCGCACAAGGTTTCAGTTGGCCGCCCGCTTGGGCCCGAGTCTCCATCCCCTCCCCCCACTCTCTGATTCTCTGCTTCTCTGCTTCTCCCCCCAGTCTCCATCACCCTGGATGTGGAAACAGCGGGACCGGAGCTCGAGGTGTCTGACGATCGGAAGGGGGTGAGACGGGCCGGGACCCGGAGGAGACTCCCTGACAGCAGGAAGAGGTTTACAGCCAGGCTGTGTGTGCTGGGATCGGAGGGATTCACATCGGGGAGGTATTACTGGGAGGTGGAGGTGGCAGGGATTCAGTGGTGGAGTCTGGGAGTCGCCGCAGAGTCTGTGGAGAGGAAGGGAAAGGAACAGCTGTCCACGGAGACTGGAGTCTGGAGGATCAGGCGGTGGGGTGACGAATTTGATGCACTCACTTTCCCTCAATCCCGTCTCCCCGCCCGTCCCATCCCAGGGAGGGTGGGAGTTTATCTCAGTTACGAGTCCGGGACAGTTTCATTTTACGACGCGGACACCATGTCCCATCTCCACACCTTCACTGGGAATAAATTCACGGAGAAACTTTATCCTTTATTCGGGACATGGCATATAGACCAGTGGCTGAGAATCTGCTCCAGTTCCGCTCCGGGTGTGTAAAAGGGTCGGGTCCCGGGACCGGCGTCAGGAGCGGGGCTCAGGGGCTGTGGGACAGAAACCCGGTGGACAACAGGTCGGCGCTGAACGAACGGTTCCCATTTAATCCCCAAATACCGCGTTGTGTAACCCCAGTGAGCGCAGAAATAAAACCAGGGGGAATGTAAATGTGGGAAGAGTGAAATAAACAGCAACTGAAATCAGAGCTGTCTGTCGATCCGTTCATTTTAACGCGTTAACCGCGTCCGGCAACGGAACAGAAATTACTTTTGTGAAAATATAAAGATTGAAACAATCGCCCTTCCCGCGGGTTCAGCCGCTGGCGGCGGGTCACAAGCTCCGGGCTCTCCCGGATCCTAAAGTCCGTGGACTCAAGACGTTTACATTGTGTCTGCAGCATTTCCGCATTCAAGACCAGATACATTTTCGCTGGAACGGATGTTTCAAAGAATGGGTGCGTTAGAAATTCCAGGTTCCAGGTGAAAGCCCGCAGGAATCAGGCCCCGCCTTCCTGGATGTAGGATAAGTGGAGCATTGCTTATTTCAGTCGCAGCCAGACCGCTCCCTCGCCTCTCTCTCTCGGCAACATCATGTCTGTATCAATACAATACAATGCAATACGGTTTTATTTGTCACATTGCCAAAATTATTGAACAATTTCTTTTCTTCGGTATTCACCAAGGAGAAGGATATTGAACTCTGTGAGGTAAGGGAAAAAAGTAGAGTAGCTATGGAAACTATGAGATTCAAAGAGGAGGAAGTACTGACACTTTTGAAAAATATAAAGGTGGATAAGTCTCCAGGTCCTGACAGGATATTCCCTAGGACATTGAGGGAAGTTAGTGTAGAAATAGCAGGAGCTATGACAGAAATATTTCAAATGTCATTAGAAACGGAAATAGTGCCAGAGGATTGGCGTACTGCGCATGTTGTTCCATTGTTTAAAAAGGGTTCAAAGAATAAACCTAGCAATTATAGACCTATTAGTTTGACGTCAGTGGTGGGCAAATTAATGGAAAGGATATTTAGAGATAATAT
Source organism: Okamejei kenojei (assembly GCA_035221665.1). NCBI lineage: Eukaryota > Metazoa > Chordata > Chondrichthyes > Rajiformes > Rajidae > Okamejei > Okamejei kenojei. The sequence continues at coordinate 11,163,395 of CM069160.1, forward strand.
ATATAAGCATCTGGATAAACAGGGTCTGATCAGGAACAGTCAACATGGATTTGTGCCGGGAAGGTCATGTTTGACAAACCTTCTTGAATTTTTTGAAGCGGTAACTAGGGAAATTGATGAGGGTAAAGCAGTGGATGTTGTCTATATGGATTTCAGTAAGGCCTTTGACAAGGTTCCCCATGGAAGGTTGGTTCAGAAGGTTCAATCTTTGGGTGTTAATGGCGGAGTAGCAAGATGGATTCAACAGTGGCTGAATGGGAGATGTCAGAGAGTATGGATGGCTGTTTGTCAGGTTGGAAGCCGGTGACCAGTGGGGTGCCTCAGGGATCTGTGTTGGGTCCACTGTTGTTTGTCATGTACATCAATGATCTGGATGATGGGGTGGAAAATTGGATAAGTAAGTATGCAGATGATACTAAGATAGGTGGTATTGTGGATAATGAAGTAGATTTCTCAAAGTCTACAGAAGTGATTTGGGCCATTTTTGGAAAAGTTGGCTGAAAGATGGCAGATGGAGTTTAATGCTGATAAGTGTGAAGTGCTACATCTTGGCAGGACAAATCAAAATAGGAGGTGCATGGTAAATGGTAGGGAATTGAGGAATGCTGTGGAACAGAGGGATCTAGGAATAACTGTGCATAGTTCCCTGAAGGTGGAATCGCATGTAGATAGGGTGGTAAAGAAAGCCTTTGGTGTGCTGGCCTTTATAAATCAGAGCATTGAATATAGGAGTAGGGAAGTAATGTTAAAATTGTACAAGGCATTGGTAAGACCAATTCTGGAGTATGGTGTACAATTTTGGTCGCCTAGTTATAGGAAGGATGTCAACAAAATAGAGAGAGTACAGAGGAGATTTACTAGAATGTTGCCAGGGTTCCAGCAACTATGTTACAGAGAAAGGTTGAACCAGTTAGGTCTTTATTCTTTGGAGCGCAGAAGGTTAAGGGGGGACTTGATTGAGGTCTTTAAAATGATGAAAGGGATAGACAGAGTTGACGTGGATAAGCTTTTCCCATTGAGGGTAGGGAAGATTCAAACAAGAGGGCATGACATGAGAATTAAGGGACAGAAGTTTAGGGGTAACGTGAGGGGGAACTTCTTTACTCAGAGGGTGGTGGCTGTGTGGAATGAGCTTCCAGCAGAGGTGGTGGAGGCAGGATCGATTTTAACATTTAAAAGTAAAGTGGATAGGTATATGGACGTGAAGGGAATGGAGGGGTATGGTCTGAGTGCAGGTAGATGGGACTAGGGGAAAACAAATGGTCGGCACGGACTGGAAGGGCCGAGAGGGCCTGTCTCCGTGCTGTAATTGTTATATGGTTATATGGTTATTGCACATAAAGTAGGTATGTTACAAAACTTACCTTGAGCAGCGTTGCAGTTCTGTCGCTCCCCGTGTGCGCGACTTTGGCGCCTTTCAGAGGGGGGGCGGGTTTAAAATGCCGTTTTTCTCCAGACAGGGCAAATCGATCCATCTCAGGGGATTTGGTTGCTAAAGAGAAATCGCACCGACATTTGTTTTATGAAGATATGTTTAAACTATGCTGTATCATTTATTAGCTAGAGTAATTTAAAAATCATCTTCTAATGCCGTGAGCGCCGCCAACGGGAAGGATTTTATGTAGGAGATAAAATAAGGTACACAGCTTATTTTTACATAAAAACGTGCTTCTTAGGAAGCCTTTAAATCAAATGTTCATGTTGCGGAAAGGTGACAAAAAGTATATACGAACCAATGTTTTTCCTGCCGACTGTGGGTTAAATTCACCGCAAACCGCAACGTTCCAATCCACCGCGATTTCACTAAAACCCACTCGCAAGTTGATTTAAATGGCCATTAATTTACCGGAATTAAACACTGAATTCCTTCCATTTGGCCTATAAATTCATGAAAATGAGATTTAAAAATCATGTCATATTGTGAATTATTGTGTGAATGTTATTTGGGCACTTAGGCAATATAAAAATGTTTATCTTTTCTTAAGAAATGGATAGATGTTTAGATCTAGTAATTGGATTTTGTAATTAGCTACAATTAGGTAACTAACTAATTATATGCTTTAATTTCAGGTCATCCAAGTAAGATTGTTTCATATTTGTTCCAGAATGCTTCAATCTATAATAACTGAAAATTTCATTGAGTTCTCTTAATTTTTAAGAAAGTTATGGGCTTTTGACTGTCCTAGATCACAGCTTTTGAGTTAAGTCAATGGAAAGGCAATGGGGAACAAGATGTTAATTTCCGAGTATGAAAATGGGCATAACTTTGTTAATACTGAAGATATGAAAGTGAATTAGGTGTCAAATTAAACTTATTGTTATGCTTTATCTGATGGGATAAATTGCAGTCTCTTGATTTTTTAAATCTCAAAATGTTGTAACATTGCTACTTCATGTTCGTTTTAAAACTTTTCCCTATCACCTAAAACCTGTACCCTCACATTCTCGACCCCCCTACTTAGGGTAAAAGACTGACCACCCAACGTATCATTTTATTTCATGATATTATACACCTGCCACAGACCATTCTTCAGACTGCTGTGCTCCAGGAGTAAGGTCATTGGCTGCTCAACCCCTCCCAAGAGTTCTGGCCCAAGACTACTGAGCTCTATAGAGGTGCTAAATTATTGCCCACATCACAGGGATTAAATCTGCACTAAAACATTAAATCGATAGTACAAAGTCTCACCCGAACTCCAGAAATCCTCTCTTTCTGTTTCAGCTCCGTTTTCTGGATCTCTGATTCCTTTTCTGTGAGAGATTCGAAAGAAGATTTCACCTGTTCCTGGGGTTGGGTTTCAGATCAGAGAATTAAAAATGTCAGACAATATAGAATAGATGACACAATAATGTGATCAAAAGTGATTTGGTTTTACCTTGTAGAATTCAATTGCTACTTCTGTCAGCATTAAGCTGTGAGACGTGTTCCCGCGCTGTTGTGCAAATCAAACATGTGAGGGATAAAGTGATTAAACCCTATTAAAGAAAGGAGTTTTAAAGAGAATTCAAACAGAGAGGGGCTGGAGAAAGGATTCTGACAGCAGAGTCTGAAAGTTGCTAGTTGCCAGACCCATCCTTAAGGCCTTGAGTAAGAAGAGATAGCTTTGTATAGCTAGAGAAGGGGGTGATGTAGAGAGATCCCTATCAGTGGAAAGGAGTGATAGATGGGACCCTTGTCACTATAGCTTAGCTTTAGTGCTGATATAGGAAAACTGAGAGGGTTCACTAGGAGGTGAGCGAAACTGGGCCAGGTCATGAGCAATTGAGCATGCTTAATAGAAAAAATGAATATTACAACACACCCCTGGTCAAGAAATTGCTCATTACCATGAACATGTTTGAACATGCGATGTATGATATGGGAGGTGCGAGGGGATGAACGGTGGGTTGTACCTACAGATTGTGCACCTCCGACCCTGATTGGAGAGAGGTCCGGAGGAGAAATTGAATGTAAGATTTTGTGTATAAAGGGGGATGATCTCCCTGGCTTCAGTGTGTCTCAAGTTTGAGAGGCACCCGGTCTGCAGACTCGTAAAATAAAGAATCTCTTGCTTCCAGGATTTAGTCTTTGAGTATTTATTGTGAGCATAAAGGGTATCTCAAAATTGGGGGCTCGTCCGGATCGCCACTCCGGCTGCTTGGTGGAGGCAAAGAAGGAGGGGAAGGTGCACCCTGCTGATTTCAGCAGTCTCTGATCTCCTTGCTTGCCATCAGCAGTTTGAGCGAGTGATATCCGGTGAAAAAGACTCGGGAAGCAAGAAGGGGTGTAAGGTAAATACGTACGGGACGGTCGAGTGATTCTTGTGCACAGGACCCAGGTAAGAAAAACGACTATTAAGTATTGCCTGGGCGACCGGGGTTTGTCGGACGGGAATAGTCCGACAAGGTAATGGGAAACCGAATGGGAGGAGTAAGGTCCGGGAACCGGGATGAGGCTCATACTGATATGGAGCCTAACATTCCGCCCGATAGTCCGTTGGGGCGAATGTTGGATGGGGGTGAAGGGAACACCCGGGGTAAGAGTAAGGAAACTATGTGCTCTCACCAGTATGGGGGTGAGGAACTTTCAAAAGGAGATGAAAAGTTTATTGGAAGACCCCTTGGGACTGGCTGAACAAATAGATCAGTTCCTAGGGCCAAAAATGTTTTTATGAAAAATATTGAGTTGTTTCAAACAATCTCATTGAAGTAAGAATGGAACTAATGTAATGTGTGTAAAAACCGGTTTTGTATGAATGAGGAAGTTTGTATATGTGATAGGTTTGTTTTGCTGTGGGCCACATGTTGTAAGGATTGTGTGTGTGTTCCTTTAAGGAATTGTAAGCAATGGGGAGGTTATTGTAAGGTAACGGACAATGCTTTGAATCATCGCAACTTAAAAAGGGGAAGTTGGAAAATGTAGGTTGCTTGGCTTCTATAGATTTCTTTTCAGTAAAGTTAATTTGGAAATTGTTAGTCGTATGTAATTTGTAGGGGGAATGGTTTGAACAAAATTAGAAATAAGTTAATTGCTGAACAACAAGCAGCTTTTATGGTTTGTTTAGATAAACATTCTGGTTGGAGAAGGGTAATAAATTAATGGGGCCCAGAAAAACAAAAAGGAGTTGGCAGACAATGATGTCAATAAGGGGAAGTTGTTTACTTCAGAAGAAAGACAGATGGTCAGACAGGCAGGAGAAGGGGTTGCAGGCTGATGCGCCGACTTGAAATAACCAAACAGGGAAGGAAGAAAAAGTAATGAGAGATCTCAGGGAGATAATAATCAAGGGAATTAGAGAAGCCGTTCCCAGGGGACAGAATTTCGAACGGGCTTTTGAAAATCAGCAGAACAAGGACGAACTTCCGACTGTGTTTTTTACAAAGGTTAAAGGAAAAATGTCCAGCAGTATTCGGGGATAGACCCTGATAAGACTGCAGGTCAGCAGTTGTTGAAGGTTAATTTTGTAACAAAATCATGGCCAGATATTAGAAAGAAATTGGGAAAAATTGGAAGATTGGAATGAAAAACCATTGAATCCGTTGTTAACAGAGGCTCAAAAGGAATATGTAAGACGGGATGAGGAGAAACAGAAGGGAAAGGCAAAATGATGTTGCAAGCAGTACAGCAAGTAGTATTGGAGGACGAGGAAGAGGTGAATGGAGGGACCGAATTGGGGTCCCCGGGAGAACAAGGAACAAGGATCAGGAGGGTGGTACATGGGGCCACCCTGGTGTTATTATTGTAAAGAGAGGGTCATTTCAAGAGGGAATGTCCTAATCGACGACGGGAGGTGCAGTCGTACGCACTCATGGAGGAAGAATAGGGGAGTCAGGGGTTCCGTTCCCTGGGGTGTATGGGATACACACGGGAACCTCTGGTAAATTTGAAATTAGACCCCAGGGAGAGGATATGATATTTATGGTAGATTCGGAGCAGAAAGATCAAGTATAACTAATGTACCAGAAGGAATGAGATTGGGTAAAAAAAAAACAGGTTAGAATCTCAGGGGTAAAGGGAAAGTGATGACATTACCCGAGGTAGAAGAGGTGGTGGTAAAATATGAGGATCGAGAAGTCAGTGGAAGATTTTAAAAGGAAGGTGAATAAATTTGCAAAGGAGGATAAACTATCTGAGAAGTAAGACATTGAGTTTAGAATGAGAAAGAAGGCAGATCAGAAAGGATTAAAGTGGAAAGCAGAGGGATGAATTGATGAGACTGCTTTAGAAAGAAATTTCGTGAAAAAGGAAAGACAATGTTGTCAGTAACAACAGACCTGGTTGAAGTCTGGAATAAGTGATGCACCGACACACAGTGACTCCTATGACAGAGCCAAACAGGGGCCAGAGATTCCATGCCAATAATAAATGTATTTGGGAGAGTGTTTTCTCAAATGCCCTATCGGGAGTGAAATAAATCTGGATCTAAGCCCAGACAAGGCTAGTAAGGAGATAGGTAATGGATAAGGTGTGTTGGGGATGTGAACAGGTACGATAATCAGGAAAGAATAATAATAATTAATAATAATAATAATAATAATGATCTTAATAATAATATTAAGATAATGGTGAACATAGCTATGGTAAGAACATTAAGAAGAGGTATTAAATACACCTAGGCTAGGATGCGGCAGCGTTTTAAATACTAGCGCCGTGTTTTTAATCAGATGTTGTAGGCAGATTTGGAAGGTGTTGATATAGTAATGTGAATGATTTGTTGGTTTGTTCCACAAGTGAGGAGCAACGTGAGAAAGAGACATTGTAATATCTTGGAAAAGAAGGCACAGGAGGTCATGATGTATCAAGGAAGAAGTTTTTGTTTTGTCAGCACAGGTAGAATATTTTGGACGAGTAATATCTAAAGAAGTAAAAGCTATAGCGCAGGATCAAATTGGAAGCTTGCCTGCAATCTTGCTTAGCTCAATTGGCAGAAATTAAGGCTTTAAGAGCAGCATATGTACATGGAGTCTGGCATATGTTTGGAGCAGTAGGGAAACAGAAAGGCTTTGAGAAAAGCAACAGAGACCCCATGCAAAGTTAGCAGTGTTCCCCTATGGAATGTTGTTTGGGTTATCTTATTTGGGAAAGATAGAAGGAATACCCACCATAGAGGGCAGTGATGTATTCTCAAGGAACTATTTACTGGCTGTATCTCGTTCCCTTACAGAATTAAAAGCGAAAGGATTATTGGCTCAAAGCCCGCCACTTGACTTTCCAATACATGCTGTAAAGGCCGGCGACTGGGTACTGGTCAAAAATTGGAAGGAGGAGAAACTCCAGCCCAGGTGGACCGGCCATACCTAGTATTACTGACAACCGAGACAGCAATACGAATAAAAGAAAAAGGGTGGACCCACGTGAACCGGGTTAAAGGACCCATCGATCCACCCGTTCCTGAGGAGGAGGAACAGTGGACGGTGAAGCCGGGAAGTAAACCCCTAACAGTAATTTTAAAAAAGAAAAGCATTGAATGTATAACTGACAGTATGAAAGGAGCAGTTGTGGTATTGTTTGCTTTGTATGTAATTGTTGTGAAAGGTATTAATAATTGTGATAAATGTTATCATCCTATTCAATACAGAGGGGTAATAACCAGATCATTTACCTATCATTCCCATGTGAACAAAGTATGCCATGACCGAAAGACTAGAGTCATTTGTAAAGAGGGGGGAAAGGAGTATTTGATGGCAGGCAATAGGGGGTATATAGGGAAGTTTGGGGCCGTTACCTGCCCAAGGGGGGAGAGATGGGTTTGTGTACAGATAGTTTTCCCTTCTCAGATCGTAAAAGGGGCAATAGATAAGACGAAGGAGGAAGTAATAAAAGAGGTTACTAAGGTAGTAGTCACTAAGCCTCCCCCTCCCCCACATACTCAGCCTCAAGTGCACCAGACACTGTACGAAGAAATCAAGAAGCAGATCGAAATCCCTGAAGGAGAAAAAAACCTGTTTGTGGACTTGGCCACCCGGATAGCTGGGACCCTGAATGTGACTAACTGTTGGGTCTGCGGAGGACCGCTGATGAATTCACGCTGGCAGTGGAGAGGATCCATTGTTGAAATATGGGACCTGATGGGGTGGAACCTGACAATTGGACAAGACCGAGATCCCCAGGTATGGGTCCTGACAGATGCTCCGGTCGGGACTGAGTGTATCGCTAGGCCCTGGGCAAAGGATGCCGTCCTAGTAGGCAGCAGCCCCTGCCAGCGCATCGTCACCCAGTAGCCAAATCAGTCCCGAGTGTGGTGGCCAGAGGAGCCTAAATGGTATCTAACTAAGAAATATGGGAAAAACTGCGCTATCCGGATGGAGATTGATGGAGTGGAATCAGCCGGACTATGGAACTGCACCGGGAATAACCCTTATCAGGGGATCCCAGTATTGCGAGATATATGGAACGAGGTAGCCTCTAGTGGACCGGCCCCTGAAGGACTGTTATGGATATGCGGATACAAGGAATACTCGGTGTTACCGATGAATTGGAGTGGGACTTGTTTTATTGGACTGGTACAACCTGGATTCTTCCTGTTAAACCCCAAAGAAGGCCGTCGTTAGAACACCTGTATTTGATGACCTATATCGGAAAAAGAGGAAAATAGACATTGGAGAATGGGAAGATGATGAGTGGCCACCAGCAAGAATCATCTCATACTACGGACCAGCCACTTGGGCACAAGATGGATCCTGGGGCTACCGAACACCAGTATATATGTTAAACCGGATCATAAGGCTACAGCAGTACTGGAGGTAATTACCAACCAAACTGCGGGGGCGCTAGAGATGCTGGCAAAGCAGCAGACGCAGATGAGAACAGCAATATACCAAACAGGTTAGCCCTAGATTACCTTCTGGCAGAAGAAGGAGGGGTATGCGGGAAATTCAACCTCTCTAATTGCTGTTTGAACATCGATGATAATGGACAGGCAGTGATGGATATATCAGAAGGGATCCGGAAGTTGGCGCATGTTCCAATACAAAAGTGGAATTCGATTATGGGAACCCAATGGTGGGATTCTATCCTCGGAGGAACATGGTGGAGAACGGTGGGACTTGTGTTTCTATGTGCAGTGGCTGGACTGATCTTTATCCCCTGTTGTATCCCTTGTTTTAGGGAACTTATTACCAGAAGTATAAGTCAGATGCAGGCTGTATCATGCCTATGGGAGAGAAAGGGGAAATACAGAAAATAATGATAATGCGGCCAGGGGAAGTTTATGATTTACAGGAGGAGAAGGTTAGGACGATGTTACGTCAGTTCGAATTGAAGGAACTTAAAATGAGGGTTTAATCAGTGTATGCATAGCAAAAGAAAAAGGGAGGATTGTGAGGGATAAAGTGATTAAACCCTATTAAAGAAAGGAGTTTTAAAGAGAATTCAAACAGAGAGGGGCTGGAGAAAGGATTCTGACAGCAGAGTCTGAAGGTTGCTAGTTGCCAGACCCATCCTTGAGGCCTTGAGTAAGAAGAGATAGCTTTGTATAGCTAGAGAAGGGGGTGATGTAGAGAGATCGCTATCAGTGGAAAGGAGTGATAGATGGGACCCTTGTCACTATAGCTTAGCTTTAGTGCTGATATAGGAAAACTGAGAGGGTTCACTAGGAGGTGAGCGAAACTGGGCCAGGTCATGAGCAATTGAGCATGCTTAATAGAAAAAATGAATATTACAACACACCCCTGGTCAAGAAATTGCTCATTACCATGAACATGTTTGAACATGCGATGTATGATATGGGAGGTGCGAGGGGATGAACGGTGGGTTGTACCTACAGATTGTGCACCTCCGACCCTGATTGGAGAGAGGTCCGGAGGAGAAATTGAATGTAAGATTTTGTGTATAAAGGGGGATGATCTCCCTGGCTTCAGTGTGTCTCGAGTTGGAGAGGCACCCGGTCTGCAGACTCGTAAAATAAAGAAATCTCTTGCTTCCAGGATTTAGTCTTTGAGTATTTATTGTGAGCATAAAGGGTATCTCACAAACAGATCAGTTTCTTGTCAGTTTTACAAAACAGCTTCAATTCTTCTTGATGTTTCTCACAGTGAAATTTACTTTTCTTCGCTTTGAGATTCAGGATCAGTGCTCGAGCTTTTTCAGCCAATCTAACCAAGGCCCGATTCACCCTGAGGGTGCGGTCTACAAACTCCTCTCTGCATTCCGGGCAGGAGTTTCTCTCCTCCGTGTCCCAACTCTGTGTGATGCAGGAGCGGCAGAAGTTGTGCCCACACTCCAGCGACACCGGATCGGCGAAGAAATCCCGGCAGATGGGACAAACTGCCTCCTCGGTCCAACTCTCGACCGGGCGTTTCGCAGCCATTTTCACTCCGGAACATAATCAAGGAATTTGCTTCCTGGTTCAAAATGTTTTCATTCACGTCGAGCTGCTGAACCCCCTGCGGTACCGCGAGTGCTCACTGCTCACGCTGCCGGCCCGGGCAATGAATGCTATTTGGCTGCAAGTGTTCAGGGTGAAGGTGTCCTGGCCGCTTCCAACCAAAGATCTTGCAGATTCAGGATTCAAGAGACATGGATGTTTCAAGGTTCGACTGGTGGTCCTCGGCTTAATGGCCGATTGGCTTCTTGTATTTTAAATCGTGCGTTAAAAAAGATCAAGCCTTTACAGAATTTACACAGGGGCAGTGGATCGACAAGGTTGCCGAAGGCGTCCGCGGGCTTGGAATGGACTTTGGTCACTCGCGTTTTCTCGAGACGGCGAGAAAGCGAAGGGACGAGTCGGGGTTCGAGCAGAGGAAAGTGGGAGGAGGTTGGAGACTGGCAGTGAGGGAGATGAAGCGTTAAAGCGGTGACCGAGAGCAGGAAGCAGCACCGATTCAGACATGATGTACCCGAGAGAGAGGTGAGGGAGGGGTCTGGCGGCGACTGAAACAAGGAATGATCTACGTATCCTACAAAGAGATAGACAGAGCCTGAGCACGACGGAATCTCAGCTGGAACCGGGAATTCGGTTTGAACCCATTCTTCCAAAGATCCGTTCGAAGAAAACAAATCTGTTGTGTGGAGAGCAAATGCTGCAAACACGATACAAATTCTAATAGTCGGCGGACTTTAAGACCCGGGGGAGCCCGGAGCTCAGGACCCGCCGCCCGCGGCCGCTGCTGAACCCGCGGGAAGGGCGATTGTTTCAATCTTTATATTTTCACAAAAGTAATTTCTGTTCCGTTGCCGGACACGGTTAACGCGGTTAAAATGAACGGATCGACAGACAGCTGTGATTTCAGTTGCTGTTTATTTCACTCTTCCCACGTTTACATTCCCCCTGGTTTTATTTCCGCGCTCACTGGGGTTTCACGACGCGGAATTTGGGGATTAAATGGGAGCCGTTCAGCACCGACCTGTTGTCCACCGGGTTTCTGCCCCACAGCCCCTGAGCCCCGCTCCTGACGCCGGTCCCGGGACCCGACCCTTTTCCACACCCGGAGCGGAACCGGAGCAGATTCTCAGCCACTGGTTTTCCTTCCAAGGCCAGAAGAAAGGATAAAGTTTCCCCGTGAATTTAGTCCCAGTGAAGGTGTGGAGATGGGACTTGGTGTCCGCGTCGTAAAATGAAACTGTCCCGGCCTCGTAACTGAGATAAACTCCCACCCTCCCGGGGATGGGACGGACGGGGAGAGGGGATGGAGAGGAGGTGAGTGCAACAAGCTCGTCACCCCACCGCCTGATGCTCCAGACTCCAGTCTCCGGGGACGGCAGTTCCTTTCCCTTCCTCTCCACAGACTCTGCGGCGACTCCCAGACTCCAGCGCCGACTCCCCGCCACCTCCACCTCCCAGTAATGTCTCCCCGATGTGAGTCCCTGCGATCCCAGCACACACACCCAGCCTGTAAACCTCTTCCCGGTGTCAGGGAGACTCCTCCGGGTCCGGGTCCATCTCACCCTCTTCCGATCCTCAGACACCTCGAGCAGCGGATGCGCTGTTTCCACATCCAGGGTGACGGAGACTGGGGGGAGAAGCAGAGAATCAGAGAGACCCCGGGGGTCGGGGGGAGACTCGGGCACAGGCGGGCAGACAACTGAACCCTTGCCCGGGGTTTGACACCAACCACATCGGATGGACAACAGACAACTTTCTCGAGGTTTCTCAACCCGGCAGGAGAGGGGGAAATCCGCGGGTTATCGGGAACGGGAACGGGAACGGAAGGGGTCGGGCGGACGGGCAAAACGAATGCGGAAAGTGAGGATGAACGAAAGATTGCGGGTGGGGATGGAGAAATAAGCCGGGTATTCAAATATCTTGCCAGTACATGGCAAATGAGACGCAGATTGCAAGATGAGGAGAGGGGTGCGAGTGGTAATGAGACGTGGTTAAAGAGGATGTAGAGATGTGGGGTGGAGTTGCCGTGATCATACTGAACTGGAGAGGAGGCCATCTTCTACTGTTTTACTTGCTGCTTCTTTTGTGCAGCGTGGATTTGATGCGTGGATTTGATTTCCGATGGTGGCGCCGATAACAACCAAGAACACACTGATCTCATTGTGAAAACCAATACAATGAACTTCACAACTGAGGGACTTGACAATTATTCCGCATGTACGGCTGGTCCAAAGGGAAGTGGGGATCTAAACGAAAAAAAACCGGCTGGGTAAATAGATCCAAAATATTTTTCCCCTTGTGCTTGGTGGAGGTGCAAGGTCACGGTAGAAAGAGAAAACCGGTGATTTTTTTTTTTTTTTTATTTTTTTTTTTTTCTTTCTTTTTTTTTCCATGCCTGGGGGTCTGTGACTGGTGGATGTGCAGCAGAGATAGGTGGTGCACCCTTGCTGTTTATTTTATTTCTATATTTTCATGGCTTGGAATGTGAATGAGGATTTAATTTGGTGTGACAACAAACAAAACTACAAAAAAAAACTAAGTTTATGGAGCAACAGGAAATAATACTGTGGATAGCATGGAATTCTCAAAAAGTTTGCAAAAAAAGACAAGATAGAGGCTAGATCCTCCAAACCTTATGTTCATACAGGGATATCAAAACTGGAGGGCGCTGGTTTAACACAAGAGGATGGAGTTTTAAAGTGGGTCTGACTGATAAGTTTACTTCACACAGAGAGTTATTGATACCTGGAATATTTTGCCAGAGGAGGTGGTGGACTAAGATGTAATCACTACCTTTCAGAGGCATTACGATTTAACACGTGACGTGTAGAATAATATGGTCCTAATGTGGGCAAATTGATTAGTGTAGCTGGGCAAAAATGTGTACATGGACACGTTGGGCCGAGGGGCCTGACTCTGTAATGTACTACCATGGCTCTCTGGCTCCAAGAGCACTGAACGAGTGAATCTTCACAACTACCCGTGCAGGGCATTCCAATGGTTGCCCAGTCTCAACGTGCCGTGAAGTCTCCTTGTCTCTGTCCTAAATGTTCCAGCCTACATTCTGAGAGGATGTCCGCTGCCTCCAGACCCCTCAGACAGGAGAGACATCCTCCCTGCACGCAGCCCACTGAGCAGTGTACGGACTTTGTATTTCCAAGTGATCTCGTCACATACAATTGGACTCTAGAGCACACAGGCCTGTGTATGCTCCGCCTCTCAGGCCTATCCTCTGTTCAATGTGATCATGGCTGATCGAAGCTGGCTCCAGATCCTCTTCAGTGTAACTTCCCCATAACCCTCAATTTAATGATCTTTCCAATATCCAACTATTTTCCCTTCACCAATATCCAAAGATATGGCCGGTCACCATCAATTAGGTCACACAATTCCAGATATTTACTGTTATGTTGGAGAAACAACTTCAACCCTCTGCATGGTACGTGGTCTGGATGTTTGGATGTGATCGAATCCAGGGCGAGTTACACAATGGAGCACAACCGTGCTCAGAAGGCAGGAGACAGAGGGTTGGTGGAGGAATGCTTTTCAGACTGGAGGCTCTTGCAAAGGGTGTGCCATAGAGCTGTCCATTGTTGGTCGTTATTTATACGAACGCTTTTTATGAGTATGTGGGTGGCATGGTTAGTACTTTTGTGGAGGACACTAAAATTGGTGGCTTCATGGAGAGAGAAGAAGGTTATCTGAGATAGACAATAGACAACAGACAATAGGTGCAGGAGTAGGCCATTCGGCCCCTCGAGCCATTCAATGTGGTCATGGCTGATCATCCACAATCAGTACCACGTTCCTCCCTTCTCCCCATATCCCCTGACTCCGCTATCTTTAACAGCCATATCCAGCTCTCTCTCGAAAGTATCCAGAGAACCGGCCTCAAGCGCCCTCTGAGGCAGAGAATTCCACAGACACAACTATCTGTGTGAAAAAAGGGTCTCATCATCTCCGTTCCAAATGATGAAATGTGATCTTAATTAACAGGTCTAATGGGCTGAAGAATGGAAGACTGAATTTTCTAAAGTCTCTAGATTGAGGGCATCAGTTTAAAGAGAGTTGGTAAAGTTGAAAAAGGCATTGAAGGTCAATGTTTTCAGACAGTGGATGGTAGAGAGGTAGAACGAGATGCCAGACGCGGAGGCGAGTACAATTACTGCTTAATGTTTGCATTTGTGGTACTTAAAGGTGTAATCAATGAGAAGAATTGGAAATTGAATACGTTTTACCTCGCTGAATGGCACAGGTTTCTCTCCACAGCGTGTTCAACACAAAGTGGTGATGAATCTTCTCAATCGGCAAGGCACCACCTCTCACTGACAATGTACGAGCTTCATCACTAACGCTGCAAGTATTTCACAGCTGATTAGAACCTGAGCTTCAACAATTTTGGAGCTGCTCTACAAAAACATACAGCGTTTCAATCAAGAGCGTGTCCTACCTCCTTTTCCGACCAGCTGCCTCCTGAAAGAAATAAGACACACGTCTGAATAACTGAGACACAACATCTCATTGAGATACATTGAAGGGGAAACAAGATAAGCACAAGAAATTTCCCCCTGTTTGCCCCATTCTCTGCATGTTCAAACTATGGATGGCAGATGATAAATGATGATGTGTGCGCCACGTTCTAGATTTCAATGTTAATCCCCACAATGTGGTCATGGCTAATCTTGCCCAGGACATAACTCCCCCTTTTGCCCCATTCCCCTCATGTTCAACTCCTGGACAAAAAAAGGTCTCTCCTTCTGGTTCAGATACTGCTAACTGTTTCAATCCTCAAAAGTCCCTGGGTTGGAGAATTCCAGAGATTCTCTGCCTTCTATCCTGTCGTGGACCTTGGAGACAATGGCAAATCGACTCTTCATTCTTTTAAACTGTAAGGAATATGGATCCAACCTCGATAAATCCTGCTGGTGAGACAAGCCCCCCTTCCTGCAATTATCCCGGTGATTCACTTTTGTGTTGCCTCCAATGCTGTACATCATTTCGTGGTTAAGGTCATGAAATCTATGCAAAATGCTCTCGATGTGGCTTGGATTATTGTGACAAACCACACTACAAGATTCTACAATTATATTACCAGCAAAATAATAACCGGAGGAAAATATTCCCCTTTAAGAGCAAAAGGATAACTAGCGATAGAACAGGCCCAATTAAGTGCTGTTAAGAAGGACAAATTCCAGTGTGTATCCTAGGCTAAAATCATCAGACTGCCTTCACGAGGATGTTCTAACACCACAGACTGCTTTTCCTCTCTCATGCTGACCATCCAGAATACTTTCCCCATGGTCTTCTGGTTCCTGCAGAGTTTCCTTCTTTTCAGGAAAATATTACACGTTCACAAACTCAGTGACAAGATCACAACGGCTCTTTCTCAAGGAGTTTGCAGGCTGTCCCGAGATCCCTGGGTTTATGCAGGAGGCCATTTGGTTTGTGAAGAAAAGCAGCACATCGCTGGAACAGACGGAACATTGACCCAGCTCTGAATTACTGGTAAATGATGCATTCATTTCAGAAATGTCACCACCATGTTGTGACTGTGCAGTTTCACTTCGCCTAACTGTAGTGGAACCCCTCACCTTCAGAAATATCCCGTTGTCTTTTTGATCTATCTGTTCCTGCAACGTTGAGAGTTCCTTTTGGATGGAATTTAAATTAGCTTGAATCTCTTGAAGCCTTTTCTCCATTGCGTTCCGAATTTTCTCCTCTTCTTCCCGGACATCTGCGAGTACACGCCGCTCTTTCTCAATGAAAATCTGGTGCAGTTCAGCAAACTGGGATGTGATCTGTGACTGAAGGTTGTGTGACTCTTCCTGTGGAATGAAAGATGAAGAGCAACATATAATGTCACTGTATTGTGTTTCCTAACGATATGCGAGAGGATAGTTGGCCAACCAACCTTTTGGCATTGAGCACAGAAATAAGCCATTTCGCCCAACATGTCCATTGAGTTCCATAGATTAATTACCCTCTGACACAATAAGTTTAGGATTTTTTAGCTCAGAGATACAGCGCGAAAACAGGCTTTTCGGCCCATCGGGTCCGCGCCGACCAGAAATTGCCACACATTAATTATTTTTATATTTACCAAGCCAATTAAACTACACACCTATACGTCTTTGGAGTGTGGGAGGAAACCAAAGATCTCGGAGAAAACTCACGCAGGTCAGTGGGAGAAGGTAAAACTCCGTAGAGACAGCACCCGTAGTTGGGATCCAACCCGGGTCTCCTGCGCTTATTCGGCGCAAGGCAGCAACTCTACCGCTGCGCCACCATGACCACTTTTCTATGTTCTTCCTCACCTCCTTTCTAAAAGAGCGCCCTTTAATTCTGAGGCTATGACCTCTAGTCATACAGTCCCACCAGTGGAAACATCCTTTCCACATCCATTCCATCTACAGTCAGTACCTGCCCGCCCAGTCTCAATCTCTATAGCTCCAACCCTCGGCTCCTGTGCTGTAGAGAGGTGTCCAGACGTTACACAGATCACATTGATGAAAACGACACAAGATAAGGAAATCAAAACTGGAAAACCTCACCAGAACAACAGAAATCTCATCTTTCTGTTGCTGCTCCATTTGCTCGATCTCTGATTTCTTTTTTGTGAGAGATTCAAAGGAAGATTTCACCTGATCCTGGAGTTGGGTTTCAGATCAGACAAGAAACATGTCAGAAAATGAAACAAAACATGACACAAAGAGGTGATCAAAAGCGATTTGGTTTTACCTTGTAGAATTCAATTGCTTCTTCTATCAGCATGAAGCTGTGAGACTTGTGTTCCTCCGCAGCGACACAAACCACACAGGTCAGTTTCTTGTCAGTTTCACAAAACAGCTTCAGTTCTTCCTGATGTTTCTCGCATTGAAGTTTACTTTCCTTCTCTTTGAGATTCAGGCTCAGTGCTCGAGCTTTCTCAGCCAGTCTCACCAAGGCCCGATTCACCCTGAGGCTGCGGTCCACAAACTCCTCTCTACATTCCGGGCAGGAGTTTACTCGCCTCCCTGTCCCAACTCTGTGTGATGCAGGAGCGGCAGAAGTTGTGCCCGCACTCCAGTATAACCGGATCGGTGAAGAAATCCAGGCAGATGGGACAAACTACCTCCTCGGTTAAACTCTCGACCTGGCCTTTCGAAGCCATTTTAAATCCTCCACTTCCTGGTTCAAATTATTCTCTGACGTGGAGCTGCTGAATGACGAGACCGTCAGGTGACCGTCACGGTGACGCAGCGGTGGAGTTGCTGCCTTGCGGCGAATGCAGCCCCAGAGACCCGAGTTCGATCCTGACTACGGGTGCTGTCTGTACGGAGTTTGGACGTTCTCCCCGTGAACTGCGTGGGTTTTCTACGAGATCTTCGGTTTCCCCCCACACTCCAATTTTTGGTAACTGTTAAAAAACGGCTTGCTAATTGTAAAACATGTCCCTAGTGGGTGTAGTATAGTGTAAATATGCGGGGATCGCTGGTCGACGCGGACCCGGTGGGACGTATCTCTAAACTATCTCTAAACCCAACCTACAGTACAGTGTCGCTGCGCCCGCTGCCGTCCCGGGCAATGAATGCTATTTGACTGCAAGTGTTCAGTGTGAAGGTGTCCTGGCCGCTTCCAACTCATCTCACACGAGGGAGGGGTAGATTGGACATTAAACTGGCCTGAATATGGACGAGAACGACTAAGGCAGGACAGAAAGGGACGGGGCCCGGCGCTAAGGAAGCCTCGGGTGTAACCTGAGGAGACGTTGCACCTGTTGGGCAGTGGAACCCGCCGCCCGCATCTCCGTTCACAGCCCGGGATCAGGATGGACGGAGACCCCCCTCCGCCCTTATTTTATTCCACAACAGTGCACCTGTCTCTCATGCAGCATTCTTCGGGGCAATCTATGTTTGTGCGTATTGTTTAATGGATATTATATAACCCTCTGACATTCATTGCAGTTTGCAAAGATTCACTTTGTCTGTCTGAAGAAAGGTCTCGACCCGTAACGTCGCCCATTCATTCTATCCATAGATGCTGCCTCACCCAATGTGTATCTCCAGCAGTTTTGTCTACCAGATTCTTTGTCTGCTGATCAGTTTAGTTTAGTTTAGCGTAGAGATAGTTTAGAAAACAGGCCACTCGGTCCACCGAGTCTGCATCAACCAGCGATCCCCGCATATCAACACTATCCCTGCACACATCAGGGACAAATTTACACATCCACCAAGCCAATTAACCTACATACCTGTACGTCTTTAATGTGTGGGAGGAAACCCAAGATCTCGGAGCAAACCCACGCGGTCATGCGGTTGAACGTACAGGCAACACCCGTAGTCGGGACCGAACCCGGGTCTCTGGCGCTGCAAGCGCTGCAAGGCAGCAACTCCACCGCTGCGCCCCCGGGGAATCAGTGAGAGTGGATCACGGGACACTCAGATTGGAAAGCCCAATTGGCAGCATTTCCTCCGCCCCTGCAGCTCATTCTTGCCGCTAATGCTGCCGAGATGGCGCCCAACCAAGGCGTCTATTTGCGTGCGATGCAGATCTACAATCACATATTACAATCGCCCCACACTCTTAAATCTCTACTCCCACCTCAACATTTCCCACTTTAACTATGATCGGACTTTGCTGGCGTAACCTTGCACTAAACCTTATTCC
Source organism: Okamejei kenojei (assembly GCA_035221665.1). NCBI lineage: Eukaryota > Metazoa > Chordata > Chondrichthyes > Rajiformes > Rajidae > Okamejei > Okamejei kenojei. The sequence continues at coordinate 11,181,844 of CM069160.1, forward strand.
ATCATCGTGTATCTGTCCACTGTAAGTGGCCCGATTGTAATCATGTATTGTCTTTCTGCTGACTGGATAGCACGCAACAAAAGTATTTCACTGTACCTCTAAACACGTGGCAATAAACTAAGCTGAAAAGCCTTATTCCCCTTAGATAGGCACTAAATGCTGGAGACCGTCTCTACCCGAAAGCTCACCCATTCCTTCTCTGTAGAGATGCTGCCTGTCCCGCTGAGTTACTCCAGCTTTTTGTGTCCAAACCAGCGTCTGCAATTCCTTCCTACACTCCGAGCCATGTCCCACTTGTTGCATCTCTCACACAAATCTGTGCCCATTTGAACTTCGCACACATGGGAAATAACCCCCCCCCCCCCCCCCCCATTCCCCCTCTCCTCACCGGACCCGAGCGTGAACCCTCTGTGAAAGTCCTTCTGCACAGAGAACCTGCACCTGCTTCTCCGGCCTCACCCTCGACCCGAATCTCATCATCCTTGAAAACATTGCAGTGAATATCTCCTGCGCCCTCCAGATGATCCTCGCTTCATTCATTAAGTTTGGTGACCAGAAATAGGCTTGATGCACCAGTTGCGTCCAAGCCTGTGTTTTATACCGATTCAAGATAACCTCCTGATGATGTAGGAAGGAACTGCAGATGCTGGTTTAAATCGAAGCTAGACACAAAATGCTGGAGTATCTCAACGGGACAGGCAGAGTCTCTGGAGAGGAGGAGTGGATGACGTTTAGGGTCGAGACCCTTCTTCGGAATCTTTCTCCCATTTGTTCTATATGTCACCGTCTATATCTCTCGCTTCCCTTTCCCCTGACTCTCAATCTGAAGAAGGGTCTCGCCCCGAAATGTCACGCAATCCTTCTGTTCAGAGATGCTGCCTGTCCCGCTGAATTTACTCCAGCTTTTTGTGACTATGCCCTGATGTTGTACTCTGGGCTTTCATTGATGAGGTTCTGGATTCCCGTTGCCATTACTGGCTGCACTTCAATGTGAGTTACGCAGGTAAAGCACTCTGTGGTCTCCGAAACGAGATGCGAGGACATTGTATAAATGTTAGCGGGTTGTGACGCTGCAATGCTGAGAAATCTATGCTGCGCATTGTAACTGTCCCTTTTCCCAATCTATCGTGCTGGAGTTTGATTTGGTTGTATTTACGTGTGGTGTTATCTAATTTGACTGGTTAGTATGCAAAACAAAACCTTTGTACACGTGAAAACGTTGAACCTAAACCAGTCTGGGACTGGAGACACTGCTGCAGGTGGGGGTTAGTGCCGGGGGTTGGAAGGGGGCGGGTTGTGGAGGGACATGGATGTTTTACGGTTCGTGAACCTCAGACTTGATTGGCGATTGGCTTCTTGTATGTTAAATCGTGCGTAAAAAAGATCAAGCTTTCACAGAATGTTCACAGGGGTAGAGGATGGGCAACTGCCTGAGAGAGAGAGGTGAGGGAGGGATCTGGCGGCGGCTGAAACAAGGAATGATCTACGTATCCTACAGAGAGACAGGCAGAGCCTGAGCACATCGGGGAATTCGGGTTGAACCCATTCTTCCCAAAATCTGTTTGGAAGAAAACGAATCTGTTGTGTGGAGAGCAAATGCTGCAAACACGCCGTAAATTCATGGCGTCAGTGGACTTTAGGACCCGGGGGAGCCCGGAGCTCAGGACCCGCCGCCCGCGGCCGCTGCTGAACCCGCGGGAAGGGCGATTGTTTCAATCTTTATATTTTCACAAAAGTAATTTCTGTTCCGTTGCCGGACGCGGTTTACGCGTTAAAATGAACGGATCGACAGACAGCTCCGATTTCAGTTGCTGTTTATTTCACTCTTCCCACATTTACATTCCCCCTGGTTTTATTTCCGCGCTCACTGGGGTTTCACGACGCGGAATTTGGGGATGAAATGGGAGCCGTTCGTTCAGCGCCGACCTGTTGTCCACCGGGTTTCTGCCCGCACAGCCCCTGAGCCCCGCTCCTGACGCCGGTCCCGGGACCCGACCCTTTTACACACCCGGAGCGGAACCGGAGCAGATTGTCAGCCACTGGTCTTCATCCCAAATCTCGAAGAAAGGATAAAGTTTCTCCGTGAATTTATTCCCAGTGAAGGTGTGGAGATGGGACTTGGTGTCCGCGTCGTAAAATGAAACTGCCCCGGACTCGTAACTGAGATAAACTTCCACCCTCCCGGGGATGGGACGGGCGGGGAGACGGGATGGAGGGGAGGTGACGGCTTCAAACCCTTCATCCCACCGCCCGATGCTCCAGACTCCAGTCTCCGGGGTCAGGTCGTCCTCTCTCTTCCTGATCCACAAACTCTGCGGCGACTCCCAGACTCCAGCGCCGATTTTTGTTTTCTCCAGCGCCGATTCCCCGCCGACTCCACCTCCCAGTAATGTCTCCCCGATGTGAATCCCTCCGATCCCAACACACACGGATATTCTGTAAACCTCTTCCCGGTGTCAGGGAGACTCCTCCGGATTCGGGTACGTCTCACCCTCATCCGATCCTCAGACACCTCGAGCCACGGATGCGCTGTTTCCACATCCAGGGTGACGGAGACTGGGGGGAGAAGCAGAGAATCAGAGAGTCCCCGGGGGTCGGTGGGAGACTCGGGCACAGGCGGGCGGCCCAACTGAAACGTTGCCCGGGGATTCATCGCAACAACATCGATGGACAGCAGACATATTTCCCGGAGATTATCAACCGGGCAAGAGAGGGGAAATTCCGCGGGTTCTCGGGAACGGGAGGAGGCGGACGGGGAAAACGAATGCGGAAGGTGAGGATGAACGAGAGATTGCGGGTGGAGATAGAGAAATAAGGCGAGTATTCAAATATCGTGCAAGTAGATGGCGAGAGAGAGGCTGATTGGAAGATGAGGAGGCGGATGTGAGTTGTAATTAGAGGTAGTTAAAGAGGATGTAGAGATGTGGGGTGGAGTTGCCGTGATCATTCTGAACAAGAGTGGCCAAGACGGGCGAGGGAGTTTGCCACGGTTTTCTTGCTTTCATTAGTGGAGAGTAGATTTGATGCGTCTGTATCTCATTGTGAACCAATATATGAACTTCACTGAGGGACTTGACAACGTTCCTTGTGTAAGGCTGGCCCAGAAAGCGAAGGCAAGTGGCAACAAGACGAGTTGTAAAATGGTTCCAAAATTGGCCTGGTGGTTGGAGGTGGAAGGTAGCGCTCGAAGGATGTTCTGCTTGGAGGTCTGTGTGCAGCAGAGATCGGTGCTGCAACCTTTGCTGTTTATTTTATATTTTCGTGGCTTGGATGTGAATGTAGGAGATGTGAGATTTATGTTTATGGAGAATGGGAAATGGTGTGGATAGCGATGAAGTCTGTCAAAGTTTACAACACGATATATAGGGTAGATCATCAAAACCTTATTGTCAAGCAGGGATATCGATACTGGAGGACGTAGTTTTCTTCGCACAAAGAGTTGTTAACAGGGATTCGTTTTACCTCGTTTGATGATATCAGATGTTTCTCTCAATGCCATGTTGTGGAAAAAAGTGAGATCAAACTTTTCAATGGGTAACGCATCATCTACCACCAACATCGGTTTGGTTTCACCGCCAACCCTGTAAATATTTAACAGCTGGTTAGAAACTGAGCATTACCTGTTTTTTGAGCTGTACTATAAAAACATACATTGTTTCAGTCAAAAGCATGTCCTACCTACTCTTGCGAACAGCTTCCTCCTGAAATAAATCAAACACAAATCTCAATAGGCTGAGATGGATCATGATCCCGACGGCGGGTATTTCACCAAAATGCGACAAAAAAAGAAAACCCCTCTGTTAATTTCCATTTCCCAATTATTTGCCGCTGTCACACAGACAGAAAGTGGTTATTGTCGTACAAACATCGAACGGGGGAAAGCATTAGGAATGTCGAAGACAATAACTGCGAGTATGCAACTTACGAGTAAGACCGGGCAGATCGTGGGATTTTATCTGGAGAAGATGTCAGAGATAAAGGGTTGGAATATTTTAATGTCGGTGGTGCATTTAAATGGGTGGGGGTTGGAAATATTATTACTACTTGTGGGGGAAGTAAAAATAAAGGCTGGAATGTGTGATGGCCTTTAATAAATTCCACAAGAAATGCAGTAAACAGAACGTGGAACTCACAGGGTGGCCTGAAGAGAATATTGCAGAGAAATTTATGTTGAAGTGGGATAAATACATGAGGATTCCTGGAATTTGGGGCATTATTGTGGGATGTGGTGAGTAGATGGAACAGACGGAACATTGACCCAGTACCGAATTACTGGTAAATGCAGCATTTATTTCAGGGATTTAACCCACCATTTTGAGACTGCACTTTCCCTTCACCAAACTGTAGTGTAACCCCTCACCTTCAGAAATAACACGCCGTCCTTGTGGTCTATCTGTTCCTGTAACTTTGAGAGTTCCTCCTGAATGGAATTTAAATTCTCTTGAATCTCTTGAAGATTTTTCTCCATTGGTTTTACAATCTTCGCCTCATCTTCCCGGATATCTCCGAGTAAGCGCTGCTCTTTCTCAGTGAGAATCTGGTGCAGTTCAGCAAACAGGGACGTGGCCTGTGACTGAAGGTTGCGTGACGCTTCCTGCCAGATGAAAGATGAGAATCAATATATTGTGTCAGTCTGCTGTGTTTCCTCGTGAAATAGAAGGTGACATTTGGCCAATTAATGTTGAGTTCCGCAGTGCAGAAATATGCCATTCGGCCCAACATTCCATGCTGGGCTCTGTATGTATCTACACTAACCCCATTTGCATGTATTTAATCCGTAGCTTTCATTACCTTGGAAATTCAAGAGCTCGTCTTGATAATTGTGAAATATTTGGTGAAAGTGATGTCAATCACATCATTCCCATTCCCCAGTACAATTCCCTGCAACCTATTCCATTTAATGTGCCCATTAACCCTCACTGGACGGAACCAGGTCACCAGAACTAGTAGACAGCAGCACCACTTAGAATGACAGACTTAATAGAGTCATACAGCAAGGGGTGTTAGATACCGACCAACACGTCCCATCTGCGCTATTTCCACCTGTCCGCATTTGCCCCAGATAGTTCTAACATTTTCTCTCCACGAATTTTTTTCAAATATCTTTTAAATATTGTTATGGTACCTGAATCAACTACTTCTCCTGGCAGCTCGTTCCACACACCCACTGTCAATATTGCCCTTAATGTTCGTATTAAATCTGTTCCCTCTCACCTTAAACCTATGCCCTCGCATGCTCGACGCTCTACTCGGGGTAAAGGACTGAATATTCACCCTAACATTTTGTTTTGTGATATTATACACCTGTAATAGATCATTCTTCAGACTCCGGCGCTCCAGTGAGTAAAGTCCTTGGCTGCCCAACCGCTCCCAAGTTCTCGGGTCCTCCACTACAGAGGACTATAGATGCCCACTAATTGCACACATCACATGGATCAAATCTACACCAAAAAAAAAATTAAATCGATAGTACAAAGCCTCACCCGAACTCCAGAAATGCTTTCTTTCTGTTGCTGCTCCATTTGCTGGATCTCTGATTGCTTTTCTGTGAGAGATTCGAAAGAGGATTTCACCTGCTCCTGGGGTTGATACAAGATACAAGATACATTTATTTGTGGAAATGTGATTACCACACAGCCATACAATAAAATAAAGAACACAACACATGATAGAGTTGAACATAACACATCCCCACACAGCAGAATCAAAGTTACCCACCGTGAGGGAAGGCACCAAAGTCAGTCATCTTCCTCTGGGGTTCACACGTGGTCGGGGCCTCCAGAGCCCCTCCGCAGTGGCCGCTACGGGCAGCCCGCCGCTCAGGCCCGCTCGCCGGGATGTTGGAGCTCCGAGGTCGGAACGGGAGGGCAGCCTCAGCGGCTTGGACCTCCAAGTCGGCCGCTTCCCACCGGAGTCCGCAGCTCCCGGCGTCCCCAGGCCGCGCCGAGCAGGAGAGTCCGCGAGGGGGGGGGGGGGGGGGGGGGGGGGGGGGGGGGGCGAGGACGTGACACGGAGAATAGTCGCATCCTCGCCAGGATAGGGTTTCAGATCAGGGAATAAAAATGTCAGAGAATATAGAAAAGATTAAACAATGATGTGATCAAAGGTGATTTGGTTTTACCTTGTAGAATTCAACAGCTTCATCTAACAGCATGAAGGTGTGAGACTTGTGTTCCTCCGCAGCTGCACAAACCAAACAGATTATATTCTTGTCAGTTTCACAAAACAGCTTCAGTTCTTCCTGATGTTTCTCGCAGTGAAGTTTACTTTCCTTCTCTTTGAGATTCAGGCTCACTGATCGAGCTTTCTCAGACAGTCTCGCCAAGGCCCGATTCACCACGAGGGTGCGGCCCACAAACAGTCTACATTCCGGGCAGGAGGTTCTCGCCACCCTCTTCAAACTCTGTGTGATACAGGAGCGGCAGAAGTTGTGCCCGCACTCCAGTGTCACCGGATCGGTGAAGAAATCCAGGCAGATGGGACAAACTGCCTCCTCGGTTAAACTCTCGACCTGGTGTTTCGAAGCCATTTTAAATCCGCCACAGGGTACGCAAAAGGCTGGAGAAACTCAGCAGGCGCAGCAGCATCTAAGGAGCTGAGCTGAGTAAACCCGCCACATCCTGTTTCAAAATGCCGTGTCTGTGAGCAGCTGCTGAATATGTGCGATCACATGACCGTCACGCTGGCGCGGCGGCAGAGTTGCTGCCTCAGAGACCCGGGTTCGATCCTGACTACAGGTTCGGTCTGTACGGAGTTTGTACGTTCTCCCCGGTAATCTACGTGGGTTTTCTCCGAGCCCTTCGGTTCCACAGAGGCTTGGCAAATGTAAAAAAAAAAACCTCATATATTAACACTACCAACATTAAGAATGTCTGGAGAATTGAAAATCCATCCGGACACGAATATTTATTTTACTCACCTGTGCATAAATCATATTCAAGGATAGACTATTTCTTAATATATTCTAAACTAATTCCATTTACCTACAACTCGCAATATCATAACATTATAATTTTGGACCATGCTCCATTAACGTTTATGATTAAACGTAGAGATTGGCCCCGTGGTTTGTTCAGCCTGCACCATGTGGGAGATCAGGGAGGTGGTCGGTGTCCCGGGTGACTACATTTGCAGCGACCCCCCCAGCACCCCCGCCCCCCCCCTGTGTCCAGGTGCAGCTCCTGGCAGATCGCATTGAACGATTGGAACTGCGGCTGGATTCATACTGGAGCATCCACGATGCGGAGAAAGTCGTGGATAGCACGTACAGCGGGTTGGTCGCACCGCAGGCAAAAGGTAAGAGGACAAAAAGGGATACGGGTGGCCAATTAGCCAGCAAAGCAGTAGGCAGGCAGTGCAGGAGTCCCCTGCGGTCATCTTCCTCCTAAACAGGTATTACCATTTTGGATACTGTTGAGGGAGACGGCTCATCAGGGGAATGTAGCAGCAACTGCCAGGTTCATGGTACCATGGGTGGCTCTGCGGCACATGAGGGGGTAAAAAAGAGGGAAGGGCAATAGTAATATGGGGATTCAATTGTCAGGGGATAGATAGTCGTTTCTGCGGCTGCAAACCGAGACTCCAGGATGGTATGTTGTCCTCCCTGGTGCAAGGGTCAGGGATGTCACTGACGGCTGCAGAACATTCTGGAGAGGGAGGGTGAACAGCAGTTGTCTGGTGCATATTGGCACCAATGATATAGGTAAAAAAAAAGGGATGAGGTCCTACAAGGTGAATTTAGGGAGCTAGGAGATAAACTTAAAAGTAGGACTTCAAAGGTAATAATCTCTGGATTACTACCAGTACCACAGGCCAGTCAGAGTAGAAATAGGAGGATATTGCAGATGCATACGTGGCTTCAAAAATGGTGCAAGGGGGAGGGATTCAATTTTTTAGGGCACTGGGACCAGTTCTGGGGGAGGTGGGACCAGTACAAACAGGACGGTCTGCACCTGGGCTGGAATGGAACCAATGTCCTTGGGGGAGTGTTTTCTAGTGCTGTCGGGGAGGATTTAAGCTAATGTGGCAGGGAGATGGGTACAAAAACAGAGAGGCAGGTGGGTGTAAAATGAGGGTAGAAGCAATAGGTAGCAAGGTGAAAAGTAAAAGTGGCAGGCAGACAAAACCAGGGCAAAAATCAAAAAGTCCACTTTTTCAGCATAATTGTATAAGGGGTAAGAGCGTTGTAAATACAAGCCTGAAGGGTTTGTGTCTCAATGCAAGGAGTATTCGTAATAAGGTGGACGAGTTGAACGTGCAGATAGCTATTAATGATCATGCTATAGTTGGGATCACGGAGATATGGCTCCAGGGTGACGTAGGCTGGGAGCTGAACATCCAGGGATATTCAATATTCAGGAGGGATATAGAGAAAGGAAAAAGAGGTGGGGCAGCGTTGCTGGTTAGAGAGGAGATTAACGCATGGAAAAGGAAGGAAGGACATTAGCTTGGAGAATGTGGAATCGGTATGGGTAGAGCTGCAAAACACTAAGGGGCAGAAAACGCTGGAGGAGTGGGTGTTGTGTACAGGCCACCTACAGTAGCAGTGAAGTTGGGGATGGTATCAAACAGGAAATTAGAAATGCGTGCGACAAAGGCAAAAACAGTTATAATGGTGACTTCAATCTTCATATAGATTGGGCGAATCAAATTTGCAGGGGTGCTGAGGAAGAGGATTTTCTTGGAAATGTATGCGGGGATAGTTATCTAAATCAACATGTAGAGGAACCAACGAGAGAGCAGGCTATTTTAGACTGGGTTTTGAGTAATGAGGTTGGAAGGTAGTTAGCAGTCTTGTTGTACGTGCCCCCTTGGGCAAGAGTGAACCCATACTATGGTTGAGTTCTTCATTAGGATGGAAGTGACATTGTTAATCAGAAACAATGGTTCTGACTTAAAGAAAGGTAACTTTGAGGGTATGAGACGTGAATTGGCCAAGATTAACTGGCAATTAATTCAAAAAGGGTTGACGGTTGATAAGCTTGGAAGACATTTAAGACTGCATGGATTGAACTACAAAAATTGTTCATCCCAGTTTGGCAAAAGAATAAATCGGGGAAGGTAGTGCATCCGTGGATAAATAAGGGAAATCAGGGATAGTATCAAAGCAAAGGATGATGTGTACAAAGTAGCCAGAAAAAAAAAGCATACCAGAGGACTGGGAGAAATTCAGAGACCAGCAGAGGAGGACAAAGGGCTTATTTAGGAAAGGGGAAAATAGATTATGAAAGAAAACTGGCAGGTAACATAAAAACTGACTGCAAAAGTTTTTTATAGTTATGTGAAGAGAAAGAGATTAGTTAAAACAAATGTAGGTCCCTTGCAGTAGAAGCGGGTGAGTTGATCATGGGGAACAAGGATATGGTGGACCAATTGATAACTACTTTGGTTCCGTTTCACTAAGGAAGACATAAATAATCTGCTGGAAATAGCAGGGGACCGCGGGTCAAGGAGGAATTGAGTGAAATCAGGTTAGTCGGGAAGTGGTGTTGGGTAAATTGAATAATTAAAGGCCGATAAATCCCCAGGGCCAGATAAGGTGCATCCAGGAATTAAGGAAGGTAAAACTAGATGCATTAGTGATAATCTTTCAAAACTCTTTAGATTCTGTAGAGTAGTTCCTGAGGATTGGCGGGTAGAAATGACGTAACCCCTCTTTTTAAGAAGGGAGGGAGAGAGAAAACGGGGAATTTACAGACCAGTTAGTCTAACATCGGTAATGGGGTAGTGGGGAAATACTAGAGTCAGTTATTAAAGATGGGGATAGCAGCAATTGGAAAGTGGTGAAGTCATTGGACAAAGTCAGCATTGGATTTACGAAAGGTAAATCATGTCTGACGAATCTTGAGGAATTTTTTCGAGAATGTAAACTAGTAGCGTGGATAAGGGAGAACCAGTGGATGTGTATATCTGGAGCTTCCAGAAGGCTTTCGAACAAGGTCCCACATAAGAAATTAGTATACAAAACTTAAAGCATACGGCATTAGGGGTTCAGTATTGATGTGGATAGAGAACTGGCTGGTAAACAGGAAGCAAAGAGTAGGAGTAAACGGGTCCTTTTCACAATGCCAGGCAGTGACTAGTGGGGTACCGCAGGGGTCTCAGTGCTGGGACCCGGGAACAGCTATTTACAATATATATTAATGATCTGGATGAGGGAATTGAAGGCAATATCTCCAAGTTTGCGGATGACACTAAGCTGGGGGGGGGGGGGTAGTGTTAGCTGTGAGGAGGATGCTAGGAGACTGCAAGGTGACTTGGATAGGCCTGGGTGAGTGGGCACATGTTTTGGCAGATTGCAGTATAATGTGGATAAATGTGAGGTTATCCACTTTGGTGGCAAAACAGGAAAGCAGACTATTGTCTAAATGGTGGCCCACCCATTAGGGGAAAGGGGAGATGCAGCGAGACTGGTTGTTCATGGTACACCAGTCATTGAAAGTAGGCATGCAGGTGCAGCAGGCCAGTGAAAAAAAGCGAATGGTATGTTAAACTTTCATAGCAAAAGGATTTGCATATAGGAGCAGGGAGGTTCTACTTCAGTTGTACAGGGTCTTGGTGAGACCACACCTGGAGTATTGCGTTTTACAGTTTTGGTCTCCAATCTGAGGAAGGGACATTATTGCCATAGAGGGAGTGCAGAGAAGGTTCACCAGACTGATTCTGGGATGTCAGGTCTGTCTTTGAAGAAAGATGGCTTAGACTCGGTTTATACTCTCTAGAATTTAGGAGATTAGAGGGGATCTTATAGAAAACTTACAAATTCTTAAGGGGTTGGACAGGCTAGAAGCAGGAAGATTGTTCCCGGTGTTGGGGAAGTCCAGGACAAGGGGTCACAGCTTAAGGATAAGGGGGAAATCCTTTAAGACCGAGATGAGAAAGACTTTTTTCACACAGAGAGTGGTGAGTCTCTGGAACTCTCTACCACAGAGGGTAGTTGAGGCCAGTTCATTGGCTATATTTAAGAGGGAGTTAGATGTGGCCCTTATGACTAAGGGGATCAGAGGGTATGGAGAGAAGGCAGGTACGGGATACTGAGTTGGATGATCAGCCATGATCATATTGAATGCCGGTGCAGGCTCGAAGGGCCGAATGGCCTACTCCTGCACCTAATTTCTATTTCTATCTATGTTTCTATACAGAAAGTAGGTGCAGGAGGAGGCATTCGGTCTTTCGAGCCAGCACCGCCATTCGTTGTGATCATGGCTGATCGTCCCCAATCAATAACCCGTGACTGCCTGCTGCCCATATGCCTACCTTCTCCCCATATATCTGGAATATAAATGGATAACGATTTATCCGGGAGGCGTGCATCTTATTTAGTCGAGACATTCATGCACTGCCCCATCACAAACGCTGCTGAGGCTGGCGGAGTGTTCCAGTGATTACAGCAGCCGCCAGCGAGACCAAACGACGTGGGTTCTGCCTGTGCGGACTTTGTTCATTCAACCCGCCCCCACGTGCTTTTGCCGCGGCTGCTCCGGTTTCCGGCCACTTCCCGAAGGCGTGAGGGGCTCTCGGTGAATTGGCTGCTTGATGTGACCACAGCGTAGTTTGGTGTGGGAGTGGAGGGAAGGGGGAATAGGGTAGGGTGAGGGGAGGTGTTGGTACGAGTGCGAGAAATGAGTGCAGGCAGTGGGGCTGATGGGAATACAGTGAGTGAGTGGCGGCAGAGAGTTGAGACACAAGAGCCAGGAGATGCTGGAAACTTGAACAAAACATAAATTACCTGTCGCCTCAAAGGGTCAGGCAGCATCTGTGGAAGGACATGGATGTTTCACGTTTCGACTCGTGATCCTCAGACTCGATGGACGATTGGCTTCTTGTATATTTAATCGTGCGTAAAAAAGAACAAGCCTTTACAGAATTTCACTTTCAGAACTTGAATTTCCCCTTGAACCGTGCGGCCGCTTGTAGGACTTGGTACAACTTGATTTTGCTCGTATACTGTGTGATTTGGATGGATAACGCGCGAGCAAAGCTTTTCACTGTACACGTGAAATAATAAACCCAACTAAACCAATACCACCATGTTGTTGTCAGCGTGTTGGTGAACGAATGAATGAGGTGACTGAATGAAGGAATGAAGGAATGAATGAATGAATGAATGAATGAATGAATGAATGAATGAATGAATGAATGGATGAATGGATGAATGATGATGAACGAAGGATGGATGAATGAATGGAGGAATGAATGAATGAATGAATGCATGAATGAATGAATGAAAATGAATGAATGAATGAATGAATGAATGAATGAATGAATGAATGAATGAATGAATGAATGAATGAATGAATGAATGAATGAATGAATGAATGAATGAATGAATGAATGAATGAATGAATGAATGAATGAATGAATGAAGATGAATGAATGAATGAAGGAATGAATGAATGAATGAATGAAATGGATGAATGAATGAATGAATGAATGAATGAATGAATGAATGAATGAATGAATGAATGAATGAATGAAGGAATGAATGACTGAAGGAATGAATGAGTGAATGAATGGATGAATGAATGAATGAAGCAATGAATGAATGAAGGAATGGATGATTGGATGAATAAATGAATGAAGGAATAAATGAATTATACTTTATTATCACATGGGGCAGGTCACAGTGGGTTTCTTTGTATTCCATACACATGTGTGAAACACATACATCTTCTAGATGCACCGGGACGCAAACTCAGTGATGTATACAAAGAGTTACAGATTATTCCACAAGTCCCCAAGCCGACCCTGCAGTGCGTTTTCAGGCGGCAGGTGGGGATCCTGCAGGTGGCGAAATTGCACAGACCTTTGGACAGCTCTGCATCGCCATCTGGTGGCTGAATGCGGCAATGTCATGTCCAAGAGGCAAACTGCAGATGCTGGAAAAATCGAAAGCAGACAAAAAATGCTGGAGGAAACTCAGCGGGTGAGGCAGCATTTAGCGGGTGACCCCTGAAGAAGGGTCTCAGCCAAAACGTCTCCTGAAGAAGGGTCTCGACCCGAAACGTTGCCCATTCCTTCTCTCCGTAGATGCTGCCTCCACCGCCGAGTTTCTCCAGCATTTCCTGTCTACTTGCGGCAATGCAAAGAACATTTCCTGACATGCATGAGGTGGAATAGTGAAGGGTCCCTCAATGCAGCAGCGAGAAATAAACATCTGGTCGAATTAAAAGGATAAAGAACCATTTGTGGGGAATAAGTGTCAAGGGCCGTGACCCAGACTCAAGCCGACCTGATGCAGGATTGCAGATTGCAGCATCTGCAGACTTTCGTGTCTCCGTGAATCAGGACTTCAACAACATCAATAACAGAACATGTTTTAATGTGCAGCGGGACTGACAGGGTCAGGGCAAATTCCGACCTGAGACTCGGAATGCCAATTCAGGTTCGCTCTCCCCAGATCCTGCCTGGCCAACTGCGGACCCATCCCAAGCCCACTTGACTATCTCAGCTTTGCCCACCCACACAACAGAGGTCTGGGCTCAGGCAAAACAACTCTGAATCAGAGACTTTGCAACCCACTTAGTTAGGAGTTGGGAATGCTGATTACAAGCCTGGAAGATTAAGGACATGGGGGATGGAATGGCAACATTCCTTGAATGAGGAGCGAGGATCATTTGGTGACATTGGAGTCAGGAAGAGAAGGCGTGTGCTCCGCAGTTTAGGGAGGGACAGTTGTGAGGAGTAGATGCAAGCTCAGGTTAAGGCAAGAAAGAAATGCATTACTCCGTCACGGTACATATGACAATTAAAAGCTCATGACCCTTTCCCTCTCCTGGGCTGAGGGCGGTGATTAAAGTTTCACCTGGTAGATTGCGTAATGAAGGGCAGAAACAGAGCCACATAATCAGAGTGGAAAAAAACGTTAAAGGGATTGGATCACTGAAATGAAAACCACTTACGATATTATGTAATAATAGATTAATGCAATAGAGAAATGTAATACCCTCTGGTTGAATTTGGACAAATCCCACGACCGGTCACATTCACAAGAACCGAATAGAAAGATGTTTTTTTTCGAATTATGTGCCTGGTGCTTCTAATACTGCAATTGAAATAAAACTAAATATATTTGGACAGTATTGCTTGTTTTTAAACTCTGTGAACGTTTCTGTCTGAAAATTAATCCCTGCATTTCAGTTGCCATTCATGGCTGCACCTCAAATCGATTGACGCTTGAAAAGCACTTTGGGGTCTCCTAAAAGAGACGCGAGGACATTGCGGGTTGTTGCTGTCCGCACTCGATCTTGGAGGGAATATTCCATTTCCGATGCGCAAACAGGGGTAGTGGATAAACGAAGTAGCCGAAGAGGTCCGAGGGCTTGAAATGGACTTTGGTCACTCGGGTTTGCTCTGAAACGCAGACAGAGATGGCGCGAAAGGAGGAATGCGAAAGAGGAAGAGTCGGGGCTCCAGCAGAAGAAAGTGGGCACTGATTGGAGACTGACAGTGAGGGAGATGAAGCGTGAAAGCGGTGACCGAGAGCAGGAAGCTGCACCGATACAGACATAATGTACCGGGTGGCTCCGTGAGAGGTGTTTGCGGGGACTTCCAGGAGTCTGGTGCGGGTGCGGACGGCTTTCTGACTATTTGGGCGGACAGGGACTGTAGAGAGAACGACAAGCGGTTGGTGAATCACTGGCCGCAACACCCCTCATCACTGTGAAGTGGCGTGTGTTGTGTGTCCCGGACATGGGACCTGATGCTGTGGGTCCCCTCACGCGTGCTGTGTGCCTAAGGATCCTCACCGGCCCCGCCAGACGTGGCTGTTTATGGTTTAACTTATTAAAAGTCAATTTGAGTTGTTTTTATGGCTTTTACATCTATTTGGTAAATCAAATTCCATTGTAACCTGAGGGCATACAGGTGGACAATAAAGGAGTAATTGTACTACCTGGCAGAAGAGTTTGAGGGAAGGGTTCTGGCGGCGACTGAATACCAGGGGGAGTGACCCACATATCCGACAGGAAAGCAGGCAGAGCCCGCGCACAAAAGGGCTGCCACCTGGAACTGGGAATTCGGTTTTGCAATCCCATTCTTTCCACAAGATTCCCAGTTCCGAATTAAACGAAGGTCTGTTTTGGAGCAAAGGCTCCAAAGACCGCTATACAGAAGTTGGCGGAATTTTAGGTCCAGGGGGAGCCCGGAGCTCAGGACCCGCCGCCCGCGGCCTGCCGCTGAACCCGCGGGAAGGGCGTTGTTTCAATCTTTATAATTTACAACAAAAAGTAAAATATATTCTAGTTCTGTTAGCCTGGACGCGGTTAACGTGTTAAAATGAACGGATCGACAGCTCTGATTTCAGTTGCTGTTTATTTCACTCTTCCCACATTTACATTCCCCCTGGTTTTATTTCCGCGCTCACTGGGGTTTCACGACGCGGAATTTGGGGATTAAAATGGGAGCCGTTCGTTCAGCGCCGACCTGTTTGTCCCCACCGGGTTTTCTGCCCACAGCCCCTGAGCCCCGCTCCTGACGCCGGTGCCGGGACCCGACCCTTTTACACACCCGGAGCGGAACCGGAGCAGATTCTCAGCCAGTTTCCTTTATGCCAAATCGCGAAGTAGGGATAAAGTTTCTCCGTGAATTTATTCCCAGTGAAGGTGTGGAGATGGGACTTCGTGTCCGCGTCGTAAAATGAAACTGTCCCGGACTGGTAACTGAGATAAACTCCCACTCTCCCGGGGATGGGACGGGCGGGGAGACGGGATGGAGGGGAGGTGAATGCATTAAACTCGTGATCATCTCGTCCGATGCTCCAGACGCCAGTCTCCGGGATCAGTGTGACCGGTCTCTTCCTCTCCACAGACTCTGCGGCGACTCCCAGCATCCAGCTCCGACTCCCCGCCACCTCCATCTCCCAGTAATGTCTCCCCGATATGAATCCCTCCGATCCCAGCACACACGCATACACTGTAAACCTCTTCCCGGTGTCAGGGAGATTCCTCCAGGTCCGTGTCCATCTCACTCTCTTCCGATCCTCAGACACCTCGAGCTCCGGATGCGCTGTTTCCACATCCAGGGTGACGGAGACTGGGGGGAGAAGCAGAGAATCAGAGAGTCCCCGGGGTTCGGGGGGAGACTCTGGCAGCGCGGGCCCGGGACCGGGAAAAGCCGCTCGGCCTCAGGCACAGGCGGGCGGACACCTGAAACCTTGCCTGGGGGATTCACAGCCCCACGCAACCCCCCCCCCCCCCCTAAAGGTAGGTATCGGGACAGGTGTTGCCTTTCCTGCAGTTGCAGGGTGACGTACCTGGGGAGAGGGTGGTTTGTGTGGGAAGGGACGAGTGAGCCAATGAGTTGCGAAGGGAACGGACGCGGAAAGGGGTGGCGATGGGCAGTTGTGGCGAGTGGTGGGATTCCATCTCCACCCAACGCAAGTGAGAAGCGGACACCAGCGAGAGGATTGATTGGCCAATTGTTGATTAATGCCGGAGATGAAAAGACAAAATGTGTGAGATAGGGATGGAAGAGGTGGGAATCGTAAAGCAGGATGTAGGGATATCAGTGGAGGTTGTGATGGAGGGGAGACATGGACACGATTCCAGGAGAGGTACAGGGAAAATATGGCGGAGGGTGGGGGAGGGAGGGAGGGAGGAGAAAGAAGGTGTGAGTGTGAGTGTGTGTGTGTGTGTGTGTGTGTGTGTGTGTGTGTTTGTGTGTGTGTGTGTGTGTGTTGTGTGTGTGTGTGTGTGTATGTGTGTGTGTTGTGTGTGTGTGTGTTGGGGAGAGGAAGATTACGTTAGTTGGCTAAAATCAGTGTATTCTGTATTCATACCATCAGTTTGAAGGCTACTCCGCTTAATGGCATCAGATATTTCTGTTATCATTGTGCTCAACACAAAGGGGCGATAGAAGGTTTCAAAGGCCGGGGCAGCATCTGTCACTGACAACGATTCAGTATCAACACTCGCGCTGTAAATAGTGAACACATGTTTATAAATTGAGCATGTAATTGTTGTTACATTACACATCCACACAAAGTTTCAGTCAAGAGCATGTCCTACCTGGCTCTCGCCGAACCAGCCTTCACTCTGAAATAATTAAAACGACAAGCTTCAATTCAATTTGAGTATACAATAAAATAGCAAAAATAACCGCCTTATATAAACAAACAAAGTGCTGAACACGGCCAGCAGGCAGCATTTCACGGGATGTTGGATTGGTGACGCTTCGGTTTGCCCCCTACCTATACATCGTCGAGACCAAGCGTAGACTAAGCGACTCAGAATCTGCGGAACATCCCGGTCCGCCATCAACACTTCCAAGTCCACTTATCATTTCCCCATAGATAGTTCTTCCATTCTGGCCTCCTCCATTGGCAAAGTGAGGTGACGCTAAATGGATAATCGGCACCAACATATTTCCGCTTGGGTATTTAAACAACACAGCGAATGAACAATTGAAATCTCCAATTTTAGGTAACACCATCTCACTCCCCTTTAACCCCCCCAATTATCTCCCATGTGGTCCCGCCGAATGGGCTTCCACTTTTCACACCAACTTACTTCTCTTACCCATTCCCCAAGATCCCTTACTCCTCTAATCTTCCATCTGGCTTAACATATCTCTCCTCTTTTCTTACCTGCCTCCTTTTCTACACTTTTTATCTCTAGCCGATGTCCACCCAACTGCCAGGCAAACCTCCCTCGCCTGTATTCTTTGTCAGTCATGAGGCTTTGTCAAATTCCATCGCTTTTCCAGCTCCCCACACCTGACAACAACCATCTGAAGAAGGATCGCGACTCGAAACGTCACCCATCCAAATCCCCCACAGATGTTGCCCAACCCGCTGAATTTCTCCAACATTTGATTTTTTTTTCTCAATTTATTGGAACTGATGGTTCAAATCACAACAGAAACAATTCCATGTTACTTTGGAAGCTGCTGAAAATTCCCATTTTCCAACTCTGACCCCTGCTGACAGGGATTGAGTATATTACACAAATGAACAAAGAACCAAGGGAGCATGTGTAAGGTCAACCTGCCATTGATCTGAGGATCAAACTTACCGGAAAGACTGCACACTTTCTGAGTTTATTTGGCTAATTAAAGGAAAATTTACTGAATTTAAGCTTATCTTGATTAGTGCGGGTGTCAGGGCTATGGGGAGAAGGCAGGAGAACGGGGTTAGCACGGATAGATCAAACACAATTGAATGGCGGAGTAGACTTGATGGGCTACTTCTGAACTAATTAACTTATTATAGTCACATAGACTGAGTTTCGGCGAAAAGCCTTTGCTTGCCTGCTGTCCTGCCAAAGAAAAAACTGTACATGTATTGAAACAAGCCGTGCACAGTATAGAGGTAAACGATAAACGGTACAATATTTAGTGCAAGATTATACATTGAAATATCAGATAATGATTAGAAAGTGAATTGAAGATATAATATTAGGTGGTCTTTCAAAAGTTCCAATAGAGATTCAGTCAAGATAATATAGAACTCTCTACCACAGGAGTGGTAATTTCATGGGGAGGTGGATAAAGGTGGATAACCACAGATGTGGCAACTGTGGGCACTGCTGCTGGATGTTGTGGAGTAGGTGGGGAGAGGCTTGTGCGGAGCAGGAAAATTGACAGCAGTGGGTGGGCCGAACGTCCATGATGTAGAGATGGGGAATTTGGGCATGTTGTCGGATGTGGTGAGTATGTGGAACAGACGGAACATTGACCCAGTACTGAATTACTGGTAAATGCAGCATGTATTTCAGAAATTTAACCCACCATTTTGTGACTGTGCACTTTCACTTACCCGAACTGTAGTGTAACCCCTCACCTTCAGAAATATCACGCCGTCCTTGTGGTCGATCTGTTCCTGTAACTTTGAGAGTTCCTCTTGAATGGAATTTAAATTCTCTTGAATCTCTTGAAGATTTGTCTTCATTCTTTTTACAATTTTTTTCTCTTCCTCCCGGATATCTCCAAGCAAACGCTGCTCTTTCTCAGTGAATATCTGGTGCAGTTCAGCAAACTGGGATGTGATCAGTGACTGAAGGTTGTGTGACTCTTCCTGTCAGATGAAAGATTAAAATCAATACATTATGTCACTCTGCTGTGTTTCCTTAGGACATGGAAGGTGACATTTTACTAGTGAATCTCGAATTCTGAAATGCAGAAATAGGCCATTCTTGCCTACATGTCCATGCTGGGCTCTGTACGTATCTACACTCATTTCATTTACCCGTATGTAATCCATAGCTATCATTACCGTGGCAATTTAAGGGATCGTCTTGATAATTCTGAAATACCTGGTGAAAGTAACGTAACCGACTAGACCCTATGTAATTACCTGGATTTGATAAAGGGAACTTGAGGTTAAGGAGCCATTAGCAGGTAGTGACTATAATATGGTACGTTTTAATCTATAATTTGAGAGGGAGAAGGGTAAATCGGAGGTGTCAGTGTTACAGTTGAACAAAGGGGACTATGGAGACATGAGGGAGGAGCTGGCGAAAGTTGACTGTAAATATTCCCTCGTAGGGATGACAGTGGAACAACAATGGCAGGTATTTCTGGGAATAATACAGAAGGTGCAGGATCAGTTATTCCAAAGAGGAAGAAAGATACAAAGGGGAGTAAGGGGCGACCGTGGCTGACAAGGGAAGTCATGGACAGTATAAAAATAAAAGAGAAGAAGTACAACGTAGCAGAGATGAGCGGGATAAAAGAGGATTCAGTAATGTTTAAAGAGCAACAGAAGATACCAAAAAGGCAATACGGGGAGAAAAGATGGGGTACGAAGTATATAAGTAAAGTATGTAAGCCAAGTATATAAAAGAGGATAGTAAAAACTTACTTTGGTATGTGAAGAGGAAAATATTAGTTAAGACCAAAGATGGACCTTTGAAGACCGCAAAGGTGAATTTATTATGGGGAACAAGGAAATGGCATATGAGTTGAAAAGGTACTTTGAATCCGTCTTCACTAAGGATGACACAAACAAGCTTCCTGATGTACTAGTGGGCACAGGATCTGGGGTGAAGGATGAACTGAAGGAAATCCATGTTAGGCAGGAAATTGTGTTGGGTAGACTGATGGGACTGTAGACTGATAAATTCCCAGGGCCTGATGGTCTGCATCCCAGGGTACTTAAGAAGTGGTTCTATAAATTGTGGACGCATTGGTGATCATTTTCCAATGTTCTATAGACTCAGGATCCGTTCCTGTGGTTTGGAGGGTAGCTAATGTTATCGCACATTTTAAGAAAGGCGGGAGAGAGAAAACAGGGAATTATAGACCAGCTAGACCTGACATCGGTGGTGGGGAAGATGCTGGAGTCAATCATAAAAGATGAAATAATGGCACATTTGGATAGCAGTAACAGCATCGTTCCGAGTCAGCATGGTTTATGAAGGGGATATCATGCTTGACTAATCTACTGGAATATTTTGAGGATGTAACTAGGAAAATGGACAAGGGAGAGCCAGTGGATGTAGTGGACCTGGACTTTCAGAAAGCATTTGATAAGGTCCCACATAGATTAGTGGGAAAATTGGTTGGCAGACAGGGATTAATGAGTCCCCTTTAGGCTGGCAGGCAGTGACTAATGGGGTACTGCAAGGCTCGGTTTTTGGACAGCAGCTATTTACAATATACATCAATGATTTATTTAGACGAAGGGATTCAAAGGAACATTAGCAAATATGCAGTCGACACAAAGCTGGGTGGCAGTGTGAACTGTGAGGAGGATGCTATGAGAATGGAAGGTGACTTGAACAGATTGGGTGAGTGGGCAGATGCAAAGCAGATGCAGTTTAATGTGGATAAATGTGAGATTATCCACTTTAGTAGCAAAAACAGGAAGGCAGATTATTATCTAAATGGTGTCAAATTGGAAAAAGACTAGTAAACCAGGATCTGGGGGGGTCCTTGTTCATCAGTATATGAAAATAAAAAGGGCATGCAGGTCCAGCAGGGGCAGAGAGAAAGAAAGATAGAGATTAAGGCCAATGACATGTTGGCCTTCATAACAAGAGAAGTTGAGTGTAGGAGCAAAGAAGTCCTTCTGCAGTTGTGCAAAGAAGTCCTTCTGCGACAGGGCATACTGAGACCACACCAGGGAGTAAATTGTGTGCGGCTGTGGTCCCCTAATTGGAGAAAGGAGGAGGAGGGGGACATTCTTTCTATTGAGGGAGTGCAGAGTAGGTTTTACAAAGGTTAATTATATTATGTTATCCCCCCTTTAATTATTTAAAATATATTTTCCCCATTTCCATCCCGGGACGGCGGGGACTGTCATATGTTGAGAGAATGGAGCGGGTGGGGGGGGCTTGGTATACTCTGGAATTTAGAAGGATGAGAGGGCATCTTATTGAAACATATAAGACATTATTAAGAGGCTGGACGGGGGACGGGAGGCTGCTGGTGAGGGGGGGGCTGGAGGCAGGAACATGTTCCCCAACCTCTCCCCCCCCCCCGATGTTGGGGGAGTCCAGAGCCAGGGGCCACTGTCTAAGAATAAGGGGTTAAGCCAAAGCCAAAAAAAAATTTCGAACGGAGATGAAGAAACACTTTTTTAACACAGAGAGTTTTGTGAGTCTGTGAAAAAAAATAAAAAAAAGTATAAAGGAATTCTCTGCTCAGAGGATGGTGGATGCTCGTTTCTGAGTCAGGGGATATGGGGAAAAGGCAGGAACGGGGTACTTATTTGGGGATTGTGATCAAAAAAAGCCATATTTAAGAGGGGTGCTAATATTTAAGAGGGTGGGTTGAGTTAGATGTGGCCAAAACTTGTGGCTAAAGGATCAGGGATGTGGAGAGAAGGCAGGTACAGGATACTGAGTTGGATGATCAGCCATGATCATATTGAATGGCGGTGCAGGCTCGAAGGGCCGAATGGCCTACTCCTGCACCTATTTTCTATGTTTCTATGATCACATTGAATGGTGGTGCTGGCTCGAAGGGCCGAATAGTCTACTCCTACACCTATTGTCTATTGTCCATTTCCCAATCTGCGCTATTTCCACCTGTCCGCATTTTGCCCCCGCGGCCCCACCGGCCCGCCGTGCTGGCCGGCGCTGGCCGCCGGCCGCCACCGGGCTGAGCCGCGGGGTCCCGCCAGCCGCAACACCGGCGCGGCCCCCCCGGGGGCCTCCCCCCGGCCCCCGCGCCCAACGCGCCGGGGCCCCCTCAACCCCTGTGGCGGCCCCCCCCCCCGGGGCCGGCCGCGGCGCGCGCCGCCCAGCTCCCGCCGCCAGGCCTCTTAAAATGTTCTCTCCACGAATTAAAAAAAAAAATCTTTTAAATATTGTTATGGTACCTGAATCAACTACCCCCCCGGCAGCTCGTTCCATATGCCCACTATCAGAGTTGCCCTCTCACCTTAAACCTATGCCCTTACATGCTCGCACGTCCTACTTCATTTCGTTTCGTGATATTATACAGCTGAAAAAGATCATTCTACAGACTCCTGCGCTACAGTGCGTGAAGGCCTTGGCTGCCCAACCGCTCCCAAGATCTCGGGTCCTCGACTACTGAGCTCTATAGAGGTGCCCACTTATTACACGCCTCACATGGATCAAATCTACACACAAACATTAAACCGATAGTACAAAGCCTCACCTGAACTCCAGAAATGCTCTCTTTCTGTTTCTGCTCCATTTGCTCGATCTTTGATTTCTTTTCTGTGAGAGATTCGAAAGAAGATTTCACCTGATCCTGGGGTTGGGTTTCAGATCAGAGAATAATAATGTCAGACAATAAAGAAAATATTACACAATTATGTGATCAAAATTGATTTGGTTTTACCTTGTAGAATTCAATTGCTTCATCTACCAGCATGAAGCTGTGAGTCTTGTGTTCCCGCCCAGCTGCACAAATCACACAGATCAGCTTCTTGTCCGTTTGACAATACAGCTTCAGTTCTTCCTGATGTTTCATTTCCATCGCAGTGAAGTTTACTTTCCCTGCTTCTTTTGAGTTTCGGGCTCAGTGCTCGAGCTTTCTCCCCAGCCAGTCTAACCCAAGGCCGATTCACCATGAGGCTGCGGTCCACAAACACTCCTCTCTAACATTGCCGGGCAGGAGTTTCTCGCCTCCCTGTCCCAACTCTGTGTGATGCCCAGGAGCGGCAGAAGTTGTTGCCCACACTCCAGTATAACCGATCGTGAAGAAAATCCAGGCAGATGGGACAAACTGCCTCCTCGGTTAAACTCATCGACCTGGTTCATTTGGAAGCCATTTAAAATCCTCCAACACATTCCTGGTTCAAAAAATCTTTCACTGACCGTGGAGCTGCTGAATATGGTCATGGACACGTGACCGTCAACGGTGACGCAGCGGGAGAGTTGCTGCCGGGAAGATCCTTATATCAGCGAATGCAGCGCCTCCACAGACGCGGGTTCGATCCTGACTCCGGGTGATGGCTGTAAGGAGTTTTTACGTTCTCCCGTGATCTGCGTGGGTTTTCCTCGGAGATCTTCGGTTTTAAAAACCCCACACTCCACGGCTTGGTAAATGTAAAAAGCGGCTTGGTAAATGTAAAAAAACGGAACAAGGGTCTCGACCCGAATCGTCGCCAATATCCTTCGCTCCTTAGATGCTGCTGCACAATGCAACCCGCTGAGTTTCTCCAGCCTTTTGTGCACCCCTCAGTTGGTGTAGGATGTGATCACAACCAAAACCGACTGGGAACTGTTTGCACAACAGGCTACCAGTGGTACAGAGGTAGACTTGGAGGAGTACACATCCACTGTGCTTTCTCCTACATCAACAGCTGTGTGGAGTCTGTCACAGTGGACAAAAAATATAGAATGTTCCCAAACCGGAAACCGTGGATGAAAACAAGGAGGTACAGAATTTGCTAAGGGCACGCAACATTGCCTTTAAATCCAGGGCACACTTCTGCCATACAGTGCTGCCCCTAGGTCAAACCTGAACAAAGGTTTTAAAAAGGTCAAAGAACAATCCACAGGCAAAGTGTGAGAAGACCACTTCAATACCGCGGACACCAGAAAGCATGTGGCAGGGTGTCCAGGGAACATCACTGACTACAAGAGCAGCCACCGCCTGCCCTCCAAACAGTGATAACATACATACTGGCCAACAAGCTAAACAAACACCTTCTTTGGCCCGCACGGAAACCTGGCAACACACACTAGGAGTGGAATCACCACTTCGGCCATGGCGGAGGGATAGGGCTTAACATTGAGCACTTCCGGAGGTACAGTGCGCTACGCGTAGGTATCAATCCCCCACGCAAGGCTGCAGGCCGGATGGAGTCCAAGGAAGGGTACTTAAGGACTGTGGGCTGTACACTGGGTGGAGGTATTTTTACGAGGATCTTTAACCTGTCTCTATCTCTGGCAACGGTCCCCAAGTGCCTGAAGACAGCTACCATAGTGCCGGTGCCCGAAAAGTCAAAAGTCACCAACCTGAATGACTACCGTGTACCGGTTAGTTGCCTTAAACACTCCCAATACCCATGAAGTGCTTTGAAAGGCTGGTCCTCTCCCACATCAAACCCAGCATCCCTGCCTCACTGGATCCCCCTCATCAATTTGCATACAGGGCAATAGAATCCACAGAGAGGGATGCCATCTCTCTCTGGCTTTCACACCTGTCCTGACTCACCTGGAAAGACGGCACATACGTGAGGATGCTCTTCATAGACTTATAGCTCAGCCTTCACACATGGTCATCACCACCAAGCTCACCACAAAACCCCGCCAGCTAGGCCATCTCAGCTCGCCGATATGTGACTGGATCCTGAATTTCAGACGCGGAGCAACCGCAGACAGTGAGACTGGCCTGCAACTGTCCTCCATCTTATCACCCTGAGCACTGGCGCACCACAGGGCCGTGTACTGAGGCCCCATGCTCTACTCATATTCACACACGACTGTGTTCCTGCATTCGACACCAACACCACCTTTGTCAAGTTTGCAGACGCCATAACGGTGATCGGGCGCTGAACACCAACGGTGAAGAAACAAAACTACAGTGCAGAGGTACAGAACCTGGCAGACTGGTGCTCACGTAACATACCTTGTCCCTAAACACCCCAAGACCAAGGAGCTGATTATCGACTTCATGGAGGTCACATAATGAGGAATACGCCCAATCTCCAATTTTATGGGCACAGTGTTTTTGAGAGTGTCCAGCTTTAGGCTTCTGGCACACAGCACATCTCATAGAACTCTCACATGGTCCACCAACACCGCTGCGCTGGTCAAGAAGGCACAGCAACCGACTGTTCTTTTTCTGAGAACATTGAAACGGACTGGTCTGTGGAGGGGGTGGGGTGTGGTGGCTGGGGGAGCTAAGGGGACTGGGAAGTTAGTGGTGTGGTGCTGGGGTTGGGGGTGTCTGTGGGAGGGTGTGTGGAAGGTGCGCCGGGATGGTGGTGGATGGGGGAGCACACAAAACAAACTATAAATATAGAAACTTAAAAGCTCGCTGACGACCTTCTACCGCAGCAAACACAAAACACACAGGGAGGATACTAACATTTGGTATCTCTGTGTGGTATCTCAGCTGCACGGAGGCTGAGAGGAGAGCTCTTCAGCGCGTCGTCCACAGAGTGCAGAAGATAATTTGGGACCCCGCTATACCAGCCTTGGAGGGCATTAGCAACCACACACGACAAGTGCTCAGGAAGGGCCGTCAGCATCCACAAAAAACTCCTCACACCCCTTGTAATGGACTGGTTCGATTACTACTACCTTCCGCAGATGTTACAAGGCCTTCTAACGCCCTCTGCACCTCCAGAACCCTCAGGAACAGCTACACTCCGCCAAGTGCGAGAGGCTGCATGTGAACAGACCTGAGTGTCCCCGCCCCCCCCCCCATAAATTTGTTTCCCTCGGATAGGTCACGTCGCACATTCAACCCGGCCACAGACAACATTTTGCACTTTAGACTTTTTTAACTTTTTATTACTGTTTTAAAACTGTTCTTTTTTATAAATCTTGTTTCTCGGGGTATCTAAATCAAAATTTTTGATTAGTTGTTTAGTTATGACATCGGCATGGAAGCTGCAAACCAAATCCTTGTACATTAAGTGCAATGACAATAAAATATATTATTATTATTCTTCTACTTATTATTATTATTAATATGGTGTTAATGTGCGGGATTGCGAGGTCAGCACCGTCCGGTGGCCGAAGGACCAGTTGTGGCGCGGGGTGGGGGGGGGAACCTCTAAACTAAATAAACTCTACCGGGACATACAATGTCGCTGCCGGCCCACTGTCGTCCGGGTAAGAATGCTATTTGGCTGCAAGTGTTCAGTGTGAAGGTGTCCTGGCCGCTTCCCAACTCATCATACTCACATGAAGGCGGGGTAGATTGGACATTAAACTGGACCTGATATATGGAAGAGAAAGACTTAGGCGACAAGAAATGGACGGACCCAAGGCTCCCGTGGATTTTGAAGAAACAGCAGCATAGAGAAGCAGGAAAAGGCACGATTGCTCTAACCAGAGTGGTAGTGAGAGTTAGGAGTGAGTCAGAGGGGGAAAACACTTTAAAAGAAGAGAGGCATAGCATTCAGGCAATTTAAAACAAGACTTCAGAGTGCTCCCGTGGATTTGAAGAAACAGCAGCAGGAAAAAAAACAACTGATTGGCTCTAGCCCGATTGGGAGGAATTAGAAGTGACAGGTCAGAGGGGGAAACAGTTTTAAAACTGAGGAATTTGGTTTGAAAATCGGTAAATTAGGCAATTTATCAGTCAATATAACCAAGATGGCGCTTACAGAGCGTCAGTGAAGGAGGGGCCTTGTGAGAAAAGTGCGAGTCTTTGGCTCCAGAGTCTTCGGCGAGGAGGCTGTGGAGAGTAGGCTATGCAAAACGCTGGAAGAGGGAGAGATGCAGAAGCAGATTCAGGCAAGCTATTCAGTGTGATGCTTGCAGTATGTGGAGGGCAAAAAGACACTGCTGGTGCCTCTGTGCTAGAAATGTGAGAAGTGGCATCCAGGTACCAAGAGTCCTGAAGGACCGTGTTGGGGAATTATAAGAGTAAGTGATGACCATCAGATTCGTCGAGAAACTGAGTCGTTCCTCGACAAGTTCCTACAGTAAGATTGTTTCACCTAAGGTACTGGAAGAAGAAGGTGGGTGACGGTGAGAAAGGAGGGAAAACTTGGAATGCAAAGGTCCCCGGGTGTTGTACGTCCTTGTGAACAGGTTCACCCACACTTAGAAGCTGTCGGGACAGAAGACGTTATCACACTGAGCGACGGACTGGCTTACAAAACAAAAAGGGCTGTTGATCCAAAACCAAAGAGGCCAACGTCAGGCAAACGCCATTGTAGTTGGAGACTCATTGTGAGAGGTACGGACAGGGGTTTCGGCAGGAACAGATGGGATTGAGGTTGGTGTGCTGCCTTCTTCGGATACCAGATCCAGGATGTCACGGACAGAGTGCAGAAAAATCCTGAAGGGCGAAGGTGAACAGCCGGAAGTGGTAGTGCATGTCGGCACAAACTATGTCGGAAAGAACGGGATGAATATTCTGCAAGCGTGACTTTAGAGAGCTTGGAAAAAATGCCTGTAAACAGGACCTCCGGGGTTGTTATCTCCGGTTTGCTTGCTCGTGCAGGCGAAGCCGGAACAGGGAGATACGGGACCTGAATGCGTGACTGAGGAACTGGTGCAGGGGGCAGGGATTTAGATTCTTAGATCAGTGGGGATCAGTTTTGGAGTAAGGGGGGAACTGTCCAAAAGGTACGGATTGCATCTTAACAGGTGGGGGGACCAGCATTCTGGCAGGCAGGTTTGCCACCACTACACGGGTGGTTTTAAACTGAATAAGGGTGGTGGGTGTGTCAAATGGGATAGTCGAGGATGGAGTTAAAGGGAAATAGAGTAAATGGATAGTTAAATCCCCCAGAATTAACGGGAAAGGAAAGTACACAGAGGGATAGGAGAGTATGGCCAAGTGTAATAGGGATCGATGTAAAAGTGAGATGCGTAAGGAATTAAAAAATATTTTAATATGAATGCGCGGAGGATAAGAAGTAAAGTACATGAGTTTGACGCTCAGTTGGAGGTTGGTAGATATGACATTGTGGGGATTACTGAGACGTGGCTGCTGGAGGATCGGGCCTGGGAACTTAATATATCAGGCCTATACAATCCTAGGTGAGAAAGGAGAGGCAGGTGGTGGGCAGAGGGGGGGGGGTGGGGGTATCTCGGCTGATGAGGGATGGAATTCATTCCCTTGCGAGGGAAATGACATAGGGACTGACGAGGTATGAGTCACTGGGGGGCGGTGGATTGAGTTGAGGAATTGTAAAGGCAAGAAGACACACTAATTGGTGTTATCTAGAGACCCCCAAATAGTAGCCCGGATGTAGGGTGTGTAAGTTTGCAGCAGGAGTTTTAAAACTGGCATGTAACAAAGGTAATGCCACTGTGGTGATGGGGATTTCAATATGCAGGTAGACTGGGAAAATCAGGTTGGATCAGGACCCCAAGAAAGAGAGTTTGTAGAATGCCTCTGAGATGGATTCTTAGAGCAGCTTGTAATGGAGCCGACCAGAGAAAAGGCAATTCTGGATTTAGTGTTATTCCACTGAACCAGAAATGATAAGAGAACCTCGAGGGAGTTAAAGGAACTGCTTGAGGTAGTGATCATAATATGATTAGTTTTAATCTGCAATTTGAGAAGGAGAAGGTTAAATCGGAAATGTCAGTGATGCAGTTAAACAAAGGGGACTATGAAGGCATGAAAGGGGAGCTGGCCAAGGTAGAATGGAAACGGATCCTAGCACGAATTACGGTGGAACAGTAATGGCTGAAATTTCTGTGCATAATCCGGAAGACGCAGGATTATTTCATTCCAAAAAGGAAGAAAGATTGCAAGATGAGTAGGAGGCAACCGTGGCTGACAAGAGAAGTTAAAGATAGAATAAAACTAAAACAAAAGATGTATAACACAGCAAAGAGTAGCCGGAAGCCAGAGGATTGGGAAACTTTCATAGGAAAACAGAAGGAAACAAAACGGGCAATACGGGCTGAAAAGATGAAGTACGAGGGGAAGCTGGCCAGGAATATAAAGAAAAAAAAGGGACAGTAAAAGCTTCTTTAGATATGATAAGGCAAAAAGAGTAGCAAAGTCAATGTGGATCCCTTGAAGGTTGACACGGGTGAAATTATTGTGGGCAACAAGGAAATGACAGAAGAATTGAATAGGTACTTCGGATCTGTCTTCACTAAGGAAGACACAAACAATCTCACCAGTGTACTGGAGGACAGAGGATCTAAGGTGGTAGAGGAACTGAAATTAAATTTTCATTAGGGCGAGAAAATATTGGGTAGGCTAATGGTACTGAATGATGATAAATTCCCTGGGTCTGATGGTCTGCATCCCATGGTCCTCAGGGAGATGGCTCTAGAAATAGGGGACGCATTGGTAATCATTTTCCAATGTTCAATAGATTCAGGACAAGTTGCTGTGGATTGGAGGATAGCTCATGTTATCCCACTTTTCAAGAAAGGAGCGAGAGAGAAAACGGCGAATTACACACCAGTTAGCCTGACCGGTGGTGGGAAAGATGCTGGAGTCAATTATTAAAGAGGTAATAATGGAGCATTTGGATAGCAGTAAAAGGATTAGTCCAAGTGAACATGGATTTATGAAAGGGATATCATGATTGACTAATCTTCTGGAATTTTTTGAGGATGTGACAAGTAAAATGAATGAAGGGGTGCCGCACGGGAGACTGGTGACTAAAATTAGAGCACATGGTATTGGGGGTAGGATGTTGACATGGATAGAAAATTGTTTGGCAGACTGGAAGAAAAGAGTAGGAATGAACGGGTCCTTTTAAGAATGGCAGGCAGTGGCGAGTGGAGTGCCGCAAGGCTCGGTGTTGGGGCCGCAACTGTTTACCATATATATAAATGATTTGGAAGAGGGAATTAGGAGCAACACTAGCAAGTTTGCGGATGACACAAAGCTGGGTAGCAGTGTGAACTGTGAAGAGGATGTTAGGATGGTTGCAGGTGGACCTGGACAGGTTGAGTGAGTGACAGATGCGTTGGCAGATGCATTATAATATAGATAATGTGAGGTTATCCACTTTGGTGGCAAAAACAAGGGGCAGATTATTATCTCAATGGGGTTAGGTTAGGTTAAGGGGAGGTGCACGAGACCTGGGCGTCCTTGTACACCGGTTCACTGAGACGAATGGAATGTTGAGCCATATAACAAGAGGATTTCAGTTAGTTGTATAGGGCTTGGTGACCACATTGGAGTATTGTGTACGACAGATAGTGTTCACGCCATGATCATATGAGGAAAGATTGAAAAAGGAATAGGCGAAGTTTAGAAGGAGGAGGGGTGGGGTTCTTTTAGATATAACATTTATTAAGGATTGGACAAGCTAGATGCAGGGCATGAATCCAGAACCAGGGGTCACAGTCTTAAAATAAGGGGAGGTCATTTAAGACTGAGGTGAGGAAAATAAATTTCTTGTGAATTTTGGAATCCCTGCCACACAGGGCAGTGGAGGCCAAGTCACTGGATGGATTTAAGTGAGTTTGATAGAGCAATGATAGCCCTGATCGCCTGGGCTCGAAGGCCGAATGGGCCTCCTCACCCTATTTTCTATGTTCCTATGCGGCCCGGCGCTAAGGGAGCCTAGGGTGTAACCTGAGGAGACGTTGCACCTGTTGGGCAGTGGAACCCGCCGTCCGCATCTCCATTCAGCGCCCGGGATCAGGGTGGGCGGACACCTCCCTCCTCCCTTATTTTAATCCACAACAGTGGCACCTGTCTCTCATGCAGCAGTCTTCGGGGCAATCTATGTTTGCGTGTATTGTTTAAAGGATATTATATTGCAATTTGCACCGGTTCACTTTGTTTGCTGATCACTTTCGTTTAGTTTAGTTTGGAGGAATAGCGCGAAAACAGGCCCTTCGGCCCCACCGAGTCAGCACCAACCAGCGATCCCCGCATATTAACATTATCCGGCGCATACTTGGGACAATTTTACAAATCCGCCAAACCAATTAAACTACATACCTGTACGTCTTTGGAGTGTAGGAAGAAACAGAAGATTACGGAGAAAACCCGCGCGGTCTCGGGGAGAACGTACTAACTCCGTACAGACAGCACCCGTAGTCGGGATCGCACCCGTAGTCGGGATCGAACCCGGGTCTCTGGCGCTGCAAGCGCTGCAAGGCAGCAACTCCACCGCTGCGCCCCCGGGGAATCAGTGAGAGTGGATCACGGGACACTCAGATTCGAAAGCCCAATTGGCAGCATTTCCTCCGCCCCCGCAGCTCATTCTTGCCGCTAATGCTTCCGAGATGGCGCCCAACCAAGGCGTCTATTTGCGTGCGATACAGATCTACAATCACATATTACAATCGCCCCACACTCTTAAATCACTACTCCCACCTCAACATTTCTCACTTTAACTATGATTGACTTTGCTGGCTTAACCTTGCACTAAACTTTATTCCATCATCGAGTATCTGTCCACTGTAAGTGGCTCGATTGTAATCATGTATTGTCTTTCTGCTGACTGGATAGCACGCAACAAAAGTATTTCACTGCACCTCGAAACACGTGACAAAAAACTAAACTGAAAAGCCTTATTCCCCTTAGATAGGCACTGAATCCTGGAGACTGTCTCTACTCGAAACGTCACCCATTAATTCTCTCCAGAGATGCTGCCTGTCCCGCTGAGTTACTCCAGCATGTTGTGTCTATCTTCGGTTTAAACCAGCATCTGCCTACACTCCGAGGCATATTCCCCTTGTTGCTTCTCTCTCTCTCTCTCTCTCTCTCAATTCTGTGCCCATTTGATCCTCGCACAGGTGGAAAAGACCCCCCCGCCCCAATCCCCCCCACCCGCCACCCCTCATATCCCCCTCTCCACACCGGACCCGAGCTTGAGCCCTCTGTGAAAGCTTTCAAATTCCCTTCTCCACAGAAAATCTGCTCCCGCTTCTCCGACTTGAACCTCGATCCGAATCTGCTCATCCTTGAAACCATTCCAGTGAATATCTCCTGTGCCCTCCCGATGATCCTCGTTTAATTCATTAAGTTTGGTGAGCAGAAATAGGCTTGATGCACCAGTTGGGTCCAAACCTGTGTTTTATACCGATTCAATAACCTCCTGATGATGTAGGAAAGAACTGCAGATGCTGGTTTAAATCGAAGACAGTCACAAAATGATAGAGTTTCCCAGCAGGACAGGCAGCGTCGCTGGGAGAGAAGGAATGGGTAACGTTTCGGGTCGGGACCCTTCTTCGGATCCTTTTCATTCATTTGTTCTATATCTCTTTATATCACCGTCCATATCTCTCGCTTCCCTTCCTCACAGTCTGAAGGAAGGGTCGCGGACCCGAAACGTCACCCACTCCTTACATCCAGATATGCTATCGATTGTACTGGAGTTTGACTTGATTGTGCTTATCTTTAGTATTATTTAATTTGACTGGTTAGGATGGAAAACAGTAGAATGGTGCAGGCCTAGGCCATTCGGCCCTTCGAGCCAGCACCGCCATTCAATGTGATCCTGGCTGATCATCCCCAATCAGTACCCCGTTCCTACCTTCTCGCCATATCCCCTGACTCCGCTATCTTTAAAAGCCCTATCTAGCTCTCTCTTGAAAGTATCCAGAAAACCGGCCTCCACCGAGGCAGAGAATTCCACAGACTCGCGACTCTCTGTGTGATAAAGTGTTTCCACGTCTTCGTTCTAAATGGCTTCCCCTTATTCTTAAACTGTGGCCCCTGGTTCTGGACTCCCCCAACATCGGGAACATGTTTCCTGCCTCCAGCGTGTCCAAACCCTTAACAATCTTATATGTTTCAATAAGATCTCCTCTCATCCTTCTAAACTCCAGAGTGTACAAGCCTAGCCGCTCCATTCTCTCAGCATATGACAGTCCCGCCATCCCGGGTATTAACCTTGTAAACCTACGCTGCACTCCCTCAACAGCAAGAATGTCCTTCCTCAAATTAGGGGACCAAAACTGCGCACAATACTCCAGGTGTGGTCTCACTACTGCTCTATACAACTGCAGAAGGACCTCTTTGCTCCTGTACTCGACTCCTCTTGTTATAAAGGCCAACATTCCATTCGCTTTCTTCACTACCTGATGTACCAGCATGCTTACTATCATAGACTGATGAACAAGGACCCCCCAGATCTCGTTGTACATCCCATTTTCGCAACTTGACGCCATTTGGACAGTAATATGCCTTCCTATTTTTGCTACTAAAGTGGATAACCTCACATTTATCCACATTAAACTTCATCTTCCATGCATCTGCCCACTCCCAGAACCTGTCCAAGTCAACCTGCATTCTCATAGCATCCTCCTCACAGTTCACACTGCCACCCAGCTTTGTGTCATCTGCAAATTTGCTGAGGCTGCTTTGAATCCATTCATCCAAATCATTGATGAATATTGTAAATAGCTGCGGTCCCAGCACCGATCCTTGCTGTACCCCACTAGTCACTGCCTGCCATTCTGAAAGGGACCCGTTAATCCCTACTCTTTGGTCCCTGTTTGCCAACCAATTTTCTATCCATGCCAGCACTCTACCCCCCAATACCATGTGCCCTAATTCTGCCCACCAATCTCCTATGTGGGTCCTTACCAAATGCTTTCTGAAAATCCAGGTAAAGGACATCCACTGACTCTCCCTTGTCCATTTTCCTAGTTACATCCTCAAAAAAATTCCAAAAGATTAGTCAGACATGATTTTCCCTTCGTAAATCCATGTTGACTCGGACCAAGCTTGTTACTGCTATCCAAATGTGCGGCTATTTCATTTTTTATAATTGACTCCAGCATGTTCCCCACCACCGATATCAGGATAACTGGTCTATAATTCCCTGTTTTCTCTCTCCCGCCTTTCTTAATACGTGGGATAACATTAGCTACCCTCCAATCCGCAGAAGCTGATCCTGAGTCTATAAAACATTGGAAAATTATCACCAATGCATCCACGATTTCTAGAGCCACTTCCTTATGTACCCTGGGATGCAGACCATCAGGCCCTGGGGATTTATCAGCCTTCAGTCCCATCCGTCTACCCAACACCATTTCGTGCCGAATGTGGCTTTCCTTCAGTTCCTCCGTCATCCCAGATCCTCTGGCCACTACTATATCAGGAAGATTGTTTATGTCCTCCTTTGTGAAGACAGATCCAAAGTACCTGTTCAACTGATCTGCCATTTCCTTGTTCCCCATAATAAATTCACCCTTTTCGGTCTGCAAGGGTCCAACTTTGGTCTTAACTATGTTTTTCTCTTCACATACCTAAAGAAGCATTTACTATCCTCCTTTATATTCTTGGCTAGCTTACCTTCGTACCTCATCTTTTCTCCTCGTATTGTCTTTTTAGTTATCTTCTGTTGCTCTTTAAACATTACCCAATCCCCTTGCTTCCCGCTCGTCTTTGCTACGTTGTACTTCTTTTCTATTTTTTTTTCTGTCCCTGACGTCCCTTGTCAGCCACGGTCGCCCCTTACTCCCCTTGGAATCTTTCTTCCTCCTAGGAATGAACTGATACTGCATCGTCTGTATTATTCCTGCCATTGTTATTGCACTGTCATCGCTGCGAGTGTATCTTTCCAGTCAACTTTGGCCAGCTCCTCCCTCATGGCCCCATAGACCCCTTTATTCAGCTGCAACACCTAGATTAAACCTGACCATATTATGGTCACTACCTCCTAATGGCTCATTAACCTCAAGTTCCTTTATCAAATCCCTGTCATTACATAACACCAAATCCAGAATTGCCTTCTCCCTGGTAGGCTCCAATACAAGATACTCTAAGAATCCATCACGAGGCACTCTAGAAAGTCCCTTTCTTGGGGTCCAATGCCAACCTGATTTTCCCAGTCTACCTGCATGTTGAAATCTCCCATACGAACCACAGCATTACCTTTGCTACATGCCAATGTTAACTCCTGATTCAACCTATAACGATTTATCTGGGTGGCGTGCATCTTATTTAGTCGATAATTTCACTGCACTGCCTCATCGCAAACGCTGCTGAGGCTGGCGGAGTGTGCCAGTGATTACAGCAGCCGCCAGCGAGATCCAGCGACGTGGGTTCTCCCTGTGTGGACTTGGTTCATTCAACCCGAGCTTTTTCCGCGGGCGCTCCGGTTCCCTGCCACTTCCCGAAAGCGTGAGGTGGTCTCGGTGAATTGGCTGCTTGATGTGACCCCAGCGTAGGATAGTGTAGGGGTGGAGGGAACGGGAATATGATAGGGTGAGGGGAGGTGATGGTACGAGTGCGAGAAATGAGTGTAGGCAGTGGGGCTGATGGGAATACAGTGAGGGGCGGCAGAGAGTTGAGACACAAGAGCCAGGAGATGCTCAAATTCTAAGAAGATGAAGAAGTGTTTATGGAAGATGTTATTTCATTAACTGTTGAAGTTAATGAACAATTAACACTAATAAAAGATCGGCATCCCCATCTGGTGGCTGAAGGCGGCAATGCAACGAACGAATCTTCCTGACATGCATGGGGTGGAATCGTGGAGGTCCCTCCAATGCAGGTGGTGGAAAGTAATACACTTCTGGTGGAATCAAAAAGGTAAAGAAGTAT
Source organism: Okamejei kenojei (assembly GCA_035221665.1). Lineage (NCBI taxonomy): Eukaryota > Metazoa > Chordata > Chondrichthyes > Rajiformes > Rajidae > Okamejei > Okamejei kenojei. The sequence continues at coordinate 11,217,376 of CM069160.1, forward strand.
TTGTGGAGGAATAAGTGTCAAGGGCCGAGACCCGGTATCAGGCCGAAATGATGCAGGCTTGCAGACTTTCGTGTCTCCATGAATTCAGAACTTCAACAACATCAATTACAGAAAATGTTTTAATGCGCAGCAGGACTGACAGGGACAGGGCAAATTCCGACCAGAGACTAGGGAGACCAATTCACGTTCTCTCTCTACAGATACTGCCTGACCAACTGCGGACCCATCATCCAAGTTCATCTCTGTTTTTTTGATTATCCACCCACTTGATTATCTCAGCTTTGTCCACCCAACAACACCACAGAGGTCTGGGCTCAGGCAAAAAGGTTCTGAGTCAGAGACTTTGCCACCCACTTAGTTAGGAGTTGGGAATGCTGATTACAATTCTGGAAGATTACGGACATGGGGGATGGAGTGGCAACATTCCTTGAGTGAGGAGCGAATATTATTTGCTAACATTGGAGTCAGGAAGATTAGTTCCTTATATGTGAGTTTCTCCAGTCCGCCGAGTTTAGGGAGGGAAAGGCATGAGGAGAGAGATATAGATGCAAGCTCAGGATAAGGCAAGAAAGAATTTCATTACTCCGTCTCGGTACGTATAACAATTAAAAACTCATGACCTTTCCCCTCTCCTTGGCTGAGGGTGGCGATTAAAGTTTCACCTGGTAGATTGTGTAAATGAAGGTCACAAACAGAGCCACATAATCAGTGTAAAAAAAGAAGTAAAAGACATGGATCACTGAACGTAAAAACGCCTACAATATTCTATATTAATAGATTAATGCAATAGACAAATGTAATACCCTCTGGCTGAATTTGGACAAATCGCATGACCGGTCACATTCACAAGAACCGAACAGAACTATTTTTTCCCAAATTATGTGCCAGGTGCTTCTAATACTGCAACTGAAATAATACTAAATATATTTGGACAGCATAACTTGCTTTTAAACTCAGTGAATGTTTCTGTCTGAAAATTCATTCCTGCAATTCCGTTCCCATTCATGTCTGCGCTTTAAATCGATTTACGCCTTTGGGGGTCTCCTAAAAGAAATGCAAGGACATCGTGTAAATGTAAACAGAAATGGCGAGAAAGCGAAGGGAAGTCGGGGCTCGAGCAGAGCAAAGTGGGAGCTGGTAGGAAACTGGCAGAAGCGGTAAAGCGGCGAAGGAGAGCAGGAGGCAGCACCGATACAGTCATGATGTACCCGAGAGAGAGGCGAGGGAGGGGTCTGGCGGCGACTGAAACAAGGAATGATCTATGTGCACTGCAGAGAGACAGATAGAGGCTGAGCACCTAGAACCGAGAATTACCCGCGGGAAGGGCGATTGTTTCAATCTTTATATTTTCACAAAGGTAATTTCTGTTCCGTTGCCGTCGACGCGGTTAACGCGTTAAAATGAACGGATTCGACAGACAGCTCTGATTTCAGTTGCTGTTTATTTCACTCTTCCCCACATTTACATTCCCCCTGGTTTTATTTCCGCGCTCACTGGGGTTTCACGACGCGGAATTTGGGGATTAAATGGGAGCCGTTCGTTCAGCGCCGACCTGTTGTCCACCGGGTTTCTGCCCCACAGCCCCTGAAACCCGCTCCTGACGGCCGGTCCCGGGACCCGACCCTTTTACACACCCGGAGCGGAACCGCGAGCAGATTCTCAGCCCACTGGTCTTCATAAGTCTCGAAGAATGGATGAAAAGTTTTCTCCGTGAATTTATTCCCAGTGAAGGTGTGGAGATGGGTTTTGGTGTTCGCGTCGTATAATGAAACTATCCCGGACTCGTAACTGAGATAAACTCCCACCCTCCCGGGGATGGGGACGGGCGGGGAGAGGGGATGGGAGGGGAGGTGAATGCAACAAATTCGTCATCCCCCCGCCAGATGCTCCAGACTCCAGTCTCCGGGGTCAGCTCATCTCCTTTCCTGTCCACAGACTCTGCGGCGACTCCCAGACAACCAGTCCTGACTCCCCGCCACCTCCACCCACCTCCCAGTAATGTCTCCCCGATGTGAATCCCTCCGATCCCCAGCACACACAGGGCTGTATGTAAACCTTATCCCGGTGTCAGGAAGACTCCTCCGGGTCCCGGTCCATCTCACCGCTTCCGATCCTCAGGGGGGGGGGGGGGGGGGGGGGGGGGGGGGGGGGGGGGGGGGGGACACCTCGAGCAGCGATGCGCTGTTTCCACATCCAGGGTGACGGAGACTGGGGGGAGAAGCAGAGAATCAGAGAGTCCCCGGGGGTCGGGGGGAGACTCGGGCAGCGCGGCCCCGGGACGGGAAGAAGCCGCTCGGCCTCAGGCACAGGTGGGCTGACACCTGATACCTTGCCGGGTTTCACACACCAACCGCATCCAATGGTAACGGACATCTTTCCCGGAATTTGTCAACCAGGCAGGAGGGGGGGGGGGGGGGGGGGGGGGGGGGGGGGGGGGGGGGGGGGGGGGGGGCGGGGGGGGGGGGGGGGGGGGGGGGGGGGGGGGGGGGGGGGGGGGGGGGGGGGGGGGGGGGGGGGGGGGGGGGGGGGGGGGGATTCTGTGGGTGGGTGGAGATGAAGAAATAAGGCCGGTATTCAAATATCTTGCCAGTCGATGCCGAGGGAGAGGCAGATTGGAAGATGAGGAGACGGATGCGAGTTATAATTAGAGGTGGTTAAAGAGGATGTAGAGATGTGGGGTGGAGGTTGCCGTGATCATACTGAACGGGGAGTGGACTGGACGGGTGTGAGGCAATTTGCTACCGTTTACTTGCTTTCCATAGGGGAGGGTGGGTTTGATGCGTCTGTACAACCAAGAACATTCTATCTCATTGTGAAACAATATATGAACTTCACTGGGGGACTTGACAATGTTCAGCGTGTAAGGCTGGTCAGAAAGCGGAAGGCAGGTGGGATCCAAGACGAGTTGGTAAAATGTACCTATATTGGCTTGGTGGTAGGAGGTGGTAGAAGGTACCGGTACAAGGATGATTTTTCTGCCTGGAGGTCTGTGACTGGCGGTGTGCAGCAGAGATCGGTGCTGCAACCTTTGCTGTTTACTTTATGTTTTCATGGCTTGGATGTGAATGTAGGAGGTGTGACTACTAAGTTTGTGTAGAACAGGTAATGTTGTGGATACCAAGGAAGTCTGTCAAAGTCTGCAGCAGGATATGGGCTGGATCATCGAAACCCTTATTGTCATGCAGGGATATCAATACTTGGAGGATGCAGTTTTCTTCAAGCGAAGAGTTGTTAATACCTGGAATATTTTGCCAGAACGAGTTGGTGGTGGAATTAGATGTAATATCACTACATTTAAGAAGAGAGGCATTGCGATTTGCAAATGAGGTGTAGAATAATACGGTTTCTAATGTGTGCAAATGGGATTTGTGTGGCTGGGAAAAATTGGTGGACATGGACACAATGGGCCGAAGGGGCCACTGACTCTGTAATGCACAAACCATGGTTCACTGGATTCAAGAGCACTGAATGCCTGATTATCCCACAGCCACCGGTGCAGGGAATTCCAAACTTTTCCCAGTTCTCTGCGTGTAGTAATGTCTCCTTGTCTCTGTCCTAAATGGTCCAGCCACCATTCTGAGAGGGTGTCCGTGGCTCCAGACCCCTCAGGGGAAAACATCGTCCCCTTCATCCAGCCCACTGAGCCCGTGTAAGGACTTTGTGTTTCACTGAGATCTCCTCTAATACACACCTGAACTCTCGAGTACACACGCCTAGTCTACGCAATTTCACCCAGCACAGCAAACCCATTCTCAGGAACTAGGTTTTGTTCAAGTGCAAACAAACGCAAACAAACTTCGCTCTCTGTCTCTGTGATGCTTTCTCCAGTCCATCAATACCATCAATCTTCACATATAAATATTGCATAAAGATGTATTTAAAAAGAACAATGGGAAAATGTATTAGTTTTACCTCGGTTGATGATACCAGATGTTTCTCTCTCAATGCCATGTTGTAGAAAAAAAGTTTTATCATACTTTCCAGTGGGGCATCGCACCATCTACATCCAACATTGGTTTGGTTTCATCACTAACCTGCAAATATTTAACAGCTGGTTAGAAACTGAGCATTAGCTGTTTCTTTGAGCTGTACTATAAAAACATACATTGTTTAAGTCAAAAGCATGTCCTACCTCCTCTTGCGACCAGCTTCCTCCTGAAATAAATTAAACACAATTCTCAATAGACTGGATGGATCATGATCGACCCGGCGGATATTTCACCAAATTGCTACAAAAACACACTCTGTTAATTTCCATTTCCCAACTCTTTGCCGCTGCCACACTGACCGAAAGTGGATATTATCGTAGAAACAGAAACAGCGAACACGGGGGAAAGCATTGAGTAAGACTGGGCAGGTTTGTGGGATTTTATCTGGAGAAGATTGTCAGAGGGGATAATGGGATGGAATATTTTTAAGATCACTGCGGTGGATTCAAATGGAGTGTGGTTGGAAAATATTATCACTTACGTGGGGTGGGAGAACCTAAAAAATCAAAGCTGAAATATAAGGTGGCCTTAAATAATAACTTTCACAAGAAATGCAGTAAACCTGAACGAGAACTTACCGGGTGGCCTGAAGACAATATTGCAGATAACTTTTCAGTTGAAAGCGGGATAAATGCATGAGGACTCCTGGAAATTGGGGCATGATATGTCGAATGTAGTGAGTAGATGGAACAGACGGAACATTTGACCCAGTACTGAATTACTGGTAAATATAACAGAATTTATTTCAGAAAATAATTAACCCACCACTTTTGTGACTGTGCACTTCCCTTCACCAAACTGTAGTGTAACCCCTCACCTTCAGAAATATCACGCACGCCGTCTCTTGTGGTCTAGTCTGTTCCTGTAACTTTGAGAGTTCTTCCTGAATTGAATTTAAATTTTTTTTGTATCTCTGAAGATTTTTCTCTCATTTGTTTTTACAATCTTCGTCCTCATCTTCCCGGAATCTCTTGAAGCAACCGCTGCTCTTCTCTTCAGTGACGAATCTGGTGCAGTTCAGCAAACTGTGAGTGCGGTCTGTGACTGAAGGTTGCGTGACGCTTCCCTGTCCAGATGAAAGATGAGAACCATATATTGTGTCAGTCCTGCTGTGTTTCCTCGTACATGGAAGTGACATTTTGCCAATTAAATGTCGAGTTCTGCAAGTGCAGAAATATGCCTTTTGGCCCAACATGTCCATGCGCTGGGCTCTTTGTACGTATCTACACTAATCACATTTTACATGTATTTAATCCATAGCTTTCATTACCTGGCATTTCAAGAGCTCGTGTTAATATTCTGAAATAATAAAAATATTTGGGGAAAGTAATGTACAATCATATCATTATTATCCCATTTCTCAGTACAATTCCTGCAACATATTCCATTTTAATGTGCCCATTAACCCACACTGGACAGAATCAGGTCACCAGAACCAGCCTGTACAGCAGCACCACTTAGAATGACAGAGACTTCATGTATAGTCATTCTGTAAGGGGTGTCAGATACCGACCAAGATGCCCCATCTGCGCCTATTTTCTCCTGTCTGCATATGGCCCACTGGTTCTAAAATATTCTCTCCCACGAATTTGTTTTAAAATATCTTTAAATATTGTTATGCTATCTGAATCAACTAACCCCCCCCCCCGTACCCCCCCCCCCCCCCCGCGCCCCATCCCCGCCCCCCCCCCCGTAGCTCATTCCATATACCCACTACCAAAGTTGACCCTTAATGTTTGTTTAAATCTGCAACCATCTTAATTAAACCTATGCCCTCGCATGCTCGACGCGCACGCGCCACTCATTGTAAAAAGACTGAGTCTTCATTTTTTTTCATTGATATTATACACCTGCCAATAGGATACATTCTTCAGGGCTCCTGACGCTCCAGTGAGGTAAAAGCCCTTCGGCTGCCCAACCGATCCCTTCCCGGAAGATCTCGGGTCCTCGACTAATGAGCTCTATAGAAGTGCCCCCATTATTACACGCGTATCGGGATAAAATCTACACAAAATAATTAAAATCGATAGTACAAAGCCTCACCTGAAACTCCAGAAATGCTCTCTCTCTGTTTCTGCTCAATTTCCTGCATCTCTGATTTTTGTTTTTTCTGTGAGGGTTTTCGAAAGACGATTTCACCTGTCCTGGGATGGCGTTTTTTTTTTTTTCTTTTTTTTTTTTTTTTTTTTTTTTTTTTTTTCTTTTTTTTTTTTTTTTTTTTTTTTTGTTTTTTTTTTGGTTTTTTTTTTATCAGATCAGAGAATGAAAATATCAAAATAAAGAAAAGATTAGACAATGATGTGATCAAAATTGGTTTGGTTTTACCTTGAGATAGATTTCAAAACACTTCCTCCCACCGCATGATGAAGCTGTGAGTCTTGTGTTCCCGCGCAGCTGCACAAATCACACAGATCAGTTTCTTGTCGTTTCACCAAAACAGCTTGCAGTTTTCCTGATGTTTCTCGCACTGAAGTTTACTTTCCTTCTCTTTGAGATTCAGGCTCAGTGCTCGACACTTTCTCAGACATTCTCGCCAAGGCCTCGATTCACCCTGAGGCTGCGGACCACAAAATCTCTATACTACATTCCGGGCAGGAGTTACTCGCCTCCCATATCCCAACTCTGTGTGATGCAGGGAGCGGCAGAAGTTGTGCCCACACTCCAGGATAACCGGATCGGTGAAGAAATCCAGCAGATGGGAACAAACTGCCTCCTCGGTTAAACTCCCGACCTGGTCTTTGGATGCCATTTAAAATCCTTCCTCTTCCTGTTCAAAACTTTCACCGACGTGGAGCTGCTGGAATATGGTCATGGACACGTGACCGTCACGGTTGACGCAGCGGGAGAGTTGCTGCCTTACAGCGAATGCAGCGCCTCACAAACGCGGGTTCGATCCTGACTACGGGTGATGTCTGTAAGGAGTTTTACGTTCTCCCGTGATCTGCGTGGGTTTTTCGGAGATCTTCGGTTTACCCTCACACTCCACGGCTTGGTAAATGTAAAAAAGTGGCTTGGAAATGTAAAAAAAAAAGAAAAAACGGAAGAAGGTCTCGACCCTAATCGTCGCCTATCGACCGCTACTGCGCTAGATGCTGCTGCACCCGCTGAGGTTCTCCAGCCTTTTGTGCACCCGCTCAGTTGGTGTAGGATGAGATCACACATACTGGGACCTGTTTGCACAAACAGGCTACCAGTGGTACAGAGGTAGACTTGGAGGAGTACACATCCACTGTGCTCTCCTACATCAACAGCGTGTGGAGTCTGTCACAGTGGACAAGGAAAATAAAGATGTTCCCAAACCGGAAACAGTGGAATGAACAAGGAGGTTCAGATTTTGCTAAGGGCACGCAACATTGCCTTTAAATCCAGGGACACTTCTGCCTACAGTGCTGCCAGGTCAAACCTGAACAAAGGTTTAAAAAAAGGTCCTAAAGACATCCACAGGCAAACAGTGTGGAAGACACTTCCCTATTTACCGCGGACACCAGAAGCATGTGGCAGGGTGTCAGGGACATCACTGACTACAAGAGCAGCCCCGCCTGCCCTCACAGTGATATCATACTGGCCAACAAGCTAAACACCTTCTTTGCCCGCTCGTAAACTGGCAACACCACTAGGAGTGGAAATAACCCGGCCATGGCGGGAGGGATAGGGCTTAACATTGAAGCACATCAGGAGGTACAGTGCGCTCTGCGTAGGATCAATCCACGCAAGGCTGCAGGCCCGGATGGAGTCCAAGGAAGGGTACTTAAGGACTGTGCTGTACACTGGTGGAGGTATTTACGAGGATTCTTTAACCTGTCTCTATCTCTGGCAACGGTCCCCAAGTGCCTGAAGACAGCTACCATAGTGCCGGTGCCGAAAAGTCAAAAGTCACCAACCTGAATGACTACCGTCCGGTTGCCTTAACTCCAATACCCATGAAGTGCTTTGAAAGGCTGGTCCTCTCCCACATCAAACCCAGCATCCCTGCCTCACTGGATCCTCATCAATTTGCATACAGGGCAAATAGATCCACAGAGGATGCCATCTCTCTGGCTCTTCACACTGTCCTGACTCACCTGGAAAAGACGGCACATACGTGAGGATGCTCTTCATAGACTATAGCTCAGCCTTCAACATGGTCATCACCACCAAGCTCACCACTCAAAAACCCGCCAGCTAGGCCTCAGCTCGCCGATATGTAACTGGATCCTGAATTTTCAGACGGGAGCGACCGCAGACAGTGAGACTGGGCCTGCAACTGTCCTCCACTATCACCCTGAGCACCGGCGCACCACAGGGCCGTGTACTGAGCCCCATGCTCTACTCCATATTCACACACGACTGTGTTCCTGCATTCGACACCAACACCATTGTCAAGTTTTGCAGACGACATAACGGTGATCGGGCTGATCACCCAACGGTGAAGAAACAAACTACAGTGCGGAGGTGCCGAACCTGGCGGACTGGTGCTCACGTAACAACTTGTCCCTAAACACCCCCAAGACCAAGGAGCTGATTATCGACTTCAGGAGGTCACATAATGGGGGAATACGCCCCAATCTCCATTTATGGGCACAGTGTTTTGAGAGTGTCCCACTTTAGGCTTCTGGGCACACACATCTCGAGAACCTCAATGGTCCACCAACACCGCTGCGCTGGTCAGAAGCACAGCAACGACTGTTCTTCTGAGAACATTGAAACGGACTGGTCTGCCCCAAACAGCTGCTGACGACCTTCTACCGCAGCACCACAGAGAGGATACTAACATATGGTATCTCTGTGTGGTATCTCAGCTGCACGGAGGCGGAGAGAGGAGCTCTTCAGCGCGTCGTCCACAGAGGGCAGAAGATTTTTGTACACAGCTACCAGCCTTGAGGGCATCCTACCACACACAGTGCCTCAGAAGGCCGTCAGCATCCACAAAGACTCCTCACACCCTTGTAATGGACTGTTCGAACTACTACCTTCTGCAGATGTTACAAAGGCCTTCTACGCCCGCACCTCCAGACTCAGGAACAGCTACATCCCCAGAGCGAGAGCTGCATGGAACAGACCCTGCTGAGTGCCCCCCCCCCCCCCTAAATTGTTTCCCTCAGATGGTCATGTCGCACATCGACCCGGCACAGATACATTTGCACTTTAGACTTTATTACTGTTTTACTGTTCTTTTTATAAATCATGTTTCTCGGGGTATCTAAATCTAAATTTTATTAGTTGTTTAAGTTATGACATCGGATGGAAGCTGCAAACCAAATCTCATTGTACATAAGTGCAATGACAATAAAAAATATATTATTATTATTATTCTTATTATTATTATTATTATGGTGTTAATGTGCGGGGATTGCTGGTCAGCACCGTCCCGGTGGGCCGAAGGACAGTGTGTGCGCTGTACCTCTCCAAACTAAATTAAACTCAACCCTGACAGTACCATGTCGCTAGCGCCCACTGTCGTCCTGGGTAATTGAATGCTATTTTGGCCTGCAAGTGTTCAGTGTAAGGTGTCCTGGCCACTTTCCAATCTCATCTCACATGAAGGAGGGGTAGATTGGACATTAAACTGGCCTGATATATGGAAGACAAAGAGACTAAGGCAGGACAGAAATGGACGGACTCAGGGCTCCCGTGGAATTTTGAAGAAACAGCAGCATAGAGAATGCAGGAAAAGGCACTGATTGGCTCTAGCCAGGTGGTAGGAGAGTTATGAGTGAGTCAGAGGGGAAAACTCTCTTTAAGAAGAGAGGCATAGCAAAGGCAGATTTAATCAGAGCTCCGTGACCGTGGATTTGAGCTCCAGTTAGGCTCATTGGCTCTATCCCGAGTGGGAGTCGAGAGGTGGGGAGGTGGTAGATTTGAGTCAGAGGCAGAGGGTCAGTTTTTAAAAAAGAGAGCTTGCACAGGCAGAGAAGCTCCCGTGGATTTGAAGAAACAGCAGCAAAGAGAAGCAGGATAAAACACTGATTGGCTCTAGCCCGATTGGGAGGAGAGTTAGAAGTGAGTCAGAGGGGGGAACAGTTTAAAACTGAGGAATTTGGTTTGAAAATCGGTAAATTTGGCAATTTATCCAGTCAATATAAGCAACATGGCGCTTAGAACGTCAGTGAAGGGAGCGGCCTTGTGTGAAAAGTGCGAGTGTTTGGCTCGAGAGTCCTTCGGCGAGGAGGCTGTGGAGAGGAGGCTATGCACAACGCTGGAGAGGGAGGATGACGACAGAAGCAGATGTTTAAGGCAAGCTGATTCAGTGTGATGCTTACTTGCAGTATGACTCCCCCATTTATTGTGGAGGGCAAGGACACTGCTGGTGCCTCTAGCTGCTAGAAAATGTGAGAAGTGCATCCAGGTACAGTTCCTGAAGGACCGTGTTGGGGAACTGGAGAAGCAAGTGGATGACCTCAGGTTGCGTTCGAGAAACTGCAGTCGTTCCTCGACAAGTCCTACAGTAAGATTGTTTCACTCTTTCCAGGTACTGGAAGAGATGGAGGTGGTGACGGTGAGAAAGGGAGGGAAACTTGGAATGCAAAGGTCCCGGGTTGTTGTACGTCTTCTGTGAACAGTTTCACACCACTCGTAGAAGCTGTCTGGAACAGAAGACGTTATCACTCTGAGCGACGGACTGGCTTGCAAAACAAAAAGGGCTGTTGATCCAAAACCAAAGAGGCCAACGTCAGGCAACGCCATTGTAGTTTGGAGACTCCATTGTGAGAGGTACGGACGGGGGTTTCTGTGCAGGAAAACAGATGGGATTTGAGGATAGGTGTGCTGCCTTCCGCACCCCCGATACCAGGATCCAGGATGTCACGGACAGAGTGCAGAAAATTCCTCAAGGGCGCAAGCAAGTGAACAGAAGGAAGTGGTAGTGCATTTCGGCACAAACTATGTCGGAAAGAACGGGATGAATATTCTGCAGCGTGACTTTGAGAGAGCTTGGAAAAATGCTGAAAAGCAGGACCTCCAGGGTTGTTATCTCCAGTTTGCTTGACTCGTGCTGGCCGATAGCAGGAATAGGGCAGATAGGGACCTGAATGTGTGGCTGAGGAACTGGTGCAGGGGGCAGGGATTTAGATTCTTAGATCACTGGGAATCAGTTTTGGAGTAAGGGGGAACTGTCCAAAAGGTACGGATAGCATCTTAACAGGTGGGGGGGACCAGCAATCTGGCAGGCAGGTTTGCCACCGCTACACGGGTGGTTTTAAACTGAATAAGAGTGGTTGGTGTGTCAAATGGGTATAGTCGAGGGTGGAGTTAAAGGGAAATAGGTAAATGGATAGTTAATCACCCCAGAATTAACGGGAAAGGAAGTACACAGAGGGATAGGAGAGTATGCCGAGGTACAAGTGTAATAGGGCTAGGCGACGTTTCGATGTAATCAAAGTGAGATGCGTAAGGAATTAAAAATATTTTATATGAATGCGCGTATTGAGGATAAGAGTAAAGTACATGAGTTTGACGCCTCAGTGCCAGCTTGGGTTTTGGCTCAGGTAGGTAGTCCGGGTTGGTATGACATTGTGGGGAAGCGATTTACTAGAGACGTGGCTGCTGTGAGGTTGGATCAGGCCTGTCGGAACTTAGGAGAGTATTAATAGGCGTTCAGCCGTAGGAGAAAGGAGATAAGGCAGGTCTTTTGAGGCAGAGGTGGGGTTACTGGGGGGGGAGGAATCGGCCTGGGAACTTAATATTCAGGGGGGACAGGCAAGGGTGGGCAGGGAGGGGGGTTAGCTATCAGGCTGATGAGGGATGGAATTCAGTCCCGTCTATTGCTGAGGAAACATAGGGACTGACGAGGTCGGGTAGAGTCACTGTGGATTGAGTTGAGGAATTGTAAAGGCAAGAAGACACTAATTGGTGTTATCTAGAGACCTACCAAATAGTAGCCGGATGTAGGGTGTAAGTTGCAGCAGGAGTTAAAACTGGCATGTAACAAAGGTAATGCCACTGTGGTGATGGGGGATTTCAATATGCAGGTAGACTGGGAAAATCAGGTTGGATCAGGACCCCAAGAAAGAGAGTTTTGTATGAATGCCTTTCGCGATGGATTCTTAGAGCAGCTTGTAATGGAGCCGACCAGAGAAAAGGCAATTCTGGATTTAGTGTTATCCAATGAACCAGAAATGATAAGAGAACTCGAGGTATAGGAACCGCTTGGAGGTAGTGATCATAATATGATTATTTTTAATCTGCAATTTGAGAAGGAGAAGGTTAAATCGGAAATGTCAGTGATGCAGTTAAACAAAGGGGACTATGAAGGCATGAGAGGGGAGCTGGCCAAGGTAGAATGGAAACGGATCCTAGCAGGAATTACGGTGGAACAGTATGGCTGAAATTTCAGGGCATAATCCGGAAAGACGCAGGGTATTAGTTCCTTTCCAAAAAGGAAGAAAGATTCCAAGATGAGTAGGAGGCAACCGTGGCTGACAAGAGAAGTTAAAGTTAGAATAAAACTAAAACAAAAGATGTATAACACAGCAAAGAGTAGCCGGAAGCCAGAGGATTGGGAACTTTCATAGGAAAACAGAAGGAAACAAAACGAGCCATTACGGGCTGAAAAGATGAAGTACGATGGGGAAGCTGGCCAGGATATAAAAGAGGGACAGTAAAAGCTTCTTTAGATATGATAACCCCCCCCTGGCAAAAAAGAGTAGCAAAGTCAAATGTGGGTCACCTTGAAGGCAGGACACGGGTCCTGTAATTATTATGGGCAACAAGGAAATGGCAGAAGAATTAACTAGGTACTTCGGATCTGTCTTCACTAAGGAAGACAGAAACAATCTCCCAGATGTACTGGAGGACAGAGGATCTAAGGTGGCCAGAGGAACTGAAATATTGTCATTAGCGAGAAATATTATTGGGTAGGCTAATGGTACTGAAGTTGATAAATTCCTGGGTTCTGATGGTCTGCCCATTCCCTGGTCCTCAGGGAATGGCTCTAGAAATAGTAGGACAGCATTGGTGAATCATTTTCCAATGTTCAATAGATTCAGGACAAGTTGCTGTATGATTGGAGGATAGCTCATGTTATCCCACTTTTCAAGAAAGGGAGCGAAGAGAGAAAACGGCGAATTACACACCAGTTAGCCTGACCGGTGGTGGGAGGAAGATGATGGAGTCAATTATTAAAGAGGTAATAATGGAGCATTTGGATAGCAGTAAAATGATTAGTCCAAGTGAACATGGATTTATGAAGGGATATCAATGATTGACTAATCTTCTGGAATGTTTTGAGGATGTGACTAAGTAAAATGGTCTGCGTTGAAGCGAGGGTTGCCGCACGGCCGGTACAGAGACTTGGTGACTAAATTAGAGCAAAACATGGTTATTGGGCTCTGGCGGGAGATAGGGTGTTGACGATGGATAGAAAATTGTTTGGCAGACCGGAAGAAAAGAGTAGGAATCCGACAATGATATCGGGTCCTTTTCAGAATGGCAGGCCCGCTTTAGTGGCGAGTGGAGTGCCGCAAGCGCTCGGCGTTGGGCCGAACTGTTTACCATATATATAAATTATTTGGAAGAGGGAATTAGGAGCAGGTTTGCGGATGACCACAAAGCTGGGTACGCAGTGTGAACTGTGAAGAGGATGTTAGGAGGTTGCAGGTGGACCTGGACAGGTTGAGTGAGTTGGCAGATGCGTGGCAGATGCAGTAGAATATAGATAATGTGAGGTTATCCACTTTGGTGGCAAAAACAAGGGGGCAGATTATAATCTCAATGGGGTTAGGTTAGGTAAGGGAGGTGCAGCGAGACCTGGGCGTCCTTGTATACCGGTCACTGAAAGTTGGCTTACAGGTACAGCAGGCAGTGAAGAAAGCGAATGGAATGTTAGCCTTGATAACAAGAGGATTTCAGTACAGGAAGAAAGAGGTTCTTCTGTAGTTGTATAGGGCTCTGGTGAGACCACATCTGGAGTATTGTGTACAGTTTGGGTATCCTAATTTGAGGAAGGACATCCTTGTGATTGAGGCAGTGCAGCGTAGGTTCACGAGATTGATTCCTGGGATGGCGGGACTGTCATATGAGGAAAGATTGAAAAGACTAGGCTTGTATTCACTGAAGTTTAGAAGGAGGAGGGGGGTCTTTTAAAAACATATAACATTATTAAAGGACTGGACAAGCTAGATGCAGGGCATTTTTTCGCAATGTGGGGCGAATCCAGAACCAGGGGTCACAGTCTTAAAATGAAGGGGAGGTCATTTAAGTCTGAGGTGAGAAAAAACTTTTTCACCCAGAGAGTTGTGAATTTATGGAATTCCCTGCCACAGAGGGCAGTGGAGGCCAAGTCACTGGATGGATTTAAGTGAGTTAGATAGAGCTCCAGTGGCTAGTGGAGTCGAGGGATTTGGGGAAAAGGCAGGCACGGGTCATTGATAGCGGACGATCAGCCATGATCGCAATGAATGGCGGTGCTGGCTCGAAGGGCCGAATGGCCTCCTCCTGCACCTATTCTCTATGTTTGTATGCGGCCCGGCGCTAAGGGAGCCTAGAGTGTAACCTGAGGAGACGTTGCACCTGTTCGCATCTCCATTCAGCGCCCGGGATCAGGATGGTTGATGGATTATTTTAATCCACAACAGTGGCACCTGTCTCTCATGCAGCAGTCTTCGGGGCAATCTATGTTTGCGTGTATTGTTTAAAGGATATTATATTGCAATTTGCAACGGTTCACTTTGTTTGCTGATCAGTTTCGTTTAGTTTGGAGGAATAGCTCGAAAACAGGCCCTTCGGCCCCACCGAGTCAGCACCGACCAGCGATCCCCGCATATTAACATTATCCGGCGCATACTTGGGACAATTTTACAAATCCGCCAAACCAATTAACCTACATACCTGTACGTCTTTGGAGTGTGGGAAGAAACAGAAGATTCCGAAGAAAACCCACGCGGTCTCGGGGAGAACGTACCAACTCCGTACAGACAGCACCCGTAGTCGGGATCGAACCCGGGTCTCTGGCGCTGCAAGCGCTGCAAGGCAGCAACTCCACCGCTGCGCCCCCGGGGAATCAGTGAGAGTGGAACACGGAACACTCAGATTCGAAAGCCCAATTGGCAGCATTTCCTCCGCCCCTGCAGCTCATTCTTGCCGCTAATGCTTCCGAGATGGCGCCCAACCAAGGCGTCTATTTGCATGCGATACAGATCTACAATCACATATTACAATCGCCCCACACTCTTAAATCTCTACTCCCACCTCAACATTTCTCACTTTAACTATGATTGACTTTGCTGGCTTAACCTTGCACGGAACGTTATTCCATCATCGAGTATTTGTACACTGTACATGGCTCGATTGTAATCATGTATTGTCTTTCTGCTGACTGGATAGCACGCAACAAAACTATTTCACTGTACCTTGAAACACGTGACAATAAACTAAACTGAAAAGTCTTATTCCCCTTAGATAGCCACTAAATGCTGGAGACTGTCTTACCCGAACGTCACCCATTCATTCTCTCCAGAGATGCTGCCTGTCCCGCTGAGTTACTCCAGCATGTTGTGTCTATCTTCGGTTTAAACCAGCATCTGCAATTCTTCCTACACTCCGAGGCATATTCCCCTTGTTGCTTCTCTCTCTCTCAATTCTGTGCCCATTTGATCCTCGCACAGATGGGAAAGACCCCCCCCCCCCCCGCCCCAATCCCCCCCCCCCCCCCCCCCCCCCCCCCCCCCCCCCCCCCCCCCCCCCCCCCCCCCCCCCCCCCCACCCCCACCCGCCACCCCTCATCTCCCCCTCTCCACACCGGACCCGAGCTTGAACCCTCTGTGAAAGCTTTCAAATTCCCTTCTCCACAGAAAATCTGCTCCCGCTTCTCCGACTTGAACCTCGACCCGAATCTCCTCATCCTTGAAACCATTCCAGTGAATATCTCCTGCCCCCTCCCGATGATCCTCGCTTCATTCATTACGTTTGGTGAGCAGAAATAGGCTTGATGCACCGGTTGGGTCCAAACCTGTGTTTTATACCGATTCAACATAACCTCCTGATGATGTAGGAAGGAACTGCAGATGCTGGTTTAAATCGAAGACAGTCACACAATGATAGAGCATCTCAGCAGGACAGGCAGCGTCTCTGGAGAGAAGGAATGGGTAACGTTTCGGGTCGAGACCCTTCTTCGGACCATTTCATTCATTTGTTCTATATCTCTTTATATCACCGTCTATATCTCTCGCTTCCCTTTCCTCACAGTCTGAAGTACTGGAGTTTGACTTGATTGTGCTTATCTTTAGTATTATCTAATTTGACTGGTTAGGATGAAAAACAGTAGACAATAGGTGCAGGAGTAGGCCATTCGCCCCTTCGAGCCAGCACCGCCATTCAATGTGATCCTGGCTGATCGTCCCCAATCAGTACCCCGTTCTTGCCTTCTCGCCATATCCCCTGGCTCCGCTATCTTTAAAAGCCCTATCTAGCTCTCTCTTGAAAGTATCCAGAGACCGACCTCCGCCGAGGCAGAGAATTCCACAGACTCACGACTCTCTGTGTGACAAAGTGTTTCCACGTCTTCGTTCTAAATGGCTTCCCCTTATTCTTAAACTGTGGCCCCTGGTTCTGGACTTCCCCAATAACGGGAACATGTTCCCTGCCTCTAGCGTGTCCAAACCCTTAACAATCTTATATGTTTCAATAAGATACCCTCTCATCCTTCTAAACTACAGAGTGTTCAAGCCTAGCCGCTCCATTCTCTCAGCATATGACAGTCCCGCCATCCCGGGTATTGACCTTGTAAACCTACGCTGCACTCCTACTTGCATTAATTCCTTAATAAGAAGATTAACACAGGTTCTCCCTTATCCACTCTACTAGTCACATCCTCGAAAAATTCTGTAAGATTCGTCAGACATGATTTACCTTTCATAAATCCATGCTGACTTTGTCCAATGATTTCACCACTTTCCAAATGTGCTGCTATCCCATCTTTAATAACTGACTCTAGCATTTTCCCCACTACCGATGTTAGACCAGTTAGACCAGAATTTTTCGAGGATGTAGTAGAGTGGATAAGGGAGAACCTGAGGATGTGTTATGTCGGGACTTTCAGAAAGCTTTCGACAAGGTCCCAAATATGAGATTAGTATACAAACTTAAAGCACACGGTATTGGAGGTTCAGTATTGATGTGGATAGAGAACTGGCTGGCAGACAGGAAGCAAAGAGTAGGAGTAAATGGGTCCTTTTCAGAATGGCAGGCAGTGACTAGTGGCGTACCGCAAGGCTCAGTGCTGGGACCCCAGCTATTTACAATATATATTAATGATCTGGATGAGGGAATTGAATGCAACATCTCCAAGTTTGCGGATGACACGAAGCTGGGGGGCAGTGTGAGCTGTGAGGAGGATGCTAGGAGGCTGCAAGGTGACTTGGATAGGTTGGGTGAGTGGGCAAATGTATGGCAGATGCAGTATAATGTGGATAAATGTGAGGTTATCCACTTTTCTGGCAAAAAGAGGAGGGTAGACTATTATCTGAACGCTGCCCGATTAGGAAAAGGGGAGATGCAACGAGACCTGGGTGTCATGGTACACCAGTCATTGAAAGTAGGCATGCAGGTGCAGCACGCTGTGAAGAAAGCGAATGGTATGTTGGCATCCGTAGCTAAGGATTTGAGTATAGGAGCAGGGAGGTTCTACTGCAGTTGTACAGGGTCTTGGTGAGGCCACACCTGGAGTATTGCGTACAGTTTTGTTCTCCTAATCTGAGGAAAGACATTCTTTCCATAGAGGGAGTACAGAGAAGGTTCACCAGACTGATTCCTGGGATGGCAGGACATTTGAAGAAAGACTGGATAGACTCGGCTTGTACTCGCTGGAATTTAGAAGATTGAGGGGGGATCTTATAGAGACTTACAAAATTCTTAAGGGGTTGGACAGGCTAGATGCAGGAAGATTGTTCCCGATGTTGGGCAAGTCCAGGACAAGGGGTCACAGTTTAAGGATAAGGGGGAAGTATTTTAGGACCGAGGTGAGAAAATCATTTTTCACACAGAGAGTGGTGAATCTGTGGAATTAGCTGCCACAGAAGGTAGTTGAGGCCAGTTCATTGGCTATATTTAAGAGGGAGTTAGATGTGGCCCTTGTGGCTAAAGGGATCAGGGGGTATGGAGAGAAGGCAGGTACAGGATACTGAGTTGGATGATCAGCCATGATCAAATTGAATGGCGGTGCAGGCTAGAAGGGCTGAATGGCCTACTCCTGCACCTATTTTCTATGATTCTATGATTCCATGTTATGTTTTGTTTATTAAGATCATTCTTGTATTACTTCGTGAAGTTAATGAAAAACAATGCAAATAATAGCACAAAGTATTACTCAAGTTGCACAACCAGGTAACCCTTTAGGTCTCTCCTGTTCGTTTCACTCGTCATGCCGGATTGTGTTTCAGTCACCGCCACTGCTCGCACGTCGATGCCGGCCTCCAGCATCGGAATCTGTTCATTCTCTCGGCCCCAGATTCACCATCCCCACGGGCAATGGGTTAATATATCGGCCGATTCCGCAGTATCGGGTTTTACCAGCAGGTGGGGACCCTGCGCCGCGCAAACATTTAGACAGCTCGGAGGTGAACACAAATGCTGGAGAAACTCAGCGGGTGAGACAGCCTGAAGAAGGGTCTCAACCAGAAATGTTACCTATTCCTTCGCTCCATAGATGCTGCTCACCCTCTGAGTTTCACCACCATTTTGTCTTCCTTCGATTTTTCCAGCATCTGCAGTTCTTTCTTAAACTTGTAGACAGCTCGGCATCAGTTGAAAGCGGCACTGCAGTGAACTGAACTTACTGACATGCATGAGGTTTCGTGCATGGAATGTGTACGAACCTTCTTGACGTGCTGCATATTTTTAAACCATATTCTGCTATTTGGAAGTTCTACAAGCATGCGATTTGTTTAATGTAATCATTTATAATGCTTAGTTCATCGTTGTTGATGTCCAGAATTCACTGGGACACAAGCGTCTGCGGATGCGCACATGTATGAGGTGGAATAGTGGAGAGACCCTCGATGTAGGAGCGAGAAGCGAACTTCTGGTAGAATTAAATTGATCAAGAAGCATTTGTGGAAGCTATGAGCGGATCCTCTTTGAGGGTAAATACGCCCTAAACATGACGAATTGCTACATTAATAGATTGATGCAATAGATACATTTAAACCCCATTTGTTGAATTTGGATAATTCGCATGACCAGTAAAATGCACAAGAACCGTATAGAAAAGATGTATTTATTCGAATTTCGTGCATTGGTGCTTTCAGTGTTTAAATGAATTAAACCCCAAACTGTATGGACTTTAGAGCTTGGTTTTAAAATCTGGTACAGTGAAAAGCTTCAGTTGCGTGCAGTCCAGTCAGCGGAAAAAAAATGCATGATGACAATCGAGTCATTACAGTGTATCTTAATCATAATCAAGGCCGCCAGCCCCATGATGTTAGGCCGCAGAGCGACCGGAGATATGACCGGGAAAACAATCGCATCTCCGGCAAGGTAAGAGATTGAAAAAATGTTTCCCCCGACCCCTCCGCCCACTCCCCACATAAAACACACCAGAGAAGATTAACCCAAACTTTAAAAACACACTGAAAATAACAAAAAAGGCGAAAAGACAGACAGACTGTTGTGTGATGCAGATCTACCAATGAGGTAGATATTAGTTCAGCACTGCTCTCTGGTTGTAGTAGGATGATTCAGTTGCCTGATGACAGCTGAGAAGAAACAATCCCTGAATCTGCAGATGTGCGTTTACACGCTTTCAATGGGATACTAAATTCGTCTGAAGGTCGGATTCCGACGGCGGTGGTAGAGGATTGCTCCTCAGAATGGAGACAAACGACAGATGGTTTGTCGCAGGGCTCGGTGCTGGCTCAACTGTTGACCATTTTTTAATGTAAACGATTTGGATGTGTATGTATGTGACATGGTTACATAAACATTTACAAAATAGATGCAGGTTAGGCCATTCGGCCTTTGGAACCAGCACCGCCATTCAATGTGATCATGGCTGTTAGTCCACAATCAGTACCCGGTTCCTGCCTTCTCCCCATATCCCGTGATTCCTCTCGCCCTAAGAGCTCTATCCAACTCTCTATCTTTTTTTTTAATATATATTTTTATTAGAGTATGTAGACAGTGACTTAGCAAACACATGTTATGATAGCAATATTTCATGTACAACGGTAATACATTATTAATATTGTCAAGTGAATCATTTTGACTCTAATAATTTTTTTTAAAGAGAGAAAAACAGAAAGAAAAGTAAAATAAAAATCAACATCAAAAAAGAAAATCATAAAGAATGGAATAATTTACTATTAATACATCATAGGAGATAAGATCAAGGAATATAGAATATAACTTTTCATCTAATCCTGAGTCCACGTTTCAGTTAGGGTTCCCTGCCGAACCATTCTACCCTTTTAAGTAATCAATGAAAGAAGACCATATTCTAACGAAAACTTCTTGTTTGTCCATTAAGGCAAATCTGATTCTTTCCAGCTGTAGGGTCTCCGACATTTCCGTAATCCACATTTTAGTTGTGGGGGATATAGGGCCTTTCCAAAATTTTAATATTAATTTCTTCCCAATTATTATACTGTAATCTAGGAAATGTCTTTGACTTGTTGTAAGAGTTAAACTTTGTTCTGATGGTCCAAGTATTATTAATTTTGGGCCGGATCCAGTTTAGTATTAATAACTTCAGAAGTTATTCTAAAAATCTCAATCCAGAAATTCTTAATTTTTATACAATTTGCAAAAGTATGTGTTAAATCAGCCTCTGGATGTTGACATTTATCGCAGATAGAGGATATCTGTGGAAAGATTCTATTTAATTTAACTTTGGAGTAATGTAATCTATGTAATACTTTAAATTGTATTAAAGCATGTCTGGAGTTTAGCGAGCATTGATGTATATATTGTAAACTTTTGTCCCATATATCTTTCGTTATGGATTGATTTGTTTCATTTTCCCATGTATGTCTATATTATTCCGTCGATGGTATCTCGCTATCTAAAAGGGTATTGTAACTATAAATTGTTAATTTTTCTGTATTAGGATGCTTATTCAGGCATTCATCAAGGATTTCTGGTTCCTTATTCCTATAATCTTGTGTATTTGATTTAACATAATCTCTGAGTTGTAGATATCGAAAAAAATTATTTGAGTGTAATCCATAAATCTGTTGCAGTTCCTGAAATGAAAGATAAGTGCCTTTCTTATAAAGGTGTTCCATCTTTTTGATTCCATCGTTTTTCCATTGTATAAAGCCTTTATCCAGCATGGAAGGTTTGAATAAGGGATTGTTTACAATAGGGAGACCGAGTGATATATTATCCAGTTTTAAAGCCTTTTTAAGTTGTTTCCAGATTCGTGTACCACTATATATTATAGGGTTTTCCCTATAGGTTTTTTTGTGCAGTTTTGTCGGTGCAAATATAATCGAACCGATTTCAAAAGGTAGACAATCCTCCTTTTCCATCCTTAACAATCTGGTTGTTGATACATTTCTTCCAGCCAAAAATTCATGTTTTTAATATAAACTGCCCAAAAATAAAACAAAAAATTTGGTAGAGCTAAACCTCCATTAATCTTTGATTTACATAAATGTTTTTTATTTATTCTATGATTCTTGTATTCCCAGATGAAACTTGTAAAAGTAGAGTCTACTTTAAAAAAAAAGATTTTGGAATATATATCGGGATTGACTGAAATAAGTAAATTGCGGCAGAAAAATCAATTTTATAGCATTAATTCTACCGAACATTGAAATAGGAAGTGTTTTCCAGTATTGAATATTCTTATTTAGTTTATTCAGTAAAGGTGGGAAATTTGATTTAAATAAAGAACTATACCTCTTAGTTACATAAATACCTAGATATTTACATTTTTCTTCAACTATTTTAAAAGGTGATTGTTGTAGTATATGTAAATTGTGATCCGTTATTGACGTGATTTCGCTTTTATTCCAATTAATTCTATATCCTGAGAACTGACCAAATTGAGTTATTAGGTTTAATAAATTTGGAATACTAATTTCTGGCTTTGTAATATATATTAGTACATCATCTGCATATAGAGAAATTTTATTAATTGTATCTTTAGTATTGTACCCATGTATTTCTGGATTAGATCTGACATTTTCTACGAGTGGTTCAATTGCTAAAGCGAATAATAATGGAGATAACTCTTTTTTTTTGTTTGCTTATTTTTGTTAGAAGTATGTACAATAGTGTGGTACTTGAGTACCTAATACATACATACATATTTCCATTCTTGTACAACTTCATACTTTTGATTTAATAATAAAAGAACAGTGAGAGAAAAAAGAAATAAAGAGTGCCAGAATAGATAGTCAAGCGAGTAGAAACAGAAAGAAAAAGAAATAAAGGACAGAGATGAGAAGTTAAAAGATTGAAAGAAAAGGAGAAAGTAAAGAAAAGAGAGATTAGGAGAGATCTACCTATCTCGTATTTTTTTTGCCCATCTGTCACCCGGTTCTAAACCATTTAATTTCTAAGGTTATGTTATGTTGCACCATATGCTTGTAAAAAGTTGATAAAAGGAGACCAAATCTTTAAGAATAGGTCTACTTTGCCTAGTAGGAGGAATCTCATTTCTTCAAGATGTAGCGTTTCAGACATACTTGAAATCCACATTTTGAATGTTGGCGTAGGTGCGTTTTTCCAAAATTTGAGTATAATTTTTTTGCTGTTATTAGACCGTAATTAAGAAAAGCTTCTTGGAATATAGTTAGTTTACTTCCCACTTCCATTGATCCAAAGATAATCAGTTCTGTATTGGGGTTCAATTTTGTGTTAAATAGTTTTGTAAAAATTCCAAAAATATCATTTCAAAATTTATACAGTTTTGTACAAGAGACAAAGGAATGTGCTATAGTGGCATTTTGAGTTAGACATTTGTCGCAGATGGGGGAAACATTTGAAAATATTTTATTCAGTCTAGTTTTCGAATAATATAATCTATGTAATTTTTTTAATTGAATTAAGTTGTGTCTTACATTCATTGAACATTTGTTTACATATAATAATTTTTTATCCCATCTATCGTTCGGAATTTTTATCAATAACTCTTGTTCCCAGTCCCTTCTAATTGCCTCTGTCGTTGCTGTTTCTATATTTAGAATTATATTATATAAGTAAGATATTAAATTGCTTGATTCTGCCTTTCTATTCATTCCTTCCTCCAATAAATCTGGGGTTGAAGTGTGATATCCTTGTATATACTTTTTCAAATAATCTTGAATTTGAAGGTATTTGAAATATTGATTACTTTTCAAATTATATTTTAGTTGTAATTGTTGGAATGATTAAAAAATTCCCATTTCATACATATCTCCCATCGTTTTTATTCCTATTCTTTCCCAGTGGATAAACGTTTTATCAATAATGGATGGTTTGAATGAAGGATTATTAGCTATTGGAGAAAGAAGCGATAATTTCCTTAATTTTAAAGAGATAATTCTCTATCTAACAATCAATAACTCAATCCAGTGAATCGGCCTCCGTTGCCTTCTAAAGCAGAGAATTCCACAAATTCACCCCCTCTTTGGGTGAAAAAGTTTGCCCTCATCTCAGTTTTAATGGTTAGTCAGTTTGAGATGAGACTAACATTGGTTAAAACAATTGTCCCTAATATGTAGGATAGTGTTAGTGAACGTGCTATCGAGAATCGTCCGACGGGGCTAATATTCACTGGAATTTAGAAGGATCAGAGGGCATCGTATGGAAACATATAATTTTTAAGAGGATTCGACAGGTTGGATACAGGAAATATGTTCCCGATGTTGGGGGAATCCAGCACCAGGGGTCACAGTTTAAGAATAAGGAGTAGGTCATATCGGACTGAGATGAGGGAGAACCTGTTCACCCGGAGAGTTGTGAATCTGAGGCATTCTCTGCCAACCAAGGCAGTAGCAGCCAATTCACTAGGTGTATTCAAGAGAGAGTTAAATATAGCTCTGAGGGTTAACGGAATCAAGGGATATGGGGGTGAAGGCAGGAACAGGCTGCTGATTTTGGATGATCAGCCATGATCAAATGAAATGGCCCTCGGTTGAAGGGCCGAATGGCCTACTCGTGCACCTATTTTCTATGTTTCTACGTTTCTATGGTGACATTTTGAACAGTGAATCCATTTATCTGGGATGGAACTGGGCCAATGGGCGGATTAAAGGCTGATTTATTTAACTCGGATAAGAGTGATGCAAATTGGTAAACAGGCCAGGGCAGATTATACGCATTAAAAATTTACGCCCTGTGTTATTTTTAGCAGACTAGAGAGACTTTGGAATGCCAACACACAGCTCCATGAACATTGCACCAGGGATGGGCAGGGTGGTGACGAAGGCGTTTGACACATTTTCTGGGTCCGTGAGGGTATGAAATACAGGATTTGATACATCTGTACAAGACACTAGTAAGATCCACACCTCCAGATTCAGGGACAGTTTCTTCCCAGCTGTTCTCGGGCAACTCACTCATATTTTCACAACCAGAGAGCAGTGCTGAACTACTATCTACCTCTTTGGTGACCCTCGGACTGTACTTGATCGCACTTTGCCGGCTTTACTTTCCACTAAACGTTCTTCCCTTATCATGTATCTATACACTGGATGTGAGTTGATTTACTGCTAACTGGATCGCACGCAACAAGAGCTTTTCACTGTAGCTCGGTACACGTGACAATAAACTAAACTGAACAATTGAACTAACTACATTGATAGTACCATCCCCCTCACCTCCACCCAGGGATCCCAGCCACCCTTCCAAATGAGACAGATGATCACGGTCACTTCATCCACTGCATCCGGTATTCGTGTGGAAGTCCATAGTCGCCGACCATTTGCCTGAACACTAGCACTCGGTCCGCCAAGGGCTGCCGGATGCCAACCATTTTAACTCCTCTTCCCATTCCCACGTTGACCTTTCTGTCCTGGGCTTTCTCCGTTGCCAGAGTGAGGCCAAACACAAACTGGAGGAACAGTGCCTCATATTCCCAACAACATCAATAACAATAATGTTTTTTTTATGTGCAGCAGGACTGACAGGGTCAGGGCAAATTTCGACCAGAGACTCGGAATGCGAACTCATGTCCTCTCTCCGCATATCCTGCCTGACCAACTGCGGACCCATCTCAAGCCCACTTGACTATCCCAGCTTTGTCCACCCGCACAACAGAGGTCTGGGCTCAGTCAAAAAGGTCTGATTCAGAGATTTTGCAACCCACTTTGTTGGGAGCTGGGAATGCTGATTACAAGCCTGGAAGATTACGGACACGGGGGATGGAATGGCAACATTCCTTGAATGAGGAGCGAGGATTATTTACTAACACTGGAGCCAGGAACAGAAGTGTGTCCCGCAGTTTAAGGAGGGAACGTTGTGAGGAGTGACATAGATGCAAATTCAGATTAAGGACAAGTAAGAATTTCATTACTCCGCCTCGGTACATATGACAACAACTCATGACTATTTCTCTCTCTCTTGGGCTGAGGGCGGCGATTAAAGTTCCACCTGATGGATTGGGTGAAAGAAGGGAAGAAACAGAGGCAGATAAACAGAGAGGAAAAAATGTAAAAGGGGTTGGTTCATTGAAATCAAACCCACTTACAATATTGTAGGTCAGCAGATTAATACAACAGATTCATTTAATACCCTTGTTGTTGCAGTTGGATAATTCGCGCGACCAGTAACATTCATAAGAACCGAATAGAAAGATTGTGTTTATTTCAATGATGTGCTTGGTGCTTCTAATACTCCAATTGAAATAAACCCAACTCGCTTTGGACAGTATAGCTTGCTTTTAAACTCTATCTGTGAATGTTCCTGTCTGTAAATTGACTCCTGCATATCAATTGCCATTCCTGGCTGCGCTTCAAAGATAATACCCCCAGTAAAGCACTTTGGGGTCTCCTAAAAGAGATGCGAGGACATTGTGTAAATGTGAGCGGGTTGTTGCTGATCTTGGAGGGAATATTCGATTTCCGATGCGCAAACAGGGGTCGTGGATAAACGAAGTAGCTGAAGGCGTCCGCGGGCTTGGAATGGACTTTGGCCACTCGGGTTTTCCCTGAAACTGAGACGGTGAGAAAGCGAAGAGAAGAGTCGGGGCTCGAGCAGAGGAAAGTGGGAGCTGGTTGGAAACTGGCAGTGAGGGAGATGAAGCGTTAAAGCGGAGAACGAGAGCAGGAACCAGGAGCGATACAGACATGATGTACCGGGTGGCTCCGAGTGAGAGGTAGCCTCGCCAACGGCCTGTCTTGTCCATTTCTTCTTTGTTGCATTTTAGTCCGTTTTATTTATATGTTTTACTTGATCTTTGGTTTTTGTATAGTGTGGGGGACGGGGGATGAGGGAAACCTTTTTTACTCTCTTCCCCTGACGGCATGAGTCTTTTCCGATCGTTTCTCCGCCGGCACTGCGGCCGCACATCGTGGAGCTGGCGGTCCCTTTGTTAGGGATCGTCTTCGGGAGCTCCATCTGCAGGAGTCTCGATCGCCCCGACTGCGAATGATTCGATCGCCACGACCGCGGGAGAAAAGGAGGAAAAAAGTTATTCGTCTTCCATCGCAGTGAGGAGGGCGAGACCACCGAAAGCAAGATAGATACTGCCTGCACTGGTGGGGACTCAGAGCGAGTACTGTAAGTGCAGTGGTGTCGGTGTTTGGGGGGACGTCGCGCCACGGGAGCGTCCTGGAGTCTGGTGCGGGTGCGGACGGCTTTCTGACTGTTTGGGCGGACAGGGACTGCAGAGAGAACGACAAGCGGTTGGTGAATCTCTGGCCACAGCACGGTGAAGTGCGTGTGTGTCCCAGACATTGGCCTGATGGCTGTGGGTCTCCGCGCGTGCTGTGTGCCTAAAGCCCCTGTCCCACTTAGGAAACCTGAACGGAAAACTCTGGAGACCGTGTGCCCCACCCAAGGTTTCCGTGAGATTCCCACAGTTTCCCGGGGGTTCCGGTCACTCTCCATGAGTCACCAGAGGTTCTGGTCAATTGCCTGAAGAGCCTCAACCGAAGCGTGAGCTGCATCTACTGACCAAAGATCCTATAGGATCTCCCCTTCTCTCTCCCTTTCTCTCCCCCTCTCTCTTTGCTGCCGACCGCGCGCA
The DNA here is from genome assembly GCA_035221665.1 of Okamejei kenojei. Classification (NCBI taxonomy): domain Eukaryota; kingdom Metazoa; phylum Chordata; class Chondrichthyes; order Rajiformes; family Rajidae; genus Okamejei; species Okamejei kenojei. The sequence continues at coordinate 11,244,451 of CM069160.1, forward strand.
CACACACAAGCACATCGCGAAGGTGGGGGCCAGGGACAGCGGAGGAGCGCAGTTTGCGTGTTGAAGAGGAAATTAAAAGGCTGCCACAGAGAATAGTAAGTCCTTTAGAGAGCGCGGGAGGGAGGGAGAGAAGGACAGAGAAGGGGAGAGAGAAGGGAAGAGAAGGGGAGAGAGAAGGGGAGAGAAGGGGAGAGAATGGGGGAGAAGGGGATATAACTGGGGGGGGGGGGGGAGAAGGAGTGGAGACAGTTTTTAATAAGTTTAATAAAGTTAACGGGCATTTTACCTTCCGGCGGATCTTCCCACTTAGGAAACCTGAACGGAAACCTCTGGAGACCTTGCGCCCCACCCAAGGTTTCCATGAGGTTCCCGGAGGTTCCTGGAGGTTTCTGTCACTCTCCCTAATTGTGGAAAGTGGTTTCCGCGTAATCGCGGCTTCTGCTATGTTCCTGCGATAATTACAAAAAACAAAACCGTCCGCAACTAAAAATAGGTTGCTGTTTTGTCGAAGGCCTTCACTGACCGGCTATTCTGATAGGCTCATTGGAGTTTTCTATCGGATCTTTGGTTTTCAGGACCTAGAAGATCCGCCGGAAGTTAAAATGCTCGCTAACTTTATTAAACTTCCTAAAACTGTCTCCACTCCTTCTCTCCCATCTCTCTCCCCTTCTCTCGCCCCTTCTCTCTCCCTTTCTCTCCCCCTCTCTCTTCCCTTCTCTCTCGCTTCTCATTCCCTTCTCTTTCCCCTTCTCTCTCCCTCCTCTTCACACGCAGAAAGCGCTCCTCCGCTGTCCCTGGCCCCCACCTTCGGGATGTGTGTGTGTGCGTGTGTGTGTGTGTGTGTGTGTGTGTGTGTGTGCGTGTGTGTGTGCGTGTGTGTGTGTGCGCGCGCGTGTGTGTGTGTGTGCGCGTGTGTGTGTGTTCGCGCGCGCGCGGTCGGCAGGAAAGATCCTTTGGTCAGTAGATGCAGCTCAGGCTTCGGTTGAGGCTTTCCAGGAAATTGACCAGAAACTCTGGTGACTCAGGGTGAGTGACCGGACCCCCGAGAACCTTACGAAAACCTTGAGTGGGGCACACGGTCTCCAGAGGTTTCCGTTCAGGTTTCCTAAGTGGGACAGGGGCTTTTGTCAGTTTCTCTAATGGTCGAAAGTGGTTTCCGCTTCTTGTATGTTCCGGCGATTATTTCAAAAAATTCAAAACCGGCCGCGACAGGTTGCCGTTTTAAAAATCGGTAATGTTTTAGTCGAAGCCGGTTGCGATTCTAGTTGAAGGTGGTTGCCGGAGGTTGCAGGTAGTGGAATGTAAGACCTCCCTACTGGAATAAAATTGGGTGACAAAATGTTCAGCGCACTTTAGGACCCGGGGGACCCGCGGGGAAGGGCGATTGTTTCAATCTTTATATTTTCACAAAAGTAATTTCGTTTCCGATGCCGGATGCGGTTAATGCGTTAAAATGAACGGATCGACAGACGGCTCTGATTTCAGTTGCTGTTTATTTCACTCTTCCCACATTTACATTCCCCCTGGTTTTATTTCCCCGCTCACTGGGGTTTCACGACGCGGAATTTGGGGATTAAATGGGAGCCGTTCGTTCAGCGCTGACCTGTTGTCCACCGGGTTTCTGCCCCACAGCCCCGCTCCTGACGCCGGTCCCGGGACCCGACCCTTTTACACACCCAGAGCGGAACCGGAGCACATTCTCAGCCATTGGTTTTCATCCACGGTACCGATCAAAGGATAAAGTTTCTCCGTGAATTTATTCCCAGTGAAGGTGTGGAGATGGGACTTGGTGTCCGCGTCGTAAAATGAAATTGTCCCGGACTCGTAACTGAGATAAACTGCCACGCTCCCGGGGATGGGGCGGGCGGGGAGAGGGGTTTGAGGGGAGGTGAGTGCATTAAACACGTCACCCTGCCGCGCGATGCTCCAGAATCCAGACTCCGGGGTCAGTGTGACCTGTCTCTTCCTCTCCACAGACTCTGCGGCGACTCCCAGCCTCCAGTCCAGACTCCCCGCCACCTCCACCTCCCAGTAATGTCTTCCCGATGTGAATCCCTCCGTTCCAAGCACTCGCGAATTGACTATAAACCTCTTCCCAGTGTCAGGGAGACTCCTGTTGGTCCGGGTCCATCTCACCCTCTTCTGATCCTCAGACACCTCGAGCTGCGGATGCGCTGTTTCCACATCCAGGGTGACGGAGACTGGGGGGAAAAGCAGAGAATCAGAGAGTCCCCGGGGGTCGGGGGGAGACTCGGGCAGCGCGGCCCCGGGACCAGGGAAAAGCCGCTCGGCCTCACGCATCCCCCTTGCTGGTCGTGTTGGTAGATGGTGGATGGGGGGGGGGGGGGGGGGGGGGGGGGGGGGGGGGGGGGGGTGGAGATTGTTGGAAGAGGAGATTGATGCGAGGTGGTTAAAGAGGAGGTAGAGTTGTGGTGGAGTCGCCTTGATCATACTGAACGAGGGCGGACATGAGGGGCCAGGTGACGTGCTCCTGTTTTCTTGAGAGGCGGTGAGACAGAGGGAGGGGTGCGCCTGTCGGTTGTGTTCAAGGATCCCCCATCTCCAGCTGCCTGTGTGAAAGTGAACCTTCCCGGCAGCTGCGTTTGCTACTGGAATAAAACGACAATTCCCCCTCAGCCCATAATTACACACAAGCTCTGCATCTACACGTTACTCAGATGTGTCTGATAAACGAGGAGAAATAAATCCATGTCAGTTTTAATTAACAGAATGAATTGCAGATGCAAATTTACTAAAGAGACAGAATGTGCTGAAGTAATTAACAGAGGCTGGGTCAGCATCTCTGCAGACCATGGAGACGTTTTGTTTCAAAGGTAGACACAAAATGCGGGAGTAACTCAGCGGGAAAGGCAGCATCTCCAGAGAGAAGGAATGGGTGACGTTTCGTGTCGAGACCGAAGTTAGGGGAGAGGGAGATACCGAGATAAGGAACAGCAAGGTGTGAAAACGAGACCAAGGAGATGAGGATCAAGGAAAATGTAGAATAGATCATTGTTTGCTGGGAGAATGTAACAACAAAGCAAACAGAGATAAAGTTTAATCGGAGACAGTCAAACTGGTCGGAGAACAGCGAATGGGGAGGGATGTAGAGAGAGTTAAAGGAAACTAAAGGAATGTTAGATAAGTCAATATTCATACCGCTGGGGTGTAAGCTGCCCAAATAAAACATGAGGTGCTGTTCCCCCTATTTGCGCTTGGCCTTAGACTGACAATAGAGGAGACCCAGGACGGAAATATCAGTGTGAGAATGGGAGGGAGAGTTAAAGTGTTTAGCAACCGGGAGACCAAGGAGGTTTCGGCGAACTGAGCAGAGGTGTTCAGCGAATCAATCACCGAGCCTGCGCTTGGTCTCGCCATATAGACAATAGACAATAGGTCTAGGTTTAGGCCATTCGGCCCTTCGAGCCAGCACCGCCATTCAATTTGACAATGGCTGATCGTCCACCATCAGTAACCGACAATATACACGAGTTCACACCTGATACTGTGGATATAGTAGATGAGGTTGGAGGAGGTGCAGTTGAACCTCTGCCTCACCTGAAAAGACTGACGGGTCTTTGGACGGAGTCGGAGGGAGGAGGTATAGGGACAGGTGTTGCATCTCCTGCGGTTGCAGGGGGAGGTACCTGGTGGGGGGGGGGGGGGGATGCTTTAGGTGGGAAAGGACGAGTGAACCAGGAAGTTGTTTCTGGTTCTGAACGGTCTGCGGAAAGCGGAAACGGGTGAAGATGGGAAGTTGTGGCTATTGGTGGATTCCATCTCTGCCCAACGCCAGGGAGAGGCGGAAACCAGCGAGAGGATAGTTTTGATAGGCCAATTGTTGGATTAATGCCAGAGGTTAAAAGACAAAAGGTGCGAGATAAGGATAGAAGGGGTGAGAATCAAAGATCCTATAGCAAGCAAGATGGATCACTCAACGAAAACAACGTAGTGAGTCCATGGGCAGATTCATGGGTAATTTTTGGCCCCATTTCGGTAACCGGCTTCCGTCTCCGCACCAAAGATACCAGTGCGGAGACGTAAGCCGGTTACGGAAACATCATCGTGTAAATAAAAAAGTTCTTTGGTGAAAATCTTCTCCTCATTTTCAGAATTATAATTAATTAACACAAAGTGTTCCTCCGCAAGGTTGATTACACTGCGAGTCGGATCGGATCTGGTCGGGTTACTGAAATGGACGGAAAAAAGGCCCACGTTCCGCTCCATTGCGTACTACATGTCAGCCCATTTAATTTAGCAGGAGTGGTCTATCTTGCTCCGCTATAGGATCTTTGGTGAGAATCGTGAAGCCAGAGGAAGAGATATCTGTGGAGGTTGTGGTGGAGGGGAGTCCAGGTGAGGTACAAGGAAAAGATGGTGGGTGATGGGGGAGGGAGGGAGAAGGTGAAGGCTTATGTGAGTTGGAGTGGGGGGGGGGGGGGGGGGGAGAGATTATGTTAGTTGACAAAAATCAGAGAATTCTACATTCATACCGTCAGTTTGTAAGCTACTCCGCTTAATGGCTTCAGATATTTCTCTTATCATTGTGCTAAATACAAAGGGGTGATAGAACGTTTCAAAGCCCGGGGCAGCATCTGTCACTGACAACGATTCAGTATCAACACTCGCACTGTAAATAGTAAACACATGTTGATGAATTGAGCATGTAATTTTTGTTACATTACACATCCAAACAGAGTTTCAGTCAAGAGTATCTCCTACCTGCTCTCCCGACCAGCTGCATCCTGAAATAAATAAAACACAAATCTGAATTAATCTAGTTACAAGAAATACAAAATGCCGTCTTATATAAAACACAAAGTTCCGGAACACGGTGCTGCAGGCAGCATTTCACAGGGATGTGGATTGGCGAGGCTTCGGTTCGGCCCCCTCCTGTACATCGTCGAGACCAAGCGTAGACTAAGCGACCCAGATCTGCGGAACAACCCGGTTGTTAAACAGTTCAACTCCCTTCTCATTTCCATATTGTTCTTCCAGTCCTGGGCCTCCTCCATTGACAGTGAGGTCACACGCAAAATGGAGGATCGGCACCACATATTCCGCTTGGGTAGTTTACAACACAGCAGAATGAACATTGAAATCTCCAATTTTAGGTAACGCCATCTCTCTCCCCTTTACCCCATTCCTTCCATGTGCCCAGCCGAAAGAGCTTCCACTTTTCGCACCAACCCGCTCTCTTACCCATTCCCCCAGATCCCTTACTCCTCTAATCTTCCGTCTGTCTTAACATATATCTCCTCTTTTCTTACCTGACCCTCTTTACTTTTCATCTCTCGGCGATGTCCAGTCAACTGCCAGACAAACCTCCCTCTCCTGTTTTTTTGCCTGTCATGAGGCTTTGTCAAACTCCATCACTTTTGCAACTCCCCACCCCTCACAACAACAATCTGAGGAAGGGTCCCGACCTGAAACGTCACCCATCCAAATCCCCCACCGATGTTGCCTAGCCCGCAGAGTTGCTCCAGCACTTAATTTTTTGCCAGATTTATTGGGACCGATGGTTCACATCACAACAGAAACAATTGCATAGACATTTAGTAGCTGCTGAAAATTCCCATTTCCCAACTCTGACCCTTGCTGAGACGGATAGAAAGTATTACACAAATGAGCAAAGAACCAAGGGAGAATGTTTAAGGAGTGTTAGTAAACAATCTGCCAGTGATCTGAGGATCAAACTTACCGGAAAGACTGCACACTTCATGTGTTTTTTGGCTAATTAAAGGAAAATTAACGGAATTTAATATTATCTTGATTAGTACGGGTGTCAGGGCTATGGGGAGAAGGCAGGAGAGTGCGGTTAGGACAGGTAGATCAGCCACAATTGAATGGCGGAGTAGACTTGATGGGCTAATTCTGCTCCTATCACTTCTGAACTAATGAACGTATAATAGTCATATGTACTGAGGTACGGCGAAAAGCGTTTGTTTGCCTGCTATCCTGTCAAAGAAAAGACTGTATATGAATAAAAACAAGCCGTCCAGAGTGTAGAGAAAAAGGATAAAGGGTACAACATTTAGTGCAAGATTATACATTGAAATATCAGATAGTGATAAGAAAGTGAATTGAAGATAAAATATCAGGTGGTCTTTCAAAAGTTCCAATAGAGATTCAGTCAAGATAATATAGAATCCTCTACCACAGGAGTGGTAATTTCATGGGGAGGTGGTTCAAGGTGGATAACCACGAGAGATGTGGCAACTGTGGGCACTGCTGGTGGATGTTGTGAGTAGGTGGGGAGAGGCTTGTGCGGAGCAGGAAAACTGACAGCAGTGAATGGGCCGAACGTCCATTATGTGCCACTGTGTTTTAGAAGCATTTCAACTGCTGCCTTCTGAACGCTGATCACATCTCTAGTTTTGAACATCAACTAATCATAGTTGGTCTAATCTGTCCGCTTTTAATTATTCTTGTGTAGCGCCCACCAAAAACGAATAAGGACTTTATCTCACAATTTGGTGATCTTATCGCTAGCTTGTTGCCCAAATTTGACCGGGTCCTCATTCTTGGTGACTTTAACATTCATGTCTGCTGTCCCACAAAGCCTCTTGTGGGTGAATTCATGAACCTGGTTGAGTCCTTCAATCTGTCTCTACTCACCACTGGACCCACGCACAAGTTTGACCATACACTAGACCTAGCGCTTTCGTCTGGTCTCCCAACATGTAACACAGAAATTATTGATGCCTGTCTATCTGATCATAGTGCAATTATATTCGATGCATCTCTGCCTTTCTCTCCCTCAAAATCCCATCTCCCTGCTCGCTACTCCCGCTACGTAAACTCCACAACGGCCAGTAAGTTCTCTGAGGCTCTCATAGCTGCCCCCGATATCTGCACTATTGAGGCGTCTCCCCTCCATCTCAGCACCGACGACCTCATTTCTTTATTCAATACTACTTGCTCTTCCATTCTGCATACTGTTGCTCCTCTTAAAATGAAAAGGCCTAAGCCTAAAGGCTGGCCGTGGCTCAATAACACCACCAGAGCCCTAAGAAGAGAATGCAGAAAATCAGAACGGAAACACAAATCAAATTTCCTTTGAAGTCCTGAAAAACAATCTTCACAAATACCAGGAAGCAGTAAAATCTGCAAGAACAGAATACTTTTCCATGCTTATTTCCTAAAACATTCATAACTCCAAGATCCTTTTTAGCACTATCACCTCCATCATATGTCCTGCCCCCAGCACCAGCTTAACTGGGTCCCCTGCTTCTTCTTCTTTCGTGTGGCGTGCACAGCCTATAGTTGTTGGACAACTTGTTCTATTTGATGGTACACAAAAGGCTGGAGAAACTCAGCGGGTGCAGCAGCATCTAAGGAGCGAAGGAGATAGGCGACGTTTCGGGTCGAGACCCTTCTTCAGAAGCACCTGCAGTTCCTTCTTTAACACTTGTTCTATTTGATCTTCCGTTTGTGCACGTCGAGTTGATTGCATTAGTTGAAACAGGGCGAACCACGTGAAGGTTGCAAACTTCCACCCTCGGTCCCCTGCTAAGTGCGAGGAATTTAGTACATTTTTCACCAGCAAAGTCAGAACGAATATTTCCCCTCCCATCTGTGACCAGGCTGTTTCATTGGTCTGTTCTTCATAATTAGATTGTTTCCAATCCGTTACTCTACCCTCCCTTGTAAAACTGGTCACCACCATGAAACCTACCACCTGCCCCCTCGACACTGTCCTCTCTGCCCTCCTAAAGGACGTCATCATAACAGCTGGTCCCAGTATCCTTGCCATCCTCAACAGTTCTCTGGCCACTGGCACTGTATCTACCTGCTTCAAGCATGCGGTGGTCCAGCCACTCCTGAAAAAAACCTAACCTCGACCCCACCTTGCCAAGCAACTACAGACCCATTTCTAAACTGCCTTTCCTCTCAAAAGCCCTTGAACAGGTAATCGTAAGTCAACACATTTCTTACATTCACCAAAATACTATACTGGAAACTTTCCAATCAGGTTTCAGGGCCCACCTCCCCCCCCCCCCCCCCCGAAGCCCAAAAAACAATCAAATCTGCTTAACCTTACCCGCTGCCTCGAGGATATAAAGTGCTGGATGGCCCAGAACTTCCTCCAACTAAACGAGCGTAAGTCTGAGGTCATACTTCTCGGCCCCTCGGCCTCAATCAAAATGATGGCAGGCAGCCTTGGACGCCTTACCCCACTACTCAAACCTCATGTCAAAAACCTTGGCGTGATATTTGAATCGGCACTGAAGTTTGACAAACAAGTCAATGCCGTGGTAAAAGCTAGCTTCTTCCAGCTTCGGACGATAGCTAAAATAAAACAATTCCTCCAGTTTGATGACCGCGAAAAGATCATACACACATTTATCTCCTCTCGCCTATATTACTGCAACTCCCTCTACACTGGCATCAGCCAATCTTCCCTGCCCCACCTGCAACTGGTCCAAAACACCGCAGCGAGACTCCTGACAAGCACCCGAATAAGGGACCACATCGCCCCAATCCTGGCCTATCTCCACTGGCTATCCAACCGTTGCGGTTCCGAATAATATTTCACCTGATCCTCCTACTTCCCCTTGTCTACAAAGCCTCAATGGGCTTGCCCCCCCCCACCTACATCAAAGTCTGCTTACCACCACACCACCTCCAGGGGGATACCTCCGTTCATCGGCCCACTCCCCCCCCCGACTTGGGGTTACTGAACATCCGTGGTCGAGCATAAGCTCTGGGGAGATGCGCCTTTGCGGTAGCATCTCTAGACTGTGGATCTGCATCCCTCTTCCCATCAGAACTGCCCCCTCCATCGACTCCTTTAAGTCGATACTAAAAACTAATCTTTACTCTCAAGCCTTTGTTGACATCCGCTGAGAGAGGGCTATATGTGTGCATTTATGTATGTAATTAATCTATGAACCACTGTTGTATAACATTAGTACCTCCACCAATGTAAAGCACTTTGGCCAACGAGAGTTGTTTTGTAAATGTGCTCTAGAAATAAAAGTGACTTGACATGACTTGATTAAGTATAGAGGGGAATTTGGGGCATTATTGTCGAGTGTGGAGAGTGGATGGAACAGAAGGAACATTGACCCCGTACTAAACTACTGGTAAATGCACCATTTGTTTCAGAAATTTACCCCCCCATTTTGTGACTGTGCACTTTCACCTATCCGAACTGTAGTGTAATCGCTCACCTTCAGAAATATCACGCCATCCTTGTGATCGATCTGTTCCTGTAACTTTGAGAGTTCCTCTTGAATGGAATTTAAATTCTCTTGAATCTCTTGAATTTTTTTCTTCATGTTGTTACAATCTTTTTTCTCTTCCTCCGGATATCTCCAAGTAAAGCGCTGCTCTTTCTCAGGTGAATAATCTGGTGCAGTTCGCAAACTGGGATGTGATCGTGACTGTAGGTATGTGTGACTCTTCATGTCAGATGAAAGGTTTTAAATCTATATATTATGTCACTCCCTGTGTTTCCTCATGGCATGGGAAGGTGGACATTTGCTAGTGAAATCTCGAGTCTGAAGTGCAGTTTTGGACCTTCACCAGACCAACATGTCCATGGGCTGGCTCTGCTCATATCTACAGTTATTCCATTTACATGTATTTAATCCAGAGTATCATTGCCTTGGCATTTAAGAACTTGTCTTGATAATTTGAAATATCTGGTGAAAGGGAATGTAACCGACAAGGCATTATTGTTATTGAACCGGATTTGGATAAAGGGATACTTTGAGGTTAGGAGCCATTATGAGTTAGTGACATAATTTGGTAATTATTAATCTACATTTGAGCGGGAGAAGGGTAAATCAGAGGGTGTCAGTGTTACAAGGTGCTATGGAGCCATTTGGGAGGAGCTGGCCAATGTTGATTGGAAAGATACCCTAGCAGGGATGACAGTGGAACAACAACGGCAGGCATTTCTGTTAATAATACAGAAGGTGTAGATTTCAGTTATTGCAAAGAGGAAGAAAGATTCCAAGAGGAAATAACGGCGACCGTTTTGTTGACCAAGTAAGACAGAGGACGGATTAAAAATGAAAGAGAAGAGGTAAAATGTAGCAAAGATGAGCGGGTAATGTTTAAGAGGATTGGGTAATGTTTAAAGAGCAACAGAAGATAACAAAAAGGCAATACGGGGAGAAAAGGTGAGGTACGAAGCTAAGCTAGCCAAGAATATTAAGGAGGATAGTAAAAGCTTCTTTAGGTATGTGAAGAGGAGAAAATTATTTAAGACCAAATTTGGATCCTTGAAGACTGAAAAATGTGAATATATTATGGAGAACAAGGAAATGGCAGATGATTTGAAACGGTAGTTTGGATCCGTCTTCACTTAGGAGTGCACAAAACAATCTACCTCATGCACTATGGTCCGAGTTAGCATGGTGTTAGAGGGGAAATCATGTTGATAATCTTCTAGGATTTTTTGAAGATGCAGCTTTTAGGGGGGGAAAAAAGGGAAAAGAAGGGGAAGAGGAAGAAATATGGACAAGGGTGAGTGCAAGAGAATGTAGTGTACCTGGTCTTTCATGAAAATATTTGATAAGGTCCCACATAGATTAATGGGCAAATATTAAGGGCAATGTTATGGGGGTAGGTGCTGAGTAGATAAAAAATTGGTTGGCAGCCAAGGAAACAAAGAGTGGGGATACGGGTCCCTTTCAGCATGGGCAGGCAGTGACTAGTGGGGTACCACAGGCTGGTGCAGGGAACCAAAGCTATTTAACATTATATTTCAATGATGTAGATGAAGGGATTCAAAGTAAATTAGCAAATTTGCAGATGACACAAACTGGGTTGCAGTGGAGAAACGGGGACTATTTTTTTAGCAGTTGTATGGGTATGGTGAGACCACATATGAGTATTGTGTACAGTTTTGGTTTAATTTGAGGAAGGACATCCCTTAGATTGAGGCAGTGCAGTGTAGATTTCACGAGATTGATCCACTGGGGATTGTCAAGACTAGGTAGTATTCACTGGGGTTGAGAAGGAAGAGGGGTTATTCTAATGGAAACTTATAAAACATAATAAATTATAAATGGACTGGACAAGCTAGAGATGCAGGAAAAATGTTCCTATGTTGGGTGAGTCCAAATCCAGGGGCCACAATTTTAGAATAAAGGGTTTAGGTTATTTAAGACTGAGGTAGAAAAACTTTTTCACTAGAGAGTTTGTGAATTTATGGAATTTCCTGCAACAGAGGGCAGTGGAGGCAAGTCATGGATGCATTTAAGAGAGAGTTCGATTGAGCATAGGGGCTTGTGGATTTCAAGGCATATGGGGCGAGAAGGCAAGGTACTGGGTTATTGATAAGGGATGATCAGCATGGTTACAATGAATGGCGGTGCTGGCTCGAAGGGCCCCGAATGGTTCTCCTCCGGCCACCTATTTTTCTATGTTTCTAGATTAGGTGA
>CM069160.1:11256349-11410439 GCA_035221665.1 Okamejei kenojei
TTCTTTCGGTATTTCTCCGTCCCGAGTCCGCTTGCAAGTTGCTCGTACAACAACCAGCCACCAGCTCCTTATATACCCTTTAGCGCCCCATGTTGGGCCTGCACTGCCCGCGGCTCGACCATGGGTGGAGCCGCCGGTGAGTCACCGCCAGAAACGTGGAGAACGTTTCTGAAGCAAGTGACGCAATCGCAGGGGCGAGGGGCGGCGGCAGGGACGGGGATTGCCGGGGCTGCCGGACAAGAGTGAGACCCCCCGGCCAGCCAGCCAATGGCGGGGGTTGGACTCCGCCCAAGACCCGCCCACTTCCTCGATCGACGAGCGCTGGCGCCATAGATGAGATGCGGGCCGGATCTCATCGGCGAATGGAGGAACAGCTGGAGCGGCGGCTTCACGTTGAGCGAGAAAGTTTACAAAGTTCGGGAAAGTGGCAGAAAGTGGTGCAAAGTGCCAGAAAGTTGCTGGAAAGTTGGTTGTGTTGGGTGGTGGTGCAGTGGTGTGGTGAGGGGTGGAGGTGGGGGGGTGGCGGGGTGGGGGGTGTAGGAATGTTACAACATATTATATTTCAAAAAAAGCAAGCCTGTAATTTATCCCATCAATAAAACACAAAAAGAAATTAATTTAATACCTAATTCACTTTAATATCATCAGTATTAAAAAAAGTTATGGTCATATCCATACACGGAAATTAACAATCTTGTTCCTATGCTTTTCTATAACGTAACACAAAAGCTGTGATGGAGGATAACAGTCCTAATAAAAACCCATAGGTTTCTGAAGAAATAAGAGAACTGAATGAAATTTTCGAGTTATATATATATTGAAGCTTTCTGAAACACAATATGATACCTTACTTGGATGACCTGAAATTAAAGCATGTTCATTAGATATGTTACCAAATTGTAGATAAATACAAATTGACTGTTGTACGGAAAGTAGTATAAACAACCCATATTTTTGCCTTGAATATCAAAAATGTGATATTCTCAACAATCAAACTGTAATATTATTGTTAACGTTAAAACAAATAGACGACATATTATTATATTACAAATTCGCAAATTAGCAAACCAAAGAACTAAATTTATAAGAGGAATTTGGTTCCTTTTTTTATCAGATATAGAATAAATTGAACAAAAAGCGAAAATATGATGATCGAAAACCTCAGAGAGTCGAACTCATCTGTTGAACAATCCGTTCCAGAATACAACAGAAAAATTTAAGTATATTGGCATCCCAAATTACTAGGAACCTATAATTCATACTCAACGCAAACTATATGCCTTTATTAAGAAAATTAAATGGGTTGATTAAATTTTGGAAGACCCTGCCGATAGTCTTTAATAGGCAGATCAAACGCGATAGAAAATGATCTTCTCGACCACAAATTATCTACCTATTTCAATCAATACCAAAATACTTACCTAAAAAAATATTACAAAATAGATTCTGATATTATAAATTTCATATGGGATTATAAATCACACAGAATTAAAAAAAAAACACTTGGTGTAAATCTAAAGAAACAGGGGGACTGCACTCCCAAACATTGTACTTATTATTGGATTGGGCAGTGAATATTAAAAAATATAATCTACTGGTTGGACAGTTCTGCCCAACAGGTTAATTGGATAATAATGGGAGAAGAGGATTGGTCCCCACATAATAATAGGACGCGATCCGTTTCTTTCCCGATAAAACTGACAAAGTAAAATTACCAGAAGAATCCAATTATTCATAAGTATATCACGAAAATGGAAATAAAATAAAATTAACTTTAAAATTAAGAAAATTATTGCTTATCATTCTCAATATCTAATAATCCCTCATCAACCCATCCATTATATGAAAAACGTTTAACCATTGGAAAGAAAAGGATTAAAACGCTGGGGAGATATGTATGAAAGGGAATTTTTTTTTATCATTCCAACAACACAACTAAAATACAATTTGACAAGTAATCAATAATTCAAATACCTTCATATTTTGAAAAAGTCTATACAAGGATATTCAACCTTAACCACCCCAGATTTATTGGAGGAAGGTATGAAATAGAAAGCCCGAATCAAGCAATATACTACTCTTAACTTAATATAATAAAATTCCTAATATAGAAACACAACGACAGAGCAATTAGAAAGACAGGTAACAAAAGTTATTGATAAAAATTCCGAACGAATAGATGGCATAAAAAATTATTATAGTAAACAAATGTTTTACATAACCTAATTCAATTTAAAATTTTACATAGATTAATTAGTCGAAAACCAGACTGAAATAAAATATTTCCAAATGTATCCACCGCCTTGTCTAACAATTCCGACACTCTTTAATTCTTTTTTTCTTTCACTGTTCTTTAAAAAAAAAAAATATAAACACAAAAATAAAAATAAAATAACAAAACAAAATATAATATTGTCACTTGTCCACTTACTCTGTGCCAGCTGTCAATCACTCACCTCCCCCAATCCCCTTCCTGCAACCACCTATCACTTAAGATACCACAAAGTGCTGGCGTCACTCAGCTCGGGTACCCGGTGTAGCATTGCTGGAGAAAAATGATGGGCAACGTTTTGGCTGGGACCACCATATTTCAAACAGGGGTAAACATATTCGATTGGGGACTCTTCCCGAGATTGATCCCATGAGTTACTCCCAATAACTTTTGATTCAAAAGACCAAAAGTCCACTTTTATTTGTCACATGCACCCGAAGGTGCAGTGAACTAATTTGCCGAGCAGGCGGAACAATTGAAAAGAACACACAATACACAGATAAGATTTAACACAACATCCACCACAGCGTTCTTCTACTGTGGTGAATAATGCACAAATGGTCAGTCAGTCCTCCTCCTGTTCACTCCTGTCGGCCATGAACCTCCGTAGTCGCCGCTACGGATGGCCCGATTTCAAGCCCTCATCGTCGGGACGGTCAGATGAACGCACTCCCGCTAATTGGAATGTCCCGAATCGGCACTTTCTTAACCGAGACCGCAAGCTTCAGGATGTAACAGTCCGCGGGCCAGCGATCGAAGCCGCCCCCTTCTGCGATCCGGCAAGGTTCGCCACCGGCTCCGCGGTGAAAAGTCCACGCTGCGCCCGTGCTGAAACTCTGAACCCGACTCCGGGAAAGGCCGCACCAAACCATGGTGTATAGGCCGCCAAGGGAGGGAGACATGGAAAAAGTCGCCTCCCGTGGAGTATGGCGACCAAAGTCGGTTCACCCCTTACCCCCCTCACAAGACACACACCCGAGAGACTAAAACAAACATTTGAACTCACTAACAAAAACAAATAAAAGACGAAATAACGGAAATTGCTGCTGGCAGGGCAGGCCGTCTACCCAGCGCCCCCACCGACTAATAGTATAGGCTGGTATATATCTGCAGTATAATCCAGCATCTGCAGTTCCTTTCGACACTACTGGCTCGAAGGGCCGAATGGCCTACTCATGCACCTATTGCCTATTATCACTTGCCCTGCTTCACCTGCATACAAGGAGAATATTCTATACAGCAGCCAATCCATTGAAGCCACATGTCCATGGGTTATGCAAGGAAACCCACGCAGTTACAAGGTGAATTACAGACTCCACCCGAGGTTACAAGTTAATCCAGATCACGGGAACCTTCCTGCAGCTGCTCTCTGAGTTGATCACACTGACCTCCCCACGATATAAGGGATCTAGAGGAAGTGCTGCCTCAAAAAGGCAGCTGATATTATCAAAGACACACTCTCATTTCACTTCTACAATCAGGAAGAAGGTGCAGCAATTTGAAAACCACCACCAGCAGGTTCAAGAATAGCTACATCCCAAATAAACATCAGGTTCATAAGGTCAGTAGGAACAGGAGTTGAATTAGGCCATTTGGTCCATCAAGTCTACTCCGCCATTCAGTCATCGCTGATCTATCTATCCCTCCTAACCCCATTCTTCTGCCTTCTCCCCATAACTTCTGACACCCGTATTAATCAAGAATCTATCTATCTCTACCTTAAAAATATCCACGGACTTGACCTCCACAGCCCTCTGCGGCAATGAATTCCACAGATATTCGCCGCCCTCTGACTCAATAAACTTCTCATCTCCTTTCCAAACAGAACGTCCCTTTAATTCTGAGGCTATGGCATCTGGTCCTAGACTCTCCCATTAGTGAAAACAGCCTCTCCACATCCACTCTATCCAAGACTTTCACAATTCTGTGTGTATCAAGTAGATCCCCCCCTCATTCTTCTAAATTTCAGCGAGGACAGGCCCCAGTGCCGACAAACGCTCATCATAGGCTAACATACTTGTTCCTGGAATCAATCTTGTAAACCTCCTCTCGACCTTCTCCAGAGCTAGGTTCTCAAACACTGCAAAATATTTTGTGGTGGCAGCGGTGGTAGAGTCGATGCCTTCCAGCTAGAGACCCAGGTTCAATCCTCACTATGGGTGCTGTCTGAAACCAAGCTTGCACATTCTCCCTGCGACTGGGTGGGTGCTCCGGTTTCCTCCCACATTGCAAAATGTGCAGGTTTGTCCCTAGTGTGTAGGATAGAGCTAGTGAATGGGGGTGTTTGCTGGTTAGTGCGCACGCCTGTTTCCTTGCTGTATCTTTAAACTAAAACTTAAAATTAACTGAACGATGAACTGTCTATGGTTGAACCAAGAACTTTGGACATTTCTGCACTAGTATTATTTTCTTTTTGGGTTATTATTTATTGTTTATTTTTATTATGTTATCTATGAGTATTGTGGGTACAGGCCTGTTGTGCTGCTGTTGGTAAGAATGTCATCTTGACTCTTGTGACATTTGACATGGCTATTTGACATGACAGCAAAAAGTAGGAGTAAACGGGTCATTTTCAGAATGGCAGGCAGTGACTAGTGGGGTACCGCAAGGCTCAGTGCTGGGACCCCAGCTATTTACAATATATATTAATGACCTGGATGAGGGAATTGAATGCAACATCTCCACGTTTGCGGATGACACGAAGCTGGGGGTCAGTGTTAGCTGTGAGGAGGATGCTAGGGAGGCTGCAAGGTGACTTGGATATGTTGGGTGAGTGGGCAAATGCATGGCAGATGCAGTATAATGTGGATAAATGTGAGGTTATCCACTTTGGCGGCAAAAACAGGAGGGGAGATTATCTGAATGGTGGCCGATTAGGAAAAGGGGAAATGCAACGAGACCTGGGTGTCAGGTACACCATCATTGAAAGTAGGCATGCAGGTGCAGCAGGCTGTGAAGAAAGCGAATGGTGTGTTGGCATTCATAGCAAAAGGATTTGAGTACAAGAGCAGCGAGGTTCTACTGCAGTTGTACAGGGTCTGGGTGAGGCCACACCTGGAGTATTGCGTGCAGTTTTGGTCTCCTAATCTGAGGAAAGACATTCTTGCCATAGAGGTAGTACAGAGAAGTTTCACCAGACTGATTCCTGGGATGGCAGGACTTCCATATGAAGAAAAGACTGGATAGACTCGGCTTGTACTCGCTGGAATTTAGGAGATTGAGGGGGGATCTTATGGAGACTTACAAAATTCTTAAGGGGTTGGACGGGCTAGATGCAGGAAGATTGTTCCCAATGTTGGGGAACACCAGAACAAGGTGTCCACAGTTTAAGGATAAGGGGGAAGTCTTTTAGGACCGAGATGAGAAGATCTCGAATTCCACATACTCACCACAGAGAGTGGTGAGTATGTGGAATTCTCTGCCACAGAAGGTAGTTGAGGCCACTTCATTGGCTATATTTAAGAGGGAACTAGATGTGGCCCTTGTGGCTAAAGGGATCAGGGGGTATGGAGAGAAGGCAGGTACAGGATACCGAGTTGGATGATCAGCCATGATCATATTGAATGGCGGTGCAGGCTCGAAGGGCAGAATGGCCTACTCCTGCACCTATTTTCTATGATTCTATTCATCCACCATGCTATATATAGGTAGTTTGGCTAAAATGCAATACTTGTGTTCTTAAGATGCCTCAACTTATAGGAAAAATGCTTTATAGAAACAATCCTGTCAGTGGGGATTAAGGAGTTAGGGAGTTTTTGGCATTGAATAACAACGTTTTTTGTTCTCTTTTAGGATATTCGACAAAAGGTGGGATTTACAGCTGCAAGTTTTAAGTCTAATTATGGTATACTCTGCCTTAACCCAATTTTAGTGCCTCCTCCCCAAGGTCCAGACTTATTTTTTATTCATAAACATCTTAAAATAGAGGCAATTGTGATCACTGCGTCTAAAATACTCAGACACTGAAACACTAGTTCACCTGCACCTCCTCCAACCTCATCTATTGCATCCGCTGCTCTAGGTGTCAACTGCCCTACATCAGTGAGACCAAGCGTACGCCCAACACAGAGGTTTCACAGAGGAAGAGGACTTAACTTTTTGATGCCTTTCCCCACAGTGGAAAATTTTGATTCTGTTGTGGGGGGACGTTCATGTTGAATTCTATAATGTGTTACGTCAGTTTTCTTATTTTTAATTTTTCTATGGATGTACGGAAACTTTATTATTTATTTTATCTAAAGCACTTTGGTTTCGACTCGAGTTGATTTAAACGTGCTATATAAATAAAATGTACTTACTTACTTACCTCCGCTCAGTTCACATTAACCAACCTGATCTCCCGGTGGCTCAGCAATTCAACTCCCCCTCCCATTCCAAATCCGACCTTTCTGTCCTGGGCCTCCTCCTTGGCCAGAGTGAGTCCCACCGTAAATTGGAGGAGGAGCACCTCATATTTTGCTTGGTTAGTTTACACCCTAGCGGTATGGAACACTGCTCCAAGCTTTCTTCTTCCTTCCCCTCCCCTTCCCAGCTCTCCCACAGCCCACTGTCTCCGCCTCTTACATTCTTCTTCCCGCACCCACCCGCACATCAGTCTGAAGAAGGGTCTTGAAGCGTCTCCTATTCCTTCGCTGCATAGATGCTGCCTCACCCGCCGAGTTTCTCCAGCAATTTTGTCTACAAATAGGCCCCGACCTCGGGTGATCACAGAGGAAGAGGACAGAACTTACTAGTGCCTTTCCCCACAGTGGACATTTTTGATTCTGCTGTGGGGGGGACATTCATGTTAAATTCTATAATTTGTTGTGTAATTTTTCTTTTTTTTTTAATTTTCTATGGATGTACAGAAACCTAATTATTTCTTCTATGTAAAGCA
Source organism: Okamejei kenojei (assembly GCA_035221665.1). NCBI lineage: Eukaryota > Metazoa > Chordata > Chondrichthyes > Rajiformes > Rajidae > Okamejei > Okamejei kenojei. Next base: position 11,263,498 of record CM069160.1, read on the forward strand.
CTTTGGTTTCAACGCGAGTTGATTCAAACGTGCTATATAAATGAAATTTACTTACTTACTACCCTCAATTTTCCCTGTATCTGCAATTCTTTCTGAAACATCTGTCATTTGTCCTGGCCCACTTCCCTGCGCAAGGCTCAGTATGGTCGCTCCTGGAATTGGACTATCCCCATACGCACTTTACTAAATACATTTTGCCTCATCAAGCCCTTTTGCACCAAGTCCCAGTGAATATTGCTGAAGTTAAAGTGACCCACGACAATAACCATGAGATCAGATCATGGTCCCCAAGAACTGGTTGTTTTAACAAAATCTGGGTCAAAAGGTTGAAATGGTCTTGGTTCAAGTTAGTCATCACAATGGGCCATGAGATCAGATCATAGTCTAAAGAACTGGTTGTTTTAACAAGATCTGGGTCAAAAGGTTGAAATGGTCTTGGTTCAAGATAGTCATCACAATGGGCCAGGCATACCTGTGCTGACAGGCAGAATATTCAGCACACGAGAGCTGACACTGGTTTGCGTTAGAATTGTAGCAAAGAGTTTTCATACCATTATTCCCCATAGAATTAACAAACTCAAATTCTAATATTAATAGCCAGAGGCTGCTAGGAGGAGAATAGAGGTAGAGGTGGGGGAAGCGCCAAGAGTAGCAACAAGACATAAAAGGAAGCAAAGTGCCGAGTATCTCAGCAAGTCATGCGGCCTGTCTGGAGAACATGGATAGGCGACCTTTCAGCTCAGGACTATGACATCCATGTTCATCAGTGATGCTGCAACTCACTAAGTTACTTTAGCACACATGCATATGAAGTATCTAAAGAAGGGTCCCAACCCAAAATGGCACCAAACCATGTTCTCCAGACGTGCTGCCCAACCCACTAGGTTACCAGACCTCTGCATCTCTCACGGATTAGATATGCATACAAAGAGTTCAGATGAGTCCGTAACCAAAATGTCACCTAACCGGGTTCTCCAGAGATGCTGCACAACCCATTGAGTTACTCCAGCATTTTGTGTCTCTATGATTGTCAGCTACCATCTGCAGTTCCTTGTGTCTAGTAGAAACACCAGTACGGTTAAACTTCAAGAGGCTGTTTATTGGTAAAAAAAAGCCACCTTAGAAATCATTATATTTAAACAAAGCTATACCAAGTAAAACCACCAAGTAGAACAATTAAAAATAATTTATTTTATAGAAGGCAACATATACAACAATAATCCAAGAAGATACCAAAAGCCCTGATGGGTTACCCCCACCACCCCAGCCAAACAATAAAAAATTGTAAACATTTACAAACGAATAAGAAACGAGTTCAGGAAAGTCCTCAGGAAACTAGGAGGTCAGTGCCATTAGTTTAAGTTCAATATGTTCTGATGATGTGTGTTGGCTTTCAATCCACCTCCTCAATGGTGGGTCCTGAGGAAGCGGTGTTCCGGGCCTGATCTCGGCATGACTCTCCCGGGGCCGCTCCTTGGTAAAGTTTGGCAACGACGGGCTGGCAGACTTTCTCCAGCTCTTTCTGCTGGTGCTGAAACTCCTCGACCTCCGCCGTCTGATTCTTCTCCAGCCACGATATCGTCTGGTTGCAGCGGTCAACCACCGCCCTCTTGTCCTCATCGCTGACCTTACTCGCCACCTTCTCATCGGCCATCGTGCTCTTCACACGTTGTAGGCGTAGGACTCCAGGGAGTTCTTGGCTGCAACCTTCTCCCTCTGCATTTCATCCTCATTCTTGTACTTCTCGGCATCTTGCACCATTCGGTCAATTTCCTCCTTGCTCAGCCTGCCCTTGTCGTTGGTGATGGTGATCTTGTTTGTTCTGCCAGTGCTCTTGTCAGCGGCAGAAACGTTGAGGATGCCATTGGCGTCGATGTCGAAGGTCACCTCGATCTGGGGCACTCCACGAGGGGCAGGTGGGATGCCGGTCAAGTCAAACTTGCCCAGGAGGTTGTTGTCCTTGGTCATGGCCCTCTCGCCTTCGTACACCTGAATGAGGACACCAGGCTGGTTGTCAGAGTATGTGCTGAAGATCTGGGTCTGCTTGGTGGGAATGGTGGTGTTTCCGCTTGATGAGTGCGGTCATGACACCGCCCGCCGTCTCCAGACCCATGGACAGAGCAGCAACGTCCAGGAGAAGCAGATCCTGGACGTTTCTCCGACTTGTCCCCCATCAGAATGGCCGCTTGGACAGCCGCCCGTAGGCCACCGCCTCGTCAGGGTTGATGCTCTTGTTCAGCTCCTTGCCGTTGAAGAAATCTTGCAGCCAGCTTCTGGATCTTGGGGATGCGGGTGGAGCCGCCGACCAGGACAATTTCATGGACCTGAGACTTGTCCAACTTGGCATCTCTCAGGCTTTCTCCACCGGCTCCAGGGTGCCTCGGAGCAGGTCAGCGTTCAGTTCCTCAAAACGAGCTCTGGTGATTGAGGTGTAGAAGTCAATGCCCTCAAACAGAGAGTCGATCTCAATACTGGCCTGGGTGCTGGAAGACAGGGTTTCTCTTTGCTCTCTCGCAGGCTGTCCGCAGCCTCCTCACCGCCCTCTTATTCGGGCTAATGTCCTTCTTGCATTTCCGCTTGAACTCCTCAATGAAGTGGCTGACCATGCGATTGTCAAAGTCCTCTCCACCCAGGTGGGTATCGCCGGTGGTGGACTTCACTTCAAAGATACCGTCATCGATGGCGAGAATGGACACATCGAAGGTGCCGCCACCCAGGTCAAAGATGAGGACATTGCGCTCTCCACTGCCCTTCTTGTCCAGGCCGTAGGCAATGGCACCTGCAGTTGGTTCGTTGATGACACGCAGGACATTGAGCCCAGCGATCGCGCCGGCATCTTTGGTTGCCTGCCGCTGGGAGTCATTGAAGTAAGCGGGCACGGTGATAACAGCATTGGTGACACTAGCGCCCAGGTAAGCCTCGGCCACCTCCTTCATCTTGGTCAGCACCATGGAGGAGATCTCCTCCGGGTAGAAGGTTTTATTCTCCCCCTTGTACTCCACCTTCACCTTGGGCTTCCCAGCGTCGCTCACCACCTGGAAGGGCCAGTGCTTCATGTCGGCCTCGACCACGGGGTCGTCGAACCTCCTCCCGATCAGCCTTTGGCGTCGAAGACGGTGTTGGACGGGTTCAATGCCACCTGGTTCTTGGCCGCGTCGCCGATGAGCCTCTCGCTGTCGTTGAAGGCCACGTAGCTGGGGGTGGTGCGGTTGCCCTGGTCGTTGGCGATGATCTCCACCTTGCCATGCTGGAAGACGGCAACACAGGAGTAGGTGGTGCCCAGGTCGATGCCGATGGCTGTTCCCTTGGATCCTGGCATCTCTGTTCCTCTACAAAGTTTGTCTTAAGATTCCTGTCTTCAGTCGCAGTTGTTGCTTTGTCCTTTTCCTTCCTCTCCTCTTTCCACTTCCTCTATTCCTTCTTCAGCTCCTGCTTTCTTCCCGACAGTTCTTTCCTTCTTTCTGTATTTCTCTGTCCCGGAGCCGCTGCAAGTTGCTCGTACAACCAGCCACCAGCTCCTTATATACCTTGACGCCCCATATGTGGGCTGCTCTGCCCTCGGCTCGACCAATGGGAGGAGGCGCCGGTGAGTCACCGCCAGAACGTTGGAGAACGTTCTGAAGCAAGTGACCAATCGCAGGGGCGAGGGGCGGCGCCAGTTCCGGGGATTGGTCGGGGCTGCCGGCCAATGAGGTGAGACCCCCGCCCGCCAGGCAATGGCGGGGGTTGGACCCGCCCACTCCTCGATCAACGGCGCTGGCGGCCAATGGGAGAGCGGGCCGGTGATCTCATCGGCGAATGGAGGAAGCTGCTGGGAGCGGCGGCTTCACTTTGAGCGAGAAAGTTCTGCAAAGTTCGGGAAAGTGGCAGAAAGTTGTGCAAAGTGGCCAGAAAGTGCTGGAAAGTTGTTGTGGGTGGGGTGGTGGGCTGGTGGGGGTGGGGGTGGTGGTGGGCGGCTGGGGTGGGGGGTGTGGGAATGCTACAACATTTTGAGATTAAAAAAAGCAAGCCTGTAATTTATCCCATCAGATAAAGCACAAAAATAACTTTAATTTCAAACCTAATTCACTTGAATATCTTCAGTATTAAAAAAAGTTCTGGTCATTTTCAAACTCGGAAATTAGCACGTTGTTCCCTATTGCTTTTCCATTAACTTAACACAAAAGCTGTAATCGGGGACAGTCGATTGACATAAAAGCCCGTAACTTTCTTAAAAAAATAAGAGAACTGAATGAAATGTTCACTCATTATAGATTGAAGCATTCTGAAACAAATATGTGGCCAGAAAGTTCTGGAAAGTTGTATTGTGGGGGTGGCCGTGGGTGGGGGTGGTGGGGATGGTGGGGAGAGGGGGGCTGGTGGTGGTGGGTGTGTTGTGGGTGGTCGTGGTGGGTGTGTGTTGTGGTGGGGGTGTGGGTGGTGGTGATGATAGGGGTGGGTGGTGGTGGGGGTGGGAGTGTTGGGCGTGTTGGGGCTGGTGGTTGGGGTGTTGGGTGGGAGGGGTGTGGTTGGCAGTGGTGGTTGCAGGTGGGGTGGGGGGTGACGGAACGGGGAGGACTCTCGTTTGCGCTGCCGCGCCTCGCATGAGTTGGTCTTTTCATGAGGTGACGATGGTATGGGTGGGGGATGTGGTGGGGGGGGGGGGGGTGGGGTGGGTGGAGGTGGGGGGCTGGTGGAGGGTGGGGGAGTTGTGGGTGGGGGGGGGTGGTGGGGATGGGGTGGGGGGACCAGTCGGGCGTCCCTTGAAGCCAGGGTCCGGAGGGCAAGGACTTTGTAGCCAGGTTCCGGAGTGGCACTGACATCAGTGACAGCCACTCCACCTAGGGGTCTGTAGAGGGAGGAACGTCTCTGTTGTCAGTGACTGAAGGACTGGTGACGGGATCTAGGAAGTGGGCAGGGTCGGGGATGTCCTGGTTGGGTTGATCCTAGGCCTGGTCAATCTGGCTATCCGCAAGTCACAGCGCCAGGCGGAAGAGGGCTTTGCCCAAGCCAGATGCTTGCCCCTTTCCCGCTATTACGTCCGAGCCCGTGTGCTGTTGGAAATGGTGGTGTTACTTGTAAACGTAGTTGTTGGTAATTTAATGTCAGAATAGTTTGGTGATTCTGTAATATAGTGGTGGGTGTGCCATCACGGTTTTGTGTTTTTTTTTGTTTTGCATCATGTTGGAATTTAAATAAATATTTGTTTTTATACAAAAAAAGGGAACATCTAGGTTGGTCATCACCAAAGGGGTTCTGAGAGCAGAGTAAGGGATAATTGTGCCAACTTCACCAAGAATGGTGACACATTCCAGACGGACACATTTTAAGCATTTGACCTTTGTCAGCCATAAAACTAAGTGTTAAGGAGTTTATTATAGGTAGTCGGTTCCAAATATGTTTAGCAAAGGAGTTCAAGTGATAGCACAGAAGGGCTGTGGTGGGTAAATAGTACTTGTAGGCTTGCTCAATAGACACAGCTGTACATGTGAAATTAGTTTAATAGTACTGTGAGGTATTTCGGAAAGTGGTGCACTCAATTGACATGTTCCCTTCAAAGTAATGATTACCACAGCAAGCAAAAAACAGGAAAAAACAAGGAACTGCAGAAGGTTTTCCATGGAAGAACACAACGTTTTGGAATAACTCCGCGGGTCAGGCAGCATCCCCAGAAAACATGGACGGGCGACGTTTCGGGTTGGGGCCCTTTTTCAGGGTGATTGCAGGGGTGGGGAAGAAAGAAAGCTAAAAAAGCTAGAAGCAAAATGGATGTTTTTTTCTCGTGGAAAATTACTGTGAATTTCCTGTTCTTTTTATTAATTGGTTACAATTCATGGATCCAGTTTCTTTTCAGGTTGTAAACACCTTGTATTTTCGAGATTATACTTAAAAAAATCACAATATTTCCATCGTATTTGGACCAGAAATAAATAAATGAGAAACGAATTTGCGTTGGCATAAAGGGTACATGCTGATAGAATGATACGATGTGGAAACAGGCCTTTCGGCCCAATATGCCCACACCAGCCAACAAGTCCCATCTAGACTAGTCCCACCTGCTTGCGCTTGGCTGGTATCCCTCTATACCTGTCCTATTCATGTACCCGGCCAAATGTTTCTAAAATGTTTCAATTTCACATTTGCACTAGTCCCAGCCTCAACTACCTCCTTCGGCAGCTCGTTCCATACACCCACCACCCTTTGTGTGAAAAAGTTACCACTCGGGTTCGCATTAAATCTTTCCCTCTTCACCGTAAACCTATGTCCTCTGGTCCTCGATTCCCGGACTCTGGACAAGAGACCACTGTGGTCAAAGAACAAATTTGAAAAAGGTTTATTCCAAAGTTAGCAAAACCACCAATATACACTTTAATAAAATAGTTGAGTGGTGTTCATGTTTAAAGTACTTCAGTAGAAAACATTTCAAAATATATTTCTTAGTAAGATGGACAGTCAAGGTGAAATGGAAATATAATATACTGAACACCATGCACCTGTGCTGTATCTATTTTTTTGATGCCATCGTCATTTATGAAGGTCAATGTGGTTCAGGAGAGCAAAGGAAATTCCACGCTACTTGTGCACTTCCGGGTGAAAGATGTCCCTGAGTGTAAACCTAAAAGTTCAGACAAGAACTGAGACAAGATCTGCTGAGCCACCAGATGGTCAGTTCTTAGTTTGCACTATATACATTCACTCACACACAATCTCTTAATCCACCTCCTCAATGGTTGGTCCCGAGGAAGCGTCACTCCCAACGTGGGAACCAGATGAATGTCCAGGGGGCGCCCCTCGGTACAGTTTGGCAACGATGGGATAGCAGATTTTCTCCAGCTCTTTCTGCTTGTGCTCAAACTCCCCCTTCTCCGCGGACTGGTTCTTCTCCAGCCATGATATTGTCTGGTCGCAGAGGTCAACCACTTTCCTCTTGTCATCCGCGCTGATCTTAGTCCTCAAATTCTCATCCTCTACCGTGCTCTTCATGTTGTAGACGTAGGACTCCAGGGAGTTTTTGGCTGCAACCTTCTCCCTCTGCATTTCATCCTCATTCTTGTACTTCTCGGCATCTTGCACCATTCTGTCGATCTCCGCCTTGCTCAGCCTGCCCTTGTCGTTGGTGATGGTGATCTTGTTTCTTCTGCCAGTGCTCTTGTCGACAGCAGAAACGTTGAGGATGCCATTGGCGTCGATGTCGAAGGTCACCTCGATCTGGGGCACTCCACGAGGGGCAGGTGGGATGCCGGTCAAGTCAAACTTGCCCAGGAGGTTGTTGTCCTTGGTCATGGCCCTCTCGCCTTCGTACACCTGAATGAGGACACTCGACTGGTTGTGGGAGTAGGTGCTGAAGATCTGGGTCTGCTTGGTGGGAATGGTGCTGTTCCGCTTGATGAGTGTAGTCATGACACCGCCCGCCGTCTCCAGACCCATGGACAGAGCAGCAACGTCCAGGAGAAGCAGATCCTGGATGTTCTCCGACTTGTCCCCCATCAGAATGGCCGCTTGGACAGCCGCCCCGTAGGCCACCGCCTCGTCAGGGTTGATGCTCTTGTTCAGCTCCTTGCCGTTGAAGAAATCTTGCAGCAGCTTCTGAATCTTGGGGATGCGGGTGGAGCCGCCGACCAGGACAATTTCATGGATCTGTGATTTTTGCAACTTGGCATCTCTCAGTGCATTCTCCACTGGATCCAGGGTGCCTCGGAGCAGATTGGAGTTCAGTTCCTCAAAACGAGCTCTGGTGATTGAGGTGTAGAAGTCAATGCCCTCAAACAGAGAGTCGATCTCCACGTTGGCCTGGGTGCTGGAAGACAGGGTCCTCTTTGCTGCCTCGCAGGCTGTCCGCAGCCTCCTCACCGCCCGCTTGTTCTGGCTGATGTCCTTCTTGTTTTTGCGTTTGAACTCCTCAATGAAGTGATTGACCATGCGATTGTCAAAGTCCTCTCCACCCAGGTGGGTATCGCCGGCGGTTGCCTTCACTTCAAAGAGACCGTCATCGATGGCGAGAATGGACACATCGAAGGTGCCGCCACCCAGGTCAAAGATGAGGACATTGCGCTCTCCATTGCCTTTCGCGTCCAGGCCGTAGGCAATGGCAGCTGCAGTTGGTTCGTTGATGATGCGGAGGACATTGAGCCCAGCGATCGCGCCGGCATCTTTGGTTGCCTGCCGCTGGGAGTCATTGAAGTAAGCGGGCACGGTGATAACAGCATTGGTGACACTAGTGCCCAGGTAAGCCTCGGCCACCTCCTTCATCTTGGTCAGCACCATGGAGGAGATCTCCTCCGGGTAGAAGGTTTTATTCTCCCCCTTGTACTCCACCTTCACCTTGGGCTTCCCAGCGTCGCTCACCACCTGGAAGGGCCAGTGCTTCATGTCGGCCTGGACCACGGGGTCGTCGAACCTCCTCCCGATCAGCCTCTTGGCGTCGAAGACGGTGTTCTCCGTGTTCAATGCCACCTGGTTCTTGGCCGCTTCGCCGATGAGCCTCTCGCTGTCGTTGAAGGCCACGTAGCTGGGGGTGGTGCGGTTGCCCTGGTCGTTGGCGATGATCTCCACCTTGCCATGCTGGAAGACGGCAACACAGGAGTAGGTGGTGCCCAGGTCGACGCCGATGGCTGTTCCCTTGGATCCTGGCATCTCCGTCTCTCAATCGCATTCACTCGGTAGCAATCAAAGCCCGCAAAGCCAACCCTTGGCCGGACGGCCCTCTGCCTCTCTTGACCCAAGTGCGGCCGCTCACCTTTACCTGTGGCCCACGGCGGTGACGTAGGTGATTGTGACGTCCCAGGCCGCCGGCCAATGGGTGGGCGAGGGGCCGGCGATTGGCGGAAAGTGTCGAGGCGGGCGGCCAATGGGCGGGCGAGGGGCCGGCGATTGGCGGAAAGTGTCGAGGCGGGCGGCCAATGGGCGGGCGGCGAGACGCCGGGGAGGAGTTGATGGCGAGAGAGGACCTCGTGGGGCGAGGGGATGAAGTGGGAAGGGTGCCTGGCCTCTGAGGGGGAGGGAAGGACGTAGAGAGAGTGTGGGTGGGGGTGGAGAGGGGTTGAGGACGAAGAGATTGACATATAGAAACATAGAAAATATGTGCAGGAGGAGGTCATTCGGCCCTTCGAGCCAGCAGCGCCATTCGTTGAGATCATGGCTGATCATCCCCAATTAATAATCCGTGCCTGCCTTCTCCCCATATCCCTTCATTCCACCAAATATTGATGTTCAAACACATTTGTGGAGAGAAACGTTTTAAAACTGTCTTGGACAAATACGGACAAGTGGAAATAGCGCAGATGGGGCATAGAAACATATAAAATATGTGCAGCAGGAGGGTATTCATCCCTTCGAGCCAGCACCGCCATTCGTTGAGATCATGGCTGATCGTCCCCAATTAATAACCCGTGCCTGCCTTCTCCCCATATCCCTTGATTCCACCAGCCGCTATCTAACGCTCTATCTAACGCTCTCTTAAATCGATCCAGTGATTTGGCCTCCACTGCCCTCTGTGGCAGGGAATTCCACAAATTCACAACTCTCTGGGTGAAAACGTTTTTTCTCACCTCAGTCTTAAATGGCCTCCCCTTTATTCTAAGACTGTGGCCTCTGGTTCTGGACTCGCCCCACATTGGGAACATTTTTCCTGCATCTAGCTTCTCCAGTCCTTTTATAATTTTATATGTTTCTATAAGATTCCCCCTCATCCTTCTAAACTCCAGTGAATACAAGCCTAGTCTTTTCAATCTTTCCTCATATGACAGTCCCGCCATCCCAGGGATCAATCTCGTGAACCTACGCTCCACTGCCTCAATCACAAGGATATCCTTCCTCAAATTAGGATACCAAAGCTGTACACAATACTCCAGATGTGGGCTCACCAGAGCCCTGTACAACTGCAGAAGGACCTCTTTACTCCTGTACTGAAATCCTCTTGTTATTAAGGCCAACATTCCATTAGATGGGTGGAGGAGGCGAAGAGAGGAGAGAGGGGAGGAAGGAAGGGAAAGAGAGTGGAGAGAAGAGGAAGAGCGAGTGGGGCGGGGGGGGGGGGGGGGGGGGAGTGGGTGAGGACGTAGAGATGGGTGGAGGAGGCGAAGTGAGGACGTAGGGGAGGAAGCAAGGGAAAGAGAGTGGAGAGAAGAGGAAGAGAGGGGGGAAGAGAGGAAGAAAGAGGGGTGAAGGGTGGGGGGGTGGTGGGGGTAGAGAGGGGTGCGTGGTGGGGGGGGGTGTGGTAGAAAGGCAGGGGGAGTAGAAAGGGGAGTGGGGAGGGAGTGTAGAAAGGGGAGTCGGGGGGCGGGGGGTAGAAAGGGATGGGTGACCATGATCAGCAGGACTAAAACAAGGAACTACTGACGCTGCTGTAAAAAAACACGAATACACAAAATGCTGGAGTAAATGTAGAGAAACATGCTGGAGAATCTCAGCGGGCGAGGCAGCATCTATGGAGCGAAGGAACAGGCGACGTTTCGGTCCGAGACCCTCCCTCAGACTCGACCCGAAGCGTCACCTATTTCGTTCCCTCCAGAGATGCTGCCTCGCCCGCTGAGTTTCTCCAGCATTTTTGTCTACCTTCGATTTGCCCAGCATCTGCAGTTCCTTCTTGAACAAGTGCTGGAGTGGGGTCAGTTGGTCAGGCGGAATCTTTGGAGGGCGTGGATGACGGGCTCGGCTGGAACTCGAACCTAGCGGGTTGAGCTAGACTACAGAACAAGACCTTGTTTCAGTCAAAAGCATGTCCTACCTCCTCCTGAGACCAACTTCCTCCTGAAATAAATAAAACACAAATGATGGATCGTCATGATTCCAACGGCCCGTATTTCACCAAATTGCTACAAAAAAACCCTCTGATAATTCCCATTTCCCTACTCTTTGCGGCTGTCACACAGACCGAAAGTGGATATCGTCGTTCAGACATCGAACACAATAGACAATAGACAATAGACAATAGGTGCAGGAGTAGGCCATTCGGCCCTTCGAGCCAGCACTGCCATTCAATGTTTGATCATGGCTGATCATCCCCAATCAGTGCCCCGTTCCTGCCTTCTCCCCATACCCCCTGACTCCGCTATCTTTAAGAGCCTATCCAGCTCTTCGACCTATTGCACTTGAGTGATTGTTTCTTAAGTTTAGTATTACCTGACCTGTTTGGATATCACGCAAAGCAAAGCTTTCCACTCTCCTTCGGTACCCCAAAACCTAAACCGAAACTTTATCGGCGTCTTTGTGGCGGCTCTTTTGTTTAAATTGTATGCAACAAAGAATTTCACTGTTTCCAGGTACACGTGACAAAGCATAATGATCATAATTCACAATAATCTATTTATTTATTGTATTCATTCGAATTACGTACCTTGGTGCTTCAAGTATGTAAATTAAATAAACCCAAGATTGTTTCATAATTCACAGTAATCTATTAGAAACATTGTGTTTATTCGAATTACGTGCCTTGATGCTTCATGTGGGTAAACACAACAACGAATAAACTCTGAGCTACGAACTGCAAAATACTAGATTATTGTTTGTTCAAGAAGGAACTGCAGATGTTGGAAAATCGAAAAATGCTGGAGAAACTCAGCGGGTGAGGCAGCATCTGTGGAGTGGAGCGAAGGAAGTAGGCAACGTTTCGGGCCGAAACCCTTCTTCAGACTGAATAATACCATGTTATTATTTGTTATTTGCACTATATTTGTTATTTTTCTTCCCCCCCCCCGTTATGTACTATGTTTACATATTCACATATTCTGTTGTGCTGCAGCAAGGAAGAATGTCATTGTCCATAGGACAATAAAACACGGGGGTACACAAAAGGCTGGAGAAACTCAGCGGTTACAATAAAGCACCTTTGACTCTTGAAATAAACCCCAAACTGTTTGGTCTTTAGAGCTCGGTTGTAAAATCTATTTGTCAATGTTCCTGTCTGTAAATTGGCTCCTGCGTTTCTGTTGCCATTTGTGGCTGCAGTTTAATTATTCGTTAAAGCGCTTTGGGGCACTTTCCGCTCTCTGGTTATTTGGACACCGTCATACTGAACGCTTGCAGCCAAATAGCATTGATTGCCCGGAACGGCAGTGGGCGCTCTCGGTACTGCAGGGGGTTCAGCATCTCCATGTGGCGAGAAACATTTTGAGTGAAAATGGCTGCGAAAGACCAGGTCGAGAGTTGGACCGAGGAGGTAGTTTGTCCCATCTGCCAGGATTTCTTCACCGATCCGGTGGCGCTGGAGTGCGGGCACAACTTCTGCCGCTCCTGCATCACACAGAGTTGGGACAGGGAGGCGAGTAACTCCTGCCCGGAATGCAGAGAGGAGTCTGCAGACCGCAGCCTCAGGGTGAATCGGGCCCTGGTTAGACTGGCTGAGAAAGCTCGAGCACTGCGCCTGAATCTCAAAGCGAAGAGAAGTAAACATCACTGCGAGGAACATCAGGAAGAACTGAAGCTGTTTTGTAAAACTGACAAGAAATTGATCTGTTTGAATTGTGCAACTGCGCAGGAACACAAGTCTCACAGCTTAATGCTGATAGAAGAAGCAATTGAATTCTACAAGGTAAAACCAAATCACTTTTGATCACATCATTGTGTCATCTATTCTATATTGTCTGACACTTTTATTCTCTGATCTGAAACCCAACCCCAGGAACAGGTGGAATCTTATTTCGAGTCTCTCACAAGAAATGTATCAGAGATCCGGAAAACGGTGCAGAAACAGAAAGATAACATTTCTGGAGTTCAGGTGAGGCTTTGTTTTAGTGCAGATTTCATCCCTGTGATGTGTGCAATAATTTCGCACCTCTATGGAGCTCAATAGTCGAGGGCCAGAACTCTTGGGAGAGGTTGAGCAGCCAAGGACTTTACTCCCTGGAGCACAACAGTCTGAAGAATGGTCTGTGGAAGGTGTATAATATTATGAAACGGAATGATACATTGGATGGTAAATCTTTTACTCTGGGTAGGGGGATCGAGAATGTGAGGGTGGAGGTTTTAGGTGAGAGGGAAAAGATTTAAAACAAACATGAAGGACAACTTTGGTACTGGGTACATGGAACGAGCTGCCTAGATGAGGTAGTTGAGTGAGGTACCGCAACAACATTTAAAAGATATTCAAACAAATTTGTGGAGAGAAAGGTTTTAAAACTGCCTTGTCCAAATACGGACAAGCGCAGGCGGGGCATAGAAACATTGAAAATAGGTGCAGGAGGAGGGTATTCGTCCCTTCGAGCCAGCACCGCCATTCGTTGAGATCATGGCCGATCATCCCCAATTAACAACCCTTGCCTGCCTTCTCCCCATATCCCTTTATTCCACTAGCCCCAAGAGCTCGATCTAACTCTCTCTTAAATCCATCCAGTGACTTGGCCTCCACTGCCCTCTGTGGCAGGGAATTCCACAAATTCACAACTCTCTGCACTGCCTCAATCACAAGGATGTCCTTCCTCAAATTAGGAGATAAAAACTGTACGCAATACTCCAGATGTGGTCTTACCAGAGCTCTATACAACTGCAGGAGAACCTCTTTACTCCTGTACTGAAATCCTCTTGTTTTGAAGGCCAACATTCCATTAGCTTTGTTTACTCTCTGTACCTGCACGCCAACTTTCAGTGACCGGTGTACAAGGACGCCCAGGTCTCCAAATCTGAGGAAAGACATTCTTGCCATAGAGGCAGTACAGAGAAGGTTCACCAGACTGATTCCTGGGATGTCAGGACTGTCTTATGAAGAAAGACTGGATAGACTCGGTTTATACTCTAGAATTTAGGAGATTGAGAGGAGATTTTATAGAAACTTACAAAATTCTTAAGGGGTTGGACGGGCTAGATGCAGGATGATTGTTCCCGATGTTGGGGAAGTCCAGGACAAGGGGTCACAGCTTAAGGATAAGGGGGAAATCCTTTAAGACCGAGATGAGAAAGACTTTTTTCACACAGAGAGTGGTGAGTCTCTGGAACTCTCTGCCACAGAAGGTAGTTGAGGCCAGTTCATTGGCTATATTTAAGAGGGAGTTAGATGTGGCCCTTGTGGCTAAGGGGATCAGAGGGTATGGAGAGAAGGCAGGTACATGATACAGAGTTGGATGATCAGCCATGATCATATTGAATGGCGGTGCAGGCTCGAAGGGCCGAATGGCCTACTCCTGCACCAAATTTTTATGTTTCTATGTTTCTATGTAACTATTTTATTTGGAATTATAAGAATCACAGAATAAGTAATAAACACTTATGTAAATCTAAGACGAATGGAGGATTAGTCTTACCAAATTTCTTATTTTATTTTTGGGCAGTCAATGTCAAAAACTTAAATTTCTGGTTGGAAGATATGGATCAACAACCAGACTGGTTAAAGATGGAAAAGGAGGATTGTCTGCCATTTGAAATTGGCCCAATTTTCCTAACCCCTACAAAATTGAATAAAAAGATCTATAGTGAAAATCCAATAATATATAGTGGTATTCAAATTTGGAAACAAATAAAAAAGTCATTAAAATTGGATAATTTATCACTTTCGCTCCATATTGCAAATAACCCTTCATTTAAGCCTTCGGTATTGGATAAAGGCTTTGCACAATGGAAAACTATGGAATTAAAAAGATGGGACATCTTTATAGAAAAGGTGTGTTCCTCTCGTTTCTGGAGGTACAACAGAATTATGGATTACATTCAACTTTTTTAGATATTTACAACTGAAAGATTATGTTAAATCACATACACAAGAATACAGAATTAGAGAGCCAGAGATTCTAGATGAATGTTTGAATAAACATCCCAACACAGTCAAATTAATATCATATATTTATAATATTCTGTTAGATAGCGAGAATCCGTCGACGGAATCACATAGACAAGCATGGGAAAATGAATTAGTTCAACCCATAACGAAAGATATTTGGGATGAAAGTCTACAACATATACATCAATGTTCGTTAAACGCCAGACATTCTTTAATACAATTTAAAATATTACACAGATTGCATTATTCTAAAACAAAATTAAATAGAATTTTTCCTAATATCTCTCCTATCTGTGATAAATGTCAATACTCTGAGGCTAATTTAACCCATACCTTTGTAAATTGCATAAAAATGAAAACATTTTGGGTGGATATTTTTAAAATTATTTCCGTAGTGGTTAATATTCAACTGGATCCCGATCCTAAATTAATTTATATTGGGCATATCTGAACAATACCTAAAACTGACAATAACCCAAAGAAATTTCCTGGATTATAGTATAATAACTGGGAAAAAACTAATATTAAAATTTTGGAAAAACCCTGCATCCCCTACAATTAAAATGTGGATTATGGAGATAATCATATGGAGATGTTGGAGACCTTAAATCTGCTAAAAAAATAGATTTGTCTTAATTGACAAACCAGAATTATATATTAGAATATGGTCGCCATTCATAGATTATTTGAAGGGGTAGAATAGGCCAGCGCTGAGGCTTGACGGAAGTTTAAACCCAGGACTAGACGAATAGTTTTGCTTTCTTACCTACATGACCTATCTCCTAAGTTGTATTATGGATAGTTTATTTTATGTTTCTAAGTTTTCTTTTTCTTTATTTTTTCTATCTATAAAAAAAATATAAGAAATAATTAGAGTCAATGTTAATATGTAACCGATAAATGTAGACTCCTGCTACATTGGTAGTGGAGTCCTTGGAATCCTGAATATTTAATATGTAACCGTTTAACAAAGTTTGTAATGGTTTGGACTAGGATATGTACATGCCTCTAATAAAAGTTAACTATAAATATTCAAAAAAACAAAAAAACAAAATTAAAAAAAAAAAACGGATGCTTAACACTCTGTAGATAAAACAGTTAGATATATTTGGGAATATATATGAAATGGATATATGTACTGCAATTAGGTATTATATAGTTGATTTGAAATTGGTTTGGTTCTAGTATGGATATGTTATGACTAATTGAGGGAACGGAGCTATTTGTTTATTAACATCGACAACGGAAGTCGATATAATATTTTCTCCCACCAACAGGTGGGCCACTAATTACAGTGCCGACAAACTCGGTCACTGTATTTTCACTTTTACTTTTTTTTTTTTACTATCACAATTAATCACATGTGTGTTTTTTTTATCCAAGGATAATTGCAAAAGGAATCCACAAATTGAACTTGGTAGGTTGACTGTTCCCCCATTGCTTAAAGACCTGAGGTACGGATGCACCGCAAGATACATAGGTACTAAACCTAGCCAAAATGCAAGACACTAAACAAAATAAATCGGGAGGAATCTCATTTTGCAGTTGGAATATTAGGGGGGCTAATGAACGTATTAAAAGGGGTAAGATTTTTAGCACATTGTCAGATGTTATCTTCCTCCAAGAAACCCATCTTAAAGTTCAAGATCAAGTTAGATTGAGGGCCAACTAGATAGGTCAAACTTTTCATTCGTCATGCACGTCAAAATCCAGAGGCACGTCCATCATGATTCACAAAGGTATACCATTTAAACAGAAAAATACCTTAACAGATAAGGATGGGAGATATTTGATAGTTACCGGTGAGATCCATGCAATCCCAATCACATTGGTAAATATATATGCGCCTAACTTTGATAATCCGCATTTTTTGAATAACATTTTGAATATAATTGCAGAATATAATTACCAGAATGTTATAATTGGGGGAGACTTTATCTGAGATCCTTATTTGGATAAATCCAGTCAAAAAACAACGAGGTAATACGAAATCTAAAACTAGTGAACTTTTAAACACATATATAAAAAACACAAATATTATCGATGTTTCGAGGATTGCAAATCCGACAGGCAAGGAATATTTGTTTTATTCATCCATACAAAAGACTTATTCACTTATAGATTATTTCCTGGTAGACACAAAATTAATTCCGTATACTCTTAACCCAAAATACCATACAAATACGATTTCAGATCATTCCCCCCTAACTTTAAAAAAAAATAGAAGGTATGTCTAAAAATACATCGTTCTGGAGGTATAACCCCCAAATTTTAAAAGACTCGCAAGGGAGTATATCACACACTACTGATGATGTGTCCTGTGCCCAACTGTCCTGAAGGTTACCCAGGCCAAGATATACGTATACGTACTCCCCCCCCCCCCCCCACCGCCCCCCCCCCCCCCCCCCGATGTTGAGCGTCGACCACTCTCAGCAATCAATGAATGTCGTGAAATGCTCCCCACCTACTGGCACAAGGGACTTCTTAACATCTCGTCCTGTGTATCTGTGTATTTGATTCTAAGACAGCAAATTGATCTTTTTTTTAAAAATAAATGACATGACAGACACATCACCTACATTATTACGGGAATCTTTCAAAGCTTTTATTAGAGGTGTTATAATCTCATACCAAGCCTTTCAGAATAAAAAAAATAAGAATGAACAACGGCAGGTAGAGGAACAAATTAGACAATTGGATATAGATAATGCTGAAGTCCGTCAATGAATAAACATAATAAAATATTAATACTAAAATGCAAATTAAATAAACTACTATCATAGAAAGTTATAAGATTATTCCAAATTACAAGACAGGAACAGTTTGAATTTGGGGAGAAGCCTCATAAACTTCTCGCACGCCAATTAAAAAAACGAGAAAAGGAACACACAATTTCAAAGATTAAATCAGACAGAGGGGAAGTATTAACATTACCGAATGAAATTAATAATAGATTTGTGCAATTTTATGAGAATTTGTATACATCCAAAACGACAACAGACACCAACACAGTCACTGAGTTTCTGGATAATTGCAATCTTCCCAAACTAGAATTGCAGGAACAAGAGGAATTGGGAGCACAAATCTCAAATAAGGAAATAGAAGAAACAATATTCTCATTAAAAAATGGGAAAACACCAGGTCCCGACGGATTTAGTAATGAATTCTATAAAAGGTTTTTTACGATATATTTAGTCCTCGTCTACAGAAAATGTACACACACGCTTTCAAAGAACAAATATTACCTGATACATTAGCAGAATCTACGATTATATTAATACTTAAGAAAGATAAAGATGAGGAAGAACTGGATCTTATAGAGCTATCGTGCTGTTAAATACAGATCAAAAAATATTAGCAAAAATATTAGCAAGAAGATTAATACATCCGGATCAAACGGGGTTTATCCCTAAGAGACAATCATTTAATAATTTGAGACGTCTGCTTAACATAATGCTCTCACACCAAACTATAGATCCAAATCTCGCAATTATTTCGCTGGATGCAGAGAAAGCATTCGATCAGGTTGAATGGAAGTATATGGTTAAGGTATTGCAAACATTTCAACTGGGAGAGAATTTCATTCAATTGATTAAATTAATATATAATAAGCCAATGGACAGAATATAAACTAATAATATTTTATCCAAGAAATTTCAACTGTCAAGGGGTAATAGACAAGGTTGTTCATTATCACCATTGTTATTTGCCCTCATAATTGAGCCACTAGCGGAGAGATTTAGAACTCATCCGAATATCCACGGATATAAGACAAAATATTCAAACAATAAAATATCATTATACGCTGATGATGTACTTTTGTACATCACAAAGCCTCATATCACTATACTGAACATTTTAAATTTAATTGAGGATTTCGGTTCATTTTCAGATTATAGAATAAACTGGAATAAAAGTGAAATCATGTCAATAAAACCAAAAGATTCAACACATCTCGTACAATTTCCTTTTAAAATAGCTGTGGAAAAATTTAAATACTTGGGTATTGAAATTACTAGAAGATATCAAGACATGTTTAAAGCAAACTATAACCCTGTACTTAAGAAACTACATAATTTAATTAAATTCTGGAAAATGCTCCCGATGTCCTTAATAAGTCGAATAAATGCCATAAAAATGATTTTTCTACCACAAATTCTATACTTGTTCCAATCAATCCCACTATATCTACCCAAAAAGTTTTTTAAAAAATTGGACTCAGATATAACAAATTTTATTTGGGATTATAAGACCCATAGAATACAAAGACCACACCTGAATAAACCCAAAGTAGTAGGGGGATTAGCACTCCCTAATTTTATGTATTATTATTGGTCGGTAAATATTAGAAATATGATTCAATTGTTGGATAATACTCTTCATCAACCGGAATGGATCATTATGGAGAAAGAGGACTGCTCCCCCTTTAATATTGGTGCGATCCTTCTTTCACCAATGACGGTGAATAATACAAACTACAACAAAAACCCAATTATACATAGTATAATCAGAATTTGGAAACAAATAAAATACAATTTAAAATTAAGAAACGTATCTCTCCTATCTCCTATTGCTAAAAACCCTCTGTTATAGACAAAGCATTCATACAATGGGAAAGAGCAGGAATTAAAACTTTGGGAGATTTGTATGATACGGGAAAACTATTATCATTTAAACAATTACAACTAAAATACAATCAAGGTAACAATCAGTATTTTAAATATTTCCAAAATGTGATTATTTGAAAAAACATGCACATGAATTTCACAAAATGCCATTAGACTTACTAGATGAAGTAATGAATACAAAGGCGGAATCAGCAAATTTAATTTCACATACATATAATATTATACTAAATGCAGTAATACCGACAACGGAAGGTATTAGAGGTGAGGGGAAAACGAACTAAGCATAAACATTTCCAATGAAAGGTGGAAAGAATATTTATTAAATGTGCACAAATGCTCAATTAACGTAAGACACATTTTAATACAATTTAAAATTATACATAGATATATACTACTCAAAAACTAAATTAAATAAATTTTTCCCTAACGTTTCACTAATTTGTGATAAATGCCAGTGTCAAGAAGCTACTATAGCGCACTCATTCATCTTTTGTACAAAAATTCAAAGGTTTTGGATTGAAATCTTTGGAATTTTCATAAAACTGTTTAAAATAAAATGACACCAAAGCCAGAATGAATTATTTTCGGAATGACAGAAGGTAGTTCGGAATTAAATGTGTATCAAAAGAATTTATTTGATTACGGCTTAATAATAGGAAAAAAACTAATCTTAAAATTCTGGGAAAAATGCTCCTTTACCAACATTAAATATGTGGATTTCAACAATGTTTGAAAACACTACATCTGGAAGATATGAGACTCCGCCTGGAAGGAAAATCAGAACGATTCTATCAGACGTGGTCTGCATTTATAGAATTACTACAAAGATAGGGTGCAGGAGTACCTCGGGCCTTGGTAGGGGGGAATGAAAAACTATCGAGTTGGTGGATTCCTTTTACGTGATATATAGTAACTGGCTTTTTTTTCTTTTTCCTTTTCTTTTTTAGGGTCTATCTCTTAACCCCCTTTCTCTAATTCTTTGACCAATGGTTTCTTCTCCCCTTTGGCACGCTCTTTCAGTATCACAACTCTTTTCACCTATTTCACTCTCTTTCTTTCTATTCTTTTTCTTTAAAAGCCATAAAATTATGGGGTACAATGATTGTAACAATATATATGTTAAGTACATTGATGTATTTACCTCTAATAAATAAAATTTTTAAAAAAAGGAATCGGATGCAGGGAATTGTACCGGAGAAATGGGAATGATGTGATTGTACATTACTTTCACATAATATTTCAGAATTATCAAAGACGAGCTCTTAAATTGCCAAGGTAATGAAAACTATGGATTAAATAGATGTAAATGGGATTAGTGTGGAAACATATAGAGCCCAGCATGGACATGTTGGGCCGAATGACATATTTCTGCACTCAAGAGTGACATTACATATTGATTCTCATCTTTCATCTGACAGGAAGAGTCACACAACCTTCAGTCACTGATCACATCCCAGTTTGCTGAACTGCACCAGATTCTCACTGAGAAAGAGCAGCGCTTACTCGGAGACGTCCAGGAAGAAGAGGAGAAGATTGTAAAAACAATGGAGCAAAATCTTCAAGAGATTCAAGAGAATTTAAATTGCATTCAGGAGGAACTCTCAAAATTAGAGGAACAGATAGACCACGAGGATGGCATGTTATTTCTGAAGGTGAGGGGTTACAGTTAGAGTTTGGTGAAGGGAAAGTTCACAGTCACAAAATGGTGGGTTAATTTTCTGAAATAAATGCTGCATTTACCAGTAATTCAGTACTGGGTCAATGTTCCGTAGGTTCCATCTACTCACCACATCCGACAATAATGCTCCAAATTCCAGGAATTTATTCTTAATCCTCATGTATTTATCCCACTTCAATTAAATTTATCTGCAATATTGTCTTCAGGTCATCCCGTGAGTTCCATGTTCAGTTTACTGCATTTCTTGTGGAATTTATTAAAGGCCATCATGCATTTCAGGTTTTATTTTTCTTCTCCCCACAAGTAGTGATAATATATCCAACTCCCACCCATTTAAATCCGCCGCTAATCTTAAAATATTCCATCCTATTATCTCTGACATCTCCAGATAAAATCCCACAATCTGCCCGGTCTTAATCGTAAGTTGCGTACTCGCAATTATTTTCATCCACATTCCTAATGCTTTTCCCCATGTTCGGTGTCTCTACGACAATATCCACTTTCTGTCTGTGTGACAGTGGCAAAGAGTTGGGAAATGGGAATTATCAGAGGGTTTTAGTCTAGCAATTTGGTGAAATACCCGCTGTTGGGATCATGATGATCCATCTCACTCTATTGAGATTTGTGTTTTATTTATTTCAGGAGGAAGCTGGTCGCAAAAGGAGGTAGGACATGCTTTTGACTGGAACAATGTATGTTTTTATAGTACAGCTAAAGAAAACAGCTAATGTTCAGTTACTAACCAGCTGTTAAATATTTGCAGGGTTGGAGATGAAACCAGATCAATGTTGGTGGTATATGGCCCGTTGCCCACTGAAAACTATTATCGGACATTTTTCTTCAACATGGCATTGAGAGAAACATCTGATCTCATCAAACGAGGTAAAACTGACACCTTTCCCATTGTTCTTTTTAAAGACATCTTTATGCAATACTTATATGTGAAGATTAATGGTATTAATGGACTCTGGGGGAAGCATCATAGAGACAGAGAGCGACGTTTGTTTGCACTTGAACAAATCCTTGTTCCTGGGAGAATGGGTTTGCTGAGCTGGGTGAAATTGCATAGACTCGGCCTATGTAGACGAGAGTTCAGGTGTAATGGAGGAGATCTTAGTGAAACACAAAGTCCTTACAGGGCTCAGTGGGCTGGATGCAGGGAGGATGTTTCCCCTGTCTGAGGGGTCTGGAGCTAGCGGACACCCTCTCAGAATGTGGGCTGGACCATTTCGGACAGAGACAAGGAGACATTACTGCACGTAGAGGCTGGGCAACCTTTAGAATTCTCTGGTGGATGTGGATAACCAGTCATTCAGTGCTCTTGGAGCCAGAGAGCCATGGTTGTACATTACTCAGGCCCTTCAGCCCATCGCATCCATGTCCACCTTTTCTCCCAGCCACACAAATCCCATTTGCTCACATTAGAACAATATTATTCTACACCTCATTTGCTAAATCGTAATGCCGCTTAGTAGCGATGTTACAATACTTCCCTTCAGCAGCGCTGCAGTTTTGCCACTGGCGGTGTGCGCGACTTTGGCGCCTTTTCGGGGGGGGGGGGGGTGATTTATTTCCTAATTTATTTAATCGCGAGACAATTTAATAATTACATTAAACTAAAAAGAGACTTCTAACGCCCTCAACGCCTACAACGTGACGGATCACATGAACAGGACAAAACAAAATGTAGGTCGTGTATTTTACATATAAACTTGTTTCTTGGGATGGCTTTAATCAACTTTTACGATGCGAAAATGTGATTTGGGCCCCATACGAGCCGGCAGTGTTTTTCCTGCCGATATGGAGTTCAAATTCACCGCAAGTGCAACGTTCCAATCGATCTCGTTCCAGAAATACCCACTCACAAGATCATTTAAATGCTCTTTTTTTGGACAATCATGTCATAAGAGCATCTAAATTGTCTATATTTTGTGTTATTGTCTACCCATAGTCAATATTTTTATACTAAATATCAGTTTTTGTCCCATGTATTGTGCAAAAAAATAATAATTTTGATTATATTTTGAGTGGATGTTTCTAGATTAATTTATGGGAATTAAACATTAAATTCCTTCCATCTGGCATATAAATTCATGACAGCGAGATTTAAAAATTACGTTGTATTGTTAATTCTTGTGTGAATGGGATTAGTTTGTTATTTGGATACTTAGGCTATTTAAAAAAAATATCCTTTTCTTAAGAAATTGAATCTATAGGATACTGTTAATTGGAAAGTAGTGGGCAGAAAGGCATGTCATGTGTGGTTTGAAGAGCAAAAACTTGTAGTTTACAATGCCAAAATTGAAAAGTTGAGGAAAAAACAAGGTGTACAGAGTAGCTTATTGGTTACAATTGAGGAGTATGATGATGCTACTGATTTATGATATGTCAATGTACCAGCTAGCAATCTGATCTTCTCCATAAAGGCTTGGTCTATTGCTAGAAATTGTAATTTATTTACCGATCTGTTATGGATTTACAGCATATAATACAATAATATTAAAGTTCTGATCTTGAGAATATCACATTTTTGAATTTTCAAGTCAGTCTGGGTGTTTATTACTATTTCCGCCACAACGGTCAACTTTGTAATTAACTACAATAAGGTAATTAACTAATTATATGCTTTAATTTCAGGTCATTCAAGTAAGATGTTTTATATTTGTTTCAGAATGCTTCAACCTATAATAACTGAAAATTTCATTCAGTTCTCTTGGTTTTTAAGGAAGTTATTATGGGTTTTTGACTGTCCTCGATCACAGCTTTTGTGTTATGTCAATGGAAATACAATAGGGAACAAGATGCTAATTTCCGAGTATGAAAATGGCCATAACCTTTTTAATACTGAAGATATGAAAGTGAATTAGGTGTCAAATTAAACTTCTTTTTATGCTTTATCTGATGGAATAAATTGCAGACTTGATATTTAAAATCTCAACATTTTGTCACATTGCTACTGTTAGATGTAGTGATTACATTTAATTCCACCACCTCCTCTGGCAAAATATTCCAGGTATTGACAACTCTTGGCGTGAAGAAAACTGCGTCCTCCAGTATTGATATCCCTGCATGACAATAAGGTTTTGATGATCCAGGCTATATCCTGCTGCAGACTTTGACAGACTACCTTGGTATCCACAACATTACCTGTTCTACACAAACTTAGTAGTCACACCTCCTACATTCACATCCAAGCCATGAAAACATAATGTAAACAGCAAAGGTTGCAGCACCGATCTCTGCTGCACACCACCAGTCACAGACCTGCAGGCAGAAAAATCATCCTTCTACTGCCACCTTCTACCTCCAACCACCAAGCCAATTGCAGGTCTATTTTACCAACTCGTCTTGGATCCCACCTGCCTTCCCTTTCTGGACCAGCCTTACATGCGAAACATTGTCAAGTCCCTCAGTGAAGTTCATATATTGGTTCACAATGAGATCAGAGTGTTCATGGTTGTACACATGCATCAAATCCACCCTCCCCTATAGAAAGCAAGTAAACAGTAGCAAATTGCCTCGAGCGTCCAGTCCACTCCCGTTCAGTATGATCACGGCAACTCCACCCCGCATATCTACATCCTCTTTAACCACCTCTAATTACCACTCACATCTGTCTCCTCATCTTCCAATCCGCCTCTCCCTCGCCATCTACTGGCAAGATATTTGAATACCCGCCTTATTTCTCCATCCTCACCCGCAATATCTCGTTCATGCTCACTTTCTGCATTCGCTTTCACCGTCCGCACGCTCCCGCCCCTTCCCGTGCCTGATAACACGTGGAGTTCCCCCTCTCCTGCCCGGTTGAGTAATTCCGGGAAAGATGTCCGTTGTCCACCCGCTGTTGTTGGGGTGAAACCCCGGGCAAGGTTTCAATTGTTTGCCCGCCCGCCCAGCGGCTTCTCCCCCCGGTCCCGGGGGCCGCGCTGCCCAGGTCTCCCCTCCGACCCCCGGGGATTCTCTGATTCTCTGCTTCTTTGAATCACTTCATTCTGGAAGGCAACTCCGGACTGTCAAAGCTGCCACAGCCAGACATGAAAACAGCTTTTTTCCACGAGGAGTAGCTCTATTCAATAACCAAAAATCTGTAGCCTCCTTTTACTCTGATATTTTATTTAATTCACATTTAACCTATAATATCTTATTATCAGTGTTTAATGTTTTACGAATCATTTTTAACTGTCACTGTATGTCATGTGTCACTTGCGGGCGGAGCACCAAGGCAAATTCCTTGTATGTGAATACATGACCAATAAACGTATCCATTCATTCATTCCCCACCAGTCTCCGTTACCATGGATGTGGAAACAGCCAGTCCACTCCTCGAGGTGTCTCAGGATCGGAAAGGGGTGAGATGTGCCCAGATCTGGATCCGGAGGAGTCTCCCTAACACCAGGAAGAGGTTTACATACAGTACGTGTGTGCTGGGATCGGAGGGATTCAAGTCGGGGAGACATTACTGGGAGGTGGAGGTGGCGGGGAGTCGGGGCTGGAGTCTGGGAGTGGCCGCAGAGTCTGTGGAGAGGAAGAGAACGGTCACACTGACCCCGGAGACTGGAGTCTGGAGCATCAGGTGGTGGGATGGCGCGTTTCATGCATTCACCTCCCCTCCATCCTGTCTTCCCGCCCATCCCATCCCCAGGAGGGTGGGAGTTTATCTCAGTTACGAATCCGGGACAGTTTCATTTTACGACGCGGACACCAAGTCCCATCTCCACACCTTCACGGGGAATAAATTCACGGGGAATCTTTATCCTTTATTTGAGCCTTCGGACGAAGTCCAGTGGCTGAGAATCTGCTCCGGTTCCACTCCGGATGGGTAGAGGGGTCGGGTCCCGGGACCGGCGTCAGGAGCGGGGCTCAGGGGCTGTGGGCAGAAACCCAGTGGACAACAGGTCGGCGCTGAATGGCTCCCATTTTATCCCCAAATTCCGCGTCGTGAAACCCCAGTGAGCGCGGAAATAAAACCGGGGGGAATGTAAACGTGGGCAGAGTGAAATAAACAGCAACTGAAATCAGAGCTGTCTGTCGATCGTTCATTTCAACGCGTTAACCACGTCCGGCAACGGAACAGAAATACTTTTGTGAAAATATAAAGATTGAAGCAATTGGGTTCAGCAGCAGCTGCGGGCGGCAGGTCCTGCGCTCCGGGTTTCCCCGGGTCCTAAAGTCCATAGTTGAACGTGGATACATAGATATTTCCTTGATTCAGTCGCTGCCAGACTCCTTCCTCACATCTCTCTCAGTTGCATCATCTACATTGCTGCTGCTTCCTGCTTTCATTCACCACATTAAGTTCATTAGGAATAGGAGTAGAAAAATTAGGCTAATCGGACTATCAAGTCAACTCCGCCATTCAATCATAGCTGATCTATCTCCCCCTCCTAACCCCATTCTCCTGCCTTCTCCCCATAACCTCGGACAACCATATTAATCAAGAATCTATCTGTCCCTGCCTTAAATATATCAACTGACACAGCCTTTTGTGGCAAAGAATTCCACAGGTTCTCCGCCCTCTGACTAAAGAAATCCCTCCTCCTCTCCTTTTTAAAATAATGTCATTTAATTCTGAGGCTGTGACTTCTGGTCCTGGATTTTCCCACTAGTGGAAACATCCTCCCCACATCAACTCTATCCAAGCCTTTCACTATTCTGTATGTTTCAATGAGATCCCCCTTCATTCTTCTAAACTCCAGCGAATACAGGCACAGTGCCGTCAAATGCACGACATATGTTAACTCACTCATTCCTGGGATAATTCTTGTAAATCCTCTCCAGAGCCTGCACTACCTTCCTCAGATATGGTGTCCCAAATTGCTCTCAATATTCGAATTGATGGCAGACCGGCGTCTTACAGAGCATCAGCATTTAATGCTCTATCTCAGTCATTGCTAGTTTCCAACCAACTCCCACTTTCCTCTGCTCGAGCACCGACTCTTCCCTTCGCTTTCCCGCCATATCAGAGAAAACGAGATTGACCAAAATCCATTCCAAGCCCATGGAAGCCATCGGCTACTTCGTCTATCCTGTTTGCGCATCGAAAATGGAATATTCCCTCCAAGATCGAGTGCGTACACCAACAACCCACTTACATTTACACAATGTCCTCACATCTCTTTTTTGAAGACCCTAGAGCAAAGATGTCGAGAATGTCGTAGAAAACGTCGTAGTAGGTCATGGGTAATTTTTAGTGCCATCTTGGGAACCGGCTTCATGATTAGTATCTTTGCCTGCATGTACAGAGTACGCTGCGCCGTGTTAGTCATGCCAGCGCCGCATACTAATGTTATTATATTAAGGCACATAAATAGGGGTCCCCATTAGTCTGCAGCTGTATAAGTGATTCAAGTCAGCTTGCATAGCAACAGCGTTCCTAGTTCCGTGTACCTACCGCATTATCCCTGAGGAAGTAATTTCTCCCAAGTTTGGACCATGCAATTAATTTAATTCATTGTGCAAACTTTTTTGAAAGGGATTGCCGTGAAAAATGCACGCACTCTGGGAGCGAAAATGTGGGATGTTTCCCCGATCTGACCTTGGGTGCTTGCATTCACTCATTAACTTTTAATCACGTATTAAAAAGTAATTAAGAGGCAGGTAATTTGTTTAGACATTGCACACATTAAGTAACAAAATGACCAATTGTGAAAATGAACACTGAATAAGTTCTTATCTACTTCTCATTTAAGATTGAGAACATATAATGTAGATATATTTAATTTTGTGAATCAAACAATAAATGGAAAAATGCAATTTAAATTTTAAACTTAAATGATTTAATGTGACCTTAAAAAAAATCAAAATCATGATATAAAACTAAACTATGGTAGTAATATACATTATTCATGTCTAAAGCTAGCACTCCTGCATCAGTGTAGGTATATATACACTACATTTTACTTCGGAGTCCCGTGAGTGATTCCGTGAAGTCCCGCCAGAGCGCATGCGCGTCATTACGTCTGACGCATGGCGCACTGACGGGCTGGCAGGCGCGTAGCCCCACCAGCGGTAAGTTTAAAAACCGAGGTAAGTGCTTTAAACTTTGCTTCTTTTGCGGTCTGTAAACCCTTGTCTACAGGAACAAGTCGATCGTGTGAAAATGCTGAAGGGAAACTCGAGACGGTCCGCCACAAAATCGACTATGGTGGACCCCGGCAGTGCGGGTAGCGGGTGGCCGTCTGTTTCCCCTGCAGAGTCACTGGCGGCACTGCCAGTGGATTCCGACTTGGTGTCGGTAGGAGGCACCATGGTTACTCCGGTGGGCCGGAAAGCCACGAAAAAGTCGGTGCGGCCCGTAGACTCAGATGAGTCGGGCCAGGAGGAAAGCCCTCCTTTAATGGATGCCGTTTTTGGGCGGCTGCCTAGAATGGAGCTACTCATGGAGAAGATGCTCCATGTTAACGTGCTCGGGGAAGACGAGCCTTATATCTGTGGGCCCCCTCTCGGGCCTGTTGCAGCAGTCCCTGTAGAAGGGCTGCTTAATGCACCCCTCATGGAGGATGAGTGTTCCCGGAGTCGGTTTGTTCTGACTCCGAGGTCGGGGGTGAAACCAGTGAGCATACCCCCAGACTAGGAAACGAGGAATCTGGGGTGCCAAGCCTGGCATCCAGATTTACTATTCCAGCTGGAACAGGCGTTCCGCTGAATGAAGATTTGGCCAGGACCATTAATTATATGGTCTTCCACCAGTTGCAAAAACTCATCATGGAGGACACCTGCAAGAAGAACCTAACACCTACGAATTGTGCTTCCCTTCGAGGTACGACGGTGAACCACCCAATCTGGGGTCACATGGGTGCGGGGGGTTGGAGCCCAAGAGTTGTGGCTCCAAAAAGTCCTGAAGCTGCTTGCCTCAGGTATCAGGTATTCGCCAGGTCTGTGGATGATGGGGCTCTCACTGAAGAACAACAGGATGCACTTGCTCTCATGTGTAATGCACACTTTGCTATTAACTCTTTACGAAAAAGTGCAATCCGCCCCATGTTAAACCCCAAATTTGCTGCACTTTGCAAAACACCTGCTTTTCGGGGATGACCTGTCCAGGTTCGTGAGTTGGATGATGAGGCGAAGTCAGTTGGCCTCATAAAAGCTCAACCAGCCAACAACCCCCTCCCCTCCCCCCCCCCCCCCCCCCCCCCCCTCCCCCGGCGCCAGCACCCCTACCAACGGTTCGCTGCAATGGCTGCAGGCCAAGGACCAAGCCGGACCCAACCAACTTTGTGCAACTGGCGTACGCCAGATTTCACCTCGAAAACACGGGGGCAGAAGTATACGCCAACTATGGAGGTAGGTGCATCTGGTTTGTTTCAGAAATGTATGGGCCAGTCACAAGTTGGTGGGAGGTTACATTTGTTTTTCAACGAGTGAAGTTGTATAACCTCAGACTTGTTTATACTGCACAGTATACTAGGTTTCTGAATTTAGTTTATTTTCAAATTATGTCCACCCACACAGCATACACCTAAACGGACGTACTGGTTTTCACAACAACAGTCTTTAGATGTTCAAGCTGAAATTGAAACACTAGCTATAAAATGGGTAATTGAGAAATCTTTTCATCAATTTCACCAATTTGTGTCTAATATATTCCCTGCACAAAAGAAAGATAGTGGGTGTCGCATCATTCTGGATCTGAATCGGCTTACCTCCTATGTGCACTATAAACATTTCAGAATGGAAACTTTTGTTACTGCTAAACAACTGGTTTCCAAAGGATGCTATATGGCATGCATAGATCTCAAAGATGCATACTATTCATGACCCATTCATTATGAGATTCATTGGAGATATTTGAAATTTAACTGGATGAAGCAATTATGGCAGTTTAAGGCATTGCCTAATGGATTACGTTCGGCTCCCAGGCTCTTTACAAAGTTGTTAAAACCAGTGTTGGGTCTACACCGGGCTCAGAATCATATTGTCATAGCCTATTTGGATGATATCCTAATTATAGGTAGAACTAAACAGTCAGCTGAATTATCTGTTTCAGCTACCAAACTCATGTTTGAAAAATTAAGATTTCTTATCCATCCAGTTAAGTCCAAATTGATACCATCTAGTCACTGATTATTTGGGTTTCACCATTAACTCAATTCACATGGCTGTGACTGCCTCCAGGCAAGAGGTCAGAATTAATAGAAGCTTATAACAACCTTGTTGATGAGCAGCAAGCTTCTATTCGGCATGTGGCTAGTATAATTAGCATTTCTAGCCACACAGTTTGGACCTTTACATTATCAAAATTTGCAACGTGCAAAGGAGCAGGCACTCATAAAGCATGCAGGTCATTTTGATAGGCCTATGCAATTACCAGCTGAAGCTGTTGCTGAGTTACAATGGTGGATAACGAACATTCCTCACAGCTCCAACAAAATTCGGGTTGATGCACCTTCAGTAATTTTACAAACTGATGTAAGTGCTCTAGGATGGGGAGCTACGGATACTATCTGCAGCTGTGGTGGAATATGCATGATGCATTAATCCTTCAAACCCGTGGCATTAATTATTTAGAATTGTTGGGAGCACTCTATGGGTTAAAAGTGTATTGTACTACTATGCATGACTTGCATGTGCAGCTTCAGATTGACAAACACACAGCAGTTAGCATATGTTAATCACATGGGTGGAATCAAGTCGGTATCATGTGATAACTTGACTAACCTTATCTGGCATTGGTGTATTACTAGAAACATCTGGATTTCAGCTACCTATTTACCAGGTAGATTTAACGTGGTAGCAGACACCAGATCACGAAAATTTAATGACAACACAGAATGGATGTTGAATCGTGAAATATTCAATGATATTGTCGCTCGGTATAGCATACTAGAGATTGACCTGCTTGCATCCAGATTGAATCACCAGTTACCAAAGTATGTCTCATGGGAACCAGACCCTGGGGCAGTGACGGTAGATGAATTCTGGCTACACTGGGGTGGAATGTTTTTATATGCATTTCCCCCATTTTGCCTCATAAGCCGGTGCTTGTCTAAAATCGAGCAGGACTCGGGCCTCAGGTATTCTGGTAGTTCCTGACTGGCCTATGCAGCCATGGTTTCCACTAGTTCTGAAACTAATAACACAGCCTTTTATGGCGATCCCCAAAAGTAGTAATCTGCCGGTTCATCCTGTAACTGGGGAGAATCATCCACTACATGATCGTATACATCTATTGATTTGCAGATTCTGAGGAGACCGTTCCTGGGGCTCGGACTATCAGGGCGTACGATGGATGTGATTATTGCGGCCTGGAGGGTTAGCACTAAAAAACAATATCTTTCTTATATCAAGAAATGGGAGGTGTTCTGT
Organism: Okamejei kenojei; assembly: GCA_035221665.1. NCBI lineage: Eukaryota > Metazoa > Chordata > Chondrichthyes > Rajiformes > Rajidae > Okamejei > Okamejei kenojei. Next base: position 11,294,798 of record CM069160.1, read on the forward strand.
TTGCAGTCAAACATTTCATATCATACGGCAAGCGTGCCTGAAGCGTTGGAATTTCTAAGCCACGGCTTAGCTATAGTGCCATCAATAGTGCCAGAAGTGCCTTATCATTCTACCCATGGCAAAGAAGGGGATAACAATCTGTTGGGTCTCGCCCTTTAATGAAGGGTATTTTTAACTAATTCCCCCCAGGCCCAGGTACACTGAAATCTGGGATGTGAGTGTGGTTCTCGTGTTGCATCGTCAATGGGCCCCAGTAACATCTCTATCATTGCCCAGACTCACTCTTAAAGTGGTTATGCTCATGGCGCTGATTTCAGCGCAACGTGTCCAGACATTGCAGAAACCTAGACTGGACAGGATGGTCTCATCCGTCAACAACATAACCTTTTATGTTTATGACGTAAAAGGCCAGGGACGTCAGGGCTTAAACTTGATTTTAGAACATACCCCATGGAAATTCACCTATGTGTAGTTAAGCACTTACCGCAGTATATTTAGGTTACCAAGTGCCTTGGAGGCGCCGAATTGGCTTTATTTATCAGCCACAAAAAGCCTCATAGAAAGGTGTCGGCACAGACTATCTCAAGGTGGTTGAAGCAGGTTCTGGCTTCCGCCGGAGTCGACACTGATATTTTAAAACCTCACCCCTCCAGGGCGGCAACAATGTCAGCAGCGAGGGCACTGGACGTCCCTTTAGACCAAATCCTCGCGGCCGCAGGATGGTCCAAAGAAATTACTTTTGAACGGCTTTCCCATAAACCGCTTGCCACACCAGGGGTGTGTGGCCATTCTATTTTGAGTTCTGTTTTGTAGCTTCCCCCTGGGAGGGAGGGGGTCGCTATTAGTTTTCTTTTGTTAAATAAAGCTTCAACGTGTTTAATTCTGTATCATGTTTGAATGCATTATTTGTTGTTACTCAACCTGTGTCAACCGAGGCAGTGTGCCATATGGACTCGTATACACGGCATGAAATCACAGAGTTTTGAAGTCTTCACGGAATCACTCACGTGGCTCCGAAGTAAAATAGTAAGCGTAAACTTACCAGTTTGAAGTTTGTATCGTTATGATGAGCGATTACGTGCCCACCGCTCCCAACCCTCATATTACAAAGGTCATCTGGTAGTTTCTAGGTTTCTAATCTTACTATATTACTTCAATTACTGTTTTCTGTAATTTCACGGCGCTGCTTTGAAGATTGATGCGCATGCGCTCTGGCGGGACTTCAAGTAATAGCTCATCATTATTCACAATATTAGGATTTCATAGCGATGAGAGAGATTGAAAGAAGGTCGCTCAACAAATAATTAGAGGAAATCACAAGAAAGAAACTAGAGAAATATATATTTATACTAGACTAAGTGGACTAGACTAGACATGTTCACACAGGAGATGGATCCCCCAACGCAATATTCCACCTCTCCACCAAATCCAATATTGGTGGCCAAAGGGGGGTGGGCGGGGGAGGCGGCTATCTGGAGCGCTAGTATGGGTGTTGTGGACCAAAGGGACGTTTCCAGAGGGCTTGTATGGACATTGTGGGCCGAATGGATCCTTGGGCTGGCAGCTCAGTCATTCAGGCCTGGTGGGCTGGCAGCTCAGTCACTCATGGCTGGTGGGCTGGCAGCTCAGTCACTCAGTCCTGGTGGGCTTGCAGCTCAGTCACTGAGGGCTGGAGGGCTGGCAGTTGACACGGTGACTGAGCTGGTGGGTTGGCAGTTGACACGGTTGGTGGGCTGGCAGTTGACTCACAGCTGGTGAGCTGGCAGGTGACTCACGGCTGGTTGTCTGGCAGCTGACTCAAGGCTGGTGGGCTGGCAGATGACTCATGGCTGGTTGGCTGGCAGTTGACTCACGGCCGCCAATTCATTTCATTTCAAGCAGAGTGCATGCCACCAATTCATTTCATTTCAAGCAGAGTGCAGGCCACCAATTCATTTCATTTCAAGCAGAGTGCAGGCCACCAAATCATTTCATTTCAAGTAGAGTGCAGACTCACAGTTCAGTTCACGCACGGCGTAGACTCACAGTTCTGGACTCAATTCTCACGGTCTTCCGGGGTGACTGACTCGCATCCGGCCTCCGGGGCTTTATTCACCTGGACCCCCCAGAAGGGGCATTAACTTCATCATGGTGACTGACAGGCAAGAGGACCAATCAGCTAATTTCACGATTTTTTGAACATTCATAACCTTTTTATTATTTCACTGATTGGAAAAAACCTTGGGGCGGTTGGAGGAGAGGAGCACGGTGAGTAAGATGGGGAAAAAAATCATAGCTATACAGGGTAGTTTTTTTTCTAAAATGTATTTACAACGTAGACAGGAAGTGGTCAAGATAAGACTTTTAGTAATAGTATAGATATGTGTGTGTGAATAATAATAATAATAATAATAATAATATATTTTATTGTAATTGCACATAAGTGCAACAAGATTTGGGTATGCAGCTTCCATCCAATGTTATAACTTAAATAACTAATAAAATTTAGATTTAGATACCCCGAGAACGTGGTTTGTAAAACGAACATTAAAACAGTAAAACAGTCAGACTAAAGTGCAGATGTGTCTGTGCGACGTGACCACCCGAGGGAGACAGTCCATGGGGGTGGGGGCACTCAGCAGGGCCGGTTCAGAGCCGCTATCGCTCTGGGAATGAAGCTCTGTGTGTGTATATATATATTATGTGTGTGTTTATATTTATATACATGCTAGACTAAGTGGGACCCATTGGGTCCCAGCTTCACACGGGAGGGCTGGCCCCCCAACACAATATTCCACCTCTCCCCAATTCCAATATTGGTGGCCAGTGGGGGGGGGGGGGGGGGGGGCTTTCTGGAGCGCAAGTATGGGTGTTGTGGGCCGAATGGACTGGTTTCCAGAGGGCTAGTATGGACATTGTGGGCCGAATGGATTATTGTGCTGGCGGCTCAGTCACGCAAGCCTTTATGCTGGCAGCTCATTCACAGCTGGTGGACTGGCAGTTGACTCATGGCTATTCCTTGAAATTCCATTTCAAGCAGGGTGCAAGGCCACCAAATTCAAGTGCAGTTTCATACCACTTCAAGCAGGGTACAACGCCACCAAATTCAAGTGCAGTTTTATACCGCTTCAAGCAGGGTGCAAGGCCACCAAAATTCAAGTGCAGTTTCATACCACTTCAAGCATGGTCCAAGGCCACCAAATCCAAGTGCAGTTTCCTACCACTTCAACCAGGTTGCAAGGCCACCAAATTCAAGTGCAGTATCTGACCACTTCAAGCAGGGTGCAAGGCCAAAAAATTCAAGTGCAGTTTCATACCATTTCGAGCAGGGTGCAAGGCCACCAAATTCAAGTGCAGTTTCATACTATTTGAAGCAGGGTGCAAGGCCACTAAAGACAGAGAGTGTGACCTCTCCCTCCCCCATCTTGTAGAGACTGAGCCAAGCCCACACTTCTGGGTTCTATAGTCCCTCCTCCCTCCCACAAGAAGGGGCGTGGATTTAATGACGTGATTGACAGGAAAGAAAATCTAAACATTTTTTAAAGACTGATAACTCTTTTATTATTCATGGATGGGAAAAATCCTCAGCACCTGATGAGCGAAGGGGATTCTAAGTAAGATGACCAAAATTCACAGTCGTACGTGATAGCATTTTTTTCTAAAATCAATCTACAGCACATACAGGAAGTGGTCAAGATTAGACTTTTAATTATATAGAGGCAAGGCAACGTTTCAAATAGGCAAGGCAACTTTTCAATTGGGCAAGGCAACTGTTCAATTAGGCAAGGCAACTTTTCAATTGGGCAAGGCAACTTTAGCATTTCCGAACCAAAGGCAACTCTGGAATTTCCAAACCAAAGGCAACTTTGGCATTTCCAGACCAAAGGTAACTTTGGCATCCGGAAGTGGCGGCTCGCCTGCAGTCCGTCTGTTTTTTTCTTTTTTGTTGTTGTTTTTCTTATTTCTAGTTTAGTTTAGTTAATTTATTATGTAGTGTAAGTGTGGGGGTGGGGGAAACATGGTTTAGTCCCTTCCTTCGGGGGGATATGACCTGTTCTTGTCGTGTCCCCTGTCTCCGTCTGCGCTGAGGCCCAATGGCGGAGCTGGCGGCCTGGGGTCTGTGGCGGTGTTTATTTGTGTTTATTGTGTGTTTTTGTTACTTTTATTATATGTATGACTGCAGGCACGACATTACGTTCAGACCGAAAGGTCTGAATGACAATAAAGGTAATCTAATCTAATCTAATTTCCAGACCAAAGGCAACCTTAGCATTTCCAGACCAAAGGCAACCTACAGCATTTCCAGACCAAAGGCAACCACAGCATTTCCAGACCAAAGGCAACTTTGGCATTTCCAGACCTAGGCAACTTGAGCATTTCCAGACCAGAGGCAACTTGAGCATTTCCAAACCCGTGGCAACTTTAACAATAGACTGAGGTGGGTCATGATCCCGATGGCGGGTATTTCACCAAATTGCTACAAAAAACCCTCTGATAATTCCCATTTCCCAACTCTTTGCCCCTGTCACACAGACAGGAAGTGGATATTGTTGCAGGGACATCGAACACGGGGGAAAGCATAGGAATGTCAGAGATAATGGGATGGAATATTTTAAGATCAGCGGTGCATTTCAATGAGTGGGGGTTGGAACTATTATCACTACTTGAGGGGAGGGGTGGCGTGACAATAAATGACAGTAAATGACATGACAGTAAACTAAACTGAAAAGCCTTATTGCCATTGGATAGGCACTAAATGCTGGAGACCATTTCGACCCGAAACGAATCCAATGACTTGTTTCCAGAGATGCTGCCTGTCCCGCTGAGTTACTCCAGCATTTTGTGTCTATCTGCGGTTTAAACCAGCATCTGCAATTCTTCCTACACTCCGAGGCATATTCCCCTTGTTGTTTCTCTCTCTCAATTCTGTCCCCATATGAACCTCGCACAGATGGGAGGTCCAATCCCCCCACCCGCCACCCCTCATCTCCCCCTCTCCACACCGGACCCGAGCTTGAACCCTCTGTGAAAGCTTACAAATTCCCTTCTCCACAGAAAATCTGCTCCCGCTTCTCCGACTTGAACCTCGACCCGAATCCCCTCATCCTTGAAACCATTCCAGTGAATATCTCCTGCGCCCTCCCGATGATCCTCGCTTCATTCATTAATTTTTGTGACCAGAAATAGGCTTGTTGCACCAGTTGGGTCCACACCTGTGTTTTATACACATTCAACATAACCTCCTGATGATGTAGGAAGGAACTGCAGATGCTGGTTTAAATCGAAGACAGTCACAAAATGCCGGAGTATCTCAGCGGGACAGGCAGCGTCTCTGGAGAGAAGGAATAGCGGACGTTTCGGGTCGAGACCCTTCTTCGGATCCTTTCATTCATTTGTTCTATATCTCTTTATATCACCGTCTATATCTCTCGCTTCCCTTTCCCCACAGTCTGAAGAAGGGTTGTGACCTGAAACGTCACCCACTCCTTCCATCCAGATATGCTATCGATTGTACTGGAGTTTGACTTGATTGTGCTTATCTGTAGTATTATCTAATTTGACTGGTTAGGATAGAAAGCAGTAGACAATAGGTGCAGGAGTAGGCCATTCGGCCCTTCGAACCAGCACCGCCATTCAATGTGATCATGGCTGTGATCCCCATTCAGTACCCCGTCCCTGCATTCTCCCCGTATCCCCTAACTCCACTCTCTTTAAGAGCCCTATCTAGCTCTCTCTTGAAAGTATCCAGTGAACCGGTCTCCACCGGCCTCTGAGGCAGCGACTTCCACAATCTCTGTGTGATAAAGTGTTTCCACATCTCCGTTCTAAATGGCTTACCCTTATTCTTAAACTGTGGCCCCTGGTTCTGGACTCCTCCAATACCGGGTACATGTTTCCTGCCTCGAGCGTGTCCAAACACTTAACAATCTTATATGTTTCAATAAGATACCCTCTCATCCTTCTAAACTCCAGAGTGTACAAGCCCAGCCGCTCCATTCTCTCACGATATGACAGTCCCGCCAACCCGGGTATTAACCTTGTAAACCTACGCTGCACTCCCTCAAAAGCAAGAATGTCCTTCCTGAAATTGGGGGACCAAAACTGTGCACAATACTCAAGTTGTGGTCTCAGTACGGCTCAATATAACTGCAGAAGGACCTCTTTGCTCATGTACTCGATTCCTCTTGCTATATAGGCCAACATTCCATTAGATCTGAAGAAGGGTCTCGACCCGAAACGTCGCCTATCTCCTTCGCTCCTTAGATGCTGCTGCACCCACTGAGTTTCTCCAGCTTTTTGTGTACATTCCATTAGATTTCTTCACTACCCAATGTACCCGCATGCTTTCTATCATAGACTGATGAACAAGGACCCCCAGATCCCGTTGTACATCCCCTTTTCGCAACTTGACGCCATTTAGATAGTAATCTGCTTTCCTGTTTTTGCTACCAAAGTGGATAACCTCATGTATCCGCATTAAACTTCATCTGCCATGCATCTGCCCACTCTCCAACCTGTCCAAGTTACCCTGCATCTCATAGCATCCTCCTCACAGTTCACACTGCCACGCCATCGGCAAATTTGCTATTGCTACTTTGAATCCATTCAGGCAAATCATTGATGAATATTGTAAATAGCTGCGGTCCCACCACAGAGCCTTGTGGTACCCCACTAGTCACTGCCTGCCATTCTGAAAGGGACCCGTTAATCCCTACTCTTTGTTTCCTGTCTGTCATCCACTTCTCTATCCATGCCAGCACTCTACCTCAATACAATGTGCCCTAATTTTGCCCGCTAATCTCCTATGTGGTTCCTTATCAAATGCTTTCAGAAAATCCACTTACTCTCCCTTGTCCATTTTCCTAGTTACATCCTCAAAAAATTCCAGAAGATTAGTCAGACATGATTTCCCCTTCGTAAATCCATGTTGACTTGGACCAATCTTGTTACTGCTATCCAAATGTGCGGCTATTTCATCTTTTATAATTGACTCCAGCATGTTCCCCACCACCAATATCAGGATAACTGGTCTATAATTCCCTGTTTTCTCTCTCCCGCATTCATTAAAAAGTGGATAACATTAACTACCCTCCAATCCGCAGGAGCTGATCCTGAGTCTATAAAACAATGGAAAATGATCACCAATGTGTCCATGATTTCTAGAGCAACTTCCTTAGGTACCCTGGGATATAGGCCACCAGGCCCTGGGGATTTATCAGCCTTCAGTCCCATCAGTCTATCCAACACCCATTTTGTGCCGAATGTGGATTTCCTTCAGTTCCTCCGTCACCCCAGATCCCCTGGTTTATCAGGAAGATTTTTTTGTGTCCTCCTTTGTGAAGACGGATTCAAAGTACCTGTTCAACTCACCCACCATTTCCTTGTTCCCCATAATAAATTCACCCTTTTCGATCTTCAAGGATCCAACTTTGGTCTTAACTATGTTTTTCTCTTCACATACCTAAAGAAGCATTTACTATCCTTTATATTCTTGTTGACTTGGACTAGTTACCTTAGTACCTCATCTTTCCTCCTCTTATTGTCTTTTTAATTATCTTCTGTTGCTCTTTAAACATTACCCAATCCTCTTGCTTCCCGCTCGTCTTTGCTACGTTGTACTTCTTTTCTATTTTTATACTGTCCCTGACGTCCCTTGTCAGCCACGGTCGCCCCTTACTCCCCTTGGAATCTTTCTTCCTCCTAGGAATGAACTGATACTGCACCGTCTGTATTATTCCTGTCATTGTTATTCCACTGTCATGGCTGCGAGTGTATCTCTCCAGTCAATATTGGCCAGCTCCTCCCTCATGGCCCCATAGACCCCTTTATTCAGCTGCAAGACCTAGATTAAACCTGACCATATTATGGTCACTACCTCCTAATGGCTCATTAACCTCAAGTTCCTTTATCAAATCCGTTTCATTACATAACACCAAATCCAGAATTGCCTTCTCCCTGGTCGGCTCCAATACAAGATGCTCTAAGAATCCATCACGAAGGCAGTCTACAAAGTCCCTTTCTTGGGGTCCAGTGCTAACCTGATTTTCCCAGTCTACCTGCATGTTGAAATCTCCCACAACAACCACAGCATTACCTTTGCTACATGCCAATGTTAATTCCTGAATCAACCTATAACGCTTTATCTGGGTGGCGTGCATCTTATATAGTCGATAACTGCACTAAGCTGCCCCATCACAAAACGCTGCTGTGGCTGGAGGTGTGTACTAGTGATTACAGCAGCCGCCAGCAAGATCCAACGACGTGGGTTCTCCTGGTTCATTCAATCCGAGCTTTTCCCGCTGGTGCTCCGGTTCCCTGCCAATCCCCGAAAGCGTGAGGTGGTCTCGGTGAATTGGCTGCTTGGTGTGACCCCAGCGTAGGTTAGTGTAGGGGTGGAGGGAAGGGGAATATGATAGGGTGAGGGGAGGTGATGGTACGAGTGCGAGAAATGAGTGCAGGCAGGGGGGGCTGATGGGAATAGTGAGTGGCGGCAGAGAGTTGAGGACGCAAGAGAAAGAGATGCTCAAAGTCAAAGAAGATGAAGAAATGTTTATGGAAGGTGTTATTTTATTAACTGTTGAAGGTAATGAACTATTAACACTAATAAAAGATCGGCATCCCCATCTGGTGGCTGAAGGCGGCAATGCAACGAACGAATCTTCCTGACATGCGTGGGGTGGAATCGTGGAGGGTCCCTCAATGCAGGTGAAAGTAATACACTTTTGGTAGAATCAAAAAAGGTAAAGAAAATATTTGTGGAGGAATAAGTGTCAAGGGCTGGGGGAGACCCGGTATCAGCCGAAATGATGCAAGCTTGCAGGACTTTTCGTGTCTCCATGAAATCAGAACTTCAACAACATCAATAACAGAAAATGTTTTAATGCGCAGCAGGACTGACAGGGTCAGGGCAAATTCCGACCAGAGACTCGGAATACCAACTCAGGTTCTCTCTCCGCAGATCCTACTTGACCAACTGCGGACCCATCATCCCAAGTTCATCTCTGTTTTCCCCCACCCACTTGATTATCTCAGCTTTGTCCACCCACACCACAGAGGTCTGGGCTCAGGCAAAAAGGTCTGAGTCAGAGACTTTGCCACCCACTTAGTTAGGAGTTGGGAATGCTGATTACAATTCTGGAAGATTACGGACATGGGGGATGGAGTGGCAACATTCCTTGAGTGAGGAGCGAATATTATTTGCTAACATTGGAGTCAGGAAGAGTAGTTGTGTGGTCCGCAGTTTAGGGAGGGAAAGGCATGAGGAGAGATATAGATGCAAGCTCAGGATAAGGCAAGAAAGAATTTCATTACTCCGTCTCGGTAGGCGTATGACAATTAAAAAACTCATGACCTTTCCCCTCTCCTTGGCTGAGGGTGGCGATTAAAGTTTCACCTGGTAGATTGTGTAAATGAAGGTCACAAACAGAGCCACATAATCAGTGTAAAAAAAGAAGTAAAAGAGATTGGATCACTGAACGTAAAAACGCCTACAATATTCTATATTAATAGATTAATGCAATAGACAAATGTAATACCCTCTGGCTGAATTTGGACAAATCGCATGACCGGTCACATTCACAAGAACCGAATAGAACTATTTTTTTTCCCAAATTATGTGCCAGGTGCTTCTAATACTGCAACTGAAATAATACTAAATATATTTGGACAGCATAACTTGCTTTTAAACTCAGTGAATGTTTCTGACTGAAAATTCATTCCTGCAATTCCGTTCCCATTCATGTCTGCGCTTTAAATCGATTTACGCCTTTGGGGGTCTCCTAAAAGAAATGCAAGGACATCGTGTAAATGTAAACAGAAATGGCGAGAAAGCGAAGGGAAGTCGGGGCTCGAGCAGAGGAAAGTGGGAACTGGTAGGAAACTGGCAGAAGCAGTAAAGCGGTGAAGGAGAGCAGGCGGCAGCACCGATACAGTCATGATGTACCCGAGAGAGAGGCGAGGGAGGGGTCTGGCGGCGACTGAAACAAGGAATGATCTATGTGCACTGCAGAGAGACAGATAGAGGCTGAGCACCTAGAACCGAGAATTACCCGGGGAAAGGGCGATTGTTTCAATCTTTATATTTTCACAAAGGTAATTTCTGTTCCGTTGCCGGACGCGGTTTACGCGTTAAAATGAACGGATCGACAGACAGCTCTGATTTCAGTTGCTGTTTATTTCACTCTTCCCACATTTACATTGCCCCTGGTTTTATTTCCGCGCTCACTGGGGTTTCACGACGCGGAATTTGGGGATTAAATGGGAGCCGTTCGTTCAGCGCCGACCTGTTGTCCACCGGGTTTCTGCCCCACAGCCCCTGAGCCCCGCTCCTGACGCCGGTCCCGTTACCCCACCCTTTTACACACCCGGAGCGGAACCGGAGCAGATTCTCAGCCACTGGTCTTCATAAGTCTCGAAGAATGGATAAAGTTTCTCCGTGAATTTATTCCCAGTGAAGGTGTGGAGATGGGTTTTGGTGTTCGCGTCGTATAATGAAACTATCCCGGACTCGTAACTGAGATAAACTCCCACCCTCCCGGGGATGGGACGGGCGGGGAGAGGGGATGGAGGGGAGGTGAATGCAACAAACTCGTCATCCCCCCGCCAGATGCTCCAGACTCCAGTCTCCGGGGTCAGCTCATCTCCTTTCCTGTCCACAGACTCTGCGGCGACTCCCAGACACCAGTCCTGACTCCCCGCCACCTCCACCTCCCAGTAATGTCTCCCCGATGTGAATCCCTCCGATCCCAGCACACACAGGCTGTATGTAAACCTCATCCCGGTGTCAGGAAGACTCCTCCGGGTCCCGGTCCATCTCACCCGCTTCCGATCCTCAGACACCTCGAGCAGCGGATGCGCTGTTTCCACATCCAGGGTGACGGAGACTGGGGGGAGAAGCAGAGAATCAGAGAGTCCCCGGGGGTCGGGGGGAGACTCGGGCAGCGCGGCCCCGGGACCGGGGAAGAAGCCGCTCGGCCTCAGGCACAGGTGGGCTGACACCTGATACCTTGCCCGGGGTTTCACACCAACCGCATCGAATGGATAACGGACATCTTTCCCGGAGTTTGTCAACCAGGCAGGAGAGGGGGGGGGGGGGGGGGGGGGGGGGGGGGGGGGGGGGGGGGGGGGGGGGATTCTGTGGGTGGGTGGAGATGAAGAAATAAGGCGGGTATTCAAATATCTTGCCAGTCGATGCCGAGGGAGAGGCAGATTGGAAGATGAGGAGACGGATGCGAGTTATAATTAGAGGTGGTTAAAGAGGATGTAGAGATGTGGGGTGGAGTTGCCGTGATCATACTGAACGGGAGTGGACTGGACGGGTGAGGCAATTTGCTACCGTTTACTTGCTTTCCATAGGGGAGGGTGGGTTTGATGCGTCTGTACAACCAAGAACATTCTATCTCATTGTGAAACAATATATGAACTTCACTGGGGGACTTGACAATGTTCAGCGTGTAAGGCTGGTCCAGAAAGGGAAGGCAGGTGGGATCCAAGACGAGTTGGTAAAATGTACCTATATTGGCTTGGTGGTAGGAGGTAGAAGGTACCGGTACAAGGATGATTTTTCTGCCTGGAGGTCTGTGACTGGCGGTGTGCAGCAGAGATCGGTGCTGCAACCTTTGCTGTTTACTTTATGTTTTCATGGCTTGGATGTGAATGTAGGAGGTGTGACTACTAAGTTTGTGTAGAACAGGTAATGTTGTGGATACCAAGGAAGTCTGTCAAAGTCTGCAGCAGGATATGGGCTGGATCATCGAAACCTTATTGTCATGCAGGGATATCAATACTGGAGGATGCAGTTTTCTTCAAGCGAAGAGTTGTTAATACCTGGAATATTTTGCCAGAAGAGGTGGTGGTGGAATTAGATGTAATCACTACATTTAAGAGGCATTGCGATTTAGCAAATGAGGTGTAGAATAATACGGTTCTAATGTGTGCAAATGGGATTTGTGTGGCTGGGAAAAAAGGTGGACATGGACACAATGGGCCGAAGGGCCTGACTCTGTAATGCACAACCATGGTTCACTGGATTCAAGAGCACTGAATGCCTGATTATCCACAGCCACCGGTGCAGGGAATTCCAAACTTTTCCCAGTCTCTGCGTGTAGTAATGTCTCCTTGTCTCTGTCCTAAATGGTCCAGCCCACATTCTGAGAGGGTGTCCGCTGGCTCCAGACCCCTCAGGGGAAACATCGTCCCTTCATCCAGCCCACTGAGCCCTGTAAGGACTTTGTGTTTCACTGAGATCTCCTCTAATACACCTGAACTCTCGAGTACACACGCCTAGTCTACGCAATTTCACCCAGCACAGCAAACCCATTCTCCCAGGAACTAGGTTTTGTTCAAGTGCAAACAAACTTCGCTCTCTGTCTCTGTGATGCTTTCTCCAGTCCATCAATACCATCAATCTTCACATATAAATATTGCATAAAGATGTCTTCAAAAAGAACAATGGAAAATGTATTAGTTTTACCTCGGTTGATGATACCAGATGTTTCTCTCAATGCCATGTTGTAGAAAAAAGTGTTATCATACTTTCCAGTGGGCATCGCACCATCTACAGCCAACATTGGTTTGGTTTCATCACTAACCCTGCAAATATTTAACAGCTGGTTAGAAACTGAGCATTAGCTGTTTCTTTGAGCTGTACTATAAAAACATACATTGTTTAAGTCAAAAGCATGTCCTACCTCCTCTTGCGACCAGCTTCCTCCTGAAATAAATAAAACACAATTCTCAATAGACTGGGATGGATCATGATCCCGACCGCGGATATTTCACCAAATTGCTACAAAACACACTCTGTTAATTTCCATTTCCCAACTCTTTGCCGCTGCCACACTGACCGAAAGTGGATATTATCGTAGAAACAGCGAACACGGGGGAAAGCATTGAGTAAGACTGGGCAGGTTGTGGGATTTTATCTGGAGAAGATGTCAGAGATAATGGGATGGAATATTTTAAGATCAGCGGTGGATTCAAATGGGTGTGTGGTTGGAAATATTATCACTACGTGTGGGAGACCTAAAATCAAAGCTGAAATATAAGGTGGCCTTAAATAACTTTCACAAGAAATGCAGTAAACTGAACGTGGAACTTACACGGTGGCCTGAAGACAATATTGCAGATAATTTTCAGTTGAAGCGGGATAAATGCATGAGGACTCCTGGAATTTGGGGCATTATTGTCGGATGTAGTGAGTAGATGGAACAGACGGAACATTGACCCAGTACTGAATTACTGGTAAATACAGAATTTATTTCAGAAAATTAACCCACCATTTTGTGACTGTGCACTTTCCCTTCACCAAACTGTAGTGTAACCCCCTCACCTTCAGAAATATCACGCCGTCCTTGTGGTCTATCTGTTCCTGTAACTTTGAGAGTTCTTCCTGAATTGAATTTAAATTTTTTTGTATCTCTTGAAGATTTTTCTCCATTGTTTTTACAATCTTCGCCTCATCTTCCCGGATATCTCTGAGCAACCGCTGCTCTTTCTCAGTGAGAATCTGGTGCAGTTCAGCAAACTGGGATGTGGTCTGTGACTGAAGGTTGCGTGACGCTTCCTGTCAGATGAAAGATGAGAACCAATATATTGTGTCAGTCTGCTGTGTTTCCTCGTGACATGGAAGGTGACATTTTGCCAATTAATGTCGAGTTCTGCAGTGCAGAAATATGCCTTTTGGCCCAACATGTCCATGCTGGGCTCTGTACGTATCTACACTAATCACATTTACATGTATTTAATCCATAGCTTTCATTACCTGGCAATTCAAGAGCTCGTGTTAATAATTCTGAAATATTTGGGGAAAGTAATGTACAATCATATCATTCCCATTTCCTCAGTACAATTCCCTGCAACATATTCCATTTAATGTGCCCATTAACCCTCACTGGACAGAATCAGGTCACCAGAACCAGACAGCAGCACCACTTAGAATGACAGACTTCATAGAGTCATTCTGTAAGGGGTGTCAGATACCGACCAAGATGCCCCATCTGCGCTATTTTCTCCTGTCTGCATTTGGCCCACCTGGTTCTAAAATTTTCTCTCCACGAATTTGTTAAAATATCTTTTAAATATTGTTATGCTATCTGAATCAACTAACCCCCCCCCCCCCCCGGTAGCTCATTCCATATACCCACTACCAAAGTTGCCCTTAATGTTTGTGTTAAATCTGCACCCTCTTAACTTAAACCTATGCCCTCGCATGCTCGACGCGCCACTCATTGTAAAAGACTGAGTCTTCATTTTTTTCATGATATTATACACCTGCAATAGATCATTCTTCAGACTCCTGCGCTCCAGTGAGTAAAGCCCTTGGCTGCCCAACCGCTCCCAAGATCTCGGGTCCTCGACTAATGAGCTCTATAGAAGTGCCCATTATTACACGCGTCATCGGGATCAAATCTACACAAAATAATTAAATCGATAGTACAAAGCCTCACCTGAACTCCAGAAATGCTCTCTCTCTGTTTCTGCTCAATTTCCTGCATCTCTGATTTTTTTTCTGTGAGGGTTTCGAAAGACGATTTCACCTGTTCCTGGGGATGGGTTTCAGATCAGAGAATGAAAATATCAAAAAATAAAGAAAAGATTAGACAATGATGTGATCAAAATTGGTTTGGTTTTACCTTGTAGATTTCAACAGCTTCATCTACCGGCATGAAGCTGTGAGTCTTGTGTTCCCGCGCAGCTGCACAAATCACACAGATCAGTTTCTTGTCCGTTTCACAAAACAGCTTCAGTTCTTCCTGATGTTTCTCGCACTGAAGTTTACTTTCCTTCTCTTTGAGATTCAGGCTCAGTGCTCGAACTTTCTCAGACATTCTCGCCAAGGCCCGATTCACCCTGAGGCTGCGGACCACAAACTCCTCTCTACATTCCGGGCAGGAGTTACTCGCCTCCCTATCCCAACTCTGTGTGATGCAGGAGCGGCAGAAGTTGTGCCCACACTCCAGTATAACCGGATCGGTGAAGAAATCCAGGCAGATGGGACAAACTGCCTCCTCGGTTAAACTCCCGACCTGGTCTTTGGAAGCCATTTAAAATCCTCCACTTCCTGGTTCAAAACTTTCACTGACGTGGAGCTGCTGAATATGGTCATGGACACGTGACCGTCACGGTGACGCAGCGGGAGAGTTGCTGCCTTACAGCGAATGCAGCGCCTCACAAACGCGGGTTCGATCCTGACTCCGGGTGATGTCTGTAAGGAGTTTTACGTTCTCCCGTGATCTGCGTGGGTTTTCTCGGAGATCTTCGGTTTACCCTCACACTCCACGGCTTGGTAAATGTAAAAAAGTGGCTTGGTAAATGTAAAAAAACGGAACAAGGGTCTCGACCCGAATCGTCGCCTATCTCCTTCGCTCCTTAGATGCTGCTGCACCCGCTGAGTTTCTCCAGCCTTTTGTGCACCCTCAGTTGGTGTAGGATGAGATCACACCGACTGGGACCTGTTTGCACAACAGGCTACCAGTGGTACAGAGGTAGACTTGGAGGAGTACACATCCACTGTGCTCTCCTACATCAACAGCTGTGTGGAGTCTGTCACAGTGGACAAGAAAATAAAGATGTTCCCAAACCGGAAACCGTGGATGAACAAGGAGGTTCAGAATTTGCTAAGGGCACGCAACAATGCCTTTAAATCCAGGGACACTTCTGCCTACAGTGCTGCCAGGTCAAACCTGAACAAAGGTTTAAAAAGGTCAAAGACATCCACAGGCAAAGTGTGGAAGACCACTTCAATACCGCGGACACCAGAAGCATGTGGCAGGGTGTCAGGGACATCACTGACTACAAGAGCAGCCCCGCCTGCCCTCACAGTGATATCATACTGGCCAACAAGCTAAACACCTTCTTTGCCCGCTCGGAAACTGGCAACACCACTAGAAGTGGAATAACCTCGGCCATGGCGGAGGGATAGGGCTTAACATTGAGCACTCAGGAGGTACAGTGCGCTCTGCGTAGGATCAATCCACGCAAGGCTGCAGGCCCGGATGGAGTCCAAGGAAGGGTACTTAAGGACTGTGCTGTACACTGGTGGAGGTATTTACGAGGATCTTTAACCTGTCTCTATCTCTGGCAACGGTCCCCAAGTGCCTGAAGACAGCTACCATAGTGCCGGTGCCGAAAAGTCAAAAGTCACCAACCTGAATGACTACCGTCCGGTTGCCTTAACTCCAATACCCATGAAGTGCTTTGAAAGGCTGGTCCTCTCCCACATCAAACCCAGCATCCCTGCCTCACTGGATCCTCATCAATTTGCATACAGGGCAAATAGATCCACAGAGGATGCCATCTCTCTGGCTCTTCACACTGTCCTGACTCACCTGGAAAGACGGCACATACGTGAGGATGCTCTTCATAGACTATAGCTCAGCCTTCAACATGGTCATCACCACCAAGCTCACCACAAAACCCCGCCAGCTAGGCCTCAGCTCGCCGATATGTGACTGGATCCTGAATTTTCAGACGGAGCAACCGCAGACAGTGAGACTGGGCCTGCAACTGTCCTCCACTATTACCCTGAGCACCGGCGCACCACAGGGCCGTGTACTGAGCCCCATGCTCTACTCCATATTCACACACGACTGTGTTCCTGCATTCGACACCAACACCATTGTCAAGTTTGCAGACGACATAACGGTGATCGGGCTGATCACCAACGGTGATGAAACAAACTACAGTGCAGAGGTACAGAACCTGGCAGACTGGTGCTCACGTAACAACTTGTCCCTAAACACCCCCAAGACCAAGGAGCTGATTATCGACTTCAGGAGGTCACATAATGGGGAATACGCCCCAATCTCCATTTATGGGCACAGTGTTTTTGAGAGTGTCCAGCTTTAGGCTTCTGGGCACACACATCTCAGAGAACCTCACATGGTCCACCAACACCGCTGCGCTGGTCAAGAAGGCACAGCAACGACTGTTCTTCCTGAGTACATTGAAACGGACTGGTCTGCCCCAACAGCTGCTGACGACCTTCTACCGCAGCACCACAGAGAGGATACTAACATATGGTATCTCTGTGTGGTATCTCAGCTGCACGGAGGCGGAGAGGAGAGCTCTTCAGCGCGTCGTCCACAGAGGGCAGAAGATTATTGGTACACAGCTACCAGCCTTGGAGGGCATCTACCACACACGGTGCCTCAGGAAGGCCGTCAGCATCCACAAAGACTCCTCACACCCTTGTAATGGACTGTTCGAACTACTACCTTCTGGCAGATGTTACAAGGCCTTCTACGCCCGCACCTCCAGACTCAGGAACAGCTACATCCCCAGAGCGAGAGCTGCATGGAACAGACCCTGCTGAGTGCCCCCCCCCCCCCTCCATAAATTGTTTCCCTCAGATGGTCATGTCGCACATCGACCCGGCACAGACACATTTGCACTTTAGACTTTTTACTGTTTTACTGTTCTTTTTATAAATCATGTTTCTCGGGGTATCTAAATCTAAATTTTATTAGTTGTTTAAGTTATGACATCGGATGGAAGCTGCAAACCAAATCTCATTGTACATAAGTGCAATGACAATAAAATATATTATTATTATTCTTCTTCTTATTATTATTATGGTGTTAATGTGCGGGGATTGCTGGTCAGCACCGTCCCGGTGGGCCGAAGGACCAGTGTGTGCGCTGTACCTCTAAACTAAATTAAACTCAACCCTGACAGTACCATGTCGCTGCGCCCACTGTCGTCCTGGGTAATGAATGCTATTTGGCTGCAAGTGTTCAGTGTGAAGGTGTCCTGGCCGCTTCCAACTCATCTCACATGAAGGAGGGGTAGATTGGACATTAAACTGGCCTGATATATGGAAGAGAAAGACTAAGGCAGGACAGAAATGGACGGACTCAGGGCTCCCGTGGATTTTGAAGAAACAGCAGCATAGAGAAGCAGGAAAAGGCACTGATTGGCTCTAGCCAGAGTGGTAGGAGAGTTAGGAGTGAGTCAGAGGGGGAAAACACTTTAAGAAGAGAGGCATAGCAAAGGCAGATTTAACTCAGAGCTCCCGTGGATTTTGAAGAAACAGCAGCAAAGATATGCAGGAAAAAGCACTGATTGGCTCTATCCCGAGTGGGAGGAGAGTTAGAATTGAGTCAGAGGGTGGAAACAGTTTAAAAAGAGAGGCATAGCACAGGCAGATTTAACTCCGAGCTCCCGTGGATTTTGAAGAAACAGCAGCAAAGAGTAGCAGGAAATGCCACTGATTAGCTCTAGCCCGATTGGGAGGAGAGTAAGAAGTGAGTCAGAGGGGGGACACAGTTTAAAACTGAGGAATTTGGTTTGAAAATCGGTAAATTAGGCAATTTATCAGTCAATATAAGCAATATGGCGCTTAGCGTCAGTGAGGGAGCGGCCTTGTGAGAAAAGTGCGAGTGTTTGGCTCGAGAGCCTTCGGCGAGGAGGCTGTGGAGAGGAGGCTATGCACAACGCTGGAGAGGGAGAGACGACAGAAGCAGATGTTAAGCAAGCTGATTCAGTGTGATGCTTGCAGTATGTGGGAGGGCAAGGACACTGCTGGTGCCTCTAGCTGCTAGAAATGTGAGAAGTGCATCCAGGTACAGTTCCTGAAGGACTGTGTTGGGGAGCTGGAGAAGCAAGTGGATGACCTCAGGTTCGTTCGAGAAACTGAGTCGTTCCTCGACAAGTCCTACAGTAAGATTGTTTCACCTAAGGTACTGGAAGAGAGAAGGTGGGTGACGGTGAGAAAGGGAGGGAAACTTGGAATGCAAAGGTCCCCGGGTGTTGTACGTCTTGTGAACAGTTTCACCCTCTTAGAAGCTGTCGGGACAGAAGACGTTATCACACTGAGCGACGGACTGGCTTGCAAAACAAAAAGGGCTGTTGATCCAAAACCAAAGAGGCCAACGTCAGGCAACGCCATTGTAGTTGGAGACTCCATTGTGAGAGGTACGGACGGGGGTTTCGGCAGGAACAGATGGGATTTGAGGATGGTGTGCTGCCTTCCGGATACCAGGATCCAGGATGTCACGGACAGAGTGCAGAAAATCCTCAAGGGCGAAGGTGAACAGCCGGAAGTGGTAGTGCATTTCGGCACAAACTATGTCGGAAAGAACGGGATGAATATTCTGCAGCGTGACTTTAGAGAGCTTGGAAAAATGCTGTAAAACAGGACCTCCAGGGTTGTTATCTCCGGTTTGCTTGCTCGTGCAGGCGATAGCAGGAATAGGGAGATACGGGACCTGAATGTGTGGCTGAGGAACTGGTGCAGGGGGCAGGGATTTAGATTCTTGGATCACTGGGATCAGTTTTGGAGTAAGGGGGAACTGTCCAAAAGGTACGGATTGCATCTTAACAGGTGGGGGACCAGCAATCTGGCAGGCAGGTTTGCCACCGCTACACGGGTGGTTTTAAACTGAATAAGAGTGGTGGTGTGTCAAATGGGATAGTCGAGGGTGGAGTTAAAGGGAAATAGAGTAAATGGATAGTTAATCACCCCAGAATTAACGGGAAAGGAAGTACACAGAGGGATAGGAGAGTATGGCCAAGTGTAATAGGGATCGATGTAAAAGTGAGATGCGTAAGGAATTAAAAATATTTTATATGAATGCGCGGAGGATAAGAAGTAAAGTACATGAGTTTGACGCTCAGTTGGAGGTTTGTAGATATGACATTGTGGGGATTACTGACACGTGGCTGCTGGAGGATCGGGCCTGGGAACTTAATATTCAGGCCTATACATCCTAGAGAAAGGAGAGGCAGGTGGGCAGAGGGGGGGGGGGGGGGGGGGGGGGGGGGGGGGTGGGGGGGGGGGGGGGGGGGGGGGGGGGGGGGGGGGGGGGGGGGGGGGGGGGGGGGTAGCTCGGCTGATGAGGGATGGAATTCAGTCCCTTGCGAGGGAACACATAGGGACTGACGAGGTAGAGTCACTGTGGATTCAGTTGAGGAATTGTAAAGGCAAGAAGACACTAATTGGTGTTATCTAGAGACCCCCAAATAGTAGCCCGGATGTAGGGTGTAAGTTGCAGCAGGAGTTAAAACTGGCATGTAACAAAGGTAATGCCACTGTGGTGATGGGGAATTTCAATATGCAGGTAGACTGGGAAAATCAGGTTGGATCAGGACCCCAAGAAAGAGAGTTTGTAGAATGCCTTCGAGATGGATTCTTAGAGCAGCTTGTAATGGAGCCGACCAGAGAAAAGGCAATTCTGGATTTAATGTTATCCAATGAACCAGAAATGATAAGAGAACTCGAGGTATAGGAACCGCTTGGAGGTAGAGATCATAATATGATTATTTTTAATCTGCAATTTGAGAAGGAGAAGGTTAAATCGGAAATGTCAGTGATGCAGTTAAACAAAGGGGACTATAAAGGCATGAAAGGGGAGCTGGCCAAGGTAGAATGGAAACGGATCCTAGCAGGAATTACGGTGGAACAGTAATGGCTGAAATTTCTGGGCATAATCCGGAAGACGCAGGATTAGTTCCTTCCAAAAAGGAAGAAAGATTCCAAGATGAGTAGGAGGCAACCGTGGCTGACAAGAGAAGTTAAAGTTAGAATAAAACTAAAACAAAAGATGTATAACACAGCAAAGAGTAGCCAGAAGCCAGAGGATTGGGAAACTTTCATAGGAAAACAGAAGGAAACAAAACGAGCAATACGGGCTGAAAAGATGAAGTACGAGGGGAAGCTGGCCAGGAATATAAAGAAGGACAGTAAAAGCTTCTTTAGATATGATAAGGCAAAAAGAGTAGCAAAGTCAAATGTGGGTCACTTGAAGGCAGACACGGGTGTAATTATTATGGGCAACAAGGAAATGGCAGAAGAATTAACTAGGTACTTCGGATCTGTCTTCACTAAGGAAGACAGAAACAATCTCCCAGATGTACTGGAGGACAGAGGATCTAAGGTGGCAGAGGAACTGAAAGACATTGTCATTAGGCGAGAAATATTATTGGGTAGGCTAATGGTACTGAAGTATGATAAATTCCCTGGGTCTGATGGTCTGCATCCCATGGTCCTCAGGGAGATGGCTCTAGAAATAGTGGACGCATTGGTGATCATTTTCCAATGTTCAATAGATTCAGGACAAGTTGCTGTAGATTGGAGGATAGCTCATGTTATCCCACTTTTCAAGAAAGGAGCGAGAGAGAAAACGGCGAATTACACACCAGTTAGCCTGACCGGTGGTGGGAAAGATGCTGGAGTCAATTATTAAAGAGGTAATAATGGAGCATTTGGATAGCAGTAAAATGATTAGTCCAAGTGAACATGGATTTATGAAAGGGATATCATGATTGACTAATCTTCTGGAATTTTTTGAGGATGTGACAAGTAAAATGGATGAAGGGGTGCCGCACGGGAGACTGGTGACTAAAATTAGAGCACATGGTATTGGGGGTAGGGTGTTGACATGGATAGAAAATTGTTTGGCAGACCGGAAGAAAAGAGTAGGAGTGAACGGGTCCTTTTCAGAATGGCAGACAGTGGCGAGTGGAGTGCCGCAAGGCTCGGCGTTGGGGCCGCAACTGTTTACCATATATATAAATGATTTGGAAGAGGGAATTAGGAGCAGGTTTGCGGATGACACAAAGCTGGGTAGCAGTGTGAACTGTGAAGAGGATGTTAGGAGGTTGCAGGTGGACCTGGACAGGTTGAGTGAGTTGGCAGATGCGTGGCAGATGCAGTAGAATAAGTAATGTGAGGTTATCAAAATCCACTTTGGTGGCAAACAAAAACAAGGGGGCAGATTATTATCTCAATGGGGTTAGGTTAGGTAAGGGGGAGGTGCAGCGAGACCTGGGCGTCCTTGTATACCGGTCACTGAAAGTTGGCTTACAGGTACAGCAGGCAGTGAAGAAAGCGAATGGAATGTTAGCCTTGATAACAAGAGGATTTCAGTACAGGAGGAAAGAGGTTCTTCTGCAGTTGTATAGGGCTCTGGTGAGACCACATCTGGAGTATTGTGTACAGTTTGGGTATCCTAATTTGAGGAAGGACATCCTTGTGATTGAGGCAGTGCAGCGTAGGTTCACGAGATTGATTCCTGGGATGGCGGGACTGTCATATGAGGAAAGATTGAAAAGACTAGGCTTGTATTCACTGAAGTTTAGAAGGAGGAGTGGGGTCTTTTAAAAACATATAACATTATTAAAGGTACACAAAAAGCTGGAGAAACTCCGGGTGCAGCAGCATCTAAGGAGCGAAGGAGATAGGCGACGTTTTGGGTCGAGACCCTTCTTCAGACTGGTCAGGGATCAGGGAAACGAGAGATATAGACGGTGATGTGGAGAGATAAGGAACAATGAGTGAAAGATATGCAAAAAAAATCGGTGATAAAGGAACAAGCCATTGTAAGCTGTTTGTGGTGTGAAAATGAGAAGCTGGTGCGACTAGGGTGGGGGAGAGATAGAGATAGAGGGAATGCCAGGGCCCGAGGGCTGAGGGAGAGGTGGGAAGTGGAGGAGACAGCAAGGGGTTAAACAGAATTGAGCAAATTCAATATTCAAGCCCAAAGGATGCAGACTCCCCAAGCGGAATATGAGGTGCTGTTCCTCCAGCTTGCGGTGTTGCTCACTCTGGCCGTGGAGGAGGCCCAGGACCGAGAGGTCGGATGTGGAATGGGAGGGGGAGTTGAAGTGCTGAGCCACCGGGAGGTCGGGTTGGTTATTGCGGACCGAGCGGAGGTGTTCGGCGAAGCGATCGCCAAGCCTCCGCTTGGTCTCACCGATATAGATCATCTGGCATCTGGAGCAGCGGATGCAGTAGATGAGGTTGGAGGAGGTGCAGGTGAACCTCTGTCGGACCTGGAAGGACTGCTTGGGTCCCTGAAAGGAGTGGAGGGGGGGAGGTGAAGGGACAAGTGTTGCATTTCTTGCGGTTGCAAGGGAAAAGTGCCCGGGGAAGGGGTAGAGTGGGAGGGGAGGGAAGAATGGACAAGGGAGTTGCGGAGAGAGCGGTCTTTGCGGAAGGCAGACAGGGGGGGAGATTGGAAGATGTGGCGGGTGGAGGGTCACGTTGGAGGTGGCGAAACTGGCCTATATGTTGTATTTGCCGGCTGGTGGGGTGAAAGGTGAGGACCAGGGGGACTCCGCCCTGTTTGCGAGTGGGGGAATGGGGAGCGAGGGCAGTGTTGCGGGGTATGGAGGAGACCATGGTGCGAGCCTCATCAATAGTGGGGGAGGGGAATCCCCGTTCTCTGAAGAATGAGGCCATTTGTGATGACTGGTGTGGAAACACCTCATCCTGGGAGCAGATGCGGCGTAGACGGAGGAATTGGGAATAGGGGGATGGAGTCCTTTACCAGGAAGCAGGGTGGGAGGAAGAGTAGTCCAGGTAGCTGTGGGAGTCAGTAGGTTTGTAGTGGATGTCGGTCAGGAGCGTATCACCTGCAATAGAGATGGTGAGGTCAAGGAATGGTAGGGAAGTGTCGGGAAATGGTCCAAGTGTATTTGAGTGCCGGATGGAAGTTGGTGGTGAAATGAATGAAGTCAGTCAGTTGTGTGTGGGTGCAGGAGGTGACACCAAAGCAGTCGTCGATGTAACGGAGGTATAGGTCGGGGATGGGGCCCTGGTACGCCGAGAACAAGGATTGTTCGACGTACCCAACAAAGAGGCAAGCGTAGCTGGGGCCCATGCGTGTCCCCATAGCTACGCCTTGTGTTTGGAGGAAAATGGAAGGAATCAAAAGAGAAGTTATTGAGGGTGAGGACCAACTCTGCTAGGCGAGGAGGGTGTCAGTGGACGGGTATGGGTTGCTCCTCTGGTCGAGGAAGAACCAGAGGGCTTTGAGACCGTCCTGGTGGGGGATGGAGGTGTAGAGTGACTGGACGTCCATGGTAAAGATGAGAGGATGGGGGCCTGGAGAATGGAATGCACGGAGCCGACGGCTTCACCTCAGACACTCTCCGTCGGCTCCGTGCATTCCATTCTCCTGGGATGGCGGGACTGTCATATGAGGAAAGATTGAAAAGACTAGGCTTGCATTCACTGAAGTTTAGAAGGAGGAGTGGGGGGGGGGGGGGGGGGGGTCTTTTAAAAACATATAACATTATTAAAGGCCTGGACAAGCTAGATGCAGGGCATTTTTTCCCAATGTGGGGCGAATCCAGAACCAGGGGTCACAGTCTTAAAATAAAGGGGAGGTAATTTAAGACTGAGGTGAGAAAAAACTTTTTCACCCAGAGAGTTGTGAATTTATGGAATTCCCTGCCACACAGGGCAGTGGAGGCCAAGTCACTGGATGGATTTAAGTGAGTTAGATAGAGCTCCAGTGGCTAGTGGAGTCGAGGGATTTGGGGGAAAAGGCAGGCACGGGTTATTGATAGCGGACGATCAGCCATGATAGCAATGAATGGCGGTGCTGGCTCGAAGGGCCGAATGGCCTCCTCCTGCACCTATTTTCTATGTTTGTAAGCGGCCCGGCGCTAAGGGAGCTTAGGTTGTAACCTGAGGAGACGTTGCACCTGTTGGGCAGTGGAACCCGCCGCCCGCATCTCCATTCAGCGCCCGGGATCAGGGTGGGCGGAGACCTCCCTCCGCCCTTAGTTTAATCCACAACAGTGGCACCTGTCTCTCATGCAGCAGTCTTCGGGGCAATCTATGTTTGCGTGTATTGTGTAAAGGATATTATATTGCAATTTGCAACGGTTCACTTTGTTTGCTGATCAGTTTCGTTTAGTTTAGTTTGGAGGAATAGCGGGAAAACAGGCCCTTCGGCCCCACAGAGTCAGCACCGACCAGCGATCCCCGCATATTAACATTATCCGGCGCATACTTGGGACAATTTTACAAATCCGCCAAACCAATTAACCTACATACCTGTACGTCTTTGGAGTGTAGGAAGAAACAGAAGATTTCGGAGAAAACCCGCGCGGTCTCGGGGAGAACGTACTAACTCCGTACAGACAGCACCCGTAGTCGGGATCGAACCCGGGTCTCTGGCGCTGCAAGCGCTGCAAGGCAGCAACTCTACCGCTGCGCCCCCGTGGAATCAGTGAGAGTGGAACACGGAACACTCAGATTCGAAAGCCCAATTGGCAGCATTTCCTCCGCCCCTGCAGCTCATTCTTGCCGCTAATGCTTCCGAGATGGCGCCCAACCAAGGCGTCTATTTGCGTGACAATAAACTAAACTGAAAAGCCTTATTCCCCTTAGATAGGCACTAAATGCTGGAGACTGTCTGTACCCGAAACGTCACCCATTCATTCTCTCCAGAGATGCTGCCTGTCCCGCTGAGTTACTCCAGCATGTTGTGTCTATCTTCGGTTTAAACCAGCATCTGCAATTCTTCCTACACTCCGAGGCATATTCCCCTTGTTGCTTCTCTCTCTCTCTCTCAATTCTGTGCCCATTTGAACCTCGCACAGATGGGAATGACCCCCCGCCCCAATCCCCCCAACCGCCACCCCTCATCTCCCCCTCTCCACACCGGACCCGAGCTTGAGCCCTCTGTGAAAGCTTTCAAATTCCCTTCTCCACAGAAAATCTGCTCCCGCTTCTCCGACTTGAACCTCGACCCGAATCTGCTCATCCTTGAAACCATTCCAGTGAATATCTCCTGCGCCCTCCCGATGATCCTCGTTTCATTCATTAAGTTTGGTGAGCAGAAATAGGCTTGATGCACCAGTTGGGTCCAAACCTGTGTTTTATACCGATTCAACATAACCTCCTGATGATGTAGGAAGGAACTGCAGATGCTGGTTTAAATCGAAGACAGTCACAAAATGATAGAGTTTCCCAGCAGGACAGGCAGCGTCTCTGGAGAGAAGGAATGGGTAACGTTTCGGGTCGGGACCCTTCTTCGGACCATTTCATTCATTTGTTCTATATCTCTTTATATCACCGTCCATATCTCTCGCTTCCCTTTCCCCACAGTCTGAAGAAGGGTCGCGACCCGAAACGTCACCCACTCCTTACATCCAGATATGCTATCGATTGTACTGGAGTTTGACTTGATTGTGCTTATCTTTAGTATTATCTAATTTGACTGGTTAGGATGGAAAACAGTAGAATGGTGCAGGCCTAGGCCATTCGGCCCTTCGAGCCAGCACCGCCATTCAATGTGATTCTGGCTGATCATCCCCAATCAGTACCCCGTTCCTACCTTCTCGCCATATCCCCTGACTCCGCTATCTTTAAAAGCCCTGTCTAGCTCTCTCTTGAAAGTATCCAGAAAACCGGCCTCCACAGAGGCAGAGAATTCCACAGACTCGTCACTCTCTGTGTGACAAAGTGTTTCCACGTTTTCTAAATGGCTTCCCCTTATTCTTAAACTGTGGCCCCTGGTTCTGGACTCCCCCAACATCGGGAACATATTTCCTGCCTCTAGCGTGTCCAAACCGTTAACAATCTTATATGTTTCAATAAGATCCCCTCTCATCCTTCTAAATTCCAGAGTGTACAAGCCTAGCCGCTCCATTCTCTCAGCATATGACAGTCCCGCCATCCCGGGTATTGACCTTGTAAACCTACGCTGCACTCCTACTTGCATTAATTCCTTAATAAGAAGATTAACACAGGTTCTCCCTTATCCACTCTACTAGTCACATCCTCGAAAAATTCTGTAAGATTCGTCAGACATGATTTACCTTTCATAAATCCATGCTGACTTTGTCCAATTATTTCACCACTTTCCAAATGTGCTGCTATCCCATCTTTAATAACTGACTCTAGCATTTCCCCCATTACCGACGTTAGACCAGTTCGACCAGAATTTTTCGAGGATGTAACTAGTAGAGTGGATAAGGGAGAACCTGTGGATGTGTTATATCGGGACTTTCAGAAAGGTTTCGACAAGGTCCCAAATATGAGATTAGTATACAAACTTAAAGCACACGGTATTGGGGGTTCAGTATTGATGTGGATAAGAGAACTGGCTGGCAGACAGGAAGCAAAGAGTAGGAGTAAACGGGTCCTTTTCAGAATGGCAGGCAGTGACTAGTGGGGTACCGCAAGGCTGAGTGCTGGGACCCCAGCTATTTACAACATATATTAATGATCTGGATGAGGGAATTGAATGCAACATCTCCAAGTTTGCGGATGACACGAAGCTGGGGGGGGCAGTGTGGAGCTGTGAGATGGCTGCTAGGAAGCTGCAAGGTGACTTGGATAGATTGGGTGAGTGGGCAAATGTAGGCAGATGCAGTATAATGTGGATAAATGTAGGTTATCCACTTTTTCTGGCAAAAAGAGGAGGGTAGACTATTATCTGAATGGTGGCCGATTAGGAAAAGGGGAGATGCAACGAACCTGGTGTCATGGTACACCAGTCATTGAAAGTAGGCATGCAGGTGCAGCAGGCTGTGAAGAAAGCGAATGGTATGTTGGCATCCGTAGCAAAAGGATTTGAGTACAAGAGCAGGGAGCTTCTACTGCAGTTGTACATGGTCTTGGTGAGGCCACACCTGGAGTATTGCGTACAGTTTTGGTCTCCTAATCTGAGGAAAGACGTTCTTTGCCATAGAGGGAGTACAGAGAAGGTTCACCAGACTGATTCCTGGGATTGCAGGACATATGAACAAAGACTGGATAAACTCGGCTTGTACTCGCTGGAATTTAGAAGATTGAGGGGGGATCTTATAGAGACTTACAAAATTCTTAAGGGGTTGGACAGGCTAAGATGCAGGAAATTGATCCCGAATATTTAAGAGGGAGTTAGATGTGGCCCTTGTGGCTAAAGGGATCAGGGGGTATGGAGAGAAGGTAGGTAAGGGATACTGAGTTGGATGATCAGCCATTATCATATTGAATGGCGGTGCCGGCTAGAAGGGCTGAATGGCCTACCCCTGCACCTATTTTCTATGATTCTATGATTCCATGTTAAGTTTTGTTTATTAAGATCAGTCTTGTATTACTTCGTGAAGTTGATGAAAAACAATGCAAATAATAGCACAAAGTATTACTCAAGTTAGACAACCAGGTAGCTCTTTAGGTCTCTCCTGTTTGTTTTCTCTCGTCATGCCGGATTGTGTTTCAGTCACCGCCACTGCTCCCACGTCGATGCCGGCCTCCAGCATCGGAATCTGTTCATTCTCTCTGCCCCAGATTCACCATCCCCACGGGCAATGGGTTAATATATCGGCCGATTCCGCAGTATCGGGTTTACCAGCAGGCGGGGACCTTGCGCCGCGCAAACATTTAGACAGCTCGGAGGTGAACACAAATGCTGGAGAAACTCAGCGGGTGAGGCAGCCTGAAGAAGGATCTCGACCAGAAATGTTACCTATTCCTTCGCTCCATAGATGCTGCTCACCCTCTGAGTTTCACCAGCATTTTTGTCTTCCTTCGATTTTTCCAGCATCTGCAGTTCTTTCTTAAACCTGTAGACAGCTCGGCATCAGTTGAAAGCGGCACTGCAGCGAACTGAACTACATGACATGCATGAGGTTTCGTGCATGGAATGTGTACGAACCTTCTTGACGTGCTGCATATTTTTAAACCATATTCTGCTATTTGGAAGTTCTACAAGCATGCGATTTGTTTAATGTAATAAGTTATAATGCTTGGTTCATCGTTGTTGATGTCCAGAATTCACTGGGATACAAGAGTCTGCGGATGCGCACATGCATGAGGTGGAATAGTGGAGAGACCCTCAATGCAGGAGCGAGAAGCGAACTTCTGGTAGAATTAAATTGATCAAGAAGCATTTGTGGAAGCTATGAGCGGATCCTATTTGAGGGTAAAGACCCCTAAACATGACGAATTGCTACAGTAATAGATTGATGTAATAAATACATTTAATCCCCATTTGTTAAATTTGGATAATTCGCATGACCAGTAAAATGCACAAGAACCGTATAGAAAAGATGTATTTATTCGAATTTCGTGCATTGGTGCTTTCAGTGTTTAAATGAATTAAACCCCAAACTGTTTGGACTTTAGAGCTTGGTTTTAAATACTGGTACAGTGAAAAGCTTCAGTTGCGTGCAGTCCAGTCAGCGGAAAGAAAATGCATGATGACAATCGAGTCATTACAGTGTATCTTAATCATAATCATGGCCGCCAGGTCCACGATGTTAGGTCGCAGATCGACCGGAGATATGACCGAGAAAACAATCACATCTCCGGCAAGGTAAGAGATTGAAAAAAAGTTTTCCCCTCCCCCTCCCCCCCCCACCCCCACGTAAAACACACCAGAGAAGATGTGTTTAAAAAAAAGCCTTGCTTTTAAAAACACTGAAAAATAACAAAAAAGACGCAAAGACGGACAGACTGTTGTGTGATGCAGATCAACCAATGAGGTTGATACTAGTTCAGCACTGCTCTCTGGTTGTGGTAGGATGATTCAATTGCCTGATGACAGCTGGGAAGAAACGGAGGTGTGCGTTTTCACGCTTTCAACAAGCCAATGGGATACAAAATTCGCCAGAAGTCGGATTCCGACGGCGATGATAGAGGGTTGCCCCTCAGAATGGAGACAGTCGCAGATGGTTTTCTACAGGGCTCGGTGCTGGCTCAACTGTTGACCATTATTTAATGTAAACGATTTGGATGTGCGTGTCGGTGACATGGGTAAATGGACATGTAGAAAATGGATGCAGGATTAGGCCATTCGGCCCTTGGAGACAGTACTGCCATCTCTCCATATCCCTTGATTCCTCTTGTCTGAAGGGCTCTATCCAGTGAATCGGCCTCCATTGCCTTCTGAGGAAGAGAATTCCACAAACTCACTCAACTCTCAGGTGAAAAAGTTTGTCCTCATCTCAGTTTTAATGGTTAGCCAGTTTTGCAATGGTTATAACAATTGTCCCTTGTATGTAGGATAGTATTAGTGAACGTGTTATCGAGAATGATTGACTGGGCTAATATTCACTGGAATTTAGGATGAGAGGGGATTTTATAGAAACATATATTAATTTTAGCGGATTGGATAGGCTAGATGCAGGAAAAACAATTCCCGATGAACCAGAACCAGGCGTCACAGTTTAAGAATAAGGGGTAAGGTCATATAGGACTTAGATGAGGGAGAACGTTTTCACCCACAGAAGGCAGTAAAGGCTAATTCACTGGATGTATTCAAGAGAGAGTTAGATATAGTTCTTAGGGTTAACGGAATCAAGGATTATGGGGAGAAAGCAGGAACAGGGTACTGATTTTGGATGATCAGCCGTGATCATATTAAATGGCGTTTCTCGCTCGAATGGTCGAATGGCCTACTCCTGCATCTGATGAGCATTGCTGAACTACTATCTGCCTCTTTGGGTGACCCTCAGACTGTACTTCAATCGAACTTTGCACTAAAGGTTCTTCCATTATCATGTATCTGTTCACTGGAAATGGTTTGATTTTCTGCTAACTGCATAGCACGCAACAAGAGATTTTCACTGTTGCTCGGTAAACGTGATAATAAACTAAACTGAACAACTGCACTGATTGTATTTGTAGTACCTTCCCCCTCACCTCCATCCAGGGTTCACAGCCGTCCTTCCAAATGAGACAGAGGTTCACGGTCACCTCATCCACTGCATCCTGTATTCCTGGTGACGCCTGGTGCACATTCGTGTGAAAGTCCAGAGACCCGACCATTTGATTGGACTTGTACTCGGTCCGCCAAGGGCTGCCGGATGACACCCATTCCCATTCTTCTCCTCTCCCCATTCCCACGTTGTCCTTTCTGTTTCTGGGTCGTGTCCATTGCCAGAGTGAGGTTATACACAAAACTGGAGAACGGTGCCTCATATTCCCAACAACCTCAATAACAGTAATGTTTTTATGTGAAGCAGGACTGTGAAGGATAAGGGGGAACTCTTTTAGGACCGAGATGAGAAGATCATTTTTCACACAGAGAGTGGTGAATCTGTGGAATTCTCTGCCTCAGAAGGTAGTTGAGGCCAGTTAATTGGCTATATTTAAGAGGGAGTTAGATGTGGCCCTT
Organism: Okamejei kenojei; assembly: GCA_035221665.1. NCBI lineage: Eukaryota > Metazoa > Chordata > Chondrichthyes > Rajiformes > Rajidae > Okamejei > Okamejei kenojei. The sequence continues at coordinate 11,325,619 of CM069160.1, forward strand.
GTGGCTAAAGGGATCAGGGGGTATGGAGAGAAGGCAGGTACAGGATACTGAGTTTGGATGATCAGCCATGATCATATTGAATGGTGGTGCAGGCTCGAAGGGCCGAATGGCCTACTCCTGCACCTATTTCTATGATTCTATGATTATATGACAGACTCAGGGCAAATTTCGACCGGAGACTCGGAATGCGAACTCGTGTCCTCTCTCCGCAGATCCTGCCTCACCAACTGCGGACCCATCCCAAGCCCATTTCACTATCTCAGCTTTGTCCCGTCCACACAACAGAGGTCTGGGCTCAGGCAAAAAGGTCTCAGGCAGAGGTTTTGCAACCCACTTTGTTGGGGAGTTGGGAATGCTGATTACAAATCTGAATATTATATATGGGGGATGGAATGGCAACATTCCTTGAATGAGGAGCGAGGATTATTTACTAACATTGGAGTCAGGAAGAGAAGTGTGGCCCGCAGTTTAAGGAGGGAAAGTTGTGAGGAGTGATATAGATGCAAACTCAGATTAAGGACAAGTAATTTAATTACTCCGCCCCAGTACATATGACAATTAACAACTCATGACTATTTCTCTCTCTTGGGCTGAGGGCGGCGATTAAAGTTTCACCTGATGGATTGGGTGAAAGAAGGGAAGAAACAGAGGCAGATAATCAGAGAGGAAAAAATGTAAAGGGGGTTGGTTCATTGAAATAAACCCACTTACAATGTTGTAGGTTTGTGGATTAATATAACAGATACATTTAATACTTCGTTGCTGAAGTTGGATAATTTGCACGACCAGTAACATACATACGAACCGAATAGAAAGATTGTGTTTATTTGAATTATGTGCTTGGTGCTTCTAGTAGAAATAAACCCAAATCGCTTTGGACAGTATAGCTTGTTTTTAAACTCTGTTTGTGAATGTTCCTGTCTGCAAATTGACTCTTGGATTTCAGTTGCCATTCCTGGCTACGCTTCAAATTGAATTCCACCAGTCAAACACTTTGGGGTCTCCTAAAAGAGATGCGAGGACATTGTGTAAATGTAAGCGGGTTGTTGCTTTAGCCACTCGATCTTGGAGGGAATATTCCATTTCCGATGCGCAAACAGGGGTCGTGGGAAGACGAAGTTGCCGATGGCGTCCGAAGTAGCCTGGGGTGGAACATTGCAACCTTCACGTGGTCCGCCCTGTTCGACTAATGCAATCAACTCGACGTGCACAAACGGAAGATCAAATAGAACAAGTTGTCCAACAACTTTAGGCTGTGCACACCACACGCAAGAAGAAGAAAGAAGTCGAAGTAGCCGATGACGTCCGAAGGCTTGGAATGGACTTTGGTCACTCGCGTTTTCCCTGAAACGGAGACAGAGACGGCGAGAAAGCGAAGGGAGGAGTCGGGGCTCGAGCAGAGGAAAGTGGGACCTGGTTGGAAACTGACAGTGAGGGAGATGAAGCGTTAAAGCGGTGAACAAGAGCAGAAGCAGGAGTGATATAGACATGATGTACCGGGTGGCTCCGTGAGAGGCGGCCTCGCCAACAACCTGTCTTGTCCATTTCTTCTTTGTTGCTTTAGGTCCGTTTTTATTTTTATGTTTTACTTGACCGTTGGTTCTTTTATTGTGTGCGGGACGGAGGATGGGGGAAACCTTTACTCTCTTCCGATCGTATCTCCGTCCGCACTGCGGTTGCATATCGTGGAGCTGGCGGTCCCTTTGTTAGGGATCGTCTTCGGGAGCTCCAGCTGCAGGAGTCTCGATCGCCCCGACTGCGGATGATGCGATCGACACGACCGCGGGAGGAAAGGAGGACGAAGGTAAAATGTATTCGACTTCCATCGCTGTGAGGAGTGCGAGGTCAGCGAAAGCAAGATGGATACTGCCTGCACTGGTGGAGACTCAAGGGAGTACCGTGAGTGCGGCAGTGTCGGTGTTTGCTGGGACGTCCCGCCATGGGAACGTCCTGGAGTCTGGTGCGGGTGCGGACGCTTTCTGACTGTTCCGGCGGACAGGACTGCAGAGAGAACGACAAGCGTTGGTGAATCACTGGCCACATCACGGTGAAGTGCGTGTGTGTCCCGGACAATCGGACTGATGGCTGTGATCTCCGCGCGTGCTGTGTGCCTAATGCCCCTGTCCCACTTAGGAAACCTGAACATAAACCTCTGGAGACTTTGCGCCCCACCCAAGGTTTCCGTGCGGTTCTCGGAGGTTTTTGTCAGTCTCCCAAATGGTCGAAAGTGGTTTTCCGCTTCTTCAATGTTCCCGGCGAATATTTCAAAATATACAAAACCGGCCGCGACTAAAAATGGGTTGCCGTTTTAAAAATCGGTAATTTTTAAGTCGAAGCCGGTTGCGAATGCTATTGAAGGTGGTTGCCGGAGGTTGCAGGTAGTGGAAGGTAAGACCTCCCTGGTGGAATAAAACTGGTTGAAAAAAAGTTCTCACATTCCAATTACCTGCAACCTCAGGCTTCGACTAAAAAAATACCGATTTTTAATACGGCAAACCTGGAACTGGGAATTCGGTTTGAACCCATTCTTCCAAAGATCCGTTCCGAATGAAACGAATCTGTTGTGTTTAGAGCAAAGGCTGCAAGCACGCTATCTGAGTCGGCGGAATTTAGGACCCGGGGGAGCCCGGAGCTCAGGACCCGCCGCCCGCGGCCGCTGCTGAACCCGCGGGAAGGGCGATTGTTTCAATCTTTATATTTTCACAAAAGTAATTTCTGTTCCGTTGCCGGACGCGGTTAACGCGTTAAAATGAACTGATCGACAGACAGCTCTGATTTCAGTTGCTGTTTATTTCACTCTTCCCACATTTACATTCCCCCTGGTTTTATTTCCGCGCTCACTGGGGTTTCACGACGCGGAATTTGGGGATTAAATGGGAGCCGTTCGTTCAGCGCCGACCTGTTGTCCACCGGGTTTCTGCCCCACAGCCCCTGAGCCCCGCTCCTGACGCCGGTCCCGGGACCCGACCCTTTTACACACCCGGAGCGGAACCGGAGCAGATTGTCAGCCACTGGTTTTCATCCGCAGTACCGATCAAAGGATAAAGTTTCTCCGTGAATTTATTCCCAGTGAAGGTGTGGAGATGGCACTTGGTGTCCGCGTCGTAAAATGAAACTGTCCCGGACTCGTAACTGAGATAAACTCCCACCCTCCCGGGGATGGGACGGGCGGGGAGACGGGATGGAGGGGAGGCGGATGCATTAAACACGTCACCCTGCCGCGCGATGCTCCAGACTCCAGTCTCCGGGGTCGGTGTGACCCGTCTCTTCCTCTCCACAGACTCTGCGGCGACTCCCAGCCTCCAGTCCCGACTCCCCGCCACCTCCACCTCCCAGTAATGTCTCCCCGATGTGAATCCCTCCGATCCCAGCACACGAAAATTGACTGTAAACCTCTTCCCGGTGTCAGGGAGACTCCTCTGAGTCCGGGTCAGTCTCACCCTCTTCCGATCCTCAGACACCTCGAGCCACGGATGCGCTGTTTCCACATCCAGGGTGACGGAGACTGGGGGGAGAAGCAGAGAATCAGAGAGTCCCCGGGGGTCGGGGGAGACTCGCGCAGCGCGGCCCCGGGACCGGGGGAAAAGCCGCTCGGCCTCAGGCACAGGCGGGAGGACAACTGAAACCTTGTCCGGGGTTTCATAGCCCACGCACCCCACCCTCCATCACCCCCCTTGCTGGTCGTGGTGGTAGAGATGGTGGTGGTGGTGTGGGGGGTGGTGGGGGGGGGGGGGGGGGGGGGGGGGGGGGGGGGGGGGGGGGGGGGGGGGGGGGGGGGGGGGGGGGGGGGGGGGGGGGGGGGGGGGGGGGGGGTGGAGATTGTAGGAAGAGGAGATTGATGCGAATGGTAATTAGAGGTGGTTAAAGAGGAGGTAGAGTTGTGGTGGAAGTCCGCCTTGATCCATACATACCTGACATAGAGGAGGCAGGTGAATGAGGAGCCAGGTGACGTCTTCTCCTGTTTTCTTGAGAGGCGGTGAGACAGAGGGAGGGGTGCGCCTGTCGGTTGTGTTCAGGGATCTCCCATCTCCAGCTGCCTGTGTGAAAGTGAACCTTCCCGGCAGCTGCGTTTGCTACTGGAATAAAACGACAATTCCCCCTCAGCCCATAATTACACACAAGCTCTGCATCTACACGTTACTTGTGTCTGATGTGTCTGTGATGTGATGTGTCTGATTAAAGAAGAAACATAAATCTATGTCAGTTTTAATTAACAGAATGAATTACAGATGCAAGTTTACTAAGAATGTGCTGAAGTAATTAACAGAGGCTGGGACAGAATATTTGCAGAACATGGATACGTTTTGTTTCAAAGGTAGACACAAAATGCTGGAGTAACTCAGCGGGACAGGCAGCATCTCTGGAGAGAAGGAATGGGTGGCGTTTCGGGTCGATGAACCGAAGTTAGGGGAGAGAGGGAGATACCGAGATAAGGACGAGCAAGGTGTGAAAACGTGACCAAAGGGATGAAGATCAAGGAACATGTAGAATAGATCATTGTAGCTGGGAGAAGGGAACAAGAAAGCAAACAGAGATAAAGTTTAATCGTAGACGGTCAAACTGGTCGGAGAACAGCGAATGGGAAAGGATGTAGAGAGAGTGAAAGGAAACTTGAAGTTAGAGAAGTCAATATTCATACGGCTGGGGTGTAAGCTGCCCAAATGTAACACGAGGTGCTGTTACCCCTATTTGCGCTTGGCCTGAGACTGACAATGTATGAGGCCCAGGACAGAAATATCAGTGTGAGACTGGGAGGGAGAGTTAAATGTTTTAGCAACCAGGAGACCAAGGATGCTTTCGTCGAAACTGAGCAGAATATGTTCAGCGAATCAATCGCCGAGCCCTGCGCTTCGTCTCACCATATAAACAATAGGTGTAGGGGCAGGCCATTCGGGGCCCTTCGAGCCGAAGCACCGCCATTCAATCTGACAATGGCTGATCGTCCACCATCAGTAAAAAAACCGACAAATACAATATACAGGAGTCCCACCATGATACTGTGGATACAGTAGATGAGGTTGGAGGATGTACAGTTGAACCTCTGCCTCACCTGAAAAAGACTGACGGGGTCTTTGGACGGAGTCAGAGGAAGGAGGTATAGGGACAGGTGTTGCATCTCCTGCGGCTTGCAGGGGCAGGTACTGGAGGGGGGGGATGGTTTTTGGGTGGGAAAGGACCAGTGAACCAGGAAGTTGTGGAGGGGAACGGTCGCGGAAAGCATGAAAGGGGTGGAGATGGGAAGTTGTGGCTATTGGTGAATCCAACTCCATCCGGGATTCCGATCTCCTCTCCAATGTCAGTGCCTCCAACCGCTCCTCCGAGGCGGACTCAGCGAGAGGATAGTTTTGATAGGCCAATTGTTGGATTAATGCCAGAGATGAAAAGACAAAAGGTGTGAGATAAGGATAGAAGGGGTGAGAAATCAAAGATCGTATAGCAAGCAAGATAGATCACTCGACGAAAACAACGTAGTGAGGTGATGGGCAGATTCATGGATAATTTTCGGTTTTCGCCCCATTTCCGTAACCGGCTTCCGTCTCCGCACCAAAGATCCCATAGCGGAGCAAAGACAACTAGTGCGGAGACGGAAGCCGGTTACGGAAACATCCTCGTGTAAATAAAAGTTCTTGGTAAAAATCTTCTCCTCATTTTCAGAATTATAATTTATTAACACAAAGTGCTCCTCCGCAATGTTGATTACAACTGCGAGCCGGGTGGGGTCGCATCAGGTTACTGAAATTTGGATGAAAAAAAGGCCCCACATACACGGTCAGCCCATTGCATTTAGCAGGAGTGGTCTATCTTGCTCCGCTATAGGATCTTTGGTGAGAATCGTGAAGCCAGAGGAAGAGATATCTGTGGAGGTTGTGGTGGAGGGAGTCCAGGTGAGGTACAAGGAAAATATGGTGGCTGATGGGGGGAGGGAGGGAGAGGGTGGGTGGGTGGGTGGGTGGGGGTGGGTGTGCGTGCGTGTGTGCGTGTGGATAAAAAAAAAAGGGGGATTATGTTAGTTGACAAAAATCAGGAGAATGTTATATTCTTACCGTCAGGTTGTAAAGCTACTCCGCTTAATGGTTATCAGATATTTATCTTATCATTGTGCTAAACGCAAAAGGGGTGATAGAACGTTTCAAAGGCCGGGGCAGATCTGTCACTGACAACGATTCAGTGCTATCAAACACCTCGTGCTGTAAACAGTAAACACATGGTTATAAATCGAGCATGTAATTGTTGTTACATTACACATCCAAACAAAGTTTCAGTCAAGAGCATGTCCTACCGCTGCTCTCCCGACCAGCTGCATCCTGAAATAAATAAAAAACACAAATCTGAATTAATCTAGTTACAAGAAATGCAAAATGCCGTCTTATATAACACACAAAGTGCTGGAACACGGTGCAGCAGGGCAGGCATTTCACAGGGATGTGGATTGGTGACGCTTCAGTTCGGCCCCTCCTGTACATCGTCGAGACCTAAGCGTACCCAGATCTGCGGAACATCCCGGTTGTTAAACATTTCAACTCCACTCTATCATTTCTATATTGTTCTTACCAGTCTGAGCTTCCTCCATTGACAGATTGAAAAAGTCAACACGCAAAATGGAGGATCGGCACCTCATATTCGATTGGGGTAGTTACCAACACAGCAGAATGAACATTGGAATCTCCAATTTTAGGTAACACCATCACTCTCCCCTTTACCCCATTTCTTCCATGTGCCCAGCCTAATGAGCTTCCACTTTTCGCACCAAAAACCGCTGTTTCCCTTCCCCATTAGAGAGATAGATCCTTACTCCTCTAATCTTCCGTCTGGCTTAACATATCTCTCCTCTTTTCTAACCTGACCCCTTTTCTACACTTTTCATCTCTAGCCTATGTCCACCCAACTGCCAGACAAACCTCCCTCGCCTGTATTCTTTGCCTGTCATGAGGCTTTGTCAAACTCCATCACTTTTCCAGCTCCCCATCCCTCACAACAACCATCTGAAGAAGGGTCCCGACCCGAAACGTCACCCATCCAAATCCCCCACAGATGTTGCCGAACCCGCAGAGTTGCTCCAGCACTTGATTTTTTCCCCAGAATTTATTGGGACCAATGGTTCACATCACAACAGAAACAATTCCATAGAACTTTAGAAGCTGCTGAAAATTCCCATTTCCCAACACTGACCCCTGCTGACACGGATAGAAAGTATTACACGAACGAACAAAGAACCAAGGGAGAAAGTGTAAGGAGTGTTAGTGAACAATCTGCCATTGATCTGTGGATCAAACTTACCGGAATGACTGCACACTTCATGTGTTTTTTTGGCTAATTAAAGGAAATTAATGGAATTTAATATTATCTTGATTAGTGCGGGTGTCAGGGCTATGGGGAGAAGGCAGGAGAATGGGGGTTAGGACAGGTAGATCAGCCACGATTGAATGGCGGAGTAGACTTGATGGGCTAATTCTGCTCCTATCACTTCTGAAACGCATGAAGTCTATTATAGTCATATGCACTGAGGGTATGGCGAAAAGCGTTTGTTTGCCTGCTATCCTGAAAATGAAAAGACTGTACATAAATGAAAACAAGCCGTCCAGAGTGCAGAGATAAAGGGTACAACATTTAGTGCAAGATTATACATTGAAATATCAGATAGTGATAAGAAAGTGAATTGAAGATAAAATATCAGGTGGTCTTTCAAAAGTTCCAATAGAGATTCAGTCAAGATAATATAGAATCCTCTACCACAGGAGTGGTAATTTCATGGGGAGGTGGTTCAAGGTGGATAACCACGAGAGATGTGGCAACTGTGGGCACTGCTGCTGGATGTTGTGAGTAGGTGGGGAGAGGCTTGTGCGGAGCAGGAAAACTGACAGCAGTGAATGGGCCGAATGTCCATTATGTGCCACTGTGTTTTAGAAGCATTTCAACTGCTGCCTTCTGAACGCTGATCACGTCTCTAGTTTTGAACATCAACTAATCATAGTTGGTCTAATCTGTCCGCTTTTAATTATTCTTGTGTATCGCCCACCAAAAACGAAGAAGGAATTTATCTCACAATTTGGTGATCTTATCGCTAGCTGTTGCCCAAATTTGACCGGGGTCCTCATTCTTGGTGACTTTTAACATTTCATGTTTCTGCTGTCCCACAAAGCCTCTTGTGGGTGAATTCATGAACCTGGTTGAGTCCTTCAATCTGTCTCTACTCACACACTGGACCCACGCACAAGGCTTGACCGTTACACTAGACCTAGTGCTTTCGTCTGGTCTCCCAACATGCACACAGAAATTATTGATGCCTGTCTGTCTGATCACAGTGCAATTATATTCAATGCATCTCTGCCTTTCTCTCCTCAAAATCCATCTCCCTGCTCGCTACTCCCCACTACGTTAAACTCCACGACGGCCTAGTAAGTTTCTCAGCGGCTCTCCTAGCCGTCCCCGACAATCTGCACTATTGAGGCGTCTCCCCTCCATCTCAGCACCGACGACCTCATTTCTCTATTCAATACTACTTGCTCTTCCATTCTGGTTTCTGTTGCCCCTCTTAAAATGAAAAACCTAAGCCTAAAGGCTGGCCGTGGCTCAATAACACACCAGAGCCCTAAGAAGAGAATGCAGAAAATCAAAACGGAAGCACAAATCTGATAAGCTTCAAATTTCCTACTGAACTCCTGAAAATCAATCTTCACAAATACCAGGGAAGCAGTAAAATCTACAAGAACAAAATACTTTTCCACCCTTATTTCCAAAACACTTCATAACTCCAAGGTCCTTTTTACCACCATATCACCTCCATCATATGTCTTGCCCCCAGCACCAGCTTAACTGGGTCCCCTGCTAAGTGCGAGGAATTTACTTTACATTTTTCACCAGCAAAGTTAAAGAACAATCAGAAACGAATATTTCCTCTCCATCCGTGACCTGGCTGTCTCATTGGTCTGTTCTTCATAATTAGATTGTTTCCAACCCGTTACTCTACACTCCCTTGTAAAACTGGCACCACATGAAACCTACCACCTGCCCTCGACACTGTCCCCTCTGCCCTTCTAAAGGATGTAAATTCATTTAAACAATAGCGGGTCCCAGCATCCTCACCATTTTCAACAGGTCTCTGGCCCACTGGCACGGTTCGTACCTGCTTTAAAGCGTGCGGTGGGTCCAGCCCCTCCTGAAAAAACCTAACATTGACCCCACCTTGCCAAGCAACTACAGACCCATTTCTAAACTGCTTTCCTTTCAAAAGTCCTTGAAAAGGCAATTTTAAGTCAACTTATGCCTTACCTTCACCAAAATACTATCTTGGAACTTTCCTATCAGGTTCTAGGGGCCACCACAGCACAGTGTCTGCCTTGATGAAGGTAAACATAATGACCTACAGCTCACCATTGACTCCGGCACTGTGCAATCCTGCTCCTTCTCGACCCCAGCGCAGCTTTTGGACACAGCGACCACGCCATCCTAACTAACCGTCTCCGGTACGGGTTGGCATTGATGGCACTGCCCTGAGCGGTTCATCTCCTACCTCAAAAGGTAGGAGTTTCTCTACTAACCTAGGCAACTTTCTCCGCCCAGCTCGCCTCTGCTGTGGGGTTCCCAAGGCTCCATCTTTGGCACTTCTTCTCCCTGTATAGCTACCCTTTGGCCAAGTAATTCAAAGGCACGGCATTTCCTTCCATTGCTACGCAGACGATACACAACTTATCTCCCCTGAAGCCCAGAAACCGATCAATCTGCTTAACCTTATCCGCGTGCTCGAGGATATAAAGTGTTGGATGGCACCAGAACTTCCCCCAACTAACGAGTGTAAGTCTGAGGTCATCCTTTCTCGGCCCCTCGGACTCAATCAAAATGATAGCAGGCAGCGTTTGGAAGCCTTACCCCACTACTCAAACCTCACATCAAAAACCCTTGGCATGATATTTGTCTCGTCACTGAAATGTGACAAACAAGTCAGTGCCATGGTAAAAAGCTAGCTTCTTCCAGCTTCGGACGATAGCTAAAATAAATCAATTCCTCCAGTTTGATGACCTCATACACACATTTATCTCCTCTCACCTAGATTACTGCAACTCCCTCTGCACTGGCATCAGCCAATCTTCCCTTGTCCCGCCTGCAAACTGGTCCAAAAAACGCCGCAGCGAGACTCCTGACGGGCACCCGCAAAAAAGGGACTACATGACCCCGATCCTGGCCTCTCTCACCGGCTCCTGTTGCGGTTTCAAATATATTTCACGATCCTCCATTATTTCTACGAAGCCCTTAAGGGGGCTTGCCCCACCTACATCAAAAGTCTGCTTACCCACCACACCACCTCCAGGTACCTAGATCGGTCGACTTGGGGTTCTATGTTTCTATGTTAATGTTTACTGAACATCCCACGGTCTAGGCATAAGCTCAGGGGCGACCGCGCCTTTGCGGTTGCAGCTCCTAGACTGTGGAACAGCATCCCTCTTCCCATCAGAATTGCCCCTCCATCGACTCCTTTAAGTCGATACTAAAAACTAATCTTTACTCTCAAGCCTTTCTTGACGTCCGCTGAGAGAGGGCTATATGTGTGCATTTATGTATGCAATTAATCTATGAACCACTGTTGTATAACGTTAGTACCTCCACCAATGTAAAGCACTTTGGCCAACGAGAGTTGTTTTGTAAATGTGCTCTAGAAATAAAAGTGACTTGACTTGACTTGATTAAGTATAGAGGGGAATTTGGGGCATTATTGTCGAATGTGGCGAGTAGATGGAACAGACGGAACATTGACCCAGTACTGAATTACTGGTAAATGCAGCATTTGTTTCAGAAATTTAACCCACCATTTTGTGACTGTGCACTTTCACCTATCCGAACTGTAGTGTAACCGCTCACCTTCAGAAATATCACGCCATCCTTGTGATCGATCTGTTCCTGTAACTTTGAGAGTTCCTCTTGAATGGAATTTAAATTCTCTTGAATCTCTTGAAGATTTTTCTTCATTCTTTTTACAATCTTTTTCTCTTCCTCCCGGATATCTCCAAGTAAGCGCTGCTCTTTCTCAGTGAATATCTGGTGCAGTTCAGCAAACTGGGATGTGATCAGTGACTGAAGGTTGTGTGACTCTTCCTGTCAGATGAAAGATTAAAATCAATATATTATGTCACTCCCCTGTGTTTCCTCATGACATGGAAGGTGGCATTTTCTAGTGAATCTCGAGTCCTGAAGTGCAGAAATAGGCCCTTTGGACCAACATGTCCATGCTGGGCTCTGTACATATCTACAGTTATTCCATTTACATGTATTTAATCCATAGCTATCATTGCCTTGGCAATTTAAGAACTTGTCTTGATAATTCTGAAATATCTAGTGAAAGGAATGTAACCGACAAGACCTTATGTAATGAACCGGATTTGATAAAGGGAACTTGAGGTTAGGAGCCATTAGGAGATAGTGACCATAATGTGGTAAATTTTAATCTACAATTTGAGCGGGAGAAGGGTAAATCGGAGGTGTCAGTGTTACAGTTGAACAAAGGGGACTATGGAGCCATGTGGGAAGAGCTGGCCAAAGTTGATTGGAAAGATACCCTAGCAGGGATGACAGTGGAACAACAATGGCAGGCATTTCTGTTAATAATTTCTGATTAATAAGTGTCTACCGGGGTGGTAATGTTTTAAGAGGATTGGGTAATGTTTAAAGAGCAAAAGGTAAACAAAAAAGGTAGATTCAGTTTTTTGCAAAGGAGGAATAAGAGTGGAATAACGGGCGACCGTGGTGGGTACCCAAGGCATAGATAGGTGCAGGGACCGCAGCTATTTACAATATACATCAATGATTTAGATGAAGGGATTCAAAGTAACATTAGCAAATTTGCAGATGACACAAATCTGGTTAGCAGTGAGAACTGTGGACAATCCTCTTCTGCAGTTGTATAGGGCTCTGGTGAGACCACATCTGGAGTATCGTGTACAGTTTTGGTCTCCCAATTTGAGGAAGGACATCCTTGTGATTGAGGCAGTGCAGTGTAGGTTCACGAGATTGATCCCTGGGATTGACAAGACTAGGCTTGTATTCACTGGAGTTTAGAAGGATGAGGGGTGATCTTACGGAAACATATAAAACATATAAAATTATAAATGGACTGGACAAGCTAGATGCAGGAAAAATGTTCCCAATGTTGGGCGAGTCCAGAACCAGGGGCCACAATTTTAGAATAAAGGGTAGGTCATTTAAGACTGTGGTGAGAAAAAACTTTTTCACTCTGAGAGTTGTGAATTTATGGAATTCCCTGCCACAGAGGGCAGTGGAGGCCAAGTCACTGGATGGATTTAAGAGAGAGTTCGATAGAGCTCTTGGGGCTAGTGGAGTCAAGGGATATGGGGAGAAGGCAGGCACAGGTTATTGATAGGGGACGATCACTCATGGTCACAATGAATGGCGGTGCTGGCTCGAAGGACCGAATGGTCTCCTCCTGCACCTATTTTCTATGTTTCTATGTTAGGTGAGTGGGCAGATGCATGGCAGATGCAGTATAATGTGGATAAATGTGAGGTTATAAACATTGGTAGCACAAACAGGAAATCAGATTATTATCTAAATGGTGTCAAGTTGGGCAATGGGGAAGTACAACGGGTATCTGGGGGTCCTTGTTCATCAGTCAATGAAAGTAAGCATGCAGGTACAGCAGGCAGTGAAGAAAGCAAATGGCATGTTGCCCTTCATAACAAGAGTAGTTGAGTATAAGAACAAAGAGGTCCTTCTGCAGTTGTACAGGGCCCAAGTGAGACCACACCTGGAGTATTGTGTGCAGTTTTGGTCGCCTAATTTGAGGAAGGACATTCTTGCTATTGAGGGAGTGCAGTATAGGTTTACAAGGTTAATTCCCGGGATGGCGGGACTGTCATATCCTGAGAGAATGGAGCGGCTGGGCTTGTATACTCTGGAATTGAGAAAGATGAGAGGGGATCTTATGGAAACATATAAGATTAATAATAACACAATAGCACAGTTTAAGAATAAGGGGTAAGCCATTTAGAACGGAGTTGAGGAATCACTTTTTCACGCAGAGAATTCTGAGTGCGGAATTCTCTGCCTCAGAGGTCGGTGGAGGCTGGTTCTCCGGATACTTTCAAGAGAGAGCTCGATAGGCCTCTTAAAGATAGCAGAGTCAGGGGATATGTGGAGAAGGCAGGAACTGGGTACTGATTGTGGATGATCAGCCATGATCGCATTGAATGGTTGTGCTGGCTCGAGGGGCCGAATGACCTACTGTTGCACCTATTGTCTATTGTCTATCTACACAAAATAATTACATCAATAGTACAAAGCCTCACCTGAACTCCAGAAATGCTCTCTTTCTGTTGCTGCTCCATTTTCTCGATCTCTGATTTATTTTCTGTGAGAGATTCGAAAGAAGATTTCACCTGTTCCTGGGGTTGGGTTTCAGATCAGAGAATAAAAATGTCAGACAATAAAGAAAATATTACACATTGATGTGATCAAAATCGATTTGGTTTTACCTTGTAGAATTCAATTGCTTCATCTATGAGCATGAAGCTGTGAGACTTGTGTTCCCGCCCAGCTGCACAAATCACACAGATCAGCTTCTTGTCCGTTTCACAAAACAGCTTCAGTTCTTCCTGATGTTTCTCGCAGTGATGTTTACTTTCCTTCTCTTTGAGATTCAGGCTCAGTGTTCGAGCTTTCTCAGACAGTCTCACCAAGGCCCGATTCACCCTGAGGGTGCGGTCTGTAAACTCCTCTCTACATTCCGGGCAGGAGTTTCTCGCCTCCCTGTCCCAACTCTGTGTGATGCAGGAGCGGCAGAAGTTGTGCCCACACTCCAGTATAACCGGATCGGTGAAGAAATCCAGGCAGATGGGACAAACTGCCTCCTCGGTCCAACTCTCGACCTGGTGTTTCGAAGCCATTTTAAATCCTCCACTTCCTTGTTCAAAATGTTTTCACTGACGTGGGGCAGCAGCGGAATGTGGACGTGGTCACGTGACGTGACGTCACGGTGGAGTTGCTGCCTCACAGCGAATGCAGCCCCAGAGACACGGGTTCGATCCTGACTACGGGTGTTGTCTGTACGGAGTTTGTACATTCTCCCCGTGATCTCGCAGGTATTCTCGGAGATCTTCGGTTTCCTTCCACACTCCAAGGCTTGGTAAATATAAATAATGTCCCTAATGTTAATATGCTGGGCGCCGGTCCGCGCCGTCCCGATGGGCCGAAGGGCCTGTTTTTGCGCGCTGTATCTAAATTGCACTCAATCCCCACAGTACCGTGTGGCTGCGCCCGCTGACGTCCCGGGCAGTGAATGCGATTTGGCTGCAAGTGTTCATAGTCAAGATGTCCTGGCCGCTTCCAACTCAGAGGGAGGGGTAAATTGGACATTAAACTGACCTGAATATGGACGAGAAAGACTAAGGCAGGACAGAAAGGGACGGGGCCCGGCGCTAAGGAAGCCTCGGGTGTAACCTGAGGAGGCGTTGCACCTGTTGGGCAGTGGAACCCGCCGCCCGCATCTCCGTTCACAGCCCGGGATCAGGATGGACGGAGACCTCCCTCCGCCTTATTTTATTTCACAACAGTGCACCTGTCTCTCATGCAGCAGTCTTTGGGGCAATCTATGTTTGCGTGTATTGTTTAAACGATATTGTATGACCCTCTAACATTCATTGCAGTTTGCAAAGATTAACTTTGTCTGCTGATCTGTTTATTTTAGTTTAGTTTAGCTTAGAGAAAACAGGCCCTTCGGCCCACGGCCCTTAATGAGTTTTTGAGGAACATGATTTGTAACAATATTATTTAACGCGTTTCTCAGCCACACCCAGTTGTCTTTAACGGATCTTTTATCTGGTTGCAGGTTGAAGAAATCTTTTCCAGTTTTTTTTTGCTAAGCCTTTAAATTCCTCACTGTTCACTTTTCTCCAGAGGGAAATTTTACGCGATGGTTTTGAAGGAACTTTAAGCTTTGTGTGCAGTTTTGCTTGGATAATATAATGATCGCTAATTCCAGCACACGATGAAACTTCCGAAATTAAATCTGGATGCGAAGTGAACAATAAATCGAAAGTATTTTCGGTGCCACTTGTCTCATCACGCCTGGTAGGGAAAGTGACTTTTTGGGACAGGTGATTTTCCACAGTAAGGTCAGCTAGGGCTTCCTGAAGAGCGCCTTTTTGGTTCGCTTTGTATGCCGTCGGGAGCAATCTACACCTGGGACATTGAAATCGCCCCCCAGGATGATAAGTGGAGAGCGCGACGAGGCGTTAATTTTGGAGATGTTTGATCCAAGATCTAAGAGAGGCTCCATTTTCATGTCAGATGGTCGGTAAAAGCTTCCGATCTGTAACGACTGACGCTCGAGAGTAGCTTGACACCAGATTTGCTCAGAGTCGCTGTCTTAAGTCAGTTCTTTCAAAACAATGAATGCTATTGTTAACTCCGATGAAGACACCGCCTCCCTGCGAGTTTCTGCCTTTCTAAACATTTGGAGGTGAGGAGGGAAAATCTCAGCAGATTTGATTGATGGGTCCAGCCAAGATTCAGACCCGATAAGGATATCAGGGTTTTCAGTGTCAATAAATGAATTGATCACAGCACTTTTTCCTCTTATACTGCGGCAATTTATAACAGCGATTTTGATCCCGTGTTCATTGCTGACATCATTGCGATCAATATCTTTGTTGGTACCATGAATCTCCTTTTGAGCATCACCGTTACACGCATTTCATTGTCCATTAACATGTTGACGGGTGTGATAGCTGGTGCAGGGGGAGGACGAAGGATTGTCATCATCAGGGGTATTACTCTTACCATCTTTCCCAACAACAATCCAGCCATCCTTTGTCTTCGCACATTTCGGCAGAGGGTTTTTCTCTGCTTTGGATGTCGTTCCACAAGACCACCCAGAAGCAGTTATTTAAAGTGTAATTTTCGGTAAGTGGCCAACACAAATCGGGCTGGATGATCTTAAATTCTCATGATTCCATACGTCACAATCAGGGTCATCACTCAGAGATGTAAGACTTTCAAACGAATTGCTCAGGTTGAGCATACTTGTAAGGTCGCTTGGCGAGTCAAAAAATGAACCAGCAAGGTTGATGACATCGCACAATGGACATAACCAGATGGCATTTGGATTTTTGGAGTGAAAACCAAAAGTGTCGTTTGACACATTGGAGCAGTTCAGGTGAAACCAACTTGTGCACATTGAGCACTGAATGCCAGAATCTCTAACAGCAAATGAGCACAAACCACAAACCAAACTGTGGTTTACGTCCACGGTGCTGACCTCTTGGACCAGGGTTGAGGTTGATGTCCCCAGCCAGTAAATTGACAATAATGAACAATGGTAGGTGACCTCTAGCGTAGCCTAGAAAGGGGGTAGCTGAGTGTTTCAACCCATGTCCACGAAACGTATTTACGTACGTCTTCTGGACACTAATTTTTGATGGACCAGAGTCACATTCAAAATCCCCAATCCAAGTTGGGAGAAGGCAATCAACAGAACCAAGTCCAACACTGGTGTTGATGTGTTTCGTATTCTTCCAGATCCAAGCATGGTACTAATTCAATCTTCGATTTTAGAAATCCAATATGGCACGAGCGAGGTTACAGTATTCTATGGCATATATTCAATGTGATCATGGCTGATCATCCCCAATCAGTACCCCGTTCCTGCCTTCTCCCCATATCCCCTGACTCCCCTAAATTTAAGAGCCCTATCTAGCTCTCCCTTGAATGTATCCAGAGCATCGGCCTCCACCGCCCTCTGCCGCTGTGAATTTCACAGACTCACAACTCTCTGTGTCAAAAGGTGTTTCCTCATATCCGTTATATATGGCTTACGCCTTATTCTTAAACCGTGGTCCATGGTTCTGGACTCCCGCTACATCGGGAACATGTTTCTGCAATGAAAGTAACATTTCTGGAATATAAATGGATAACGATTTATCTGGGTGGCGTGCATCTTATTTAGTCGAGACATTCATGCACTGCCCCATCACAAACGCTGCTGAGGCTGGCGGAGTGTGCCAGTGATTACAGCAGCCGCCAGCGAGACCAAACGACGTGGGTTCTGCCTGTGTGGACTTTGTTCATTCAACACGTCCCCACGTGCTTTTCCCGTGGCTGCTCCGGTTTCCTGCCACTTCCCGAAGGCGTGAGAGGCTCTCGGTGAATTGGCTGCTTGATGTGACCCCAGCGTAGGTTGGTGTGGGGGTGGAGGGAAGGGGGAATAGGGTAGGGTGAGGGGAGGTGATGGTACGAGTGCGAGAAATGAGTGCAGGCAGTGGGGCTGATGGGAATACAGTGAGTGAGTGGCGGCAGAGAGTTGAGACACAAGAGCCAGGAGATGCTGGAATCTTGAACAAAACATAAATTGCCTGTCGCCTCAACGGGTCAGGCAGCATCTGTGGAGGGACATGGATGTTTCACGTTTCGACTCGTGATCCTCAGACTTGATGGACGATTGGCTTCTTGTATATTTAATCGTGCGTAAAAAGAACAAGCCTTTACAGAATTTCACTTTCAGAACTTGATTTTCCCTTGAACCGTGCGGCCGCTTGTAGGACTTGGTACAACTTGATTTTGTTCGTATAATGTGTGATTTGAATGGATAACGCGAGCAAAGCTTTTCACTGTACACGTGAAATAATAAACCCAACTAAACCAATACCGCCATGTTGTTGTCAGCGTGTTGGTGAACGAATGAATGAATGAATGAATGAAGGAATGAATGAATGAAGGAATGAATGAATGAACGAATGAATTAATGAATGAGTGAATGAATTAATGAATGAATGAGTGAATGAACGAATAAATGAATGAATGAATGAGTGAATTAATGAATGAATGAGTGAATGAACGAATTAATGAATGAATGAATGACTGAATGAATGAATGAATGAGTGAATGAAGGAATGAATGAATGAAGGAATGAAGGAATGAACGAAGGAATGAATGAATGATACTTTATTATCACGCGGGGCAGGTCAGAGTGGGTTTATTTGTATTCCATACACATGTGTGAAACATATACATCTTCTAGATGCGCTGGGACGCATCCTCAGTGTTGTATACAAAGAGTTACAGATTATTCCACTAGTCCCCAAGCCGACCCTGCAGTGCGTTTTCAGGCGGCAGGTGGGGATCCTGCAGGTGGCGAAATTGCACAGACCTTTGGACAGCTCTGCATCGCCATCTGGTGGCTGAATGCGGCAATGTCATGTCCAAGAAGCAACTGCAGATGCTGGGAAAATCGAAAGCAGACAAAAAATGCTGGAGGAACTTAGCGGGTGAGGCATTAGCGGGTGACCCCTGAAGAAGGGTCTCAGCCCTAAACGTCGCCCCGAAGAAGGGTCTCGACCCGAAACGTTGCCTATTCCTTCTCTCCGTAGATGCTGCCTCAACCGCCGAGTTTCTCCAGCATTTTTTGTCTACATGCAGCAATGCAAAGAACATTTCCTGACATGCATGAGGCGGAAGAGTGGAGGGCCCCTCAATGCAGCAGCGAGAAATAAACATCTGGTCGAAGCAAAAGGATAAAGAACCATTTATGGGGAATAAGTGTCAAGGGCCGTGACCCAGACTCAAGCCGACCTGATGCAGGATTGCAGATTGCAGCATCTGCAGACTTTCGGGTCTCCGTGAATCAGGACTTCAACAACATCAATACCAGAAAATGTTTTAATGTGCAGCGGGACTGACAGGGTCAGGGCAAATTCAGACCAGAGACTCGGAATACCAAATCAGGTTCTCTCTCCGCAGATCCTGCCTGGCCAACTGCGGACCCATCCCAATCCCACTTGACCATCTCAGCTTTGTCCACCCACACAACAGAGGTCTGGGTTCAGGCAAAAAAGTCTGAGTCAGAGACTTTGCAACCCACTTAGTTAGGAGCTGGGAATGCTGATTACAAATCTGGAAGATTATTTACATGGGCGATGGAATGGCAACATTCCTTGAATGAGGAGCGAGGATTATTTACTAATATTGGAGCTAGGAAGAGAAGTGTGGCCCGCAGTTTAAGGAGGGAAAGTTGTGAGGAGTGACATAGATGCAAACTCAGATTAAGGACAAGTAAGAATTTCATTACTCCGCCTCGGTACAGATGACAATTAACAACTCATGAATATTTCTCTCTCTTTGACTGCGGGCTGTCATTAAAGTTTCACCTGATGGATTGGGTGAAAGAAGGGAAGAAACAGAGGCAGATAATCAGATAGGAAAACATGTAAAAGGGGTTGGTAAATTGAAATCAAGCCCACTTACAATATTGCAGGTCAGTAGATTAATACACCAGATACATGTAATACCCAGTTGTTGCAGTTGGATAATTCACACGACCAGTAACATTCATAAGAACCGAATAGATAGATTGTGTTTATTTGAATTATGTGCTTGGTGCTTCTAATACTCCAATTGAAATAAACACAAATCGCTTTGGACAGTATAGCTTGCTTTTAAACTCTATCTGTGAATGTTTATGTCTGTAAATTGACCTGCATTTCAGTTGCCATTCCTGGCTGCGCTTCAAGGAGAATTCCACCAGTAAAGCACTTTGGGGTCTCCAAAAAGAGATGCGACGACATTGTGTAAATATAAGCGGGTTGTTGCTGTACGCACTCGATCTGGGAAGGAATGATCCATTTCCGATGCGCAAATAGAGGTAGTGAATAGACGAAGTAGCCGATGGCGTCCGCGGGCTTGGAATGGACATTGGTCACTCGGGTTTTCTCTGAAACGGAGAAAGAGACGGCGAGAATGCAAAGGGAAGAGTCTGGGCTCGACCAGAGCAAACTGGGAGCTGGTTGGAGACTGGGAGTGAGGGAGATGAAGCGTTGAAGCGGTGACCGAGAGCAGGAAGCAGCACTGATACAGACATGATGTACCTGAGAGAGAGGTGAGGGAGGGGTCTGGCGGCGACTGAAACAAGGAATGATCTACGTATGCTACAGAGAGACAGACAGAGCCTGAGCACAACGGGCTCCCACCTGGAATGGGGAATTCCGTTTGAACCCATTCTTCCACAGAATCGTTCCAAGACTCTAAAAACCGGGGGAGCCCGGAGCTCAGGACCCGCCGCCCGCGGCCGCTGCTGAACCCGCGGGAAGGGCGATTGTTTCAATATTTATATTTGCACAAAAGTAATTTCTGTTCCGTTGCCGGACGCGGTTAACGCGTTAAAATGAACGGATCGACAGACAGCTCTGATTTCAGTTGCTGTTTATTTCACTCTTCCCACATTTACATTCCCCCTGGTTTTATTTCCGCGCTCACTGGGGTTTCACGACGCGGAATTTGGGGATTAAATGGGAGCCGTTCGTTCAGCGCCGACCTGTTGTCCACCGGGTTTCTGCCCCACAGCCCATGAGCCCCGCTCCTGTCGCCGTTCCCGGGATCCGACCCTTTTACACACCCGGAGCGGAACGGTAGCAGATTCTCAGCCAGTTTCCATCATTTGTTTCGAAGAAAGGATAAAGTTTATCCCTGAATTTATTCCCAGTGAATGTGTGGAGATGGGACTTGGTGTCCGCGTCGTAAAATGAAACTGTCCCAGACTCGTAACTAAGATAAACTCCCACCCTCCCGGGGATGGTACGGGCGGGGAGAGTGGACGGAGGGGAGGTGAATGCATTCAACATGTCACCCCCCCGCCTGATGCTCCAGACTCCAGTCTCCGGGGTCTTTATGACCGGTCTCTTCCTCTCCACAAACTCTGCGGCGACTCCCAGACTCCACCACCGACTTCCCGCCACCTCCACCTCCCAGTAATGTCTCCCCGATGTGAATCCCTCCGAACCCAGCGCACACGCACACGCCCAGTGTGTAAACCTCTTCCCGGTGTCAGCGAGACGCCTCACGGTCTCGGTATTTCTCACCCTCTTCCGATCCTCAGACACCTCGAGCTCTGGATGCGCTGTTTCCACATCTAGGGTGACGGAGACTGGAGGGAGAAGCAGAGAATCAGCGAGTCCCCGGGGGTCGGGGGGGGGGGGGGGGGGGGGGGGGGGGGGGGGGGGAGGGGGGGGGAGACTCGGGCAGCGCGGAGAAGCCGCTCGGCCTCAATCACAGTCGGGCGGCCACTGAACTGCCCTTGCCCGGGCTTTCATCGCAACAAGCTCGGATGGACAACAGACATCTCTCCCGGAGCTTCTCAACCGGGCAGGAAAGGGGGAATTCCGCAGGTTATCGGGAACTGGGGCGGGCGAATCGTGCTGTAGGGGAAAACGAATGCGGAAAGTGAGGATGAACGAGTGAGTACGGGTGGAGTTGGAGAACTATGGCGGGTATTCAAATATCTTGCCAGTAGATGGCGAGGGAGAGGCAGATTGGAAGATGAGGAGACTGGTGTGAGTGGTAATTGGAGGTGGTTAAAGAGGATGTAGAGATGTGGGGTGGAGTTGCCGTGATCATACTGAACGGGAGTGGACTGGCCGGGCGAGGCAATCGCCCACTGTTTCCTTCCTTTCTTTCGTGGAGGGTGAATTTGATGCGTCTGTGCAACCAAGAACACTCTGATCTCATTGTGACCCAATATATGAACTTCACTGAGGGACTTGACAACGTTTTGCATTTAAGGCTGGTCCAGAAAGCGAAGGCAGGCGGGATCCAACACGAGTTGGTAAAATTGACCCGCAATTGGCTTGGTGGTTGGAGGTACAAGGTAGCGGTAGAAGGATGATTTTGCTGCCTGGAGGTCTGTGACTGGCGGTGTGCAGCAGAGATCGGTGTTTCAGCCTTTGCTGTTTATTTTTTGTTTTCATGGCTTGGTTGTGAATGTAGGAGGTTTGATTTCTAAGTTTGTGGGGAACAGGTAATTTTGTGGATAGCAAGGAAGTCTGTCAAAGTATGTAGCAGGATATAGCCTGGATCATTGAAACCTTGTTGTCATGCAGGGATATCAATACTGGAGGATGCAGTTTTCTTCACACAAAGAGTTGTTAATACCTGGAATATGTTGCCAGAGGAGGTGGTGGAATCACTACATGTAAGAGGCGTTGAGATTTAGCAAATGAGGTGTAGAATAATACGGTTCTAATGTGTACAAATGGGATTTGTGTGGCTGGGAAAAAAAGGTGGACATGGACACGATGGGTCGAAGGGCCTGATTCTGTAATGAATGTACAGCCATGGCTCTCTTGCTCCAAGAGCACTGAATGCCTGATTATCCACAGCCACGGATGCAGGGAATTCCAAACTTTTCCCAGTCTCTGCGTGCAGTAATGTCTCCTTGTCTCTGTCCTAAATGGTCCAGCCCACATTCTGAGAGGGTGTCCGCTGGCTCCAGACCCCTCAGACAGGGGAAACATCGTCCCTTCATCCAGCCCAGTGAGCCCTGTAAGGACTTAGTGTTTTACTGAGATCTCCTCTAATACACCTGAACTCTCGACTACACAGGCCTAGTCTACGCAATTTCACCCAGCACTGCAAACCCATTCTCCCAGGAACCAGGATTTGTTCAAATGCAAACAAACTTCGCTTTCTGTCTCTGTGATACTTCCCCCTTAGTCCACTAATACCATGAATCTTCACATATAAGTATTGCATAAAGATGTCTAAAAAAGAACAATGCGATAGGTATTAGTTTTACCTCGGTTGATGATATCAGATGTTTCTCTCAATGCCATGTTGTAGAAAAAAGTCCGATCATACTTTCCAGTGGGCATCGCGCCATCTACAACCAACATTGGTTTGGTTTCCTCACTAACCCTGCAAATATTTAACTGCTGGTTATTTGCTGTTCATTTTTGAGCTGTACTATAAAACTATTCATTGTTTCAGTCAAAAGCATGTCCTACCTCCTCTTGCGACCAGCTTCCTCCTGAAATAAGTAAAACAGAAATCTCAATAGACTGTGATGGATCATGATCCCGACAGCGGGTATTTCACCGAATGGCTGCAAAACACCCTCTGTTAATTCCCATTTCCCAACTCTTTGCCGCTGTCACACAAAGTGGATATTGTCGTAGAGACACCGAACACGGGGGAAAGCATTAGGAATGTCGATGCAAGTAACTGCGAGAATGTAACTTTCGAGTAAGACCGGGCAGGTCGTGTGATTTTATCAGAGATAATGGGATGGAATAGTTTAAGATCAGCGGCAGATTTAAATGGGTGTGGTTGGAAATATCATCACTACGTGTGGGAGAACAAAAATCAAAGTGAAATATAAGGTGGCCTTTAATAACTTTCACAAGAAATGCAGTAAACAGAATGTGGAACTCACAGGGTGACGCCTGAAGTCAATATTGCAGACGAATTTAAGTTGAAGTGGGATAAATACATGAGTATTACTGGAATTTGGGGCATTATTGTCGGATGTGATGAGTAGATGGAACAGACGGAACATTGACCCAGTACTGAATTACTGGTAAATGCAGCATTTATTTCAGAAATTTAACGCACCATTTTGTGACTGTGCACTTTGACTTCACCAAACTGTAGTGTAACCCCTCACCATCAGAAATAACACGCCGTCCTTGTGGGCTATCCGTTCCTCTAACTTTGAGAGTTCCTCCTGAATAAAATTTAAATTCAATTGAATCTCTTGAAGATTTTTCTCCATTGTTTTTACAATCTTCGCCTCATCTTCCCGGATATCTCCGAGTGCGCGCTGCTCTTTCTCCGTGAGAATCTGGTGCAGTTCAGCAAACTGGGATGTGGTTTGTGACTGAAGGTTCCGTGACGCTTCCTGTCAGATGAAAGATGAGAATCAATATATTTGTGTCACTCTGCTGTGCTATGACATAGAAGATAACATTTGGCTAATTAATGTCGAGTCTTGGAGTGCAGAAATATGCCATTCGGCCAACCTGTCCATGCTAGGCTACCCTGTACGCATCTACATTAATCCCATTTACATGTAATTTATTCCATATCTTTCATTATCTTGGCAATTCAGAGCGCTCCTGTTAATAATTCTAAAATATTTGGTGTGAAAGTAATGTACAATCACACCATTCCCATTCCCAGTACAATTCCCTGCAACCTATTGCATTTCATGTGTCCATTAACCCTCACTGGACAGAACCAGGTCACCAGAACAGCAGACAGCAGCACCACTTAGAATGACAGACTTCATAGAGTCATACAGCAAGGGTGTTAGATACCGTTCAAGACGCCCCATCTACACTATTTCAACCTGTCCGCATTTGACGCACATGGTTCTAAAATGTTCTCTCCACAAATTGTTCAAAAATCTTTTATGGTACCTGAATCAACAACCTCCACTGGCAGCTCGTTCCATATACCCACTACCACAGTTGCCCTTAATGTTCGTATTAAATCTGTTCCCTCTCACCTTAAACCTATGCCCTCGCATGCTCGACGCCCTACTCAGGGTAAAAGACCGAGTATTCACCCGAACAGTTCGTTTCGTGATATTATACACCTGCAATAGACCCTTCTTCAGACTCCTGCGCTCCCAGTGAGTGAAGTCCTCGGCTGCCCAACCGCTCCAAAGATCTCAGGTCCTCGACTACTGAGCTCTATAGAGCTGCCCATTTATTACAGGCGTCACAGGGATCAAATCGACACAAAAACCTAAAATCGATAGAACATAGCCGCACCTGAACTCCAGAAATGCTCTCTTTCTGTTGCTGCTCCATTTGATGGATCCTTGATTTCTTTTCTGTCAGAGATTCGAAAGAAGATTTCACCTGTTCCTGGGGTAGGGTTTCAGATCAGAGAATAAAAATGTCAGACAATAAAGAAAAGATTACACAATGATGTGATCAAAGTTCATTTGGTTTTACCTTGTAGATTTCAACAGCTTCATCTACCGGCATGAAGCTGTGAGACTTGTGTTCCCGCCCAGCTGCACAAATCAAACAGATCAGCTTCTTGTCCGTTTCACAAAACAGCTTCAGTTCTTCCTGATGTTTCTCGCAGTGAAGTTTACTTTCCTTCTCTTTGAGTTTCGGGCTCAGTGCTCGAGCTTTCTCAGCCAGTCTAACCAAGGCCCGATTCACCCTGAGGGTGCGGTCCACAAACTCCTCTCTACATTCCGGGCAGGAGTTTCTCGCCTCCCTGTCCCAACTCTGTGTGATGCAGGAGCGGCAGAAGTTGTGCCCGCACTCCAGTATAACCGGATCGGTGAAGAAATCCAGGCAGATGGGACAAACTGCCTCCTCGGTCCAACTCTCCACCTGGTCTTTCGAAGCCATTTTAAATCCTCCACTTCCTGGTTCAAAGTGTTTTCACGGACGTGGAGCTGCTGAATATGGTCATGGACACGTGACCGTCACGGTGACGCGGCGGCAGAGTTGCTGCCTTGCGGCGAATGCAGCGCCTCACAGACACGGGTTCTGTAGATTGGTTTATATGGTATGACACTGGTAACTTCCCCAGGTCATCGTCGAACAGGTCCTGGTATTCAGCAACCGGGTCAAACGAGAGTTGCACTTTGTGGACCGTGCGGTCAAAAGGAGACCAGGCCAAGATCTGGCACGCACGGTTGCCCAACAGGGTTACACAGTCAGAGTTCAAAACATAGAAAACCAGGTTTCTTGTGGCCTTTTGCAGCACGCAAGTTAAAGTGGCCCTCCCCGCAGGCCTTAGAATCTCTCCACCATAGGCGTGCAGGGTAGCATCGTCAACAACCAGAGGCTCATTACTCCTTATCTTTGTTGAAAAGATTCATGGACCAAAACATTGACTCTCGCGCCAGTATCTAATTTGGCAGAGAAGGTTACGCCATTGACAGTCACAGGTACGGAGGGATCATTGCGGTGGGCGGGTGTCTGTAGGAGGGTAAACACATGAGAGTCCTCGGCAGAATTAATTGGCTCCGCACCATTGCACTCAACTAAATTGGGCTGTGAGTCGAAAACAGAGATCAGATTGGGCCAGCAATGTTTAGACTGGACTGGAAGCTTGTGCCTGGCTCCCACGGGAACGGAGTAAGCGACAGGAAGGCTGAGAAATGGTTCAGCTTTTTACAAAAGTTACAGGTTTTACCAGAGGCGGGACACGTCGACAGTCTATGGTGCATGTAGTTACCAGTTCAGGCACCTTTTTCGGGGCACATCGCCAGGTCCAGGGCGGGCACGCGGCAGAAAAACATTGTTTCCCACCGAGGCTGTGGGCTCCTAAACCCAGCCAGGTTGATCAGATTTATTGCCCAAATCCCGGTGGTCCTCTTGCAAAACAACGACCTCAGACAATCTGCAGGCATGCATAGCCTTGTCCCAACGTTAGAATCCGGATCCCTCAAAAGCTCACATCGCAGCTTCTGGTCACGCATGCCAGTTACTAAAATGTCTCTAGTGAGCTGGTCTGTCATGTCGCCAAAACGGCACCGCTGGCGCGAGATAAACGCAAATCAGCAATAAAACTTCAACAGGTTCATCAGGCAACTGTCTCCTCGTAAAGAACCGTGCCCTCTCTAGAATGCGGTTCGAGGGCAGGTCACAAATCTCCTGAACTTACGTAGCAGGCAAGCGGGGTCGTCAGCAGACTCTGCAGGAGTAATCACCGCACCATCGACGCCCAGGACCGCTGGAGCGTATGATGCTGGGCAGCTGCTCCAGCGCTTCGACTTTGACATAATCTACAAGAAGGGCACCGAGATGCACATTGCGGACACCTTGTCGCGAGCCCGCGTACCTCTGCGCTCGCCACCCCTACGGAAAACAGAGGACTTGCTCGTACTGGGCGTTAACTTTATTCCCACCAAGCAGCTACAGGTTTTGGCCGAGCACACCGCTGCCGATCCGGCCTTGCAGCAGCTTGCATCGGTGATTAAAGCAGGGTGGCCAACAAAGCGCTCCGCCGCGCCATCTGAAGCACAGCCTTTCTTCCTGGTCCGCGACGAAACTGGTGCTCCAGGATGGCGTTATCGTCAAGGGACATAAAGTTGTGGTCCCGTCCTCCCTGTTTGAATTTTACTTTTGTGCAGCCCACAGCGGACACCCTGGGGTCGATGCAACGCTTGCCCACGCTCAGTGCCAATTCTATTGGCCTGGAATGGCCAAATATATCCGAGACAGAGTTTCTGCCTGCTCCACGTGCAACAGTCTTGCGCCGCACCAGCAGCGACAGCCCCTGCTGCAACAGCCCGCTCCTGCCTTGGCCTGGTCCTCGCTGGCTGCCGACATATTCGAGTGGCGTGGTAACCACTACCTTGTCCTGGTCGACTCGTACTCCAACTGGTTCGAAGTGGATTTGCTGACATCCCTCACGTCGGAGATGGTGATCCGCAAGCTGCGGAAACACTTCTCCACTTTTGGGACCCCGGTCAGGCTGCAGACTGACAACGGCAGGCAGTTTACAAGCCGAGAATTCAAAAGCTTTGCCGACAGGTGGAACTTCGTGCATTTCACCAGCAGCCCAGAGTACCCACAGAGCAACGGCCTAGCAGAACGGGGCCGTCCGCAGCGCCAAGCTTCTGATGGAACAGGCGCGACTATCCAATTCTGAATTGTATTTGGATCTCCTGAACCTCAGGAATGTTTCCAGGGATCCGGCCATGGGGTCCCCTGCTCAGCGTCCTGATGTCCAGAACTACCAGATCCACCGTCCCGATTGCCCAGCGCCAGCTGAAACCTCGGGTGTTGGAGCCTGCCTCCGTGCAGAGGCGAATTCAAGAGAAACATGACAGCCAGCGGCGTTCCCACGATCGGTCGTGCAGACCACTCGATCCTCTGTTGCCCGACAGGTTATTCGTTTGCAGACCGCCAGTGGGCACTACCGTCTGGCCACCGTGGTTGGGGTGGCCGACTCACCTCGTTCGTATCTGGTCGACTGTGAGGGTTCCATCTACCGAAGGAGCCGACAACACCTGCTTGCGGTTAATGAGCCACAGCCGCAGCCCCCTGGGCCCTATGCCCCTCCACTCTCCTATCAGCAGCCGCTGCCGCCTCGGCTGGTGTTCCCTGCATGCCTCGGTCCCCGTCGCGGGCGCCTGGTTCCCCTCTGCGCGGGTCCCCTGTTGCCGATCGCGGTTCTCCCTCTCCTGTTTCTCCCACCCCAATGCCCTTCCCTGGTTTCCCCAGCTGCCTTGCGTCCTCCTGCTTCTTCTGCTCTTTCGGGGGAGGGGGAGACATCCGTACGCGCTCGGGCAGGATCAGTAAGCCGCCTGTTCGCTACGGCGATTTCGTTTAATTCTGCTGTTTAATTCGGTTGTCGTGACAACAATCTGTTTTTTTGATTTCTAAGGGGAAGGATGTAGATGGTTTATATGCAACCAATAATATAGTTACCTCACTCCCATTAACCCCGCCCAGTTAACATCAATCATAATGCCTTCCCCTCAGTAGAAAAAATGTAGCCGGTGCTTGAAGGTGTGTGTAATACCCAGTGCTATCATTAAAAGATGTTGTACACTTAAGAGCTTGTAAAGTTTTCATTTACAGGTTCGATCCTGACTACGGGTGCTGTCTGTACGGAGTCTGCACGGTCTCCCCGTGATCTGCGTGGGTTTTCTCCGAGATCTTCGGGTTCCTCACACACTCCAAGGTTTGGGAAATGTAAAAAAAATGGCTCGGTAAATGTAAGAATTGTCCCTAATGTGGGACAGTGTTAATGTCCGGGGATCGCTGGTCAGCGAGGACCTGGTGGGTCCAAGGGCCTGTTTGCGCGCTGTATCTCTAAACTAAATTAAACTCAACCCCTCCCAGTCTGAAGAAAGGCCTCGACCCGAAACGTCGCCTATCTCCTTCGCTCCTTAGATGCTTGCTGCACCCGCTGAGTTTCTCCAGCTTTTTGTGTACCCTCGATTCTCCAGCATCTGCAGTTCCTTCTTTAAAAAATAAGAGTTTGTGTACCTGCTGAGTCTCTCCAGCATCTCGTGTCTCTCTTCGGTTTAAACCGGCCTCTTCATCCCCTTCTTTTTGGAAGTGGCCACGCTGGCTGGCAGCTGCGGCTCACCTGCAGTCCGTCTGTTTTTTCTTCTTTTATTTTGTGTCTTCTAGTGTTTGTTTCGGTGTTTGTTTCAGTAGAACTTTGTTTTATTAGGTTGTGTTATGTGGGGGGGTGGGGGGGGGAAAGTTTTAGTCTCTCCTTCGGGGGGGGATGCGTGTCCCCCTTCACCGTCTGGGCTGAGGCCTAATGGGCGGAGCTGTAGCGGCGGCCTGGTTTGGAGCTGCGTGCTCAGCGGCGACCCTCTTAGAGCTGCGGTGCTCCAGCGGCGGCGGCGGCCCGCTTAGAGCTGCAGTGCTCCGGCGGCGGTGGCCTGGTTTGGAGCTGCGGTGCTCCAGCGGCGGCGGCCCAGCTTAGAGGCTGCGGTGCGGCGGCCGGCCCAGCTTAGAGCTGCAGTGCTCCGGGCGCGGCGGCCAGCTTAGAGCTGCAGTGCTCCGGCGTCGGCGGCCCAGCTTAGAGCTGCGGTGCTCCGGCGGCGGCGGCGGCCCAGCTTAGAGCTGCAGTGCTCCGGCGGCGGTGGCCTGGTTTGGAGCTGCGGTGCTCCAGCGGCGGCGGCCCAGCTTAGAGCTGTGGTGCTCCAGCGGCGGTGGAGGCCTGGATCGCCTCAGGGCAGAGGGAGAACTAGGAGGTTGGAAGACAGGGACTTAAAACTTTTTTGCCTTCCACCACAGTGAGGAGGTGCCTGGTGAACTCATTGTGGTGGATGTGGGGTATGTTTATTGTGTGTTTTTTTATTCTATGTATGACTGTATGGTAACAATTTCGTTCAGACCGAAAGGTCTGAATGACAATAAAGGAATCTAATCTCATCTGCAGTTCCTTCTTACACAGCGATCATCCATGCAACTAGTTCTACCCTACACACGAGGGACATTATAGAAGCAAATATCCCACAAACCTCTACGTCTTTGGAATGTGGCGCCGAAACCGCAGCCTCCCGGAGAAATACGCGGCCACATTGAGAACGTATCAACTCCGTACAGACAGCGCCCGCAGTCAGGATCGCAGCCGCGTGTCTGGCGCTGTAAGGCGGGAACTCTACCGTTCCGCCGTCTGAGCCACCCAATAGGACTAGAACTTTTTAGAGAGGAACTACAAATGCTGGGTTTAAACCGAAGAGAGACACAAAATGCTGGATTAAC
Organism: Okamejei kenojei; assembly: GCA_035221665.1. Taxonomy (NCBI): domain Eukaryota; kingdom Metazoa; phylum Chordata; class Chondrichthyes; order Rajiformes; family Rajidae; genus Okamejei; species Okamejei kenojei. Next base: position 11,355,597 of record CM069160.1, read on the forward strand.
TGAGAGGGACAGGCAGCAATTCTGGAGAGAGGGAATGGTGACGTTTTCGGTCGAGGTCTCTGAAGAGTGGTCTCCCAGAAACTTCATCCATTCCCTCTCTCCGGACGATGCTGCCTGTCCCGCAGAGTTTTTCTCCAGGATTTTTTGTCATCTTTGGACTAGAACGTTATTTTTCTTGACGCATTAGACCTCCGCCATTCCAACGGAGGCATGTGATGAAATGTCGTTCATTGTGGTGCTGGTTCCCATCACCAGAGTGATGTCGAGCGGGCTGAAGAATTGTGCAGTTTCGCGGCGCAGGGTCGCCACCTGCTGCTGGAAGCAGGTGCTGCAGGAACGGCCGATGCATCAGCCGTGAACCCGCGGGGAAAGTAATCCTGGAGCGGAGAGAATTAGCAGATTCCTATGCTGGAGGCCGTCACGGACGCGGTGGGAGGAGCGGCGGTGACAGGAACGCAATCTGGGATGACGAGGGAAAAGAACAGGAGGGTCGGCAAGCTGCCTGGATGTCTAAAAAGTTGCGCCCTTATTACTCTTAATCATTGAATAACCGCGTCAGTTATAACATCCTCGCCTCGTTAAGCATTTCTTACTTGTACCTGAAGTATTGTTGTGCTCATTGGAGCGGCGGTTCCAATCGCCAGAGGGATGCCGAGCGGATTAAAGATTTGTGCAGTTTCGTGGCGCGGTGTCGTCACCTGCTGCTGGAAACCGGGTAACAGTATTAATGACCTTATTAATTAAATTAATTAATTAAATCCCAATAATTGATTAATTAATTAATTATTAAATATCCTTAATCTATTTAAGATTAATAGTTAATAGAACCCAGCCCAATGGAGCGGGTAAACAGCTTCTGTAATTCCTTAATCTGTTTAAATTCCTTATTAAGGATTTTTCCTCATTAAGGAATTAATTTAAATAGATGCGCATTACCGGTGTGATGGGTTTGGGTGTCGGGGCAGGACCAGTATTTATGGCGCACCCTCATTGGCCTCTGAATGGTTTTCTCGGCCATTTCAAAGGCCGAGGAAAACCATTTCTCGTTTTCTCGGCCTTTGAAAATGGCCGAGAAAACCATTTCAACCATTTGGAACTGTATCATTCTTAAACAACAATATAGGAGCGTTATGATCCTCGATCATCAGAGTAATTCTTTTTCAGGATTTGAGGTGATTAAATGTATTTAGTTTCGTTTAATTTTGAGATACAGCGCGGAACAGCCCACCGGGTCCGCGCCTACCAGCGATCCCCGCACACTAACACTATCTTACACACACTAGGGACAATTTACATTTATACCAAAGCCGAGAACCTACAAACATGCGTGTCTTTGGAGTGTGGCAGGAACCCGAAGATCTCGGAGCAAACCCACGCGGTCGCGGGGAGAACGTACAAACTCCGTACAGACAGCATCCGGCTTTCTGACGCTGTAAGCGCTCTGGCAGCAACTATACCGCTGTTCTTTTTAAAAGCTGTAACTACTACCATTATTATTTATACTAAAGACTCATGCAGCATGATAGAAAGGATTTAATTTCAATCATTTATTTAAGGTGCAGACACTTGAATTTGCGTCTCTGGATGTGCCTCTGGATTCCTCGTTCAGTAACGTAATCTCTGCCTCGCCACCGCACCTGTTGTTGCCACAGATAGCCCCTGACCCGCTACGTGCGTCCAGCAGTTTGCATCTTTCAGTCCCGTGTGTGTCAACTCGCAGCCGTCTCTCTCATTGAATACCATTCTGCCCACCCACCGCCACCCTAATTTCCCTGTTCCTTATCCTCCCACTCTTACCCTGCACCTACTCTCACATCACCCATTCCCCCCTCCCCTCCTCATCCCCGCACCTATTTCGGGCACCCGGAAATGTCGATGGTGATAGAGTCACTGGATGTGAACGTGGATACATGAAGTACTTGGCAACGATGCAGAGGAGGTTTACCAGAATCGTGATTTCATTGAGAGAATGGAGAGGTCAGACCGACTATGGAAAGTTTTCTCCGGACGACCGGATGATGAGGGAGACTTGATGGAAGTCCTAATCGAATTGTGAGAGGGGTGGGCAGGGTACACAATCACAACCTTTTTTACCGAGAGGGAAATATTTAACAGTAGAGAGCAGAGCTATAGGATGAGAGGGGCGAAGTTTAAAGGAGATTGCGGAGGCAGGTTTTCACCACCCCCAATGATAGGTGAGTTTTTCTGAGGCGAACGCGCTGCCAAGGATGGTGGTGGAGGCTGATACGAGACAGGCGGTGAAGAGATGTTTGGATAGGCACGTGAGTATGCAGTAATTGAAGGATGTAGATTATGTTCACGCAGTAATAGTTGGTCGATGGGCATCATATCGGCACAGACACTGTGGGCCGAAGGGCTGCTCCCATGCGCACTGTTCTTATGTTCCATACGGACTTGTGTCTTCGGTATTGTGGATATTCCGGATATAACCACCTGAACTCTCGAAGAAGCTCCACACTTAAGCGCTGTAGAATGTATCCTGACTGTTCGCATCATGGCCCGGTCCAGGTGTCCAACGCACACGAGTTGCACTACCGCCTGCACTGCCGTGGACGTGTTTATTTTTAATTGTGTTTTGCATTAATGCCTTGTCTTTGGAGCAGTTTTATAATTTTTTTTTACCAACTTGCAGAAATGTATGTGTAATGTGGTTGCAATTTGCGTTTATAATTTACATTATGTGTAGCACACTTGAGTCACATTTGTGCGTGTGATGCTGCGACAAACGGCGATACAGATTTTCATCGCAGCTGTTCATTCGCAGTACTTGTGCAGATACAATAAATCCGACTTGACTTCACTCTAAAGTTTATATTTAACCATCGTTTACCCTCCCAGTTAGTTTCTTTTTTGGCCGGGTCTTTTCTGTCCTGCTACATTAACTGTCCCATGAATCATTCCTCTGCATCTTACATTTATAATACCGGTCTGTTAACATCTCACTAAATCCCTCCATGCGTATTTCTGAGGTCAGGACAAATCGGTCACCGAGACACGTTCACTCCGAACTAACTGCAGCAAATGTGCTGGAGACGGCTCTGCGGTGCGCGAGGTAGCACACTCGCGGTACAGAGCGATCTACAAAGATCAGTTTCAGCTCCTCCACTCAAGTGAATCATCAGTTTCAACAACCAGGACAGTGGCCAGAGTTTTTCTAATGGCTTCTAAACGCAGGTCGAATTTAAACAGAGGACGGCAGTTTGTCCCATCTGCCGGCTCTCACCGATCTGGTGTCACTGCAGTTCGGCACAACTTCTGCGCCCTGCATCACACAGTTGGGCAGAGGGAAGGCGGAAAACTCCTCCCGGCTGTAGAGAGGAGTTCTGCTGACCGCAGCCTCCAGGTAATCGGGATTTGATTTTGATAACCTCATTTAACTGTCATCGCACCTTCTCAGTACACCCGAAATGGTTTACCTGCAAGTCATAACATACGAATAAATAACAAACACACACACAAGACAGTTTTCATCCACCACAGTGATCCACCAGGCACCTCCTCACTGATGGCGAAGCACAAATTCTTAAGCGCCTTATGCGTCTCTTCCTCCTGCTCTCCCTCTGCGCGAGCGATCCAGGCCTCCGATGTTGTGACCCGCGGTGATAGGCGAAGTAGGTTCCACATCGTGAGCTGACAATCCGAGCTCTCGCGAACTGGGCCGGTCTTCTCAAACCTCACGCGAGCTGGTTCGAAACACTCTGCGCCGTGACGCGTTATGTCCACACCCTCAGAGAGTCCAACGATGCCAGCCAGTCTTGTCGCGGAGCACCCCGGTAAAAAACAGGTACTCCACCCGTAGATCCTGCTACTAGCTCTCCGAACGTTCTAGTCTTGTCGTATCTCACATGGCTCTCGCCCCCAAGCCTCCCCAAGGCTCCGGACGATGCAGCGTGGTCGATCAGAGCGACCACACGCACTACCTGTGGGAAATTATCTAGACCCCGAAGTTTGGTAAGTCCCTGACAGATCGAGGGTCGCTCGCGCCCACGCACATAGCGACAGCCTGTAGCATAAAACCGCGAACGATACAAGCTAGGCGCCAACTGTGCGCGCGCGAGCACAATCTCTTAAAACACAACAACAAAGAAAATCATCAAACGGCCATGAGACTGCGAGTCCGAGCAGCTGCGCGCCTGGCAGTCGCCGTCCACTTCACCTGTACCTTGGCGAGACTGATATGAGACGAGCTCCCAAGCACTGTGACGCACTGAATTTCAACGGCGACGAGACAATAAAAGTAACATCACTGCGAGGCAACATCACGCAAGAACTGAAGCTGTCAGTTGGTGGAAACGGATAAGAAACTGATCTGTGGGATTTTGTATATCCATGGAGGCGGAGACCGCACAAGACACTCACAAGCTTCATATCCGGATACGCGCGCAAGCTGTGTGGACAGACCACACGAGCGTCAACACGCAAAACCGATCTATACGATCAGCTTGCTAGAACTGTAATATTTGAATTGTTTATTGTCTAGCGCTCACTTTTCACTCAGCTGGATACATTGTCCCCAGGATTAGCATGATAAATCACGCCTACAATCTCTGACAACAAATAAATCAGACCATACTCAGAAATGGAAGAGCATACAGAAGCAGAAGATCCCACAGCTCCGGTGAGAGCCTTGCTGTGTGGCATTTTCTCTTCGTCGTTGTGTAGTTTTTGTATTTGGTTAATGCACTGCAGCGCGCGTGACAGGCATTAGTTGCGCTTGTTTCATCGTAGTTTCGACCCTGAGCCTCGTAAATCTCTGCGTGAGACCGCGCCTTGTTCTCACGCTGTGACCAGGATGGCTCCGCCCTCATCTACATAACACGTCGATTCTATTTTGTGCAGAAAATAATGAAGATGCTGGTTTAAAATCGCAGGTAGAAACCAACAATGCTGGAGGTAACTCAGGCCTGAAGAAGGTCTCCGACCGAAACATCACCCATATCACTCTCCTCAAGGATGCTGGCCTGATCCGCTGAGTTACTCCACCATTTGTTGTCTGCTTCGATCTAATTGTCTGCTGTAATTAACCCATTGAAGGCGGGATCTGTGTGGTCGGTTTCTTCTTGCTTGTGGCGTGCACAGTCCTTAACATATGTGCGACGACTCAACTTGTCTCTATTTGAGATCATATTTATGCACTGTGTGCGTGTCCTGGTTTGATTGCACTAGTCGATACAGGGTAAAACCCACGTGAAAGGTTGTCAATTCTGCTTGCCACCAATGGTGGGAGTTAATGTTTAACGTGAGGCGAATATATGTCCATGGAGAAGGGGATTCGACAATCTCACCAAATTCGACAGGAATAAACAGGGAACAAACAGTCACAAAGACCTAGCAGTCCCCACATCAGATCTCATTATTGCCTGAATCAGCGATTCTCGAGGACTTGGGTGTGATGGGAAGAATGTTCTCTCCACACACCAAGACACAAATGGCGAGTTCCTCCACCAATCATGAATGACTCATTTTCTGTGGGTTAACATGCGGTAAACGATTTTCAGGCACCACCCGAGGGCCTTACTCCGCAGGAGGTTAGAAAAAAATAGGTAAGTTATCATTAAAACTTCTACTGGATAGTGAAACGGCTTGGCGTAGAGTGGAAGTGGAGAGGATGTTTCCGACTAGCGAGTAAGTCTAGGACTAGGAAGTCATTAGCCTCAGAAATAAAGGACCTTCCTTTAAGGACGAGCGATGAAATGACACACGAAATTTAGTCAGTAGCGTGGCGAATCTGTGGATTTTCGCATTGCAAAGAGGCCAAAGTCAGTGGATATTTTTAAGACAGAGATAGATTTCTTGATTAGTTAAGGGTGTCAACGTTATGGAGAGAAGGCGGAGAATGGGGTTAACTGGGAGAGATAGATTCTCTGCCCTGATTAAACGGCGGAGTAGACCTCTAATGGGTCGGCCTCGCTCTCTATGTCCCTATGACATTATTCAGCAAGAAAATTCATACAACACTCCAGACTTTCCTGCAAAGTTCGATCCTCCTTTGATATATAGCAAATTTTCACAAACATTTATCATACCTCCTGTATTGGTTTCTCATCACAGTGTGTTCAACTGCTGGTCAACTTAGGAGAGATCATCAGTAAATGGGATTTGCAACTCATGTTTAAATAACTTTGGGTGAATGCTGCTCCCTTCATTCAAGTCCTGCTTTTTATTCTCTTTCAGCGAGGACTCAAGATCTGGTCACAAAGGAGGTAGTAACATGCTCTTCAGATTAAATTCTGCACAGCTGACCTGTAAAGTAACATATTGATAAAGAATCCCGCACGCCGCAGGTTATAAATAGGGCTGTTTAATAGAGCTGCAGATGGTGATGATACCCCGGTATTTCACTGGCTGAAGAGTCCTATCACCCCCCACTGTTGAACACAGTGTGGGAGAAACAATGTTGGCGATTAACCAAGGTAAAATATTTGTATTCCTCACTTCTTATGTGGTGACATATTTAAGTTGAAATAGATGATAAAGATCGATAATGAAACAGTGAGCACTGACAGGAACTAAAGTTTATAATACCACCCAACTCACCGTCGGAAAGCTCACAGTCCAAGTTGGTCAAGCTGGAGATATCAATTCGGCAACTCGATGCGACACATCCAAACACAAGAGCACACTCTACATACTCCTCTGACACACTGACGCTAGATGAACTAAAACATCTCTTACACGCCCTATCCGCACCGCTCTATAAAAAACACGCCACGATACAGTTTGAATAATACCAGGTAGCCCAGCAATGTCAACTTGACTTCTAATTAATCAGAGATATTGAAAACGGGTAGATTTTGCATACCTTTCATACATTGAGGCTCTACTGTACATCTCTCTTGGCTGACTTCATGGTCTTTCTATATCCTCATTTTCCCTCTATCCTAACCAGTTCTGACACAAGTTGTCCTCGAGACCACAACACGTCTACACCTAGAGCCTAGCGAGCTTTCTGAGATGCTGCCTGTTCTCCCTGAGTTACTGCAGCTTTTTTGTTGGCTGATCTGTCGGACTCTTGTCAGTGACTGAGAGTTTATGGTGACTAGTTGCCCCCCCTGTTGGAATCGCGCGAGCTTCATTTTCATTAACAATTCCATGTTTAAGCTTCAACAGCAATGTCGCCTCAGATCTTAGCTTTGCGTCTGGGTGAAGTACCCAGCCACTTACACACGACACACTGAAAAAAAATTAGATTTTGCACCGAGCCTCGCCCCATAAACGAAGTCCTACACATCAGCAACTATCCAACAAATCTCCCCTCAGTTCCCTCTCCAGCTCAAACACATCCTTCACACAATACGTGTTCATCTGCACACAATGCCACTCCGTGAGGCTGACCACATTTTGTAAAGTTGCACATCGTTATGCTACAAACAACTCAATACCTACTGTACGCATTCAAGTTCATGTGCCTTTCCTAACTTTATTGCAGTTGTTGCAACTTTCATGGAAACTATGGTCTCGGACCCGAGGCCAATCTGTTTATACAACATGCTTCAGTGTCATATGTCCTGTCATATTTGACTTCTGTATCACCCTGCCACTTATCAATGTTAAATAACATCTGCACATGTTCTGCTTACTTTTCTATATGACCTTGGAGCATGCGGCGGGTTCTTAGATAGTCTTCCCACACTAACTCGGAACCCATCAGTTTTCATGTCAGTACATAATGTGTCTATGTAAGGTTTGTGGATAACCTTGTGCCTGTGAAAAAGTTTTGTGTTGTCCTCTTCTCATTGCTGTTGAACGGAAATTTGAGTTTTATAATATATCCCGGTAAACGATGCTAATGTATGTATATGTATAGTGTGTGTGTATATGTATATGTGTGTATGTGTATATATATGTATATTGTGTATGTATGTGTGTATGTGTGTATGTATGTGTATGTGTCTCACTCGCCCCACTACGAGGGAACTTATCCAATGCCCCACTCAAATTGGAAGGAACAGCACCTATATTTCGTTTTCTGGACAGCTCAACCTAACCGGTATGAATATATATTTATCTAACATCGTTAACCCTTGCTTTCCCTCTCCTCCGCATCCCCACTCCGTCATTGTACTAGTTTAAGTCGTACTTGTGTGTATCATTGACTGCAAACTCGTTTTCACCTTAGCCCACAACAACAATGGCCTCATTTCCTTTATTATCTTTACTTTTGCATATATTTGATATAATTGTTCTGCATCTCTCTTATATTGCAGTCTAGATATTCTCGTTTCCCCTCCCCTATCACTCTCAATTTGATAGAAGGATCTCGACCTTGGTTACCTATATCTTTTTCTTCCAGAGATGCGGCCTTGACCGCTGTGTTACTCCAGGTTTTTGTTTCCTCGAGTGCCTGAGGCAGAGCGGCTTCTCCGCCCGGTCCCGGGGCGCGCATTCCCGAATATCTTCCCCGAACCCCCGGGGTACTCTCTGTTCTCTGCTTCTCCCCAGTCTCCGTCACCATGGATGTGGAAATACAGCGGCATCCGCGAGCTGAAAGTGTACTGAGGATCGGAAGATGGTGAGATGTACCTCGACTGGAGAGTGTCCCTGAACCGGGAAAGAGGGTTTAAATACCGAGCTGTGTGCTGGGATCCGGAAGGATACACATCGGGGAGACATTATGGGAGGTGGGGTGGCGGGGAGTGAGTTGGTGGGAGTCTGGGTGTCGCCAGCAGAGTCTGTGGAGAGGAATAGACGGGTCGGACCGGACCCCGGAGATGAGTCTGGAGGATCAGGCGGCGGGGTGACGGGTTTGAAGCCGTCACATCCTCTCCATCCCCTCTCCCCGCCCGTCCCATCCCTGCAGACGTGGCAGTTTATCTGCTGTTACGGGGTCAGGACAGTTCATTTTACGGACGCGGACACCAAGTACCATTCTCCACTCCTTCACTGGGAATAGGTTCACTAAGAAACTGTAACCTTTCTTCAGGACTTGGAAACGAAAACCAGTGTCTGAGAATCTGTCCGGTTCGCTTCGGTTGTGTAAAAGGGTATCGGGTCCCGGTACGGGCGTCAGGAGCGGGGGCTCAGGGGCTGTGGGTGCAGAAACCCGATGACATCAGGTCGGCGTCCCGAACGGCTCCATTTAATCCCCATATTCCGCGTCATTGAAATCCCAGTGAGCGCGGAAATAAAAACCAGGGGGAAATGTAAATATGGGAAGAGTTAAATAAACAGCAACTGAAATCAGAGCGTGTCTGTCGATCCGTTTATGTTTAACGCGTGAACCGCGTCCGGCAACTGGAATAGAAATTACTTTTGTGAAAATATAAAAACGATTTGAAGCAATCGCCCTTCCCGCGGGGGGTCAGCAGCGGCCGCGGGCGGCGGGTCCTGAGCTTCCGGCTACCCAGGGTCTTAGTCCGTATACTTTTTCCTTTGAACGGGTATGTTCGAAGAATGGGGGCGTAAGAAATTTCAAGTTCCTGGTGAAAAACCCGCAGGAATCAGGCTGCGCCTTCCTGTCTGTAGGATAAGTGGACATTGCTTATTCCAGTCGCAGCCTAGGACCGCATCCTCGCCTCCGTCATGTCTGTATCAGCGCTGCTTTTGCTCTCGTTCCCCACTTTAATTTTGTGTCTCATCTTCCTCACTGCTGTTTCGAACCTGCCCCCACTTTCACCACTTGAGCTCCGACTCTTCTCTTCCCTTTCTCCGCTTCTTGAATCCATGTCAGGGAAAAAGGCGTAGTGGCCAAAATCCTTCCCAGCCAGCGGACTCCAGCGATTGCTGCCTGGCCCGCGGGAGTTACTTCCAGCATTTTGAGGTCTATCTTCGAGTTTTTTAAACAAGCCTCTGCAGTTCCTTCTTTACACCCCGCGATCATCCATACACTAGTTCTTACCCTACACACTGCAGGTACATTATTGGAGGGCAAATAACCCACACACATCTACGTCTTTGGAATGTGGCGGAACCGAAGCCCCGGAGAAAACACACTCGGCACGTATGGGAGAACGTATCAAACTCCGTACAGACAGCACCCGCAGTCAGGATCGCAGCTCGTGCGTCTGGCGCTGTGAGGAGGGTAAACTCTACCCATTACGCGGCTGGTGCCACCTAATTGGACTAGTAAATTTTTGGGAAGGACTGCAGATGCTGGTTTAAACCGAAGATAGACACAAAATGCCGGTGTACTGGAGGGTCAGGCGCAGGTCTGGATTGGAGATGGATTGGGTGACGTTTTCTGGTCGAGGTCCTGAAGGACCTCTCGGACACGAAATTTCATCCTTTCCCTCTCTCGGAGATGCTGCCTGTCCGCTGAGTTAACTCCGCATGGCATTTTTGTCTATAACTTTGGACAGAAGTTTGTTTTAATTGACGCTTTTTGGAGCCTCCGCCATCCCACTGAGGCCTGTTGTGATGAAATGTCGTTTCATTGTGGTGCTGGATCCATCACCAGAGTGATGTCGAGCGGGCTGAAGGATTGAGCAGAATCGCGGCGTTTTCTACCCCAATGATGGTGAGTTTCTGGAACGCGCTGCAGGGTATGGTGGTGGAGGCTGATACAGGGACAGGCGCGTGAAGAGATGTTTGGTTAGCACCGTGGTGTGCAGGGTATTTAAGGATATAGATTATGTTCAAGGCAGGTAAGAGTTTGGTCTTGGCATCATATTCGGAACAGACACTGTGGGCCAGAAGGGCTGCTCCTAATGCGCACTGTTCTCTGTTCCATACGGATTGTGTCTGCGTATTGCGGATATTCCGGGATTTAAACTGATACTCGAGAAGCTCCACATAAGCGCTGTAGAATGTATCCTGGACTGTTGCATACATGGCCCGGTCCGGCTATTTCCAACGCACACGAGTTGCACTACCGCACTGCACTGCCGTGGACGTGTTAATTTTTAAAATTGTATTTTGCATATTAATGCCTTGTCTTGGAGCAGTTTTATTTTGTTTTTACCAACTCGCAGAAATGTATGTGTTAATGTGGTTGTAATTTGCGTTTATTTATATTTTGTTTGTAGCTCTTGAGTATTGTGCGATGTGATGCTGCTGAAAGGCGATGAGATTTTATCGCAGCTGTTCCATCGCAGTGCTTGTGCAGATGACAATAAATCCGGATTGGCTTCATCTAAGTTTATATTTAACCCCTCGTTTTTACCACCCCACGTTAGTATATGTTACTTCGGAGTCACGTGAGTGACTACCGTGTGAAGAGCCCCGAGACCTCACGCTTGCGTAAACGGCTTGACGTTCAACGCTGACGGGCGAAAAGGAGGAGCTGCGGTAGAGCAGCTCCTCGCAGCGGTCGGAACCGGCCCCGCAGGTAAGTGAAGTTACATCGGCGCGGGTTTGGGAGTTACGCTGGATGGCATCCAGCATCGAAAGTAAAAGTAAAAAATTAGACGTTGTAAGCGTGCTGATTGAGCACAGATAAATTTTAAACAAAAATGGAGAAAGACAGAGAAATCGGGAGGAAAGAAGGTTTTCGCGGGTGAAGAGGAGCCTCCCGGGGTGAAAGTAAATATACGGGACGCGAAGCTAGAGTGGACCCGTTCCGATACCGCTGGCCACTGATTACCCGATATAGAAATTTCCAGATTCTTCCGGAAATTATAAACCACGGAGGAAATGCTCTAAGAAAGCAAAAAGAAAACTGTGAGGCCGTGGTTTCTGATGATTCTGATTCTGAACGGGACCTCAAGACAATAAAAACTATGATGGCTAAAAATGGAGCATATGGAGAAAGTTCCTCCTAAATTATTATGAGACATGGGTCACAGTACCACGCATGAATCCAAAAAATCCCTGAGGGGTTTGAATATGATGAATATGGTGTGGGCCAAGTTGGGAATATGATATCAGACCCACGATTTGGGCTGGAAGAAGTCTCATGGGATGATATCCCGATGGAATGTAGTGCTGCAGAAGGCAGACCCTGCTGAAGTTGACATGGCTTTTGAAAGCACGCCACAAAGTAAAAAGAAAAGGCTTGATGTGCCTGGGATAGACAGTTTTTTGCTATAGCCCGAAGGAATGTGGTGATGGCTATGGAAGAAAGCCTAGCTGCCAATATAAATTATATGGTATCTCACCAGCTTCATAATACTGTGATGAATGAATTATCAGAATTATATAAAGCACCAGGCAATTGTGCCTCATTGAGAAGTGCCTACGGTGAATCCGATGGTTATGGGTCTATGACTCCCAAGGTATGAGAGCCCAGAAGTGGAAATTTCAAAAAAGGTGCTAAATTATTTTCTGCTGCCATTACGGCATTTGGCAGGCAAATGGAAGAATCGGGAAATGGCACAAGATTCAAAAAGATACTTTGGGCTTATTGTGCAATTCGTTATATGGATTCAATTGACATGTGGAAAATGGCGATTCGGCCCCATATTTCACCCTAGGATATGCAGCCTTGTGTCAAGAAAGTGGAGGTTCAAGCTCCTGGGTATTTGTTTGGAGAAAATCTTGCCGAAACAGCTGAAAACAGTTGGTATGAAGAAGCTAAATATTTTAGCACTATTAGTCTTTTGTCTTTGGACAATGGAAGAGGGTTTTCGGCCGAAGGGGGTTTTGATTTTCGTTTAGAGGCAGAATTTGTCTCACGAAAATATTATTCGTGCTGCACAGGCCAGTGCTTCCCGCATTCGGGAAAAGAGGAGACCATCACGCTCCTATGGAGAGGGTACTAAAAACTTCTATCCTTAAGAACTGTGGTATGAATCTCAGTTGGAGGGAGATTGCAAAAAGTGTTTTATAATGCCTGGCTTAATAATTACTTCCTGATCGATTGATATTACAAGCAGTGTCGGGAGCTTATTTATTATTTTATTAAAGAAGGGGGTCAATCCTCCTGTAAGAATAAACCTCTGCTTATGCTTATGTGTTTTCTCCAGAAGAAAGATTGGAGATTATTGTGGAAATTGACAAATTATCGGAAAAGGGGGTAATTGAAAAAAACCTTGTGAACATAAGCATCAAATGTCTCTATATTTATTTCGCAGAGATAAAGAAAGATGGTGGTTGTTCAGAATTATTCTAGACCTTATCAGAATCTAATAAGTTTGTAGAATACAAACATTTTAAGATGGAGACATTCCAGTACTGAAAATATCTGATTTTTCAGCTAGGTTGTTATATGCTAAAGATTGATTTGAAAGGACCGATATTATTCTGTAGCAATTCATCATATTTTTCGGATGTTTTACTTAAAGTTTTATTGGCAGGGGCAATTATGGCAGTTCAAATCTTTACCAAATGGATTGAGTTCGGCTCCTAAGACCTCTTTTACAAAACTGTTTGAAAACCAGTTTTTGCCCAATTAAGAGAACAGAAAACACATTGTAATGCTTATCTGGGATGATATTCTGATTATTAACGATAGTCAAGAGTCAGCTGAGCACTCAATTTCAGTTACTAAGCTTTGTTTAAAGGAGCTTGGATTCCTTATTTTATCCAATTAAGATCCCTGCTGCAGCCAGTTCAATCATATTAATTTTCTGGGTGTTTGTAATTAATCGAGTGACTATGTTAGTTATCTTTGCCAGCCAAAGGGAAGGCATGATGGTGAATATTCGCAAATAGTGTATATTACCTCATATCACAACTTATTACCTCCCATGCCGAAGAGAAAGTGGCAAAAGTCATTGGTACACTGGTGGCAAGCATTTTCCGGCGTGGAATTTGGGCTCATTACATTATCAAAAAATCTTCAAAGGGCAAAGGTAATGGGCTCTTAAAGATAAGGCAGGGTCACTTTGACAGGCCTATGCAATTAACAAGGAAAGCAGTATTGGAATTGCAATGGTGGGTTGTAAAATGTCCCACAAGCTGCTAAGAATATCACTCCCCCCCCCCAGATTTTAAACAGCCTGCTGAAATGGTTTTACAAAACAGATGTAGTGCTCTCGGATGGGGGGGCCACAGATATATCTCTCCAGTAGGGAGGTAGATGGGAAAACGTGAAGAACAAGTGTTTCTCCCAAGAGTATGTGTATTAACTATTTGGAATTATTGGGGGCCTTTTATGGGCTTTAAAGTTATTGTTGTGTAAACAAGGTCTGCATGTGTTAATACCAATTAGACAATAAAACGCTGTGGTTTACATTATCACATTGGGGGGAGTTAGATCAGTATCATGTGATTGTTCTGGTTTCAATGAGATATGGCAATGGGTATTGGCGGCAGATATGGATTTCAGGCAAGCTATTATTCCAGGTAAAGACAATGGGGTAGCAGATGAAAGGTCCAGGATTTTTTAAAGATAATACGGAATGGGATGCTTAAGCCGCCAATATTTAAGAAATATTGTTAGGACGATTTGGGTTGCCAGAAATGATTTGTTTGCATCCAGCGTTAATCATCAATTGCCACATTATGTGTCTTGGGAACACGATCCGGACGCAGTTGCAGTAGATGGTTTTTCATTACACTGGGGAAAGATGTTCTTTTATGCTTTTCACCTCCATTTGCTCTGATCAGAGATGCTTGAAGAAAATAGAGCTAAGAGTTCAGCTCCGGATTGTTCGGTAGTGCCAAATTTGGCCAACTCAACCTTGGTTCCCCAGGTTATGCTGATTATGATTAAGAAACCGTATATGCAGATTCTAACTGTAGTGATTCTTGACTAATTTCAGTTAACAAATTGAAGGTTAACCATTTTGATATGCTATTGAATTTGTTAATCTGAAGGTTTTGAAGACAACTACAGGATAACTGGGATTGTCGGACCCAAACTTTGGCAGTTATTGGCGCTTCATGGGCGAGATAGCACACAAAAACATTATATGTACTCATTTTAAGCAAATGGGAAAGAATTTTGCAACACAGTCTAATATTTTGACGATTCTGTGAAATGTTACTCATGGGTTTTTGGAATTCCTTGCCAATTTGCACTTTGGGGCAACATTTAAGTTTCATTGCATTAACACTGCACGCAGTGCTCTTGTCGTCTATTTAGGACTTATGCCTGGTGAGAAATCAATTGGGTCGCATCATTGGATATCAGATTCATGAAAGGAATTTTTCACATGAATCGCAAAACCTAGATATACAGAAATTTGGGATGTGGATGTATTGCTCTACTTCGAGAAGAGAATGGACTCATGAAGGGTTGCCATTGGATAGGTTACACTTGAAATTTGGTCTATGTTAATGTCATCTGGTCTCAGCTCAAAGAGTGCAAACTTTACAAATGTTGCGTTTAGGACTGTATGCATGTTGTGACTAAGATAACGTTGTCTTCTATGTTTACGATCTGATCAAACTAAAGTAGACAGGAAAGGGGAGATCTGGAACAAAGGTAACCTTTCAAGCTTTTCATATGAAGCCTGCTTTGTGTGTGGTTAGACATTTGAACCAATATATTAAAGTTCGGACACTTTTCGAGGAAACGAAAAGACATTACTGCTTACGCACAAAAGCCACACACAAAAGCTTCGTGTTCAAACTATCTCAAATGGTTGAAACAGGTAGTTGGTTTTAGCGGGATGTAGGACACTGATGTCTTCAAATCTCAATCCACCAGGGCGGAGCTACGGTCCGCTGGCGAAGGGGGGAGACGTACTTCGAGCATATTTTAAAAATCGCAGGCAGGGTGGAGTAAAGAAGAAACTATTTCAAACGGTTCTAACAACAAATGTTCCACACTATGACAAGCTTTGGACCACGCGGTGTGTGGGGGGGAGCACTATAATACATGCTTAGTTTGCTATTTAATTGCTATAATCGTTGTGTAGTCACTGATATCTTTTTTCACTTGTAATCATTTTCCCTCAAATATAAGGAGGGGTATTATATGGTCTTTCACCATTAAAAAGTTAATTGTGAAAAGAATCTAACCATTTGTCATGCTTTCTCATGTATGTGTTTATACTTAGCCGGACTGTCGTACGGATTAATTCTAACGGACATGAACACAGAAAGCTTTAAATTCTTCACGTTGAGTCACTCATCGTGACTTCCGAAGTAAAATAGTTAAGATAAAGAGAACTCACCTGTTTCGAGAGTTGATCGTTATTTTACGCGGAGTTAGATCGGTAGGGGATACGTGCCTCCACTCCCACCCTCGTAACATAAATGATCAAATGGTTAGTTCTAAGTCTTTTTTATGAGCCTCTTTACTATGTTACTCCGGCTTTGGTGTTCTGTGGTTTTTTCATTGACGCTGCCTTTGAAGTATGCGGTTACCAGCGTGAGGAGGGTCTCTTCACGTAATCCTCATGTAATCCTCGTAAAATAAACGATCAAACCTCGAACAGGTGAGTTCTCGTTTTTTAATCTTACTATTTTATGGCCATGTATGTTCTGTCTGCCTCTAAACTGTTCCCATAACATTCCCTGTGTTTACATTTATACACGGTTGTTTAACATCTCACTAACACTCCATGGGTATTTGAGGTCAGGACACGGTCACCTAGAACACGTTCACCCCTGCAACCTGCAGAAAATGTGCTGGAGACGGCTAGCCTGTGCGCGGTTGACACTCGCTGGTCAGAGGGATCACAAGGGATCAGCAGCTCCCATTCAGTTGGGAAAGCAGTTTCAAACCAGAAGTGGCAGGAGTTTAAAATGGATTCTAAACCGCAGGTCGAGAATTTAACAGGGAGGCAATTTTGTGCCATCTGCCTGGATTTCTTCACCGATCGGTGTCACTGGAGTGTGGGCACTACTTCTGCCGCTCCTGCATTCACACAGAGGTTGGGACAGGGTGGAAAGTACTTCACATGCCCGGAATGTTTAGAGAGGAGTTTGCAGACGCACCCTCAGGGTTAGTCGGGCCTTGGCGAGTTGGGCTGATGAAAGCTTCGAGCCTGAGCGTGGATTACTGGAAGAGAAGGAAAGTAAACTTCACTGCGGGAAAAAACAACCAGGAGAATGGAAGCTGTTTGTGTGAACGGACAAGAAATCTGATCTGCCTGAGGATTTGTCGAGATGCGCGGAAACTACCAAAGTATCACAGCTTCCATACCGATTATGGAAGCTGGGTTGAAACCTACAAAGTAAATGCCAAACCGACTTACGATCATTGCTTGAATGTATCGTTGAATGTTTATTGTATAACCCCCTTTTTCTCTGATTCCCAGGTATCAGGTTAAATCCTTCTCCATACAATCTCTGACAAACAAATAAATCAGACCATCCAGGAAATGGAAAGAGCAACAGAAGAATGAAGAGTTCCCAAGTCGGGTGAGGCCTTGCTTTGGGGCATTTCTGATCGAGTTGTGTAGTTTGGTATTTTGGTTAATGCACTGCAAGCGCTGCGTGGCGGCAGCAGTTAGTTGGGCTGGTTCGCTGCTCGGTGAATCGGTTCGACCTGACTTATGGGATTGCCTTACGTGAACGCTTCCATGTCCCCTCCCCCCCCCCCCCCCCCCTGCCTTCCCCCCCGGCGCCTTATACCCCTTCCCCTGAGAACAACAACCCCCACCCCCACCAACTCTCAACACACACTCACTCACTCACACACTCACAACACGCACCTCCCTGCCCATTGGTATAACTTCCCTACCCCACCCTTCACTGATACACCTCTCCCCTATCCTCACCCCCACTTACTCCTCTGTACAAACTCTCCCCTTAACCCCCCAACTCCTCCCATGGTACAATTCTTCCCCACCCCCTCCCCTGATTGCAAGCCCCCTACCCCTCCCCTGGAGGGATGTCTGTCACTCCCACTCCACCACCCACTCCCAGGCATAACCCTGCCCAAGACCCCTCTCACACACAACTCTGCACACCCCTCCAATCACTTCTTACATTATAATTTAAATGTAAACAAGGCAAGGAAATTGTGTTCATTTCCAAGGTTTAATTATCAAAATACTTTCTCGCATATGGAGGGCGCGCTTTCCTCGTTTAACCGCCACCAGGGGCGCTTGCCCCATGTGGATCCCCATCTCTCTTCCACTTTTTCAGTGTTTTTTCCTTAGGGTCTCGAAAGTGCTCTTGAACAGGGATTATGGGGAGGTAAAGCAGGAACGGGGTAACTCATTTTTGGTTATGATCAGTTCATGATCATAGTGAATGACGGTGCGGGATGCTGGCTCGAAGGGGGCTGAATGGCCATAGCTCCTGCACTATTGTGATGTGTTTCTTATGTTCTCCCCGTGACCAGTGCGCCTTCGCCCAATCTCCCAGACATGTTGGTTTTAATTGGTTGCTGTACTGAACAGGCTCTGAAGGCAGGTTGATCAGTGAGTCGGTGGGAAGTTAATGTGGACGTGAGGGCCATTGTGTTTCAGGGAAACTTTGTAGAAAGAATTATAGTCACCCCCCCCCCCCCCCCCCCCGCCCCCGCCGAGGAAATGAGATTAATTGGATTATTCTTAGGAACAGCATAGATATCGATGTGCCAATTGGTCACCTTCTACTTAACAATGAAATAGAATACAGAAATTATTGGATCAATCTTCACCTTTCATTTGACAGGAGCAGTCACAAAGCCTCAAGTCTCACGTCAGCATCTCAGTTTGCTGAAACTGCACCAGATTCTCGTGAAGAAAGAGTCAAGCACATTCTCGGAGAGATCAAGGAGGATGAGGAGAAGATTCTAAGTCCAATGGAGTCAAATCTTCAAGACATTCAAATGAGAATTTAAACTCTATTGAGGAGGAACTCTCAATGTTGCAGGGGCGAATGAAAAAAAAGAGACATCGTGTCATTTCTGAAGGTCAGGGGTTATGTTTCAATCTCTGGGTTCATATGAAACCTGCAGTCACAACATTTGTGATATAGTACGAAATGCAACTTTTATCAATTCCTATATTTATCCAACATCCCCCATACAAACAGGCTATGCTTCTCATAATTCATAGTAGACTAATTAGACCATTCAGCCCATTAAGTCTACTCCGCCATTCAATCATGGCTGATTCTTGCTCACATTTTCAACCATTCTCCTGCCTTCTCCCAGGGCCTGATGGTCTGCATCCCACCCCAGGGTACTTAAGGAAATGACTAGAAATCGTGGGTGCATTGGTTGATAATTTTCCAATGTTCTATAGTTTCAGCATCAGTTCCTGTGGATTGGAGGGTAGCTCATGTTATCCCACTTTTTAAGAAAGGAGGGAGAGAGAAAACAGGGAATTATAGACCAGTTAGCCTGACATCGGTGGTGGGGAAATTGCTGGAGTCAATTATAAAAGATCAAATAGCGGCACATTTGGTTAGCAGTAACAGGATCAGTCTGAGTCCGCATGGATATTTACGAAGGGGAAATCATGCTTGACTAATTTTCTGGAATTTTTTAGACGTAATAATTAAGAAAATGGAAATGCAGAGCCAGTGGATGTAGTGTACCTGCACTTTCAGAAAGCCTTTAAGGTCCCACATGGGAGAATAGTGGGCAAAATTAGAGCACATGGTATTGGGGGTAGTGTACTGACATGGACAGTGTATGTGAGTGGAGGGTAATATGTGGGATTTAATGGGCACATGAAATGGAATAGGGTACAAAGAATTGGATTTGTGGAATAGAAAGGAGGGTAATATACGGATTACTTTCACAACTTCCAGTTAGCTTTCAGTCAGCTCTTGAATTGCCAGGATAATGAAAACTATGGGCCTTTGTCTACACTCTCGAGATTTGGGTTTTCTATGCGACCTTCCATTTCTTGAAGATACGCAGTTTTGAGAATGACATATACATTGATCTTGTCACCTTTCATCTTGACAATAGGATCGGTTCACACAACAGACTGTCTAGTCACCCGATGTCTACATTAACCCAGTTTTGCGGCACCCATGCACCAGGACTCACTAAGATTAAGAGCGGCGTTTAACTACGGTGTATCTTCCTTCTCTCCAGAGATGCTGCCTGACTTGGCCTGGCTGAGAGTTTACTCCAGCATTTTGTGTCTACTTTTGATTTAAAAACCAGCCATCTGCAGTTATTTCCTCCGCACTTATTTCTCTCTCATAAAAACATAGAAACATAGAGAAAATAGGTGCAGAAGGCCATTTCGGCCATTCGAGCCAGCACCGCCATTCAATATGATCATGGCTGATCGTCTCCACTATCAATAAACCCGTGCCGGCCATCTCCCCATATCCCTTGACTCCACTAGCCCGAGAGCTCTATGCCAACTCTCTCTTAAATCATCCAGTAAATTGGCCTCCACTGCCTCTGTGGGAGGGGGCAGGGGAATGAGAGCCATAAATTCCAACTCTCTGGGTAAAAAAGTTTTTCTCAGCTCAGGCTTAAATGGACCTCCCCTAAATCTAAGACTAAGCTGTTCTGGACTCAAACCCAACATTGGAAAATAGTTCCTGCACTAGCTTGTCCAGTCCTTTTATAATTTTATAAGTTTCTATAAGATCCCCCCACATCCATCTAAACTCCAGTGAATACAAGCCTAGTCTTTTCAATCTTCCTTATATGAAAGTCCCCCGCAGGGTGGAACAATCTCCAGGGACAATCTCGTGAACCTTACGGTGCACTGCCTCAATCACAAGGATGTCCTTCCCATATTAGAGACCAAAACTGAACACAATACTTCAGATGTGTCTCACCAGACCCTATGCAACTGCAGAAGAACTCTTTACTCCTGACTGAATCCTGAACACTCGAGTTGTCCCTTGGACCTCAGAGGGACCCATTCTCTCCCGAAGTTATTCTTTGCCATTAATATACTTGTTTGTATCTTCAGAGATTCTCTTTGTTTTGTCGTAGACTCGTGAACTGTTTGGTCTGTGCTTGATGGGTGGGGGGTGGGGGGTGGGTCGGTGTGGGGTAGGGGAATGGTACCGTCGCTAGCAAGTCTTTATACTGCAAAATAAATTACTTGATGATACAAACGTGTACCCGACCAGCGCCTCACACCCTTTGTGTTTCCGTCATGCGGCATAAACTGATCTACGTTACTTACCATCTGCATCGACAGACCCGTGACCGCAAAACCACATTCTGATCACGAATTTCTGACAGGATTTGCTCCAGCCCTTTGTTGAATTTTGCATTTGTGTTTTGGTATCTCAGAACCGGTGACACATTCTCCATCCACAATGAAGTGCCTAGAACCCGTGGATGCATTAGTGATAATTTTCAATGTTCTATAACTCGGGATCAGTTCCTGTGGTTGGAGGGAGATAGTAATCCGTTGCGGTCAACTGATCAAAACATAATATTCTTGCTGCCAACCAACATTGCATTTAGGGGCATAGATCAGCGAGTCTCAGCTTATCCCAACAAATGACCTGGCCAAGCACCTTGACTGTAACGTCATCAAGGATTTAGTTTGTACTGGACTTTTCTAAAGCATTTGAATGTCTCCCACACCAGAGACTTCTTCGGAAGCTTGACGTCGACTGTATTCGTTCCAACATACGAAACGTTTGGATTTCCATTTTCCTGCCAAACGTCTTCACGCGTGTGTGTGAACGGAAAGAGCTCCAAGTTGCACCCAGTGTTGAGTGGGACAGGACACCCAGGGCACAGTATCTTGGCCACACCTTTTTTAGCTTGACATCAATGACATCCATGAAAAAGTCGCAAGTACGACCAGACTATTCGCTGATGATTGGTTTGGCTGAACCATCCATTAGGTCAGCTGAATGTTGAAGATGCCTCCAAAAGGATCTCGATTACTATGGACGAGTGGTCACAGCATGGGGCATGCAGTTCAACGCCCTCCAAATGTGAAACCATCGTGTCACCAGAAAGAGGGAATCCAGGCGGTGCCACATCTTTACAACATACTTGTGTCACCCTTGAAGATCCAAACAAAACACAAGTACTTGGCAACAAATGCAGAATGATCTACATGGAACGTCTACTCATCATGCAACAGTGAAAGCACAGGTGTCCTAAACCTCCTGAGCGCAACTTTCCATCATTGTTCAGCTTCTGTCCCAAGGAGAAGTGTATTCACCTTCGTAGACCTCACACTAGACTACACAGTCAGCTTGGACCCTACACAGATATAAACAATTCATCCATCGAATGGTCCAAAACAGGCTGCCGATTTGTTCTAACACCTACGAGGAAGCGATGTCACCAAACCTATGAATTCTCTGGGGTGGAACGCTCTCCAAGACAGACGTGAAGCTCACCGTTTGACCTTTTCAACAAAATGTTAAATGGTCAGATAGACATAGATACACAAGACTTCTACACCAACCAAAACAATTAGGAGCAGACGAGGGCATTTGATCCAATTTGTGTCCCAGCCACAAAGACCAGATGTGTACAGCAATTCGTTTCATCCCACACACTATTAAAGCACGGAATAATCTCACCAAACCACGGTTGCCGCAGCCAGATGCAACTAAATTTAAAGTGGCACTTTCTTCCCAAAAACCCTCTCTGGCTAAACCCCACCTTTCACCACCTCCGGGGGTTTTAAAATTCCAGTTGGAATATTTTGAAGGACCAAGTAACCAAGAACCAAGACAGAAACAAAGAGTAAGGGAGTAACGGGATCCCCTTTCAGATGGCTGGTGACTAGTGGGGTACCGCAAGGACTCGGTGCTGGACCACGGCTATTTACAATATACCACAAGATTTGGAAGACAGTATTCAAATTTACAAATTTACAGTGACACAAAGCTGGGTGGCAGTGTGACTGAGAGGAGGATGCTATGAGAATGCAGGGTGACTAGGCTGTTGGGGGAGGGGCAGATGCATGGCAGATTAATTTTAATGCGGATAAATGTTTGGTATCCCCTTGATAGCAAAAACAGAAAGGCAAGATTACTATCTAAATTGTCGCAAGTTGGGAAAAGGGAAGTACAACGGATCGGGGGTCCTTGTACATCAGTCTATGAAAGTAAGCATGCAGTACTGCAGCAGTGAAGAAAGCGAATTCCATGTTGCCTTTATAACAAGAGGAATCAAATGTAGGAGCAAAGAGGTTCAGCCAGTTGTTCAGAGCCCTAGTGAGCCACACCTGGATTATTGTGTACAGTTTTGTCCCCTAATTGAGGAAGGACATTCTTGCTATTGAGGGAGTGCATGCAGGTTTTACAACGTTAATTCCTCAGGGATGGCTGTACTGTCATATGTTGAGAGAATGGAGCAGCTGGGCTTGTACACTCTGGCGTTTAGTGGTTGTCACATTGAAACTATATAAGATTGTTAAGGGCTTGAAACACGCTAAGGCAGGAAACAAGTCCTTTTGGGGGAGTCAGAACCAGGGGCCACAGTTTAAGAATAGGGAGTAAGCCATTTCACAAAGGAGCCGAGGATACACATTTTCTCACAGAGAGAGGTGAATCTTCTCTCGAGGCGGTGGGGAGGGCAGGTTTCTCAGGATACTTTTCAAGAGAGAGCTAATAGGGCTTCTATAAATAGCGAGTCAGGATATAGAAACATAGAAACATAGAAATTAGGTGCAGGAAGTAGGCGCATTCACCCTCGAGCCTGCACCGCCATTCAAAATGACATTCTGATCTCCAACTACTCATATCCCGTATACTCTGCCCTTCTCTTCCATACCCCTGATCCCCGTAGCCACAAGGGCCCACATCCAACTCACTCTTAAAGATACCAATGAACTGGCCATCAACTACCCTCTGTTGCAGAGAGTTCCAGAGACTCACCTCACTCTCTGTGGTGAAAAAAGGCTTTTCTCATCTTGGTCTTAAAGGATTCCCCCTTATTCCTTAAGCTGTGACCCTTTGTCTCTGGCTTCCCCAACATCGGAACATTCGTCCTGCATCTAAGCCTGGCCAACCCCTTAAGTTGGATATGCATATGGGGAGAAGGAAAGGTACTGATTTGGATATCAGCCATGATCACATTGAATCACATTGGCTTCAAAGAGCCAAAATGGCCTACTCTGCACCTATTTGTCTATTGTCTCCATACATTGCTCAAATCTCACTAATTTATTCCCCCACCCTTCCACTCATGTGACCCACTGGTGTGGGATCCTTCCCTTCTTTTTGACTGGCGCACCTCAACACCCTGCAGACTTTCCTGCACATTGTCTCCTCCTTGAATACAGCATAATTTTCACAACATTTAAACAACCCTCCCTGCATTGTGCCATCAATTAATGTCTTCTCTGTGTGACAACGTCAGCGCGAGTCAGAAAACAGTAATTTTCAACTATGAGAAATAACTTGCTGAAATTGCTGTTCCCTCAGTCAATGTCTGCTTTATTAATTTCAGGAGGAAGCTGGTCCAAGCGCAGGTAGGACATGCTCTTCATTAAACCTCTGCACGGATCTGAAAATCACATAAAGAAGTCGACGGCACGCTATAATTGGTTATTTAATATTGGCAAATTAGTGATGAATTCCTGACATTGTCACTGAGAGATGGTGCCTACTGGATGAAAGGATTCGATCACCCCTTCTGGTTGAACGCATGTTTGAAAGTATCGTTCTTGCGAATCACACCAAGGTAAAACATATTGGATTATTTTCTCTTATGTGGGTGACCGTATTTAAGTTGTAAATAGAAGCCAATTATTGACTGTAATGATGATCTGAAGGGACCTAAAAGTTTTATAACCAGCACCATTCTCACCTGTTTGGAAGCTTCACAGTTAAGTGGTCCACTGGAGATGTCAAACCCTGAACGCGTCCAACACTAGGGGGAGGACACATACCAACGAAAGACACAGACTGCTAAGATGAACTAAAACATCTTACCCCATCCGCCACCCCGCAGAAACACGCCATGATAATGAGCTTGAATTCTACCTGGTAGCCAGCAAAGAAACTGACTTAATTAATCAGAGTATTGAAAACCTGGTAGCAATTAGATGACCAGGACTTTCATAAAAACACAACAGGTTGCATCAGAGAAGGAAATATGTCCACTGATCCTGCTTCACCTGTCAGTGACGACTGACTTAGTTTAGTCGTCAAAGTCTGTGCCCCCTGCCGAGTAAACGAACTTCATTGTTATTAACTCTCCACCACATTGACATTGTAAGAATGAGACTCATCAGACTAACTACATTGACCTCAGCCAGGATTCCCCGTCTCAACGAAAACACCCAGTTACTTGTTCAGAGATTTAAAATGGATTTAACAAATCTAGTTTATAAATTAGTCCCAAAAGTTAATCTGCAGGTCGCATTGGTTAAACATAAAGCAACCTCAAGAGGGCTAGAATCAAAAACAGGAGTAATGCTGAGCTCCATCGGGTGCCTGTAAGGCCGCATTTGGAATATTGGTGAGCAATTTTGGACACCAATCTGCAGAAGGATGTGCTTTTTCTGGAGAAGGCCTGAGGAGGTTAAGAAGAATGATCTCAGGAATGACTAAGGCTAACCTACGATGAGGCGTTTGTCGCACAGGGCCTTCACTTCTGGAGTTTAGAAAAATGAGGGGGGGGGGGCGTGCTCATTGAACAACAGAGTAGGTGAATGGTCCTATATAATGTGGATCTTGAGAGGATTTTCCACCATGGGAGAGTTTATGACCAGAAGTCATTAGCCATCCAGAATTAAACAACATTCTTGAGGAAGGAGATGAGGAGACATGTATTTATTCAGAAGGTGAAGAATCTGTGGAATTCTTTGCCACAAATAGCTGTGGAACTCAAATCAGTGGATATTTTTAAGGCAGAGATGGATAGATTCTGGATTAGCACAGGGGTCAGAAGTTATGGAGAGAAGGCCAGAACATAGGGTTAGGAGTGAGAGCTTAGATCGGCCATTCTTGAATGGAGGAGTAGGCTTAATGGGCTGAATGGCCTAATGCTACACTTATGACCTGATAAGGATTGAAATCCATTATCAATGATCAGACCAGGATTGTTATAAAAAAATTATGGGCAATTTTTAGAGAAGCAAATCTGTCCCTGAACTTGGTCTGACCTGTCAGTGACTGAAGTTTCTGGTAACTCAGGGCTGCCTCTTGTTGGAATCGCGAGGTTCACTGTTATTAACTGCCTAAAACATTTCTTGAATTAGATTCGTTAGAGAAACTAGCATTGACCTCAGTCTAGGCTTTTGTCTTGGTGGAAAACACCAAGGTTTTGTCCAGGCAAAGATCCTCTTATGCACATACAGCTGAAACATTGAGATTTTGTGACAAATGTCTACCATGTAACGAAAGTCCACCAACACAAGCAACTTCCCCAGGAATATTTGTAGGAAGTGGAGATGCTGATTTAAATCGAAGGTAGACACAAAATGCCGGAGTTACTCAGCGGGACAGGCAGCATCTCTGGAGAGAAGGAATGGGTGATGTTTCGGGTCGGGACCCTACTTCAGACTCAATGAATCAATGAATCAGACACAGACCCGATGAATCTCCTCTGTTCCCTCTCCAGCACAAACACATCCTTCCTTGAGCGAGTCGACCTGTGCACAATACACCAAGTGAGGCTGACCAGCCTTGATAGCCTTCCACGCGACCCAGAGCACCAACAATTTCCATGTCAGCACAAATGTACTTCTCATGCCTACGGCACGGAACGTGGTCGTTAATATATATCATAACCACCAACAATCCCAGGACAGATCCCTGCTGGAAGGACCCAACCATGCGTTACAGATAGCCACTACAATTCCATACCTTTCATTCACAAAACTATTCTGATGCCAATACCCTCTGCCTCCTTAAATCAAGTCAATCCTGGATCCAATTATCCAGGTTATATCGGATACCATATGCCTTCTCTTTCACCACTCGCCCACCATGGGGGAACGTGTCCAATGCCCCATGAAACCCCATATGTTCGTTTAGTGTGAGTTGAATGAATTCTTGGTTACAGGTCCTGTATCATTTCCACCCATGAATCTCCTCTCCTTCAGCGACCCTACAATCGCGAGCCTCCACACATTCTGTGTTGCACAAGGGCCATTCAATCCCGACATTTTTCAGTGGTGGAAGCCACCCCTCCTTCAGTCTCGCCCTCTGCTGCAGAGAACATGAGCAGAAGGATCACAACTGGCATCTGAAATCGCCTCTATTCAGTGTGATGATGACGGCTCTGCCCCAGGCCTCAACTCCTCCTGTGTGCCAGTTCCACACTGGCCCCAATTCCCCAATATTACATCCGATATCCTGCCTGCCTTAATAAATACTCCCTGTCACCACTTACCGTTCTCTGCCTCAGAGGGCGGTGAGGACATGTTCTCTGGATGCTTTCAAGGGAGAACTAGATAGGGCTCTTAAAAATAGCGGAGTGAGGGGATATAGGGAGAAGGCAGGAACGGGGTACTGATTGGGGATGATCAGCCATGACCACATTGAATGGCGGTGGTTGCTCGAAGGGCCGAATGGCCTCCTGCTGCACCGATTGTCCATTGTCTATTGTCTATTATCTCAATCCGCTGCATGATAATCCGATTCCCTCTCCACCACCTAACAGCGAGATCTCACAAACCCCTGCACAACCGCTCGAAATGCCCACCCGCAATCTGTCCATCGTGCTCTCTCTCTCTCTCTCTCTCTCTCTCTCTCTCTTCTCTCTCTCTCTCTCTCTCTCTCTATTTCCACACACAATCCCAACTCCGCTGCCCGACCCCCTCCTGTAATCCACGAACCTCCCCTTTCCTCGGAGTGAAACGCGGAGAAAGGTTTGTGTTGTCCATCTCACGTAATTGGGTGACACCCCGGGCAAGGGTTCAGTTGTCTGCTCGCCTGTGCCCGAGTCTCCCCCCGACCCCCGGGGACTCTCTGATTCTCTGCTTCTCCCCCCAGTCTCCGTCACCCTGGATGTGGAAACAGCGCATCCGGAGCTCGAGGTGTCTGAGGATCGGAAGAGGGTGAGAGGGACCCGGACCCGGAGGAGTCTCCCTAACACCGGGAAGAGGTTTACAGTGTATGCGTGTGTACTGGGATCGGAGGGATTCACATCGGGGAGACATTACTGGGAGGTGGAGGTGGCGGGGAGTCAGTGCTGGGGTCTGGGAGTCGCCGCAGAGTCTGTGGAGAGGAAGAGAGGGATCACACTGACCCCGGAGACTGGAGTCTGGAGCATCAGGCGGGGCGATGACAAGTTTAATGCATTCACCTCCCCTCCAACCCCTCTCCACGCCCGTCCCATCCCCGGGAGGGTGGGAGTTTATCTCAGTTACGAGTCCGGGACAGTTTCATTTTACGACGCGGACACCAAGTGCCATCTCCACACCTTCACTGGGAATAAATTCACGGAGAAACTTTATCCTTTCTTCTGGACATGGAAGGAAAACCAGTGGCTGAGAATCTGCTCCGGTTCCGCTCCGGGTGTGTAAAAGGGTAAGCCTATGCTGCACTCCGTCAATAGCAAGAATGTCCTTCCTCAAATTAGGGGACCAAAACTGCACACAATACTCCAGGTGTGGTCTCACTAGGGATCTGTACAACTGCAGAAGGACTTCTTTGCTCCAATATTCGATTCCTCTTGTTATAAAGGCCAACATGCCATTCGCTTTCTTCACTGCCTGCTGTACCTGCATGCTTACTTTCATAGACTGATGTACAAGGATCCCCAGATCCCGTTATACTTCCCCTTTTCCCAACTTGACGCATTTAGATAGTAATCTGCCTTCCTGTTTTTGGGGGGGGGGGGGCAAGGTCCGTGGAGTGGCTGTCTGTGACACCAGCCTCCCCACTTTAAACAAAGTCACACACAGGCGTCCTCCATATAGGGACTAGCACCCTGGAGACACCCATGGCCAGTCATGATGAAGGGGGCCTAAGAAGCAGGGGCAGCACGAAGCATTGATGGAGCAAAGCGGTCCTTCCGCAGTTGTACAGGGCCCGAGTGAGACCACACCTGGAGTATTGTGTGCCGTTTAGGTCCCCTTAATTTGAGGAGGAAATTCTTGCTATTGATCGGAGTCAGCGTAGGTTCACAAGGTTAATTCCCGGGATGGCGGGGCTGTCATATGCTGAGAGAATGGAGCGGCTGGGCTTGTGTACTCTGGAGTTTAGAAGGATTGCATTGAAACATATCAGATTATTAAGGGTTTGGACACGCTAGAGGAACACGTTCCCGATGTTGGGGGAGTCCAGAGCCAGGGGCCACAGGTTAAGAATAGGGGGAAAGCCATTTAAAACAGAGACGAATAAACACTTTTTCAAAGAGAGAGTTGTGAGTCCGTGGAATTCCCTGCCTCGGAGGGCGGTGGTGGCCGGTTCTCTGGATACTTTCAAGAGAGAGCTAGATACAGCTCTTAAAGTTAGCCGAGTCAGGGGATAAAGGGAAAAGGCAGGAACGGGGTACTGATTGGGGATGATCAGCCATGATCATATAGAATGGCGGTGCTGGCTCGAAGGGCCGAATGGCCTACTCCTGCACCTATTGCCTATTGAGTCAATGGCGAGGAGTCTGGTCTGTGTGATGCCATGTTGAACCCTGCATTTACCCTGCTTTACCTGAAGATGGCAGGAAACTCTACACAATGTCCGAAGATAGACACAAAAAGCCGGAGTAACTCAGCGGGGACAGGCAGCATCTCTGGAGATGAGGCATCAGTGATGCTGGGGGTCGAGCCCCTTCTTCAGACTGGTTGGGAATAAGGGAAAGGAGAGATATAGACGGCGATGCGGAGAGATACCGAACTATGAATGAAAGATCAGCAAAAAGTAACGATGATAAAGGCCATTGTTAGCGGTCTGTGGGGTGAGAACGAGAAGCTTGTGCGACTTGGGTGGGGGAGGGATAGAGAGAGAGGGAATGCCGGGGCTACTTCAAGTGAGAAAAATCAATATTCAAACCCCACAGGCCTTAATATCACACACCATTTCTGATTTTATTACTTCCGGCTCTCTGCCCTCTGAAGCCTCCAAACTTGTCGTTCCCCAGCCCCGCACGGCCCGATTTTATCTTCTCCCCAAAATCCA
Organism: Okamejei kenojei; assembly: GCA_035221665.1. Classification (NCBI taxonomy): domain Eukaryota; kingdom Metazoa; phylum Chordata; class Chondrichthyes; order Rajiformes; family Rajidae; genus Okamejei; species Okamejei kenojei. Next base: position 11,385,297 of record CM069160.1, read on the forward strand.
CAAACAGAACAGTCCTGGCAGACCCATTGTTTCTGCTTGTTCATGTCCCACCGAATTAATTTCCACATACCTCGACTCCGTCCTATTCCCCCTGGCCCGATCCCTCCCCACCTATGTCCAAGACAGCTCACACGCTCTTCGTCCCTTCAATGACTTCCGTTTTCCAGGCCCCCACTCCCTCATCTTTACTATGGACGTCCAGTCACTCTACACCTCCATCCCATCCTATGTGTACTGTGTGTACTGTGCACAATGAAGACAACAAACTCCGAATGTGTGCTTCACCTGTAGATGGCAGTGAAAACACTACACAATGTGCACTGCACACAATGGACACAACAAACTCTGAATATGGAACAAAACTGGACATGGTCCACACAGGATATAAGGCACAATGACCACGGTATACAGCATGAAATAAGCTCCCAATAAACACAATAAAGTTCACACAAAAACATACCATATATTGAGCACGTTTAAGAAAGAACTGCAGATGCTGGAAAAATTGAAGGTAGACAAAAATGCCGGGGAAACTCAGCGGGTGAGGCAGCATCCATGGAGTGAAGGAATAGGAGACGTTTCGGGTTGAGACTCTTCTCCGACCCGATCTCCCGGTGGCTCAGCACTTCAACTCCCCCTCCCATTCCATATCCAACCTTTCTGTCCTGGGCCTCCTCCATGGCCAGATTGAGACCCACCATAAATTGGAGGAGCAGCACCTCATATTTCACTTGGGTAGTTTACACCCCAGTGGTATGAACATTGACTTCTCCAATTTCAGGTAGTCCTTGCTTTCTCCCTCCTTCCCCTCCCCTTCTCAGCTCTTCCACAGCCCACTGTCTCTGCCTCTTCCTTTCTTCTTCCCGCCCTCCCCACCTCCACATCAGTCTGAAGAAGGGTCTCGACCCGAAACGTCACCTATTCCTTCGCTCCATAGATGCTGCCTCACCCGCTGAGTTTCTCCAGCATTTTTGTCTACCTTAGTTCAATACACAGTTAGCAGCGCATAATGCAAATACACAGCCCAGTGAGTCTATAAGCAAAGGTTGCCGAGTTGTGGGGCCATTTCACGGTCCCAGCTGTAGTTGGCCATCAAGGTCTGTTGCAGTCATCGCCTCCATCCGATAACCCCGCGATCTGTCGAACCCTCTCCCCAAATCAGGTCTGCAGTAAATACTGGGCACCATTGCTTGAATTAAGAATTGCTGTCCCATGTTCTAAAGGCCAGTACTTCCTCGGTCTATCCGACACCAGAGCGGCACTGTGGCGCAGCGGTAGAGTTGCTGCTGTTTTCAGCGCCAGAGACTCAGGTTCAATCCTGACCACCGGTGCCGTCCATACAGAGTTTGCATGTTCTCCCTGGGACCGCAAGGTTTATCTCCAGCACTCTGGTTGCCTCCAACACATCCAAACTCATGCGGATGACAGTGGCATCAACCTCCAAGAATACACAGAATCCGTCATCGGATACATCAATAAATGCATCGAGGATGTAACGGTGGTAAAAACCGTCAGGAGGCGTGCCAATCAGAAACCTTGGCTAACTGGGGAAGTGTGTTCCCTACTGAGAATCCGGAATGCTGCATTTAAATCTGGACACAACGCAGCATACAAACTGGCAAGGAGTAACCTATCCCGGGGGATCAGGGAAGCAAAGAGGCTGTATGGACAAAAACTTAATAGTCACTTCACAAATGACAAAGACACACGTCGCTTGTGGCAGGGATTTCATACCATCACTGACTATAAGCCCCCCCCCCCCCCCCCCCACTGCGGATATGCCAAAATGACCCCTCTCTACCAGATGAACTGAACGGGTTCTACGCACGGTTTGAGGTTAAAAACAGTGCCCAGACACGTGCACCACTGCCATCTCCCAGTGACCAGTCACTCAGGCTGTCCGCAGCCGGAGTTAAAAAGGCCTTTGCCAGCATCAACCCACGCAAAGCCGCAGGGCCGGACAACATTCCTGGATGTGTTCTAAGAGCAACTGAAAGATGTCTTCACAGACATTTTTAACACCTCGCTCAGCCAGGCAGTAGTGCCCAACTGTCTTAAGAGTGCCGCCATCGTTCCTGTCCCGAAGAAACCAAACCCAGCCTGCCATAATGACTTTCGACCAGTGGCTCTAACACCCATAGTAATGAAGTGTTTTGAGCACTGGTTATGCAGCATATCAAAAATAGCCACCTGCCGACCTAGACCCACTGCAGTTCGCCACAGAGAGCCAGCGATCCACAGAGGACGCAGTCTCAACAACACTGAACCTCGTACTGCCACACCTTGATCGGAAAAATACTTATGCCAGGATCCTCTTCATAGACTTCAGCTCTGATTTTAATACAATCATTCCACAGCAGCTGGTGGAGAAGTTGGAGTTATTGGGGGTTGATGCTGGCACATGTAAACTGGGTCCTGAACTTTCTATCACAACGGCAGCAGACAGTCAGGGTGGGCAGTAGGACATCAAAAACCATAGCGTGAGCACTGGCTCGCCCCAAGGCTGTGTCCTAAGCCCCCTGCTGTTTAGTCTGCTTACACACGACTGTACTGCTAGACTCAACAACAACTTCATCAACAAGTTCGCTGACGACACAACAGTGGTGGGTCTCATCAGTGACAATGATGAGTCGGCATACAGGATGGAGGTGGAGCTGCTCACAGGATGGTGCAAATCCCACAACCTCATTCTCAACGTGGGAAAAATGAAGGAGATGGTGGTTAACTTCAGGAGGGCAGGAAAACAACGCCATACACCTCTGCACATCGATGGAGCTGATGTGGAAAGGGTCAGCAGTGTGAGTTCCTAGGACTCCACCTGTCAGATGACCTGACGTCCACGACCAACATCACAGCACTGGTCAAGAGAGCCCAGCAGCGACTACACCCTCTCCGTAGACTATGGAAAGCAAGTCACCCCACTGCACACCTACGAACTTTTTATAGGGGGACAATCGAGAGCACATTAACCTACGGCATCACTTCCTGGTTCGGGAGCTGCAAGGCGTACGAACGGCACCAACTGGACAGGATTGTGAAGACCGCCAGCAGGATTATTGGTGCTCCACTCCCTTTCCTGCTGGACATATACAGGAAGAGATGTATCAGCAGAGCCATCTCCATCATCAAAGACCCCTACCACCCATCGCATCACATATTCTCCATCCTGCCACCTGGGAAGAGGTACAGGAGCATCAGCTGCAAAACCAGCAGGATGCTCCTCAGCTTCTTCCCGCAGGCAATTAGACTGATAAACGGACTTTGCCCCCTGCCAAAGTATCGCGCACCAAACACCAACCTGGACACACTGAAGCAGAGCCATTATCGTGCTGCTGCTGATCGGAACTCATGATATATGTATGTTTATTTTTATTTCTATTTATTTTTTACTGCACACTGAATGGACACTGGTTGAGCAACGTTTTTTCGTTTCCTCTGGGTATGTAAGTACTCAGGAAAAATGATAATAAAGATATACAATACAATACAATACAATTTGTAGCGGAACTGGCTTCTGTAAATGGTCCCTGGCGTGCAGGATGTGAAACTGGGATAATAGCGTACATGGTGATCGCTAGTCGGCACGGACTCGGTGGGTCGAAGGGCCTTTTTCCACGCTCTATCTCTATACTAAACTAAAAGGTGAAAGTGGGGTGGATGGGGGGGGGGGTTATAGATTATAGACTATAGACAATAGACAATAGGTGCAGGAGTAGGCCATTCGGCCCTTCGAGCCAGCGCCGCCATTCAATTTGATCATGGCTGATCGTCCACAATCAGTACCCCGTTCCTGCCTTCTCCCCATATCCCCTGACTCCGCTCTTTAAGAGCCCTATCTAGCTCTCTCTTGAAAGTATCCAGAGAACCAGCCTCCACTGTCGTCTGAGGCAGAAAATTCCACACTCACAACTCTCTGTGTGAAAAAGTGTTTCCTCATCTCTGTTTTAAATGGCTTAACCACTATTCTTAAACAGTGGCCCCTGGTTCTGAACTCCCCCAACATCGGGAACGTGTTTCCTGCCTCCAGCGTGTCCAAACTCTTAATAATCTTATATGCTTTCATAAGATCCACTATCATCCTTCTAAACTCCAGAGTATACAAGATGAGGCAGATGCGTATAACTTGCAGGACAGTTGCAAGACCACACTGCATCCAAGGCACGTCAAAAAAGAAACTCGCCCCTCTGCACTTTTGCTGTGTAATAATTAGTTGCCACCAAACGGGTGTCCATGCTACAGGGGGAATCCACGAGGGGAATAAATAGGGTGAACACACAGACTCAGTTCCCCAGAGTAGGGGAATGAAGAACCAGAGCACATGAGTTTTAAGGTAGGAAGGCCAAGATTCAACAGGAAACCGGTTGGCTACCTTTTCACGCAACGTGTAACGAATTCATTCATTCATTCATCATCGTTGAAAACATTTGCGAAGCAGTGGTGCTGGTTCCCGAGGGGAAGGGGCGGTAATGGACGCACCACACATCTCTGTCCTCCAGTTCCTGCGGGCATCCGTGGCTGGAGGTATAGGATTGTAGTGTGTGTGTGTGTGCTCTTTTATAATCATTCCTTACAATGCTATGTACGACAGTGATCAATAGACAATAGACAATAGGTGCAGGAGTCGGCCTTTCAGCCCTTCGAGCCAGCACCGCCATTCAATATGATCAAGGCTGATCATCCCTAATCAGTACCGTGTTCCTGCCTTCTCCCCATATCCCCTGACTCCTCCATCTTTAAGAGCCCTATCTAGCTCTTTTTTGAAAGTATCCATAGAACTGGCCTCCATCTGAGGCAGAGAATTCCACAGACTCACCACTCTCTGTGAGAAAAAGTGTTTCCTCATCTCCGTTCTAAATAACTTACCCCTTATTCTTAAACTGTGGCCCCTGGTTCTGGATTGCAATTTATACTTATGAGTGGATGGCCATGGGCTCGCTAGATGCTCATCCGCCCTTTGACTGGTCTTGTTTTTGGGCCCTGCTGGGGGTCCACAGCCCCCTCCTCACCTGGCAACCCAGGTGGGGGAGACGGTTTAGTCGCCGACTTTCCGACCATGGAACCTGCGGCGGGGGGAACTCCCCCCCGACCTGACCTGGCCTGATCTCACGCAAAGGCAGTGGGTATATGGAACGAGCTGAAAGAGGGCGATATGGTGGCGCAGCGGTAGAGTTGCTGCCTCACCGTGCCAGAGATCCATGTTCGATCCTGAGTAGGGATGCTGTCTGTACGGAGTTCGTACATTCTCTCCGTGCCACAAGGGTATCCTCCGGGTGCTCTGGTTTACTCCAATATCGTAAAGGTTTTGTAGGTTAATTTGGCTTTTGTAATTATAAATTGTCCCCAGTGTTAGTGTAAAAGGTTTGCTGGTTGACGCACACTTGGTGGGTCGAATGGCTAGTTTCTGTGCTGTATCTTTAAGCTAAGCTAAACATAACTACACAAAACTACACCAAACTAAACTAAACTAACCTAAACTAAACTAAACTAAACTAAACTAAACTAAGAGAAGGTAGTTGGGGCTGGTGCTCTAACAACATTTGAAAGATACCTGGACAGGTGCATGGATAGGAGATCAGGGATTAACTGTTTCAGTCGCCTCCTCCATGGAGAGGTGACTTTTTCCATGTCGGCTCCCCCGTGGCCTAACATCGAGGATCGGTGCGGCCTTTCCCGGAGACGGGCCTGGGGCTTCAGCCGTGGGCGCAGCGTGGACTCTCGTCGCGGAGCTGGAGAGCCCTCGCCGGGGGTCGCCGAAGGGGAGCGCTCCGCTAGCTGGCCCATGGCAGCCTGGCGCTGCGTCTGCAGCCTGGGATCCCTCGTTGGGGACCCAGGAAGAGAAGAGCTCCGACCGCCGGCCTGCGGCCAACTTCTACCGCGGGTGCGGCAGGGACTTACCATCAGGAGTGGGGTCCCTTGCCGGGGACCCCTGGAGAGGAGCTCTGACCGTCGGCCCTGCGGTCTGCCGTGCTTCTGGCTGCGGCGCGGCGGGAACTTTAAATCTTCGACCTGCGGCCTGCGGCCTACACCAACCAGAAGCCGCGGTCTCCAATTGTGAAGCACCGATTCAGGACTTAACTGGACTTTATCTGGACTTTACCTTGTCTGAACATCTGGATGCCCGCAGTGGCAGCTGCGGAGGGTTGAGGTCCTGACCATGGGGGAAAATGGAGGAGGACTGGCCAAATATTGTGCCTTCCACCACAGTGATGAATGCTGTGGTGGATGTTTGTGTTACATTTTTATTGTGTTTTTTGTCTGTTCTTTTTTCATTGTACCGATGCTGGCAAATTCATTTCACTTGCACTTTATGTGCAAGTGACGAATAAAACTGATATTGATTGTTGATAACAATTCCTTTGGTTTATGTTTCATTCGCAAGAAGAAGAAGAAGAAGAAGACTTGGTCGGCATGGGGAAGTCGGGCTGAAGGGCCTGTTTCCCTGCTGTATGACCCTATGCCCAATGGGCAGTAAAGGTTGAGAAGGATGTGGGCTAAATTTGGGCAGCTGAGACAAGCATAGGTGGGGCTCCTAGATCGGCATGGGGAAGGTGGGCCGAAGGGCCTGTTTCCATGCTGTCTGACTCAATGTCACAAAATGGCATCAGGTGCCTTTGCGAGGTTTTGCAGCCCGCTGAGTTTGATGAAGAGAGAGCACCACATGAGACCACATGAACCACAATGTAACGCTCCAGCAAGCTGCCAGTGGCGATGCTCGCTTGAGCAAGATGCCGAATAACACTCGATTTAAAAAAAAATCCAACCACTGTTTGTGTCACTTTTATCTTGAGAAATGTTTCTTTATTTTTCAGCAACTGCAACTGGTCTTGTTCCTGACTTTAGACAGCGTTTTAGATGATGCATTGGTCAAATCCTGCATTGATTACACATTGCCTTTTATTTAATGGATGGCTAATATTAGAATTCAATATCAACAGCTTTGTGCAGCTGGTTGACTTCCTGATTCACAAGACCCCAGGCTATCCTGTTTGCAAAGAGTTCTAACTTGCAGCAACATGCCACCTTTATGCAGCATTAGACAGGTGGAAAATAGGCCCTTCAGCCCATATTGCTAAGGCCAACTGTGGTTGGCTCATAAGGTCATTAGATGTAAGTGATCGGAATAGAATTAGGCCGTTCAGCCCAACAAATCTACTCTGCCATTCAATCATGGCAGATCTATCTCTCCCGCCTAATCCCATTCTCCTGCCTTCTCCCCATAATCGCTGACACCTCTACTAATCAAGAATCTATCTGTGTAGGCCATTTGGCCCTTCAAGCCAGCACCGCCATTCACTGTGATCATGGCTGATCATCCACAATCAGTACCCCGTTCCTGCCTTCTCCCCATATCCCCTGACTTCACCCCATATCCCCTGACTCCCCTGATAGCCTAGGGCCCTATCTAGCTCTCTCTTGAAAGTATCCAGAGAACCGGCCTCCACCGTCCTCTGAGGCAGAGAATTCCACAGACTCATGACATCAGAAAGGAAATTGTGGCGCAGCGGGTAGAGCTGCTTGTTATCCGCGCCAGAGACACGGGTTCAATGAGAGAATGGAGCGGCTGGGCTTGTATACTATGGAGATCTGAAGGATGAGAGGGGAACTTATTGAAACATGTAAGATTATTAAGGGTTTCACACGCGTGAGGCAGTAAACATGTTCCCGATGTTGATGGAGTTCAGAACCAGGGGCCACTGTTTAAGAATAAGAGGAAAGCCATTTAGAATTGAACGTCTGAATAGTTTGGTGATATTGTAAAATGATTGTGGGTTTTGGTTCTTGTATCGGGTTTGTAATGAAATAAATTATCTTTGATACAAAAATAAATGGAGTTATAAAGCAAGGCAGCACAGTGATGCAATGGTACACCCACACCCACTAGGGTTCAATTTTTACATTTACCAAGGCAATTAACCTACAATCCTGTACGTCTTTGGAATGTATAGAGGAAACCAAAGATCTCGGAGGAAAGGCCACGCAGGTCACGCGGCGAAAGTACAAACTCCGTACAGACAGCACCCGTAGTCGGGATTGAACCCGGGTCTCCGGCGCTGCATTCGCTGTGAGGTAGCAACTCTACCGCTGCGCCAGCGTGACTGCCCAGGTGGAGATCGCAGTGCTTAGTTCTGCCCTGGCAGCTTCCAGGCTCCATTTACATTTGACACCAGCTAGTGTTATGTTCATTAGTTCATAAGTGATAGGAGCAGAATTAGGCCATTCGGCCCATCAAGTCCACTCCACCATTCAATAATGGCTGACCGACCTCTCCTTCTTCACCCCATTCTCCTGCCTTCCCCCCATAACCCCTGACACCCGTACTAATCAAGAATCTATCTATCTCTGCCTTAAAGATATCCACTGACGTGGCCTCCACAGCCTGCTGTAGCGATGAATTCCACAGATTCACCTCCTCACCCGCTGAGTTACTCCAGCATTCTGTGTCTCCCTTCAGTTTTATCCAGCATCTACAGTTCTTTCTCACACATTTTGTCTACTCCACTGGAAAATCTCCTCAAGGTATGTCTACTTTGAAGATGTTCTCCTCCTCATCTTGTTTTGAAGGGCATGCCCTTTAATTCTGAGGCTGGGCCCTCTGGTTCTGGACTCTCCCACTAGTAGAGACATCCTCCACATCCACTCTATCCAGGCCTTATGTCAGAGAAGCAGTGGTTTCCATGCTGTCTGTCTCTGTTTCATTAGAAGGACTGTTCTGGGGCCGTTTGGGGGGAGGGGAGAAGGTTCCTCAGCACTGGTTGCAAACACAGAAACAGCTTCCTGCCCTCACCGCATGCAACAGGATGTGGGTCTGTACAGGAAGTGCAGATGATTTAATTTAGTGAGTTATTTAGTTTACTATAAAGGGTCTCATCCCAACACAGTGAACCATCTCTGTGGCTTCTGCTTACACATGAAGAGATGAACGGAATAACGGAAACCATAGTCCTGTGTAGGTTTGCCAACTTTCTCACTCCCAAATGAGGTACAAAAGGTCAAAATAAGGGACAAATTCCCGACGGCAATTCGTTAACTGACTTGGCCGTGGCTGGGTGAATGATGAGTTGGCCCGGGTGCTGGACTGCACACAAAGCCCAGCCGGCGGGTCAGCTGAGGAGTTTTGGCCCGGGCACGCGCAAAGTCCGGCATCCCATCCAACTCATGAACCGATGATCAGCCATGTGGAGGAGGGGTGGCGTATCGGTGGTAAGCGAAGGTCCGAAGGTCGGACAGCAGGCCGGGCTGCCGACCGACCGACGGGGCCACAGGCGAGGCGTAGCTGCTGCACTCCTTTGGCTGCACTACATCGTGACATGTGAGGCGGGGCCGGACGTGGCCCTCTGACCCGACTGTCCCCTCGACCCGAGTAGTAGCAGACAAATATGGGTCAAGGGCGGTCCTGTACGGGACAAACCAATTTAGCCCAATAAACGGGGTATCCCGGCTAATACGGGACAGTTGGCAACCCTAGACGTGCGGCAATGTTGGCTTCCTGTCCTGGGGTCTGCGGGCGATGCCCTCCAATGCCCTGGGACACAGTCGGATGGGCACTCCCATCCAATCGGTGGTTCAGTGTAGTTTAGTTTAGTTTGGTTTAGTTTAGTTAGAGATCCAACATGGAAACAGGCCCTTCGGCCGACCCAACCCGCAATCCCCGCACACTAACACTATCCTACACACACACTATGAACAATTTTACATTTTATACCAAGACAACTCACCTACAAACCCATACGTCTTTGAAGTGTGGGAGGAACCAGAGATCTCGGAGAAAACCCACGCTGATCACGGGAAGAACGTACAAACTCCGTACAGACAGGCACCCGTGGTCAGGATCGAACCCGGGTCTCTGGCGCTGTATTGCATTAACCCTGCCACTGCGCCACCGTGTCACCCTTCAGGTTAATTTAGTTTAGAGATTCAGTGTTGAAACAGGCCCTTCAGCGAGTCCGTGCGGATCAGCAATTACCCGTACCAGATGTTATCAGGCAACTGAACCATCCTATCACCAAATAGAGTCCAACCTCAGTGGAGACCCTCGGACAATCTCAATTGGTCTTTACTGGATTTTATCTTGCACTAAACATTATTCCCTTTATCCTGTATCTGTATACTCTAGGCAACTCGATTATAATCGTAATTATAACATAATAATGCAGGGTGACATGGACAGGTTGGGTGAGAGGGCAGATGCATCGCAGATGTAATTTAATGTGAATAAACGCGAGGTTATCCACTTTGGTAGCAAAAACAGGAAGGCAGAGTACTATCTAAATGGTGTCAAGTTGGAAAAAGCGAAGCACAACCGGATCTGGGGGTTCTTGTTCATCAGGCAATGTTGGGGGAGTCCAGAACCAGGGTCCATAGTTTCAGAATAAGGGGTAAGCCATTTAGAAAGGAGACAAAGAAACACTTTTTCTCACAGAGAGTTGTGAGTCTGTGGAATTCTCTGCCTCAGAGGGCAGTGGAGGCCAATTCTCTGGATATTTTCAAGAGAGAGCTAGATAGGGCTCTTAAAGAGAGCGGAGTCAGGGGATATGGGGAGAAGGCAGGAATTGTGGTTGATCAGACATGATCACATTGAATGGCGGTACTGGCTCAAAGGGCTGAATGGCCTACTCCTGCACCTATCGTCTATTGTCTATTGAAAATATTTGGACAGGTACCTACATGGATTGGAAAGGTTAAGAAGGATATGGGCCTATTGTGGGCGGGTGGGTCTAGATTAGATGGGGTGCCTTGGTCGGCACGGATGAGTCAGGCTGAAGGGTTTGTTTTCATGCTGCATGATTCAATGAGCTCAGTTCAGTTCAGTTTAGATTATTGTCACGTGTACCAAGGTACAGTGAAAAGCTTTTTGTTGCTTTTTAAAAAAAAATTAAAAATAGACTCTATTCAAGTAATAAATATATACAGTACATGAACCGTGCAAAATATCCATCTGACATTTCCGGAGGCTATACAAACATTCCATACTGTTTACACACATTGCTCAAATTCCATGAATCTGTCCCCCACCCTTGCCACTCATGTGGCCCACTGGCATGGAATCCCTTCCCTTATTTTGAGGGGTGTCTCCACCATACCATGCCCCCCATGTCCAGCAGCGGAAGGACCCTAGACTGTGGTCCTTGCCCACCGAGCCTTGGTGTTGGCTGCAACGAGCTGTTTGGAATAAATCGTAACAGGGACCCTTGCAAATCTCTCCAGACTTTATTTGCATATCCACACTCTGCCAAGATGTGGGCCTTGTGCTGCATGCTAACCAGCTAGTAGAAAGACAATACATGTTTATAATCGAGTTATTTGCAGCGCACAGACACATGATAAGGAAATAACCTTCAGTGCAAGGTAAAGCCAGTAAAGTCAAAGATAGTCCGAGGGCCCCCGATCAGGGGGATAGTTGTTCAGGACTGCGTCTCTGGTTGCGGTAGGATGGTTCAGTTGCCTGATAACAGCAATGACTGCCTGATTCTATGTGCAGCAAGCAGAAATACAATAATCATTTCCTCAGTGTCAGCAAGATGAAGGAGCTAGACAACAGACAATAGGTGCAGGAATTGGCCATTCGGCCCTTCGAGGCAGCACCACCATTCACTGTGATCATGACCGATCATCCACAATGACTAACCCGTTCCTGCCTTCTCCCCATATCTCTTGACACCACTATCTTTAAGAGCTCCATCTGACTCTCTCTCGAAAGTATCCAGAGAATTGGCCTCCACCGCCTTTCGAGGCAGAGAATTCCACAGATCCACAACTCTCTGGGTGAAAATGATTTCCCTCATCTCCGTTCTAAATGGCCTACACCTTATTCATAAACTGTGGCCCTGGTTCTGGACTCCCCCAAAAAGCTAGTTATCAGGGGGCTGGGGGGAGTATTTGCCCCAGTCCGCATCTATGGTGCCAAAGAGGAAATGGTCATGAGCTTCAAGTTCCATCCTTCAGTGTTCCATATAGTATAGACCATATATAATACACATAACTAAACAGATAAAGTGCAATAGGCAGTTATAGTTCAGAGTTTGTTTTATGTCATATTTAGTAGCCTGATGGCTGTGGGGAAGATGCTGTTCCTGAACCTTGAAGTACCAGTTCCAGACTCCTGTACCTTCTACCTGATGGCAACGATGAGATGAGTGTGTGGCCAGAATGGTGTGGGTCTTTGATGATGTTGGCAGACTTTTTGAGGCAGCGACTGCGATGGATCCCTTCCATGGTGGGGAGGTCAGAGCCGATATGGACTGGGCATTTGTCAACAACTTTCTGCATTCTTTGCCGCTCCTGGATGCTCAAGTTGCTGAACCAGGCCATGATGCAACAAGTCAGTATGCTCTCTTCTGTGCACCTGTAGAAGTTTGAGAGAATCCTCCCTGTCATACCGACTCTCTGTAATCTTCTCAGGAATTAGAGGTGTTGAAGTGCTTTCTTTGTAATTGGCATGAGTGTGCTGGGACCCAGGATAAATCTTTGGAAATATGCACGCCCAGGAATTTGAAGTTCTTGACCCCTTCCACCATCGTCCCGTTGATAGAAACGGGAATGTGGGTCCCTTTCCTGCCCCTTCCACAGTCCCACAATCAGTTTCCTTGGTTTTTGCTGGTGTTGAGGTGTTGAGACAGGTTATTGTGCTGGCAACCATTTGGGTCAATCAGTCGATCTCACTTCTATACTCTGGCTCGTCACCATCAGTGTTTTGTCCCACAACAGAGGAGTCGTGATTGAACTTGATTGATGGAGTTCCTTAATCTATTTAAAATTAATTCCTAATTACGGGATTTTCCTCATTAAGGAATTAAGGTTGATCATGGCGCAAATCAACTCCTACCTTAGACAAAAACCTGGACCCACTGCAGTTCGCTTCACTGCCACAACAGATCAACGGTGGAAAACGCGATCTCGCTGGCCCTCCACTCCGCTCTGGACCCACTTGGACAACAAAAACTCATATGTCAGGCTGTTATTCATTGATTACATGCTTGGCAATTAACACATCACCCCCTCCAAGCTGGCTACCAAACTCGCAGAACTGGGTCTCTGCGCATCCCTCTGCAATTGGAGATCCTCGATTTCCCACAGTCTGTTCGTATTGGTGGAAATGTGTCAGACCTCGATAACAATCAGCACGGGAGCACCTCAAGGCTGCGTGCTCAGCCCCCCTGCTGTACTCACTCTATACTGATGACTGCGTAGCCGGTCACAGTGCGAACTCCATCATCAAGCTCGCTGACGACAACCACTGATGGAGATGAGTCAGAGTACAGAAGAGAGATCGAGCGACTGTCCATAGTGCCGGCACAATAACCTGGCCCTCAACACCAGCAAAACCAAGGAACTGATTGTGGACTTTGGAAGGAGTAGGATGGTGACCCACAGTCCTTTTTATATCAACGGGTCGATGGTTTGAAAGGGTCAAGAGCTTCAAATTCCTGGGCGGGTGCACATCCGTGAAGATCTTTCCTGGTCCGAGAACACAGATGCAATTATTAAGAAAGCTCATCAGCGCCTCTAACTTCCTGAGAAGATTACGGAGAGTCGGTCCTGTCAAGGAGGACTCTCTCTAACTCCTACAGGTGCACAGTAGAAAGCTTGCTGACCGGTTGCATCGTGGCTTGGCTTGGCAACTTGAGTGCCCTGGAGAGGAAAAGACACAAAATGTAGTAAACACTGCCCAGCCCATCATCGGCTCTGACCTTCCATCCATCAAGGGGATCTCTACCACAGTCGCTGCCTCAAAAAGGCTGGGCAGCATCATCAAGGACCCACACCACCCTTGGCCACACACTCATCTCCCCGCTACCTTCGGGTAGAAGGTACAGGAGCCTGAGAACTGCAACAACCCGGTTCAGGAATAGCTACTTCCCCACCGCCATCAGGCTATTGAACCTGGCTCAGGCAAAACTCTGAACATTAATACCCCTCCATCTGTTATTTGCACTTTATTAATTTATTATTAATGTGCGTATTTAAGTATATAACTGTATCAATGCCTACCATGTTCTGTTGATGCTATGCAAAGAAAGAATGTCATTGTCCTGTCAGGGACACATGACAATAAACTGCCATTTCCGATTTAACATTCTCCTTCTCAAATTGCAGATTAAAACTAATCATATTATGATCACTACCTCCAAGCAGTTCCTTCACCCCGAGTTCTCTTATTATACCTGTTCATTGGACAACACTAAATCCAGAATTGCCTTTTCTCTGTCCCCACAATGTCATATCTACCAACCTGTAACTGAGTCTCAAGCTCATCTACTTTACTTCTTATACTTCGCGCATTCATATACAATACTTTTAATTTCCTGTACGCATGTCACCTTTCACATCGATCCCTATTACACATGGCCCATCCTCTCCTATCCTTTGTGAGCTTCCTTTCCCGTTAATTCTGGAGTAATTAACCACCCTTTACACTCACTCTCCATTAACTCCATCGTGGTAGTTGACATCCCATTTGACACCCCACCCCCCCTTATTCAGTTTAAAAACCACCCGTGTAGCAGTGACAAAAACCTGCCTGCCGAATGCTGGCCCCCCCCCCCACGCTGTTAAGATGCAATCCGTTCCCTTTTGTACAGCTCAGCCCCCTTACTCCAAAACAGATCCCTGTGATCTAAGAATCAAAATCCCTGCCCCCTACACCAGTTACTCAGCCACACATTCACGTCCCGTATCTCCCTGTTCCTGCTCTCGCCAGCATGAGGAACTGGAAGCAAACCGGAGATAACAACCCTGGAGGTTCTGCTTTTCTGCATTTTTCCGAGCTCTCTAAAGTCACGCTGCAGAATATTCATCCCTGTCTTCCCGACATCGTTTGTGCCGACATGCACTACCACTTCCGGCTGTTCACCTTCGTCCTTGAGGATTTTCTGCACTCTGTCCATGACATCCTGGATTCTGGCACCAGGAAGGCAGCACACCATCTTCGAATCCCATCTGTTGGCGCAGAAACCCCTGTCCGTACCTCTCACAATGGAGACTCCAACTACAATGGCGTTGCCTGGCGTTGGCCTCTTTGGTTTTGGCTCAACAGCCCTTTTTGCTTCGCAAGCCAGTTCGCCGCTCAGTGCGTTAATGTCGACTGTCCCGACAGCTTCTAAGTGGTGAACCTGTTCACAAGAGGTACAAAGACGCCCTGGGAACTTTGCATTCCAGGTTGCCCTCCCTTTCTACACCGTCACCACTGTTTTCCCTTCCATACCTTTGGTGTAACAATCTCACACTGTAGGACTTGTCGAGGATCGACTCCGTTTCTCGGAAAACCTGACGTCAATTCCACATTCCCTTTCACCACTCGGACGAACCTAGTCTTCTCTTTCACCGCTCGCCCACCATGAGGTAACATGTCCAATGCCCCACGGAAGCCCATATATTGGTTTTATTTTAGCCTGAGTTGAATTCATTCTGTTCAGGTCCTGGATCATTTCCACCCATGAATCTCCTCTCCTTCAGTGACCCTACAATCGCGAGCCTCCACACATCCTGTGTTGCACAAGGGCCATTCAATCCCGACATTTTTCTGTGGTGGAAGCCACCCCTCCTTCCGTCTCACCCTCTGCTGCAGAGAACATGAGCAGAAGGATCACAACTGGCATCTGAAATCGCCTCTATTCAGTGTGATGATGGCGACTCTGCCCAAGGCTCCAACTCCTCCTGTGTGCCAGTTCCACACTGGCCCCAATTCTCCAATATTACATCCGATATCCTGCCTGCCTTTATAAATACTTCCTGTTACCACTTATCTCAATCCGCTACTTGATAATCTGATTCCCTCTCCATCACCTAACAGCGAGATCTCACAAAGCCTTGCCCAACCGCTCCAAATGCCCACCCTCAATCTCTCCATCATCCTCTCTCTCTCTATTGAGGACTACAGTCTAGGACGCCCCTCAATATAAGGGAAGGTATTCCACGCCACTGTGGCACGAGTGGGGGACCGATTTGTGGAAATTTGGGGGAAAGAAATGTCTAAACTGTATTGATCTATTGTACAGCCTCCGAAAATGTCGGATGGATTTTCCGCAAGGTTAATGTATTGTATCTATTTATCATTCGAATAAAGTATATTTTGAAATAAATAAATTAAAAAAACATTCTAGGGTCCTTCCGCTGCTGGATATGGGGGGGGGTGGGGGGGGGGGGGTGGGGGGTCAGGGTGTGGTGCAGATGCCCCTCGAAATAAGGGAAGGGATCCCATGTGAGCCACATGAGTGGCAAGGGAAATTTGAGCAATGTATATAGACTCTATTGAACAATTTGTATGGCCTCCGAAAATGTCGATTAATTTTTCACACGGATTATGTGTTGTATATATTTTTACCTGAATAATGTCTACTTTGAAATGAAAAAAAAAACACAATCACAACCCCGCCGCCCGACCCGCACCTGCAATCCACGAGCCTCCACTTTCCTCGAGTGATAAATGGAGAAAGGTTTGTGTTGTCCATCTCACGTAATTGGTTGACATCCCGGGCAAGGTTTCAGTTGTCTGCCAGCCTGTGCCCGAGTCTCCCCCCGACCCCCGGGGACTCTCTGATTCTCTGCTTCTCCCCCCAGTCTCCGTCACCCTGGATGTGGAAACAGCGCATCCGCTGCTCGAGGTGTCTCAGGATCGGAAGCGGGTGGACATGGACCCGCGACCCAGAGTAGTCTCCGACACCTGTGGCTGAGTGTGGTGCTGGGATTCGAGGATTCACATCGGGAGACATTACTGGGGTGGAGGTGGCGGGGAGTCGGGGCTGGGGGCTGGGAGTCGCCGCAGAGTCGTGGGAGAGGAAGGACGAGGACGACCTGACACTGGAGACTCTAGTCTGGAGCATCACGCGGCAAGGTGACGAGTTTAATGCAAAAACTTCCCCCTCCATCCCTCATCCCCAGCCCGTCCCATCCCCGGGAGGGTGGGAGTTTATCTCAGTTGCGAGTCGGGGACAGTTTCATTTTAACGACGTGGACACCAAGTCCCATCTCCAGACCTTCACTGGAATAAATTCACGGAGAAACTTTATCCTTTCTTCGCGACTTGGGGTGAAAACCAGTGGCTGAGAATCCTGCTCCGGATCCGCTCCGGGTGTTAAAAGGGTTCGCTTCCCGGGACCGACGTCAGGAGCGGGCTCAGGGGCTGTGGGGCAGAAACCCGGTGGACAACAGTCGGCGCTGAACGAACTGCTCCCAAATCCCCCAAATTCCGCGTCTTAAAAACCCCAGTGAGCGCGGAAATAAAACCAGGGAATGTAAATGTGGGAAGAGTGATAAATAAACAGCAACTGAAACCGAGAGCTGTTTGTCGATCCGTTCATTTTAAAACGCGTTAACCGCGCGTCCGGCAACGGAACAGAAAATTACTTTTGTGAAAATATAAAGATTGAAACAATCGCCCTTCCCGCGGGTTCAGCAGCGCCGCGGGCGGCGGGTCATGAGCCTCCGGCTCCCCCTGGTCCTATAGTCCAATAACTCGTTTATGAAGGTTACACGAGCCGTCTGGCAAAATAAAAACCCGGTAAAAGTTTTTGACCATGGTGGTGGTGCAGAAAAGTAGGGCGGAAAAAGATTTGGAAATTACTAAAGGGGGGGGGGGGGGGGGGGGGGGGGGGGGGGGGGGGGGGGGGGGGGGGGGGGGGGGGGTCGGCTGAGTGACGAGAAACGCAAAACAAAAAGGTTTGTAATTAAGTGAAAATTTAAATTCTGTGCGGTGAAAACGAGAAGCTAGTGTGACTTGGGTAGGGTGGGGTGTAGAGATACAGAGGAATGCCGGGGCTATCTGAAGATGGTAGGCTCCTTAAAACAGGACCTGTCATAATGCTGGAGAGAAAAGGAGCGCTGGTAATTGTATACCTCTGAATTTAGAAGGTGAAGAGTGCATCGTATTGAAACATATGATTTATTGACTGTTTTGACCTGTTAGAGGCAGAAATCGTGTTTCCGTGTTGGGGGATCCCCAGACCCAGGGGCACAGTTTAAGGAATAAGGGTTAAGGCAATTTAAAACGGAGACAGGTAACACTTCTCCTCACAGAAGTTGTGAGTTCTTGGTATTCTCTGCCTCAAAGGGCAATGAGTCTGGTTCCTCTGTGATAACTTTCAAGAGAGAAGCTTGATAGGGCTCTTAAAGATAGCGGAGTCAGGGGAGATGGGAGAAGTTCAGGAACGGGATAATGATGGGATGATCAGCCATGATCCTAGTGAATGGCGGCGCTGTCATGGTCTACTCCTGCAGCCTATTGTCTAATGTCAATTATGGTTGGCGTCTTGAGGCCCGTGGGGACCGTGCGAAGATGTAACAGATTTTTTATTTGTTCGCGAACTTCACGACCACAGTCGCAACGCACGATATTGATCGAGCACCAAGGAACTAAAAGCAACCCTGAAACTGGTTGAAGGTGGACACAAAATGCTGGAGTAACTCAGCGGTGAGGAAGCATCTATGGAGAGAAGAACTGAGTCGACGTTTCGGGACGAGACCCTTAAAGGATAAAATTGTTATTTATCTCGACCACAAACGTCACCCGTTCCTTCTCACCAGAGATGCAGCCTGACCCGCTGAGTTACTCCAGCCAATGTTCTATCTTCGGTTTAAACCAGCATCTGGCCAGTTCCATTCCCACACAACTTCATTGTTCATTCTCATAAAAGTAAACTCCTGTCCATCCCTCTCTCTTCTCGCCTCCCATCCCTCCCTCCACCTAGACGTCGTGCTAGTTTCACTGTTTGTATCCCTTCATTACAACCGTCTTCCACGGCCAACAATGCACCATTGTGGGCTCGCACCTACCTTGAATCATCGTTGCGGCGGGCTGGTATTTGTTCTGTACGTCTAGTTTTACGCTCCTCCTGACTCTCATTCTGAAGAAGCCCCAGTCTAAATTCCACTTGTGGCCCATCCAGAACAAGGGAGAACCTGGTCATATGTTGAGCCTTAAGTGCAGGACCTGGGTACTTAAGTACATAGTTACAGCGTGTTACCTGGTACTAATAACAATGATTACAGGGTGAAGCCAGCGAGCTTTGTCAAACAAAGGGCGTGGAAAATCCAGAATCCGCTCCACTGGAAGGTGGAATAAAACCCCTTTCCACCCTGTGAGGTGTACATCCCACATCTGGTTTTCTGCTGTAAAATTTGCTGTAAAGAACCCAATGTTCTTCCCAAACCTCCCAGTTTTATGATAAAAATTATTACACTGAGCCGTTCTCAATCCTTATTTCACCATCGTTTTCAATGTGTTCCGAGCCTTAGTTTTTGTTTAGTTAGAATACAGCGCTGGAAACAGGCCATTCGTCCCAACGCACATTAACACTAAACTACACAACATCAACACACTATGGTCAATGTTTTACATCAAACGTGTAACGTCTTTGGATGTGGTGGGAGGACGACCGAAAGAATCTGCAGGAGAAAACCTCAACCCAAGCGCCCAATGTCGAGTGACGCGGAAGAAACCAGTACAACAAACTCCGTCCAGTTTTCGGATCGAACCCAGCAGGGGACGGTGTACAAGGCGCCAATGCATATATGCTGTCAGACTAGGCAATCATTACACCCACGCAATATCAGCTAAGCTCTTTACGTTAATTACGTTAGCTTTCATCAGTCCAACTGTACCCACAACGTCACGTATTATCAATCATCTAATCAGATCCCCCACCCTTGAAGTAACATTCGCCTGGAAAAGACTAATACTTCCGATCTCGCAAGTTCACCTCAGAACCACTATTTAGAATTACCCTGGTAAATTCACACAATCTGAACGTTCTCCACATCAATTCTAAAGATGAGCTTTTAGCTTAGCATCGCGGGCGACTTTTGGCTGAGCTCCGAAAACAACATATATAGCTCATATCTACTACACTAATACCACAACTACACTGGAATCTAAAGGAAAACGCAGAAAACTCGAGTGCCGTTTTCGAACAAGCTGCGTGAGCCACTTCCAGGGCCCATCACTAGCATATCATTTCATCGGAGCAGCCATCGGTTTTGCGGCCCTCCCGCGTTATCTCCCACATCAACCCAAACACCAAAATACCCTGACACCGTCGGAGGAAATCGCAACGAAACGACTGTAACACTGAGAAGAACCCGTGGGTATTGACCGATCCAAGAACAAGTTACAGACGGGCTGGAAATCCAATCCAGGAACAAGGGAGCTGGAGCTGCAGCTGCGAACTTTGAGGGAACCCCCGTTCGTCACGGAGACTAGATCTGCCGTCTGTGAATGAATCCCGTTCCAGCGCAGGTCCGCAGAAAACAAAGCAGGTACAGGAAACACAGCGCCTGGAACAAAGGGGAAGCCTCCATTGTATCCGGAAAAACGTGGCCGGCGGCAGGACGTCAGGTCAGACGAAGCGCAGGGGACTTCAGGCCCCCTCGTCCCTACTATCCTACTGGGCCAATGTACACGTCCTTGATCCAAAGTGGAGGACTTAAGGACAAGACTGTTTTATCAAGGGAGCTGAGGAAATGTCTGTGCTCGTGTTTCAACAGAGACATGGCTCACCCCAGTCTCCCCAAGACTCAGCGCCGACTTGACATGGTCCTGACATGGTTCTCCATCCACCGTATGGACCGTAAGGCAGTACTGCATTATCTAGGGAAGCGAAGGAGAGGAGGGGCAGTCTGCCTCATGGTCAACATTCTGCGTGATGTCAACGTGGCAGTCCTGTCCCAACTGCTCTCAACCTCAACACGCTGGCGGTGAAGTGCCGCCCTTACTAAGTACCGAGGGAAATTCCTCCATCATCCTGACCGGGTCTACATCCCACTCTAGAAAGACGGACGTCCGTCTGGGCACTGAGGGGAGATGCACGCCGTGGTCATTAAGCACAGAAATCTAGAAATCTCACACCGAGGCGTTACCACAAAAGCCAGGGAATTGAACAAAGCCAACCTTAATAAATCGCTCCTGACTTCCAGCCAACATGGACCGACTGCGAGGCATCGCGTCGCAGAGGACAAAACACCCTCGAACCACTGCTACACCATCATCAAGAAATGCATACACTTTCATAAACAAACAATAAAAAGTCCATCCCATACGCTCCTCACAGCGGAAATCCGACATACTGGCGGTCCTGCATTAAGCTCTCGTCCTGCCACAACGACAGCAGGCAATTGAAGAGCGCCACCCCCAGGAGGTGAGGACTGTACAGAGCTGTAGGCGAGGGGGGAGAGTGCCTGTGCGAGCAGCTGAAGAGTGACGGGGAGCGGAGGGGGCGAGGGGGGGGTCGGGGGAGAGAGGGCAGCGGCGCTGAGTCGGCAGAGGGAACAGAACTACAAGGAAACGTTTTGAGAGTACCGTAGACTCGTGGCAAATGTTCGGGGACTTGGCAATGGACCTGAATGATATACTGCAGCAGACGAATAGTCTGCTATCAACATCGACTTCATAAAAGGAAATTGTGGAGCAGCGACTGCATGCATCCAACAACAACATAAAAATGTCCGACCGTCGCTTTCTAAGCATCATGCTGGTGAATACAGTGGTTGTACCAACGAAGATTCTAATTACAGACTTTGAGGCAAAATGGCGCCTACTCACAAAGGCCCAAAGGGCAAGTTCTCAGCTTCAGCTTTGGATGGAATGAGTTAGGATGTTCCAGTCATCCACCTGCGGCGGGTTTTGAATATGCATCACCACTCTACATAGGCGCCGATCAGGAAGACAATGCGTGAATATGTCAGCGTACCAGCATCAACCCTCAGACGAGTCAAAAGGAGGGGGTGATCTCATACTTAGGGGTATAGGCGTGAATATTAATGTGAATTCCAGAGCCCCCATGCGCTGTGAGGGGCATTAGTTTAGAAGTCAATGAGCTGACGTCAAGATAGATCTTTCAGAGGGAACACCTGGAAATCTACCTGGTACATGTCGTGTTCTAAAAACCTGTGCGGACCAACTGCTCGAGTTTTTTACGGACAATTTCAACCTCTCACATCTGAGGTCTGAGGTTCCCAACCTGCATTAAAGGCATCAATAATATCGTGCCCAAGAAGAGCGAAGGTGACGTGCCTCAATGACTATCACCAGTGGCACTTAACGCCTGTGGGTATGAAGTGCTTGAGAGGCTGATCATGGGGCAAATTAAAATCATACTATAGTCAAAACCGGACCCACTGCAGTTCGCTTACGCTACAACAGATCAGCGTGGAATGCGATCTCACTGGCTCTTCTTCACTCCGCTCGGACCACTTGGGACAACAAATAGAAACATAGAAACATAGAAATTAGGTGCAGGAGTAGGCCATTCACCTTCGAGCCTGCAACGCCATTCAATATATCATTGGCTGATCATCCAAACTCAGTACCCGTACCTGCCGTCTCTCCATACCCTCTGATCCCTTAGCCACAAGGGCCACATCCAACTCACTCTTAGAATAGAAGCCGAAGAACTGCCCCACTACCCTTCGTGGCAGAGAGTTCCAGAGACTCACCACTCTCTGTGTAAAAAAGTCTTCTCATCTCGGGCTTACAGGATTTCCCCTTATCCTTAAGCGGTGACCCTTGTCCTGGACTGCCCCAAACATCGGAACAATCTTCCTGCATCTAGCACTGTCCAACCCCTTAAGAATTTAGTAAGTTTCCCTATAGATCCCCTCTCAATCTCCTAAATTCCAGAGAGTATACACCGAGTCTATCCAATCTTTCTCATAAGACAGACGTCCTGACATCCCAGGAATCAGTCTGGTGAACCATCCCTTCACCCCTCTATGGCAATAATTCCTTCCTCAGATTTGGAGACCAAAACTGTACGCAAATACCCAGGTACTCATGATATGCAATACTTACATATATCAGGCTGTTATTCATTGACTACAGCTCGGCATTTAAAACAATCAACCCCTCCAAGCTTATTACCAAGCTCTCAATCTAGGTTCTCTGCTCATTCCCTCTGCCAATGGGATCCTCGACTTCCTCATTCACAACCACAGTCCCTGTCCGTATTGTGAAATGTGAAAGCCTCGATAACAATCAGTACGGGAAGCACCTCAAGGCTGCGTGCTCAGCCCCCTGCTGTACTCACTCATACTCATGACTGCCTAGCCGGACACAGTGTGAACTCCATCATCAAGTTCGCCTGACGACACCAACTGTCAAATTGGACTATCACTGATGGGGACGAGTCAAAGTATAAGAAGCGAGATCGGATTGACCAAACGTGCCAGCACAATAACCTGGCTCTACTCCAGCATAAACCAAGGAACAGTGGAATGGGACTCGGAAGGGGTAAAGATGGGGACCCCCTACAGTCGCCGTATATATCAATGGGTCCGATGGTTGGAAAGGAGTGCCCGAACTTTAAATATCTGGGACATTCATATTTCCGAAGATCCTCTCTGGGTCCCCCAGAACACTGATGCCATCATAAAGAAAGCACATCAAAGCGTCTCAACTATACTTCCAGCTGAGAAGATTACGAAAAGTCGGTATGTCAAGGAGGACTCTCTAACTTCTAACAGGTAGCACATTAAAGGAGCATGCTGACCAGCTGCATCGTGGCTTGGTTTGGCAACTTGAGCGTTCCCGGAGCGGAAAAGGCTGCAGAAAGTCGTAACTACAGCCCAGTCCAATCATAGATTCTTGAACCTCCCTACCATGCGAGGGATCTATCGCCTCACTGCCACTCAAAAAGGCTGCCAGCATCATCACCTACCTCCACACCATCCTGGACACACACACTCATCTCTCCGCTGCCATCTGCCTAGAAAGCGTACTGGAACCTGAAATTTGCAACATCCAGATTCAGGAACAGCTTTTCCCCACAGCCAACAGGATATTAAACACAGCTTCAAACAAAACTCTGAACTAGAAAGGACAACCTATTGTCACTTTATCTGTTTACTGATTGGTATATATATATATTCTATGGAATAGTGATCACACTGATCTGATCTGTATTTATGACTACAATATCCTTGTTTGCTGTAGCAATGGAAAATTTCATTGTCCTATCTGGACACATGACACTAAACTCCTTGACTCTTCAATGTGCTGGGAGACGGCATCGTGCGCAGAGGACTTGCGCAGGTTCAGCAGGTCTCGAAACTGAAAGCGTTTTGAACCGCCGAGGCGCTGGAGTTAAAATGGCTTCGGAACAAAGAAGTCGAGAGTTGGACTGAAGAGGCAATTGTCCCATCTGCCTGGATTTTCTTCAACAATCCGGTTGGCACTAGAGTGTGGCACTACTCTGCCGCTCCTGGTATCACACAGAGTTGGGACAGATGCCTAAGAAACTCCTGCCCGGGAATAAGAGAGGAGTTTGATGCTGCGCACCTACAGGGTTGTTGTGCCTTGACGAGACGTTTGACCTGCGAAAGCTCAAAAAACTGAGCCGAATCGGAAGGAGAATGAAAGTAAACAGCCATCACTGCGACGAACATTCAGGAAGAACTAAGCTGTTTTTGTGAAACGGACAAGAAACTGGTCTGTGGTGGATTTGTCGAGATGCGCGGGAACTCAAGTCTCACCGCATCTACCGATTAAAGAAGCAGTATGAAACCCCTACAAGTGTAAATATGAAAACGACTCCGATCACTGCTTGAATTATAGTTGAATGTTTATTGTCCTAACCCCCTTTATTCTCGGATTCTCAGGATCAGGTTAAATCATTCCATACAATCTCTGACAACAAATAAATTAGCCATGCCAGAAAATGAGAAGAGCAACATAAGCAGAGAAGATTTCCCAAGTCCGTTAAACCTGCTGTGGGGCATTTCTGATCTGTTGTGTAGCTTTTGTATTTTGATAATCACGTCAGCGCAGCGTGGCAGCAGTTAGTTGCGCCTGTTTTTGCTGCTACCGGTGAATTTCGCTCGACGACCCCGACTTCTGTATGGTCAACGTGAGGCTTCCATGCTTATCCCCGTGACCAGCGCGGGTTCTGCCCACATCTCCAGACATGTTGGTTTTATTGGTTGTTGTAATCGAACCTGCGGAAGGCGGGGTGATCCTGTGAGTCGGTGGGAGTTAATGTGGATGTGAGGGCCATTGTGTTTCAGGAACGTGAGGAGATGAGATTATTCTTAGAACAGCATAGATATCATGTGGCCAAAATGGTCACGACTCTACTTAACAACGAAATAGAATACAGAATATATTAGAAACAATAGAAACAGAAAAATAGGCAGGAGGAGGCCATTCGCCAGGGGGGG